>OY728140.1:1652099239-1653349239 GCA_963277665.1 Viscum album | reverse complement strand
TGGTGGGTCACGTGGCCTCAAACACACCTCCTCGTATTCCAGATGTTGTCAACTAGAAGTAAGGGTGTAAAGGTAGTATAGTGGGGAGACTATAAAATATTATCAGAATGGAACAATGGATAAAATCAATAATAACCAATAGAGTAAGCATATTCATACATATATAATCAATAAACTATAGAATCCTAAATCAACAGATAGAATTAATAAGCATCGGAATAATAATAAACCGAAAAACTATATAATAATATAAAATGCCACTAGGTGGTGTCTATTACATGTATGCATGGAATGCTAATATACAAAAATGGAACAAGGGAACATGAATACAGTCATGCTACATAAAAATTACAAAAATAACAAAAAGTTTCTCCACTAGAATCTCAAGAAAATGATCGTTCCTCTTCTCTTAATCTCTAACTATAAGCAAGAATATCAACAACCTACAGTAGAGTGTTTTACCTTATCAAAACCTATAGATAGATAATCTTCTCAAGTACAAAAGGCATATTGAGTGGGGTGTGATATAAAAATATCATTAGGCCACCACCAATGGTGTCTACATATTATCCAAGTAGTGCTCATTACTAAATAGTGTGCAGGAATAAGTAATTAAAAATGTTGAATAAATAAATAATCACCTTCTCAGGTTCCTAAAGAATACCTGACAGGTCTGACTACTTTAGCTCATTTCCAGAAGGAATAGTCTAAACAATCACTATATATATAATATAAATATATATATTTTATCCACCTATATGAACCAAGTACATGCGGACATAAGTGGCCATATACCTGGAATACTAATGCTAGCTGGACTGGGGTGTAACTTAGACATCTATGACCATTCTAACGATCCTATAATATCCAACAATAGGGTACATGCCCTATATCTCAAGAAGATCATGATTCATCATGAAATAACACTTTTAATGGTGAGTGAGTCATCATGTCATCACTCTAATCATGTAACATGGTGTTTAAATCCCAACAACCATATAGTGTCAATGGTGTGAGATGACATACTCAACACCCGGTGTAAGGGAGTAGGATTTTCCATCATGCTCAACACCCCTTACCATCGTATCATAGCCTACATAAAGGCGTATTCATAATTATAATTAGAATGAATCACAACCTCTCATGATTCATTTTCATCTAGCCCATATACATATAAATGAGGCATAATCATATTTTTATCATAATACATGAGAAAAAACATCCCATGTAACTCAAGGGTCAAGTTCATTTATAACAAGGCATTAAAATTTTAAAATCACATATAATAAATCATAATAAAATCTGTGTCCTTACCACTCTCTATGAACCTTTCCATTTTAATTCATCCAATTCATTTAAGGTAAGTAAATCATCATGAATTAGCCACTCCACTTGATTTAACTATTTAATATAAATAATCCATTTAGTTTAAAGAGGCATAATAATTCAATTAATAAGGCTCAAGGGGTCAATTAGAGGTGTCATGGTCAAGTGGACCAAAATATTACATGGTAAATTCCCAACATAGGTTGTTCCAAACACCTAAGAGGTGCTTTGGGTCCTATAAACACTCATATAACAATGGAATCTCCATTTTAAGTCTAAACTAAAAGATAAAATGTGTTTTGAGTAATTTATTCAGTTATATATAAGATCAAATGCAATATAGAACACCCAAGGGGTGACCATATATGATGTACACAACCTATAAATTCCTAAAAAATTATTAATAGGCAAGAACTAAGGTGTAATGATCAATTTGACATGAATAAACCAATTTAAAGGAGATTCTCATCAAAAGCTGGTGTGCAGCACAACGGTATAGCTGCAAGGCAACAAAACTCCAAGGGAAAAAAATGTAAACAGCTACCTCAAGGTTGTATATGAAACATCACTCGATGTCAGCCTTAGATTCAGAGTAGGTTGGTAGAAATATGATAAACGTTCCAACACCCTAAAAATAGGGGAAATGATATTGCACCATAATAGCATGATGGATACCAAGATAAACTTAGATTGAAGGTAATAGATGAGAAGATCATACCACAAGAAGTCAAATGCCTTCAATGGATCTTGAATCGGTTATCATATGAAGGAGTTATCAAAGATCCAAGAAAAAGAGGTGAAGGTGCCTTAGGGAGGAGGAAAGTGGGCTGGTCTGCTGGGGTGAGTAGGAGGAAGAGGGAAATTAGGTTAATAGATTAAAAGAGGGAAAATTTTAATTTCACCTCAAAATACATAGGTGCATGGTTTGTCCATATGGTTTGGTAAAAGCATGCACAAACCATTCTCAGCTCACTTCTACTTGGGGAACACCACATATTTAGGTGCACAGTTTGACTAACTATATGAAAATGGTGAAAAATGGATTTGTCTCAAACCTACAAATGTCTGCATAGTTGGGCACCCTGGGTTTTACAGTTGTAGAAAAATCATGTGGGCTAATCCCTTCTTCCCATTTTAGGGATCTGGTCTCTGAATGAGCCCCGAACACACTCAATACCTCCTTGGCTTGATTAGGATTCAATATTAGGTTCATTTAAGGAATTAAAATTTAAAAACTAAAAATATGTACCTTCATTAAAAATATGAGTTATTATAACCTCTCATATTTAAAGAAATGTGTCTTCGAGTTGTCCTTCTAAGGGTAAAGAGGTATCATCAGTAAAGAGTTCTGGTCACTGAGATCATATATCAGTTTCCCACTCCAAGTGCTCATCTTGTACCCATCCATGCTTCCATAGAACCCATACCAAAGGAACCGACCTGCCTCAGAGTGTCTTCATGCTCCGATCCACAATATGCACTAGATACTCCTTGAAGGAATCATCTACATCCAACTCAACTTCATCAGGATGAAATACATGCGATGGGTCTGGATAGATCTATGAAGCTGAGATACATGAAAGACATCATGCATATACCGGTATCTCTGGGGAAGGTCCAACTGGTAATTCACTAGTTTGATCTGTTTTATAACCTCAAAGGGTCCAATGAACCTTGGTGAGATCTTACCCTACTTCTGAATAAATTTATTCCCTAACCTAGGCAAGAATCTCAAGAAAAACCAATCTCTAACCTCAAACTCGAGAGGTCGTCGGCATCTATTGGAATACGACTGTTTTCTAGATTGAGATATCATCATGTGATTTCTGGTCAGATATACTTTCTTTGTAATCTCCTAAATGATATGTGGTCTAATAATAGATTCCTCTCTTACCTATATCCATCATAGAGGTGAGCGAAATGGCCTACCATTTAATGCTTCATAAGAATCCATCTCAATGGTAGCCTAATAGCTATTATTATAAGAGAACTCAATGAGGGGAATGTGTTTATCCCATGAACCCCCAAAGTTGAGGACATAAGCATAGAGCATGTCCCCCAGAACCTGAATCGTACACTGTATTTTTTCACCAGTCTATGGGTGATAGGTCATGCTTAGAATCACCTATGTACCCAAGGCCTTCTGTAACCCCTACAATAACTATGATTTAAAGAAAACATCTTTGTCAGAAATTATAGAATGAGGATCCCCATGAAGGAGTACAACCTCTCTGATGTACATCCTTCCTAGATCGTTTATTGAGAAGGTATCTCGCATAGTTAGGAATTATACAACCTTTTCCAAACGATCCAGGATAATGCATATTGTATCATTGTCTCATGGTTATCCGGGTAGAACAGTCATGAAATCCATCAAAACATCATCCCATTTCCACTAGGGAATAGAAAATGGCTATAAAATTCATGTTGGTCACTGATGTTCCGCCTTCACCTGCTAACAGGTGGAACACTGAGTGATAAATCCGAAAATCTCATGTTTCATACCAGGACACCAATATTGTCATTTTGGATCTCAATACATTTTGGTGACACTAGGGTGGACCACCCATGATGAGGCATGTAATTCCCATATAAGCTCCTCTCTGATATCTACTAGGACCCATACATTCCCATGGAACAATAAGGTATCATCTCCATCCACGGTACAACATAAATACGTATCATCATCTGAAATTATTTCCCTTAGGACAAGGCCTTCAGGATTAGATAAATTTCTCATTATTACCTGTTCCAGAAGACTTCAAGTCACTACTAAGGCTGAGAGGATATTCTAACCATGGTCCTCCTGAACCACAATGTGCATCTCTAAGAATAAATCCATGAGCTTCCATTTTCCACTAGATTCTTGAACTACCTAATTTTGAGTCCTTCAACTCATAGCTTTGGATACTATATTGCCTTTACCAGGAAGGTAGACAAGATCTAAATCCAATGACTATAGGTACTCCACCCACCTATGTTTCCTAAGATTCAGATCCCACTGTGTAAATATATACTTAAGGATTTTATGATCTATTAATACCACAAAAAAATCTCTAAGTAGAAGGTGTCTCCAACAGTGAAGATCATTAACCACAATAGCTAGCACAAGGTCATGCATCGGGTAGTTCCACTCGTGTGGCCATAACTGATGAGACTCATGCGCAACAACTCACTTATCCTATATTATAATAACTCTAAGATCGATACATAATGTTTCATAGTATATAGTATATCTCCTACCTATCTCTGACAGAATTAGTATCAGCACTGAAATCAAAAAACTCTTTAACTCCTGAAAGTATACTTCAAAAGATTCTGAACATACGAATTTCACAAACTTCTTTTTCAATCCTGTAAGTGGAGCTGTTGGGTGTGAGAAATCATGGATGAAGATTCTGTAATACCCATTTATCCCCAAGAAACTTTGAATGTTAAATATGTTCTTGGGATTATATTAGGAAATTACAGCTCTCAATTTCTCTAGGTCTGCTAAAACTCTTTAATCTGAGATGATATGACCTAGGAAGTGGAATTTTTTATCCAAAAGTGGCATAAACCAAGCTTAGCATAAAGTTTATTCTCTATCAGTATATTTATCATAATCTCAATATGGGTTTCATGGCCATGTATGTAGCATGAATACACTAATATATCATCAACAAAGACTACCAAGAATAAATCTAGATACAAGTGGAAAACCCAACTCATAAGAACCATAGAGATGGTAGGTGCATTTGTGAGTCTGAAAGGCATAACTTGGTACTCTTATAGACCATAAATACCCCTAAAATTTGTGTGAGGTATGTTTAAAGTCCTGACACACACTTGCTGATATCCCTACCTCAAATATATCTTTGAAAACACCTTCTATCCTTGAAGTTGATCAAAGAGGTCATCTATTCTATATAATGGATATTGGTTCTTTATTGTGAGCTGATTCAAATGGAGGTAATCCACACAGATCCTAAGGGTATCATACATCTTATTGTTGAAAAGTATTGATGAACCCCAAGAAGAAGTTATGGGTATATAAATCATTTATCCTCCAGATCCTCCAATTACTTATTGAGCTCTAGAAACTCCTTAGGTGTCATCCTATAAGGAGGAATGGTCACTAGTGCTGATCTTGGAAAAAGATAAATATAAAACTCAACCTATAGAAATGGGGGTAGACTAGATAATTTTTTAGGAAAAACACCTCTGAAATTCTCCACTATATAAGGAAAAATAGTGGGTTGTAATCCATGGTCATTAAGGAAAATATTGAAAATGTTATTTTTCATGTTGCTTAACCTCTATTGCTCAGGTCTAGCTCTAGTCGTACTGAAATCCCATTATCCTTTATGCACATGTTTAATTCCCTCTAGTGTTGTAAAATTCACCCTCCATTGATAGAAATAAATATGAGATAAATAGGGAACTAACCAGACCATCCTGATAATTATGTCAAAACCCTTCATGTCAAGGACGTACAAATTCCATGTGAAAAGTTAACCATATATCTCAAGCGGAGAGTCCTTACAATGGAGAATACCCTATGATCGAATACCTAATGGGGTTTCTAGCATTATAACACCATAAAATTTATCGATCTTGAGGCCCGGACTCTCAATGATTTCCTCATATATAAATTATTGAGACGTGCCTGTGTCAAATAAGGAAGACACTAAAGTGGAGGCTTCTAAATAGTACCTTATACAGTAGATGGTTTGGTGCTCTGCTCCTCCAGCATAGGATGGACTGTATTTAACTTGATTGTACTATGTCCCTAAGTCGCTTCCTAAATTCCATAAGAAAACATGCTCTGTTGGTGTTGAGAATCATAAGTCTGACTGCCTCTACCTTGATCACCACCTCGATCTGATCGACCAGTGGTATTCCAGCTACTTGCCTATCATGATCCTATTATCCCTACTCTTGATTGTAGAGTAGTCATAGATCTCTTCTCGCTAGGAACTATCAGTACATTCCTATAGAATCATTGGATATGACCCATCCAACCACATCCTCTGCACTCCACTAGATCCTGTAAGAATTGAGGTTTAATATGCCTTGGATTCCCACACTGGTGATAGATCACAAAACTATCTGTACGTAGGTTCTGACCACTACCACTACCATGGGTATCCTCAAAGAATATCTTTTTCCCAGAATAATATTCACTAGAAGCTTTGGGTTCCAAACTGCCCTGACTCACACCTTCATCATTCCTCATATTTCTTTATGTAATAAGAACCTAGTTGATGATTTCAGGAATAGTGGTCAACCTGAAAACAATGAACTATGATTGGATGGCATAAACCATCCCATCCTTGAATCACCTAGTGGTCATGATATCATCTCCAACTAGAGTAGGAGAGAACTACTACAGCTTAGTGAAATGGGATGAGTGTTCCATAACTGACATACTCCCCTGATACAGGTTTATGAATTATCTATCTCTATCATCCCTCAGAGTTTGGGGAAATAAGTAATCATAAAAGATGGTATGAAAATCTTCCCATACCATATCATGATGTCGATCTTCCTAGGTGATAATATCCCACCACCATTTAGCCGAATTGTGCATCATATACACATCTAACTTGACCCTCTACTCTAAAGGTGTCTCCAAATGCTCGAATATAGATAGGATTTATTCAAGTCAAGACTCCATGGTATGAGGTACTCCATCCCCTAAAAAGGTGGGAGGATGTTGTTGCTAAAACTCTCAAGTAAACTCTTCCTTTCTCAAGGTAGGTCAAACTACACCTTGAATAGATTGAAGCATACAAATACAACCCTCTAAAAATTGGGAATTAGTGCCCATATCAAGAACAGGAATAGGTTCCACAAGCAACACTGTGGGAGGGATCACTGGCATCTTAGGGCCCACCACCTCAGGAGCATGATTGTCACCACCTTTAGGGTGTGCGACCGGAGGACGTCATGGAAGCATAATTCTATAATTCCAAACACATGCCTTATAATAAATTCAAGTGATTGAAAATATTTCATTTCATAAAGCAGGATAGGTGTAAAGCCTTCCTATAGAAAAGAACATGCCTCTCTGCCTACCACAAAATCCCAGACTAGGTGATATAAAGAGACCAAAAATTCTATAAGAACACAAGAGATACCCCACTACCCACTACTAAGGTCGGGTTTAGGTATAAGTCTCAGTCATATATATATATATATATATAATATGGTTGTTTTCAATTTAAAAGTCTTTTTTATTTTAAATTTGTGCTTATTCAAATATTTGATTCACTTTAAATGGTTGAATCATGTGGTTTACCATTTTTTGGTCCATAAGGGTTCATACACCTTATGAACCAAAACATGGAATCCACTTGACCCACACCATAACATGTTCTAACCCATATGATCAATGGTCCATGGATTAATGTTTCATAATCAACTGCTTAAGGTGTATGCTTTAACCTATTGAGGAAAACACTATTAGGTTAAGGTAGGAACCTTAAGTATCAATTATTTTTTCTAATACCTATAATAAGTGTCAGCACAATTCAATACATATTCAAGGAACTAAAAATATTCACAATCAAATTCATGATGAAAATTAAATATGGCATGGAAAGATGTATGGCATATTAATTATAGCGTGCCTATAGTGATGCATGGTCTAATGAAAATCCCTCATTTCATTGGTCTATAGTAAATAAATTACTAATTTAATGATACCAATATCAATAACAATAAATCAAGTGTGTCACCCAATAGTGAAATCATATCAAAAATAAATGGCAGAATCAATAAATGTAATTACCCATCCTAGGTAATTTGAGTTTCCCCTATACATGGGTTATCTACGTCTAGGAACAGGGTCAATTCCAAATCCCATTAACTCCTAATATACTATCTAATTCTCAAACAGTAAGACAAATTAAAAACAAAGGATATAATACCACTTTTTAACATCTCAACCCTGGGTCCACTTAACTCGTGCCCTGATCCGGTGGGTCACATGTCCTCAAGTATGCCTCCCCATATGCTAGAGGCTACTAACTAGTAGTGATGGTGTAAAGGTAGTAAAGTGGGGAGACTATACCCTCTTATTATAATGTAACAACAGATACAATCAATAATAACCAATAGTGTAATCATATGTGAAATAGATATAATCAATAAACTTTGGAAGTGTAAATCAACAGACATAATAAATAATCATCGAAATAATAATAAGCTGAAAAACTATAGAATAATATAAAATTACATTAGTTAGTTTTTGGTACATGTATTCAAGGAATGATAATATAAAACAAGGGAATAATGGAATAGACATATGATCATGCTATATATAAATTAAAAAAAAAGAAAAAAAACTGCTTCACTAGCATCTTGAGAGAATACTCAGTCCTATGCTCCTAAACTCCAACTATAAGAAATCATATCAATGACCTATAGAAGATTGTTTTCCCTTATCAATACCTACAGACAGATAATCTTTTTAGGTTCCAAAGGAAACCTGAGTAGGGTGTGAGATAAAAATATCATTAATACACCACCAATGGTATATACATGTAATCCAAGTAGTGCTCGTAACTAAATAGTGTGCAGGTATAAGTAATTAATAAAGAAATGTTGAATAATAACCTCCCACTCAAGTTTCTAGAACACCTGGTGGGTTTACCTGCTTCAGCTTATTGCTGGAAGGAAAATTCTTAATGGTCACTATATATATAGTAGTAATATATGTATATATACTATAAATATATATATTCCATCCACCTATATGAACCAAGTACGTGCGGACATAAGTGGTTATTTACCTGGAATACTAATTTTGGATAAACTGGGGAATAACTTAGGAATTCATGACCAGTCTAATGATCCTATAAGCTCAAGCAATAGGGTACATGACCAACATCCCAAGAAGAGTGTGAGACGCCATACAACAATGCTTTGGATGGTTATTGATCTATTATTTCATCACTCTAATCATGGAACATGGTGCATAAATCCCAACACCTATATAGTGTCAATGGTACAAGATTACATACTCAGCACCAGATATAAGGGAGTGTTATTTTCCATCATGCTCAACACCCCATACCATCATATCACATCCTACGTAAAGGTGTATTCATAATTATAATTAACATGAGGCATAACCTCCCATGCTTCATTTCCATCCATCCCATATACATATAAATGAGGCATAATCATATTTGTAATATAATACGTGAGGAAAAACATCCCATGCAACTCAAGGGTCAAGTTCATTTATAGCAAGGCATTACAATTTTAAAAGTGCATGTAATAAATAATAATCAAAGGTGTGGATTTACCAACCTCCATAAACCTTTCCATTTTAATTTATACAATACGTTTAAGGTAGATCAATCATCATGCATTAGCCACTCCACTTGATTTAACCATTCAATATAAGCAACCCATTTAGTTCAAAGAGGCATGGCAATTCAATTCATAAGGCTCAAGGGGTCAATTGGAGGTGTCATGGTCAAGTGGGCCAAAATACTACATGGTTAATTCCCAACATAGGTTTTTTCAAACACCTAAGAGGCTATTTGGGTTCTATAAGCACTCATATAACAATGGAATTCCCATTTTAAGTATAATTCGGAAGTTAAATGGTGTTCTAGGAAATTTATTCAATTAGCTACAAGGGACAATAAAATATGGAACACCCAAGGTGTGACCATATATGGTGTAAAAAACCTCTAAATTCCAAAACAATGATCAATAGGCATGAACTAAGGTGAAACGAATGATTTGAAATGAATAATCCAATTTAAAGGAGATTCTCATAAAAATTAGATGTGTGGCACAACGGCCTAGCTACAAGGTGACAAAACTCAAAGGGGAAACAACATGACCAAAAACCTCAAGGTTGTAGATGAAGTCTCACTTGATGTTGGCCTCAGATTCATAGTGGGATGGGAGAAATCTGAGAAAATATCTAATTCCCTAAAAATAAGGGGAAATCTTGAAAATAAATAGTGTGATGGATACCAAGATAAACTTATATTGAATTTTAGAGACAAGACTAGCATACCTCAAGGATTACAATTCCTTTAATGGATCTAGAATCAGTTACTAGATGAAAGAAAGATCTAAGAAAAGGAAGAAAATAGGCCTTTGGGAGGAGGAAAGGGGGGTGGTTTTCTAGAGTGAGTAGGAGGAAGAGGGGAATTATGTTAATATATTAAACTAGGGAAAATTTAATTTCACCTCAAAATATATAGGAACATGGTTTGGTCACACGGTTTGTACAAACTATGTGCAAACCATGCTCATTTCACTACTACTTGGGGCACACCGCACGGTTAGGCTCATGGTTTGATTAATCATGCACAAACCATGACAAATGGCTCTATCCCAAACCTGAAACTGGTTGCACAGCCATGTGACATAGGTCTCATGGTTGCAAATAAATCATGTGGCTCAGTCCCTTTTTCCCATTTTGGGGATACGGGCTCCGAATGAGCCCCAGACACACCTGATACCTCCTTATCTTGATTAGGAATCAATATTAGGGTTTTTTAAGGAATTAAAATTGAAAAAATAATGATCTTTACCTTCATTGAAAATATGGGTCATTATAGTTAAGGAAAGGCATCACATTTCTTTAGTGATGCGTCATGATACCTCAAGAATGACTTGTTGAGTTGGAGCTTGGATCTTGTTGGGAGATCCTGTTGGGTGTCTTTGGTGTCTTTAGGTTTTGTTGGTTTTTTGTTTCCGCTTTGTACTCTGATATTTTGGTTGTCTTGGTTATAATTTGAGTTGTATTATATTGTACCCATGCATCATATAATGTCGTTCAGTAATGGTTATCTTGGTTTAGTTATTTTACTTTTAAAGGGTAAATAGTACATCAACTATTATGAAGCCCTTGGAAATAATTTTCAACATTTTTGGTCTTGGGGATGTCACTTAAGTCCTAGTAACACCCTCCGCCTCTTCCCAATCCAATGGGTGGGGGGAAGGATGTTACAAATGGTATCAACATTGGTTCATCCATCTTTAATTTTGGGACAAATTGTAATAGTTTTTTCTATCCTGATGTTGAAAATCATTTTGGTTTAGTCCTTGAGTTGGGATAGTATCAAGGAGTAGGATCATCAAAACTTGAAATGTAGAGTATATAGACGTGTAGCTAACCTATTTATATTGAACTTCAAGATACCATGGATTTGGGTACATAAGTGTATTTGAAACACTTCTAGGAGTTATAACCTCATTATCATGGGTTTAGATAATGATAAGAGCATGTAATTCATTGATAGTAATGACTTTCCACTATTACTACATAATTCATTTTGACTAATGATTTATCATTTGGTGAAAAAGTGTTAATTTTTTAAAATAGTTGAAAATGGCTTAATTTTCAAAAAGCATGGTGGAATTTTCAAAAATGGTTTGAAAACAGAAATTTTTGAATTTTGGAAAGCCTTTTTGTGATATGTATGATGTGGTAAATTTGAAATTGATAAGCCTTTAGTTTTTAGAGAGTGATATTAAATGGAATTTTGTTTTGGTTATAGAAAATTGAACCTGGTAGTCCTAGAAGAAACCAATTGGAAGAGGTTGATGAGAATGTGGTTGCACCTAAGCCATAGGTGAACCAACAGCTGGTTCAGAGTATCGTCCAAGTATTTTAGGTAGTGGATAGAGGGAACAAAAGGGATTAACCAAGGAAAGTGGATCATTCCATTCAGTTACAAAAGAAAAATCCACCCATCTTTCAAGGTGATTCAGAATCAGAAAAACAGAAGTGTGGCTGAATAGGATGAATCAGATCTTTGATTTCTTAGTCACACCAGCTAAGATGAAAGTGAAGTTGGAAATTTATATTCTAGAGGATCTATAATTCTAGTGGTGGTATTTAGAATTTCATTCTAGATTGGACCAAAGCATGGCATGAGAGGATTTTGAAGAATTTTTCAGCAAAAAATTCTATCCTCACATGTTCAGAATTTATAGAAAAATATACTTTTGCATCTTAAAGTAAGAGAACCTCACAGAGATAGAGTATGAGGCTAAATTTATGAATTTAGTCTTCTTTTAACCTAAATTTGTTGCAAGTGTGTCCTTGAAGGCATGCATTTTTTAATCAGGGTTAAGGCCAGAGACTCTCTCAAATATTTCCGTGCTTTGTATAACATATTATAAAAATATGGTAAATAGAGAACTAGTAGAAGAAAGATACATATCAAAAACTACCGATGGGGGAAGCATATTGATACCTATATAAAATGGTGGGGACTCTAATACTGGGAATAATCAGAAAAGGGACACTTATTTATAAGGTGGTGGTATGACTCAGAATCAGACATCGAGATCAGTGAATCTTCCACAAGTCAGGATGTTTTTAATTTTGTTCTTATAATCACATGAAGTTATATTGTACAAAACCACTTAGATCGTGTCATAATTGCAACTATATGGGATATATTCAGTACTATTATTATAGTGCTACAAGGTCAGGTGCTAAGGACACATCTCATGTTTCAAAGATGTTGTATGCTTCGATGGGAGAAGAGTAGTAGAATAGTTCTCATCACTAGAACTAATCTAGCCATGGTGATTCTAGGAATACCATGAATCATCAACCAATGCTATCTCAATAGGGTAATAAAGAGAAAAATACAATGAGTAAGAAATTGTATGGATATGATAAAGTGATCATGGGTGATCAATATGGTCCTTCGGTGGTGAGAGGTATGATTCCTTTGAATTTTACCCTAATGAAATCTTCATTTGATACAGTTTCATCACATTCATTTATTTCTTCTCATTTTGTTGATCTTATAGGTTTGAATATTGAGATGATTTCTTCTGTTTTGAAACTTCAAACTCATATTTTCCAAAGAGAATGTTAAGATTTTATATGAAAATCATGTTCTATAACTATCGATGGGGATGAATTGATATGGTATTTATCTATGATTGAGATGTATATCTATGAAATAATACTGGGTATGGATTGGTTGACTATGTTCAAATATCACATCGATTATTATACCTAAAAGGTTAGTTTTACAACTTATGATGGCATTAAGCATCTCTTTAAAGGAGATCAAAATGTGTAAGAAAGCGGAATGGGATTATTGGCACCAGAAGTTGGAACTATCTCATACTAGTTGGTAGATTTGACCTTAGCATCAGTGGATGAGATTGGGAATAGTGTTTTTCCAACAATATTTTATCAGTTTCCTTGTGTTTTTCTTGAAATTTTATTAGGTTTTCCACCCACAAGAGAAGTGGAGTTTATGATTGATCTCTTATCAGGGACTAGTCCTAACTCACTTCTATCTTATCAGATAGAACCAATAGAATTAAGGGAACTAAAATTCCAATTGGAAGAGCTGGAAATCATAGGATTCATTTGGCCTAGTACATCTTTGTGGCTAGCACCAGTTTTGTTTGTGAAAAAAGGTAGATAGAAATATTTGGATGTGTATGAATTATTGAAAGCTTAACCAAGTTACAATAAAGAATCGGTATCCTCTTACACATATTTATGGTTTGTTTGATCAATTAAGGGGAGACCAGTGGTTCTCTAAAATTGAATTTCATTCAATATATCACCAATTGAGGGTTTGAAAGGAGGATATTCCAAAGATAGCTTTCAGGAGTAGATATGGCCATTATGATTATGTGGTTAGGCCTTTAAGTATTACAAATTAACCGGCTATATTTATGGAATTGATGAATCACTTATTTCAAAGGTATCTAGATTTTTCCATGGTTGTGTTTGTGGATGACATATTGGTGTATTCAAGTACAAAGGATGAGTATGAGAAACACTTGGAGATAGTGTTGGTTATTTTGCAGGATCATCATTTGTATTAAAAACATTCAAAGTGTGATTTTTTGATACAAGAGATACATTTCCTTGGCCATGTAATATCTAAAAAATGTGTTTCTATGGATCCAAAAAAGATAGAAGTTGTGGTGTATTTCTAACCATCAAAGAATGTCTTTGAGATATGTAGTTTTTTTTTCCTGAATTGTTATTACCAATGATTTATTTGTGAATTTTCATGACATGATTCTCTAATGAAAGCTTTAAAAAGGAAAAATGTTCCATTACAATGGAATTATGAATGTCAAAATTATTTTTAGGATCCTAAAGTTTTCCTTAAATCATCACAAATCTTGATATTATCATAATCAGGACAGTGTTATGTGGTGTCTTGTGATGCTTTAGGATCTAGTTTGGGATGTGTTATCATGAAGGGAGATCATGTTATCATTTATGGATCATGGAATTTATAGTTTCATGAGAATAACTACCCATCACATGATTTGTAATTGGATTCTATTGTCTATACTTTTAATACTTGGTGTCATTACCTCTTTGGTGAGAAATTTATGGTGTTTATGGGTCATAAGAGTTTGAAACACATTTTATCACAAAGATATTTGAACCTGAGACAAATAATATGGATATAGTAACTTCAAATGTTCTACTTAGACTTGATGTATAAAGTTGGTAAAGGAAATTTGGTGGTATATTCATTAAGTAGGAATCCATATGTTCAATTTTTTAAAGAAGCTTTGAATCATTGGTAGTTGATGTCAGTGGTAACCAACATTCACTTGGAGTGTGAAGATAAAGGTAGTATGGAAGTTTTCTTTTCAGTTTCTTTAGTTCTTTATTTGGTTGAGAAGGTTAAGGAGTCACAAACATCTGATTCTAAATGTGTTTCTATAAGGTCAAAACTCAATGGCGAGGAGTCTATTGAGGGAAAGAAGCTATATGGGAGTTCAGTTTTGTGGTTTCAATATTAGATGGTCATACCTATGGATTGTTAGGAAAAAATTATTCATGATTACCACTATACAAGATGTTTTGTTAATCCTGGAATAAAAAATATGTATAGAGAACTAAAAGCATAATTTTGATGGGCTGGAATGAAAATAAGAGTATCTGATTTTATTATGAGATGTCTCACCTATCAACTGGTTAAGGAAGAGAACTAGTGAACAGTGGGTATGATGAAGTCTTTATCAATTCCCATGTGGAAATGGTAGTGGATAGGTATGTATTTTGTAATAGTTCTTCCAAGGATGGTTCAGAAACACAATTCCATATGGGTGATAGTGGATCGTCTCACAAAGTCGGCCCATTTCATTCCTATTTTTGAATATCATATGGTGGAAGACTTGTCAAAAATATATATCTAAGAAGGGTAAAGAGGAATGGATTACCAGTTTTGATAGTATCAGACTGAGATCCAAGGTTTATGTCTCATTTTTTGGAAAACCTTACAGTGGTCCCTTGGGACTCAGTTTGCTATGAGTATGGTGTATCATCCTCAAATGGATGGATGTACATCAAGGATGATACAAATGTTGGAAGATATGCTTATGGATTTTGTAATGGATTTTGATATCTCATGGAAGGAGAACATACCATTAGTGGAGTTCTCATATAACAACAGTTATCGAGCCTCAATACACATGGATCCTTTTGAAGCGTTGTATGGTCATCCTTTTCATTCTCCACTTTTTTGGGTGGAAAAAGGTGATATTTCACTAGTTGGACCAAGCCTTGTGCAAGAGAAAACATAGAAGATTCAATTGATCATGAAAAGGATAGAGATGAATCAAAGTCATCAAAAATAGTATAGGGATCATCTTCGATGGTGATTTTCATTCTATGTGAGTGATCTGGTGTTTTTAGGAATCTCTCCAAGGCTTGGGAATTGACGTTTTAGGAAACAGGATAAGTTATCTCCTCAATATATAGGCCCTTTAGATATAATTGAATGGGTTAGAAAGGTGGAATATCAGTTGTATTTTCCATCAAATTTCAGTTAAATGCATAATTTGTTTCATGTATCTCAATTGAAGAAGTATCAACCTAATCTTGGCCATGTGATTTGATGCGATCACCCTGAACTAGATTCAAATGCAATGTTGGTTCATGTGTCGATATAGATTGTGGATAGGCAAGAGAAGGTCTTGTGTGGGAAAATCATCGATCTAGTATAGGTTTTATGGAAACATGGTTGGATTTAGAAATAAAATTGGGAAAGGGAGAAGGAAATGGTCGAGAAATGGCCTAAACTCTTTCAGAAAAATAGTGGTTTTCTACTTTCTAGGGATGGAAAGGTCAATGGTTGGGAGAATTTATCACCCCAAGTTTTAGGTATTAACCTTTTATTTATGTATTTTAAGTATATAAAGTTTTTGGGTTAAGTTTGGGGAGGTTCTGAAGAGTTCAGAATGTTTTTGGGGATTTTATAGAGGTACAAAGTTATTTGAAACCATGTAGCACCTTCTAAGAAATAATGAAACTGAAATAGTGAGAACTAGGTAGGCTCACGGTTAGGCGCATGGTTTGGCCAAACCATGCGGCCACCCAAGAGAAACCATGAAAAGTGGGATATAGGGGTTTAATACAGTTGGTGCATGGTTTGTATAACCGTGTGAGCCAACCATGCAAGGGGTGTTTGGAGGTAGTGTCTAGAACATGATTAGTGCATGGTTTTCCTAACTGTGCATCCTAACTGTGCATAGTTAAAAACGAGATCCAAATGATCTAATTCAGACTACTGCCTAAATGAATCATTTTTTTCATAATCTAACCCTAACATGAATTCCACTCCTTCAAAAGGCTAGATAGACCCTTCCTTTTATTTTAGGAGTGATTCATTAGCGATTTTAGGTGTGTTTGAGGCCCAAATTCCTTGGAAAGTGATCATTATGGTTTTTTTCCTTAGTTTTATTCTTCTACCCTCTCTTGGATTCATGGATCTAATCTGTTGGGGATAGATCCATGTTGTTTGATTCCAATCATGATGAGTTATGATCTTTTTATAGGATCAGATCCTTTGGAAAATTTGCAATGATCAAGTATTAAGAATATATTTCCCCTCTAGTAAAATTGAATATATTTTTTAATTCTATCACACACTTTCCTATGGAGGACACTTTGGACCTCAAATAACTATGAAAAAAGTATTGTAATCTAGTATATATTGGCCTGATTTTTTTAAATATGTTCATTAATTTTGCAAGAAGTGCGAAAAAGTTCAATTTATTGGTAATATTTCTAAAAGACAAGAGATGCCTCAAAAACCCATTCTCTTCTATGAAATTTTTGAAGTGTTAGGAATTGAATTTATAGGACCCTTTCCAATGTCATTTTTAAATTCCTACATTATACTTTTTGTTGATTATTTTTCAAAATGGATGGAAGCCAAAGCCACTAAAACTGATGATTCAAAATTTGTGTGTGATTTTTTCTAGTCCAACATTTTCTGTAGGTTTAGAGTGTCGAGATCCATCATTAATGACCAAGGGACCCACTTTTTCAATAAAATATTATAGCTATTCTTAAAATTTATGGAGTAAATCATAGGAAATATAAACCTTACCATCCCCAAACAAATGGTCAGGATGATGTGTCTAATAGAGTGATTAATGGTATTTTGGAGAAAATAGTTAACCCTAATAGGAATGATTGGATTCATGGGTTAGAATATACCTTATGTTCATACTGTACACCCTAGAAGACACTTATATCTATGAGCCTCTACTGGATAATTTATGGAAAAATTTTTCATCTACCGATAGAGTTGGAGCACCAAGAATATTTGGTTGTAAAGAAAATAAATTTGGAATTGGAGAGTGATGTACAATAGAGGAAACTTCATTTACAAGAGATGAAAGAAATCAGAATAGAATCCTATGAAAAATATATAATTTACAAAGAAATAAGTTAAGTGTCCCATGACATGCTAATCCAACCAAAAATCTTCCAGCCTGGAGACTAAGTGCTGCTCTACAATTCTAGACTGGAGCTAATTTTAGGTAAACATCAGTCAAACTGGGAAAGACCCTTTATAGTAACTCATGTCTATCATTTTGGTTCCATTCAGATTAAGAAAGAATAAGGAAATACATTCACTATAAATGGGAAAAGGCTGAAAAATTTTGATGGAAAAATACCCCTAGAACCATTGGAGGAGATAAAACTTCTCAAAAATGTCCATTGATCATTGCTCATGAGGTTAGGCCAATCCAATGATGGTAAAATTGATCACTTCCTGGAGGAAAATAGAGTTTTAATTCTTTATTAGGATTTAGGATTTTGTGATGTAACCACCCTTCCCTTTTCTCTTTTTGGACTACAGTGGAATGATCCTTAAACTTTCATGAGTAATTTTATTTTGAAGGGCCATCAAGGGAGAGAGACATGGGGTAGTCCAGAAGCCTGAGGAGGAAAAGAGAGAAAGTGCTTCATGTGGAAAGGATATTTCACTATCAACTATATTATCTTATCTACTTCCTAGATATTTTGTTGGAAAATCTATTTTGAGATATAAAAAGAGAATTTTCATGCCCACGCTTAGTCTTCATGTTTTAATTGACTAGTATGGGAGACATGAGTTTCTTAGGAATCCTATTGTAACAACCCAACCCAGCTTACCATCAAACTACTAGCTATATTGGTGGGTCACATGGCCTCAAGCACATCTCCCCATATGTCAAAGGCTACTAACTAGCATCGAGGGTCTCGAGAGGTGATAGTGGGGAGACTATACCCTCTTATCAGAAATGAAAAGTGGTATAATAGAATAAATAACAATCAACTACAAAAGTAGTGAGTAAATGAATGACAGTAGTAGAAGACAAATAGTAACAATTTACTAAAAGTGACCAATGCCAGTTTATACAATGCATGCATGGATTTCTTAGTGATGTTACATAATTTAAAGTGGTGATCAAAATATCTTTCTTTACAAGATAGTACAAAAATAAAGTAAAGATAGTAAAGCCCCATGGGAAATCTCCATGAGCATCCTGAGCTCCAGCTCATTCCTTGGATCCTAACTTCTAGGTACAAGCAACACAAAAATCAACCTAGATCCTGCAAATATGAGATCTACTCAGGTACCAAGGTCTGAGTAGGGTATGAGATGAAATCTCAGTAGTTTAGTACCCATAGTGTCAAGCCCAATCCAGATGGTGAATAATAATAAAACAGTGTGTAGGTATAGAGAAGTAATAGCGGATTTGGATAAATAAATAACACCTATCCAAGTTCCTAAGGGACACCTGATAGTGATACCTGCTTCATCCCATGGCCGGTATGTATGATCATGTAATATATATATATATATATATATTTGTGTGTGTGTGTAAATAGATAGATATATGTTGGGGTGGATCAGGACATACCTTTTCCATCCAATTCCAGGGGATCTCTCTCGGTCAGCCCCTAACCCATGTCCAAGATCCCTCGGTCTCTTGGACTTCATGCATTAGATTTCTATTGGGGTGGATTGGTACATACCACTGTCATCCAAATTCTAGGTTAGATCTCACGGTCCGCCCCTAACCCAATACCAAGGGCCCTTAGTCCTTTAGCATGCAATCATATTTATATTTTATACTCATAAGTGGCATGGGGTAAGAATTCCTCCCACCCATAACATAAATATAACTGGAATGGGTTAAAATTTCCTCCCACCCATAAACATTTATAACTGTCATGGGGTAAAATTTCCTTCCACCCATACACATACTCATAGATCATCACTGGAATGGGGTAAGAATTCCTCCCACCCATATACGTGTAGAGGTTATAACTAGTGAGGTGTAATAATGCCTCTCACCCATACATATATATATTGTCATGGGGTAGGAATTCCTCTCATCCATAAATTTAAGATATACTAGCATGGGGTAAGAATGCCTCCCATCTATAACTAGAAGATATACTGGAATGGGGTAAGAATGTCTCCCATCCATAATGAGTATATATCAGGCATGGGGTAAGAATGCCTCCCATCCATAATCATTCATAATCATTGTCATAATTATAATATAATTCATAATGCAGTACCTCTTATTCATTTCAAATAGCCATACCATATTTATAATCTAATACACAAGGAAATTCCTTTAAAACCCAACACATAAAGAATAACCTCTTATGCATTTCAAGTTAACACATTTTATCCCATTTAATCCATTCAAAGGAAGGCATTTCATTAGGCAAGACATCATCTATAGGGTCAACACACTCAATTTTCCTAACATGAAAAATTGGTTTACATGATACCAGTGTCAAGATAGTCATTGTCCAATTCCATTTAATCTAATTAATACCTTTCCATTTAAACAATCAATATACGGAGTGGCCTTGCCACCCTTTACAATTCCTTATATTTACACATGTAATTATTCAAGGGGGTGAAATTACACATAAACATGAAACTCGATTCATAACATGCCACTTACTTTAACCAAATAGGGTAATTGGACTTTAATAGGCAAGAGGCACATAGAAGGTGCAATGGACCTACAAAATTTTAATAAAGGATAACTCCATTTAGCAACATGGAAAAGAAAGTCTAACTCATTATGATAAGCAAGCTAAATAGAAGAAATAATTACTGTGAGTTTTCTTAAACAGTGCACCTCCATTGGGGGGGTTTATTATAAAACCATGGTTTTTTATCAAAAAAGCATTTATCATAATCAAACAACTCATTCAAGGAATAAAATTCACTTTATGAAGTTATATTTAAATATTAAACTAAAGAATATTTAAATCAAGAAGTAAACCAATACAATTTAATCCATTCTTAAGTTAAAGGCATGGGAAAGGGATCCTACCTCAAAGAGGAACCAAGCTAACACTACTTTGGTACAAGACAGATTGGCGGTGACCACACGGAACTGCTCCATATACTCATGCACATACCCCCATATATATATATATATATATATATATATATATCACTTAACCCAATGTACATATTCCCCACACCATGAGGTAATACGTACATGTAAGATATATATATATATATATATATATATATATATTTATATTTATACATGTCTAAGTATATGCATACGCACCCTCAAGGTTGGCCAAAACTTGCTACAATATCAATATGAAACCAAAATTAATGCAACAAGGATCGGCACACCTCAAAAAAATATCGAGGACTGATTAACACCTTGAGACTCTCAGATAAAGGGTGCGAAATCAAGAAACAAGAATAAAACCTCACCTTAGATGGCGGTGGTGGCCCGAATCGAAGTGAACTACTTTGCCTTTGGCGACGGTTGTTGGAACATGCAATAATATGACCTGAGAGGCCATTCACACACCCTATCGAAGGAAGAAACAAAAAAAATGGGTTAATCCTAACCTTAGGGTTTGTCCAAGATAAAATTGAACCAAGGGAGAGGGTAAATCATCCCACATGAGTAAGGAGAAGGACCTAGATTCCTTACCTCGATGATTCGTGCATGTAATCCGAAGGAAAACTGGCGGATCAACGTGTGGAAGAGGATCTGATAAAGAGGGGTGCATCGTGCCTCATGAGGAAGGGGGGATACTGTATCGAGTATGAGGGAAGAGAGGGATAGGTTTAGTTTTAGGTTTTTATTGTATTTTATTTTAATTTTTAATTAAATTCAATTTTTATAGTAGATCTCGATGCATGATTTAGGACGCACGTTTTGACAAACCATGTGTCAATCGTGCACCCCCTTCTGGACACCTAGGGCACCCTGCACGGGCTGGCCATTCAGTTTGGAAACTGTGTGCCCACTGTGCGTTGAACAGTGCTTATCTACTACCTCCAAACTAACATCATGTGGGCTAGGCATGTGGTTTCTCAAACTGTGTATAGCCCATGCGCACTGCCACTTTCCACCTAAAACTATCCACACGATTTCAGAAAAACTGTTGACACGCGCGTCGTAACGCGTACAAATTTGCGAATATTTATAACCGACTGGCTACTGTAAAAGTGGCAAGCAGGGTCGAACCACAGAGAGCACGGAATCTAGTTCACTAAAAATATTTCGTTGGACAATTTTTAGATGGACAAGGTTTGAGGGAATTCCTATTTTTGAGTTTTCTCTCTTTTTTTTTTGGTGTTTAAACTAAAAGGTGAGAAGACAAAAGATAAAAAGAAAATTACAAACGGAAATGATGATGGATTCTAAGTCAACAAAATGTGTCGGGGATGTTGGTGTCATAATTCAATTATCACGCAAACATGCAAAGTATTCTTTGTGTGATTAAATATTTATCCTGTTTAGTTATCGCCAGTTCCAAAAATATGTGCATTTTTTAGATGCTCAATTTAAAATTCCTAATTTATTTAAAGTCCCGTTCTCTGGTGTCATAAATAAATTAGAAAATTCGTTCAAGTATCGAACTATACGGCGAAATGACACAATCCGTTTCTCACAAAGTCATGTCACCAATTTGCACCTACCATCGGTCAACGCGGTTTACCTTCTCGGACCACCGCGTCGACTTATAATTAAAATGGCCAGTTTCAATTTCAGCAATTAATTCAGTGCAAAAATAATTTAAATAGATAAATATTCAATTAAAATAAATTTAATTGACAATTAATCATCAAACAATACGTTGCATGGCATGCGCAATAATTTTTATTAATCAACCAACATCCCGACACTAAGAAAATCACCCCGACATCACAACTGAAAATGTAAACACGGTAATAAGATGGAAATTCCTGTAAAATAAGACCGTGTTACCAACAAATAATCGTGTCGGTCTTCACTCTCACTGCATGCAACTCGTTCTTCAATATCTGACTGCACCTCGGCACGTGATGACGTCGCGCGCCAGCTATGCGACCACCGGAACGGAGGATATGAGCGGTTAGCGGTGCGCGGCTGCTGGTCGACTCCTCGGATGGCGGTGACCGGTGCACTGCAAAGAAAACAAAAGAAAACGGGGTGCGGCCGGGAGATGAGCAGGGAGTCGAGTCGGCCAGGGTAGTGCTGCGTGCGAGGAGGGCAGCGGCGGCTGAGTGGAGGTGGGGCGCGCACGGCGTGGAGAAGGGAGCAGCCTGGGATGGTCCGGCCGAGAGAGAGGGAGAGGGAGGCGGAGTGGCGAGGGAGGCCGGCGGCGAGGGAGGCCGGCTGGCGCGCTGGTGGCGAGGGTGGCGGCCGAGAGGAGGTGGGCGGCTGGACCGTGCAGCAGGAGGGGAGGCGGCCGGGAGATGCGAGGTGCGGGTGAGAGGAACAGCGGAGGAGAGGGTGGCTGGTGGTCTGGGCAGGGTGGCGGACCCAGCGGGATGGGGAGCAGGGAGATGGGGGCGCGGGTGGTGCGCGGGGAGCGAGGGAGGCGGGGAGGGGAGGGGAAGTGCGGCGTGGAGGGGAGGGGGAGTGCGGGTGAGAGGGGAGTTAGGGAGAGGATGGGGCGGCGGCTTGCGAGGGATGGGGAGGCGGCCGGTGAGAGAGGATGCGGGTCAGAGGGAGTTCGGCCGGGAGATAAGGGGGAGGGTGAGGGGAGAGCGGGTCAAGGGGGGGGTGGGTGAGGAAAAAAAGAGGGGGGGAAAAAAGAAAAAACAAAATTTCAAATTTCAAAATAAAAAATAAAAATAAAAAATAACTAATAAAAATAAATTAGTATAAATAGGATTATATTTATATTTATAATTAATTAATAAACTAAAAGTAATATTAGAATAATATGAAATGTTAATAAAATAAAATTCTAAAAAAAATGAAAATAAATAACTAATGTTCATATAATACTAACTAAAAACTATAAAAACAAATAAAATATTTAAAATACTACAAAAAGAACCTAAAAGCACAAGAATGGTTAAAACTAAACGAAAATAAATAAATAAAATGTTAGTAACATCCATGTACATCAAATCCCCCACACTTAAACTTTTGCACTCCTGGGAAAAACAATCCGAAATAAAACACAAGTGGTCCTGTAGACAAATCCAAACATCGAAATTACAAGTTCAAAAATTGTCAATCGCTTTCCTCATAATATATCATGCTTCATTTAAAACTTCAGTTTCAAAAAATTGTTCTTTCACTTGCATTTTTTCAAAACAAGTACGTGCACTCATTCATCATGTGACCTACCTCACCATCACTCTCATCTCTCAAAAAACATTTGATCAAAGTTTTTCTCAGTTCTCACACACATGCAGGCTTACCATAGGCTTGCCATGAATTTCTCATCTCCACTAGTGGAAATCAAAAGAATGCACCAATCTCAAGGACTTTACATGAGGTTCAAATGTTTCTGAAGCTGTGGGACGGTGGGTAAAAAAAAATATTGACATCTTTTTGGTAAAAAGGAGGGTTGAATCTTGAAATAATTGCATGATAAGTCAATCTAAATGTCTCCCTCAAATTCTCGCTCCCCCACACTTAAAACATTGCTTGTCCCCAAGCATATGATAAGCCAATGTTTCGCTCTTTTTTTTTTTTACTTTTTTTTTTTAAGACACAACTCACTCACAATATGGTCAGGAAAAACTGGTGAGTATCAACCCAAAAACCCCATGGAATAGGTGTCAGACAATAATCCCAAAGAATGGTACACAAGCAGCGTATATGCTGTAACATCTCAATGAAGGTGGGTCATATAGAAAACTCTCTAGTTCCTGGAGTAATGGATCATCACTTTAATAGGTATCCCCAAAGTCGAGGGTTACCGCGTAATGACCACCAATGTACTCATTGTTGGAACTGAAAAGGGTTCTATATTCCTATATCAAAATAATATGAAATGAATGTCGCTACTGTGAAAAAGAACTCAATGATCAGGATGGAATAGTGTCAATCCATGTACATCAAATGACTCACTGCCCCTCGAAGAACCCTTTCCATGAGTAAGTCTCTCTCCCCCACACTTAGATTGAAATCATCATGCAAAAATTCAAGAAATTGGGAGGGAAGGGTATCGGCTTGGGCTCATCCTAAAAGGCTCCTACATGGCTTCTAAGGGCTATACGAAGGAGAAAATGTTTGGGTGGCTCAGTGGGTCAACGGGGCTAAAATATCAAACAGATGCCTCGATCATTTTAGTGCAACTTTCAAAAATTCCTATCGCTTTGATGGAAAAACATGGCAAGTTCTAGAAGACAAAACATGGTTGAGATTCCCTCAAGAAAAAGAGAAATAAGAGATGATTTTAAAATGGATTAGAGTCCTCACGGGTATGGAAATATAATGTTGGACAGCACAGATGAGAATGAGTGCAAATAAGTGTCTCAAAAATATTCAAGTTTTTGAAAAATCTTTCGAAGCATGAAATAATATCAGCAATCATCTAAGTCATGAGGTCAAGGATTAAAGAAATCCAGAATAAGAATCAGGTGCTCAAACTGCCTAGGGACACAAGTGGTATGTTCCCGACTGGGTTGCGGTAAAAATACAACAGTTCTTATGTGGGTTCATGAATGACAGGAGTGTTAGTATTTTTTTTTCACATGGTGTTTTTGGAAGCAGAAAATATGGCGAAAATTAAAACACTTCCCTGTGTAAGTGCAGATAGATGCGGAGAGGCTGCCTGTATCCGATGAAGTTCCAGAAATGATGTACTTGTAAAATCTACATATGGACAACACATACCCGCATCATATCATAAAGATAACACCAAGAATCATCTAAATAGAAGCAGAGATGCAGAAGAGTGACAGGTGCATACAGATATCAGGAGGAGCTAAAAGAAAAATCACACATGCCATGTTTTATTTTATTTTTATTTATTTTTTTCAAATTAGAACAGGTAAAAGGAGAAAAGGGGGGGGGAAATGAAACCGGAACATGGTTTGCCTCCCAGGAAGCGCTAAGTTTTACGTCTTCAGCCAGACGGATGGACAATTTTCAATCGTCTTGGTCCATCAGCTCAGAATTCCTCTGCCTCTTACGAGAACTAGTGGTTGTGTCCTCGATCTCACGGGGACGCTTGGTGGGATTAACCACCTCCGGAGCAAAGTGAGCGTGAAGCTGGTGAGGGAGGAACGGAATCTGTGCTCTTTGTGGTGGTACTGGATGCTGAGCACGAATCTCCAGTGAAAGTTCCTCAAGCCGGCGCTCGATATCAGCCAGCTCCTGAGTTATCCGTCGTACTAAGTCAGAGGGAGACGGAACAAGCGCATCGATGACCACAGAAGAATCAGAAGAGATAGACATTTTTTTAAGCTGCATTCACAAAGCAGATAGAGAGATAGAGATAGAGTAAGAAAACAAAGATCAAGAATGAAGAAGCAGTCGGGTTGTCTCCCGATCAGCGCTAAGTTTTACGTCTTCAGCCAGACGGATAACTTCTCATTGCAATTGTAGTTCTTCAATGATGCCTATTTTATCCGAAGTGTGGTAAAGTTTAAGGCGTTGACCATTTACTTTGAATGGGGGCATCTTCCCATCAGAAATTTCGACAGCACCATGTGGATAAACAATTGTGACGGTGTAAGGACCTGACCACTTCGATTTGAGTTTTCCAGCCATGATTTGAAGTCGTGAGTTGAAGAGGAGAACTTTGTCGCCTGTTGAAAAATTTCTTTGTTGGATCCATTTGTCGTGCCAGGCTCGAGTTTTCTCTTTGTAAATCAAAGCATTGTCATATGCTTCTCTCCTCATCTCATCTAGTTCATTCATTTGTAGAAAACGCTTCTCTTGGGCAGTTTTGAGATCAAAATTCAGTTTCTTCACAGCCCAATAAGCTTTATGTTCCAATTCTACAGGTAAGTGGCAGGTTTTCCCAAAGACCAACCTATATGGGGACATTCCAATGGGTGTCTTGTAGGCAGTTCTGTAGGCCCATAGTGCATCATCAAGTTTGGTGACCCAATCTTTCCTAGATGTACTTACAGTTTTCTCCAAAATACCCTTAATTTCTCGGTTTGAAACCTCAGCTTGGCCATTGGTCTGTGGATGGTATGGGGTGCTCATGTAGTGGTGACATCCATGGCGAGTCATTAGCTTCTGAAACAGCGCATTATTGAAGTGGGTACCACGGTCACTGATGATTAGCCTTGGAATTCCGAACCGGGTAAAAATGTGTTGCTTCAAAAATTTAATGACGACTCGAGCATTATTTTCCGAGAATGCCTCAGCTTCCACCCATTTTGACACATAGTCCACACAGACAAGGATATAGGATTTCCCAAAAGATTTAGGAAAAGGACCCATGAATTCAATTCCCCATATGTCAAAAATTTCAATTCCCATGATTGAGTGTTGTGGCATTTCGCGCTTCCAGCTTATACCCCCGGTTCTTTGGCATTTGTCACAATTCATGACGAATTCACGAATATCACGATTCATGGTTGGCCAGTACAAACCACATTGTAACACCTTGCTGATTGTTCGATGAATCCCATGGTGTCCTCCAGCTTCTCCAGTATAGCAAAAGTTCAAAACACTCTCCACTTCTTCTTCAGGGATGCATCTTCTTATCATTCCATCCGCACAGTCTTTGAAAAGTAAAGGATCATCCCAGTAGTAATGTCGTGATTCATTCAGAAATCTTTTCCTCTGTTCCTTTGATAAATCTGGATGTATCACACCTGAAGCTAAGTAGTTCACGAAATCAGCATACCAAGGTGTGATTGTCTCAATGGCATAGAGTTGTTCGTCAGGAAATGTTTCAGTTATTAGTTCGACATTGATTTCACTTGTGTCATGGTCGAGGCGTGATAAATGATCAGCAACGACGTTCTCTGTTCCCTTTTTGTCCTTGACTTCAATGTCAAATTCCTGAAGTAACAGTATCCATCGAATGAGTCTCGGTTTTGCATCTTTATTGGCCATTAGATACCGAAGTGCAGCGTGATCCGTATAGACAGTGACTTTTGAGAACAACAGATGGGATCGAAATTTATCAAAGGCAAAAACAACTGCTAGCAGCTCTTTTTCAGTTGTTGTGTATTTATGTTGGGCCTCATTCAATGTTTGGCTAGCATAGTAGATTGGCCTAAAGATCTTTTCTTTTCTTTGCCCCAAGGCAGCTCCAACTGCCCAGTCACTAGCGTCACACATTAACTCGAATGGTTGCTCCCAATCAGGTGAAATCATTATTGGGGCTTCAACCAAACGCTGCCTTAATAATTTAAATGCTTCCTGACATTCAGGGCCGAAGTGGAACGTGACATCTTTTCCCAATAGATTCGTAAGGGGTCGGGCAATAACAGAGAAATCCTTGATGAAGCGTCTATAGAATCCAACGTGCCCAAGAAAACCTCGAATGGAACGAACTGAAGAAGGCATGGGTAACTCAGAGATTGTACTAATCTTTGCGGAGTCAACTTCAATTCCTTTCTTTGAAATTTGATGGCCTAAGACTATTCCACTTTGGACCATGAAGTGTGACTTTTCCCAATTAAGTACCAGATTCTTTTCTTCGCATCTTGCCAAAACCTTATCCAAATGTTCTAGACAGTCATCAAAAGAATTTCCATACACTGAGAAGTCATCCATGAAAATTTCCAAGAACTCTTCAATCATGTCATGGAATATTTCCATCATGCATCGTTGAAATGTGGCTGGAGCATTACACATTCCAAAAGGCATTCGCCTATAAGAAAATGTACCATATGGACAAGTGAACGTGCTTTTCTCTTGATCCTCTGGTGTCACTGCTATTTGATTATAGCCCGAGTATCCATCCAGAAAACAGTAGTAATCTCGACCTGCCAATCGTTCAAGGATTTGATCAATAAAGGGTAATGGGAAGTGATCCTTTCTAGTGGCATCATTCAATTTCCGATAGTCGACGCACACTCTCCATCCAGTCACTGTTCTTGTGGTTATCAATTCTCCTTTATCATTCTCAACCACTGTGGTTCCACCCTTTTTAGGTACCACTTGCAACGGTCTAACCCACTGACTATCGGAGATTGGAAAAATTAAACCAGCATCAAGAAGTTTAATGACTTCTTTCTTGACTACTTCTTTCATGGGAGGTGTCAAGCGTCGTTGTGGTTGCCTGCAGGGTTTTGAATTATCTTCCATATGTATTCTGTGAGTACAGATGGCAGGACTTATACCTTTTAGATCAGCAATCGTCCAACCTATTGCTGGTTTCCTTTGTGACAGGACATTAAGCAATTTGCTCTCTTGTTCACTCGAAAGATTGGCATTTATGATGACTGGTAAGGTTTTTAAATCTCCCAAGTAGCTATATCTCAGGTTTGATGGAAGAGGTTTAATCTCAAGTGTTGGAGGCTTTTCAAGTGATGGAGTAAGTGAAGTGAATTCATGTCTATCTAAAGGCTCGACTATATTCCTGATGAATTCCACTTCCTCGATTGATTCAGTGAACTCTTTATTTTCTTTGTGCAAATCTGCGAGGTCTAGCACATCGCTTGCAAACTCATCCCATTCTTCAATCGTATCCAGGAAATGACAGTCTGCTACAGATGGTTTTTCCATGGCCTTTAGGACATCAAATGTTATGTTCTCATCCCCAATTCTAAAAATTAACTTTCCCTCTTGGACATCAACCAGTGCTCTGCATGTCGCCAAGAAGGGTCTCCCGAGAATGAGTGGGACGTCCTTATCTTCTTCCATATCGAGGACAATGAAGTCAGCAGGGAAGTAATATTTATCAACCTTGACAAGAACGTCCTCTAGAATCCCTCGAGGATGATTCACTGATCGGTCAGCCATTTTCAAGGCGACTCTTGTTGGCTTTAATTCGGTGATGCCCAGTTCTTCAAGGATTCCAGACGGCATGAGATTGACACTAGCTCCGAGGTCGCACAAAGCTCTTCCGAATTGACATCCTCCAATATTGCAAGGAATAGTGAAACTCCCAGGGTCTCTTAGTTTTGGAGGTATGGATCTGGGTATGACTGCTGAACATTCCTCGTGCATTATGACCGTTCCCACATCATCTAATTTTCTTCTTTTTGACAGAAGTTCTTTGAGAAATTTGGCATAGTGGGGCATTTGTGTGATGGCTTCCGCAAAAGGAATATTTATTTGAAGCTTTTTGAACATCTCCATGAATTTTGAAAATTGAGCATCCAACTTCCTTTGCTTCAGTCTTTGTGGAAATGGAGGAGGTGGTATGTGGGCTTTCGCTCTTTCGTTGAGTGCCTCATTTTCCTTCTCCTTTCTTGCCTTTTCATTCTTTGCAAGGTTGTTTGGATCTTCCTCCTCTTTGGGTTCAAGTTGGATTGCTTTGTTTGTTGAGTCGCTATTTTCAGTGGAAGGTATAGGCGTCTCATCTGTTGGTTGAACATCAGGCTTTTGGTGTTCTGGTAACTGTGTGCCACTTCGCAGTATGATGGCTTTTGCTTCTTCTCTTGGGTTGACTCTTGTGTTGCTTGGTAGAGTTCCTTGCTGTCGGTTTTGCATTTGTGCGGCTAACTGACCGACTTGATTTTCAATGTTGCGCATGGAAGCCTGTAAGTTTTGGGTTGCCATCTCTTGTGATTCAAACCGTGATTGATTGGACATCATTAACTTGGCTATAGTTTCTCCCCAATCTTTTTGACCTTGTGTTGCAGTAGGGGCGCAGTCTATTGTTTTCTTTTGCTCCTTATACTGCTGTTGCTGATGGAACGGTGGTCGGTATTTCTGTTGAGACCCTTGCTCTTGTGGTTGCATGGCGAGTCTGAAGGTAGGTTGAGCAGTGAATCCAGGTGGACCCATGTTATGGTTCATCGGCTGAGTAGCCACTGGTTCCTTCCAACCTTGATTTTGGGTATTGCCTTGCCAGTTTGTGTTGTAATTGTTCCCATAATTTCCACGGTTGTAACTAACGAAGTTAGCTTCAGACATCTTGGTCTCTGTAGTGTTATATGGACACATGGAATAATCATGAGGACCACCACAGTGTGGACAGTGTTCAGCTTGAACAACATGGACTGGCTTAGGTGGGTTTATTGACAAGTTGTCAATCCTCTTGTTGAGAGCTTCAAATTGTGCAGCCATGAATGTTTGAGTATCAACGTGATGCACTCCTGCCTTTCGTCTTGAAAAATCATCTGGCCACTGGAAACTGTGTTCGGCCATGTTTTGAATCAATATGTACAGGTCCTCCGGATCCATTTCCATGAACGCGTTTCCAGTAGCTGTGTTGATGGCAGACTTACTCTCGGATTGAAGTCCATAGTAGAAAGCTTGCAGCTGGTTTTCCAACTTCATCCCATGATGGGGACAACGTCTTAACATGGATTTGAATCTTTCCCAAGCTTCTCCTAACGATTCGTATTCACTTTGACAAAAGGAGTCGAGGTCTCTCTTGTTTTTCAAAGATTGGGCTGTTGTGTAATATCGATCAAGGAATTTTCTTCTCAACACTTCCCATGTGAAAACTGTTTCGGGGTCGAGACTCTCCAACCAGTCCTTTGCTTTCCCTTGCAACGAAAATGGAAACAGTCGTAGGATCAACGCATCATCCGTTACTCCGTTATATTTAAATGTGTCACAGACTTCAAGAAATCTGTTCACATGCATATAAGGGTCTTCGCTGCTCAATCCATGAAACTGTGCATGTTGTTGGAGCAGGTTGATCGTGGACGGCTTCAATTCAAAGTGCGTTGCTTGAATTCTGGGTCGTGTTATACCTGAGCTTATTCCGACTGTGTTGGGTCGCAACTCCTGTCTCATAGTAGTCTGAGGTCTTTTATTATCGAGACGGTTTTGGAAAAGTGGATGGACTTGTCCACTAGGAAGTGTCGGAATATGAGTTTCAACGCTTTCCGCAGGTGGATGCATTGCGTTTGCAGCTGAGGTACTGACTTGTTCTTTTCCCTTTCTTTGATGTTCAAGTTGTGGATCAAGGGGTGTGTCGTTCTTTGACGGATCAGAAGTACAAGTGTTCACCATTTAGGCGAACAGTGCCTAAAGCAAGGTCTACTTGAAATTTTCTTAATGCTAGACGTGCGCGTGCTCCCCGGCAACGGCGCCAGAAATTTGACACGCGCGTCGTAACGCGTACAAATTTGCGGATATTTATAACCGACTGGCTACTGTAAAAGTGGCAAGCAGGGTCGAACCACAGAGAGCACGGAATCTAGTTCACTAAAAATATTTCGTTGGACAATGTTTAGATGGACAAGGTTTGAGGGAATTCCTATTTTTGAGTTTTCTCTCTTTTTTTTTGTGTTTAAACTAAAAGGTGAGAAGACAAAAGATAAAAAGAAAATTACAAACGGAAATGATGATGGATTCTAAGTCAACAAAATGTGTCGGGGATGTTGGTGTCATAATTCAATTATCACGCAAACATGCAAAGTATTCTTTGTGTGATTAAATATTTATCCTGTTTAGTTATCGCCAGTTCCAAAAATATGTGCATTTTTTAGATGCTCAATTTAAAATTCCTAATTTATTTAAAGTCCCGTTCTCTGGTGTCATAAATAAATTAGAAAATTCGTTCAAGTCTCGAACTATACGGCGAAATGACACAATCCGTTTCTCACAAAGTCATGTCACCAATTTGCACCTACCATCGGTCAACGCGGTTTACCTTCTCGGACCACCGCGTCGACTTATAATTAAAATGGCCAGTTTCAATTTCAGCAATTAATTCAGTGCAAAAATAATTTAAACAGATAAATATTCAATTAAAATAAATTTAATTGACAATTAATCATCAAACAATACGTTGCATGGCATGCGCAATAATTTTTATTAATCAACCAACATCCCGACACTAAGAAAATCACCCCGACATCACAACTGAAAATGTAAACACGGTAATAAGATGGAAATTCATGTAAAATAAGACCGTGTTACCAACAAATAATCGTGTCGGTCTTCACTCTCACTGCATGCAACTCGTTCTTCAATATCTGACTGCACCTTGGCACGTGATGACGTCGCGCGCCAGCTATGCGACCACCGGAACGGAGGATATGAGCGGTTAGCGGTGCGCGGCTGCTGGTCGACTCCTCGGATGGCGGTGACTGGTGCACTGCAAATAAAACAAAAGAAAACGGGGTGCGGCCGGGAGATGAGCAGGGAGTCGAGTCGGCCAGGGTAGTGCTGCGTGCGAGGAGGGCAGCGGCGGCTGAGTGGAGGTGGGGCGCGCACGGCGTGGAGAAGGGAGCGGCCTGGGATGGTCCGGCCGAGAGAGAGGGAGAGGGAGGCGGAGTGGTGAGGGAGGTCGGCAGCGAGGGAGGCCGGCTGGCGCGCTGGTGGCGAGGGTGGCGGCCGAGAGGAGGTGGGCGGCTGGACCGTGCAGCAGGAGGGGAGGCGGCCGGGAGATGCGAGGTGTGGGTGAGAGGAACAGCGGAGGAGAGGGTGGATGGTGGTCTGGGCAGGGTGGCGGACCCAGCGGGATGGGGAGCAGGGAGATGGGGGCGCGGGTGGTGCGCGGGGAGCGAGGGAGGCGGGGAGGGGAGGGGAAGTGCGGCGGGGAGGGGAGGGGGAGTGCGGGTGAGAGGGGAGTTAGGGAGAGGATGGGGCGGCGGCTTACGAGGGATGGGGAGGCGGCCGGTGAGAGAGGATGCGGGTCAGAGGGAGTTCGGCCGGGAGATAAGGGGGAGGGTGAGGGGAGAGCGGGTCAAGGGGGGGCGGCGGGTGAGGAAAAAAAGAGGGGGGGGGGAAACAAAATTTCAAATTTCAAAATAAAAAAAAAAAAAAAAAAATAACTAATAAAAGTAAATTAGTATAAATAGGATTATATTTATATTTATAATTAATTAATAAACTAAAAGTAATATTAGAATAATATGAAATGTTAATAAAATAAAATTCTAAAAAAAATGAAAATAAATAACTAATGTTCATATAATACTAACTAAAAACTATAAAAACAAATAAAATATTTAAAATACTACAAAAAGAACCTAAAAGCACAAGAATGGTTAAAACTAAACGAAAATAAATAAAAAAAATGTTAGTAACATCCATGTACATCAACTGTACACCCTCTACAGCCTTTCAAAACTTCGGTGCTCTCGAAACTCCTCGAGCCACCCAAGAAACTTATTTTGCCTTTACCCAAGAAAAAAACATTAAAAATAAGAGTTCCAACCCTCATAATCTCATTCCAAGGCATGTTTTTAAATTCAACCCATCTAGTAAATGAAAATTTTCAAATTACTTCATTTTTTCATCTGGTTCAAAACATGGGACGTTACAACCTTCTCACCTTAAAACTTATCATCCATGAGAAGCCTTCAGGAACAATGTAACCTTCACCTGATCTACAAGGGTCATTAAGTATCACTTGAATGGTCGTGTTTCATTTCCAAACACCCAAAGAACCTCTGAGCATTCTTTTAAACACACTAGCCTTAAGCCTCCAAAACTCGAGCAAAGACTCATCCTCCAACCAAAACATCATGATGGATCTTACCCAATATAGTTTACCCAGATTCACGATCCTATCATCGTCTCATTAAGCGACTAGCCAAAGGTACTTCCCACATTAGGCTTTAACATTAAGTGGCCAATTCTAAGTCATAACACTTTCCACCGTCATAATTTCATTACAAAGCATGCTCATAAGCGTTTTAATGATTCTCCTAGCATTATTTTGAAAAGAAATAAATGGTCAAATCTCCATCAATATCAAAGCCCAATTCAAGCCGTATTTTCATGAAAAGTCTCATCTAACACCAATTGCACTCACCTCCACCTAAAGAGGTTCCAAAAATGGTCCTTCATTGTCAATACACTTTTAGACAAAAAGAACCACCCAATAAGCTCAATATATTTTAAAGCTTTAGCATGGTGTAAGACTGACGCTCTCTTGGTGCATCTAAGATGACTTCGGGATAGGGGACATGCTCATTTCTTAGCATAATACACTAAGTGGATTTTAAATATTACCAAGAAGATCAATCAAACCACTGGTCAACTTCAAAAAGGAAACTTGACTTAAACTTCTTATGCATTGCCATTTCAAACTGAACACATGCCTTTACCACCCGAAGGCATTCTGTGTTTGTTCAATTTTTACCACCAAAATCTATCCAAGACCATCGACATTCCTCAAAGGTTGTAAATGGAAAACTGCACCAGATTCATGCTACCAAGCAAGCACTGATATGATTCAGGATATGAAAGCCTCAAAGGAATTCAAGAGAACAAACCATTTCCAAATGGTCATGTTTGGTTGTGCTCCTTCAACCTGGAAGGACATGTTTTTAACAAAACTGAAACAATGCTCCCCACCTTAGGAGTGTCCTAGTTGGAAATAGAGAAGACTAGCCACTCATTAGAATGCTAGATCAAAACACCATAGATGAATGTGTGTCACTCCTCCAATCCATGATCACAACATCAAAGCATTAGAAAGGGAAACCAGAACCAAAATGGAGCGTTGTGTCAAAACACATGAATCTTGAGATAGTTCTCCCGAAATTTTGGATGCAGCTCAAGGCTTAAAGATTCAACTGATCTCATCCTATCCGTTAGCACATTTAACACCCAATGGTACTACGTACATCAATGCATACTACCCAAGGAAAATAGAAGGGGTCAAACAACCAAGGAAACAGCTGACCATGCCCAAGGCGTGTATGACCAACTGAATCTGAGCATTTCCCGATGCTCACACCCATAAAAAATTCAAAGGAAAGCATGACCACCCATCCAAATGAGGGTTTCATTAGAAACTGAAAGTCCTAAAAGGGACAACAGTTCCTGAATGGCACCAAATGTCAGAAAATTGACAATAATATAAAGGCATTGAAGTTCTAAGGGTGTTACCTACCATAGGCTAGCCCCTTATGAAAAAAAGCATCAACCCAAGCATTTTGTCACACTAAACAAAATGCATAGGCTCAAGAGCCTAACATCTATTCCATTACTAAAAGTAGAAGAATACCTATGGAAAACACCCATAGTTCCATTCAAAGGCCGCTCAAAGAAAAACTCAACTTCCCTTTCATGAGGTACTCAAATAGAGGACACCACTATGGGTTCCATTTCCAATCCCTTCAAATTTATTCACAATTAACCTTTAAGCATTCAAGGGTTTAAAACAAACATCAAGTACCCATTTTAAAATTAAAATACCAAGCACTTGGTTTTCTAACCAACGGCACAAAAGAAAAATAGGCAAGTTTCACAAAACTTCCCTTTTAACCATTAAACATTTTTGATATTCCACCATAAATAGGAAAATTAGCATCTAAATTCCTTTTTTAACAAATAAAGCAACCTGTGATGGTCCCACCGAGTCAACCTAGGTTCTCTAGAAAACAACCCAATAGTAGTTGCTCGATTCATTTCAGATCAAAATTTAACAGCTTTTACATTTAAAAGTATTTCACAAAGAATCGTGTTATTAACTTTAATATGGGTTTCCATTTCCCAATTCATGAAGCACTCATACACTCAATAAATTGAAAATTGGATCCCATTTATCAAAACAACTTACATTTCAAGATTTAACATGCTCAAAAATAGTAGTCTGGTCATATGGGTACTTACCAACCTATAAAGCACCCATACACTTCATAGTTTGGTATTTGGATCTCATTAATCATAATCAAATTAAATTTAGATTTTAAACTTAGATTACTTTACATTTTAACTATAGACTTAAGAATGTAGGCATATGTCATGTTCAAAATGGTTTGAATCTATGGGTTACCATTTCCTAGTTATAAGGGGCTCATACACCTTACAATCAAAAACCGGTTCTCATTTATTCACAACCCATATATTTTTCCGCCCATGCAACCAATTACATATTTACCAAACATAGCATGTTATCAAAAGAAGTAACAGAGAGAAACATGTTGTAATCATAGAAGCATGTCATATCAATCAAGGCACAGAATCAAGTCAACAGGAAAACTACAATGCAACTACATGGAATAGAACTATGAATGGCATGTGAACTTCCTATGTGACTATTATGATGCATAAAATGAAACTTAATTTCCATATAAAGCTAAGGGTAAAACTCCATAAATCCGTAAGTAGTAGAAAATTCAACAGTCACTCGAGGTGAAATCATACCAACTGTAATCGTGAACAACATGTGCAACAATCCCAGCCCTGGCCACTTGGTCATTTCTCATACGTGGGGTGATCAGTCCCAAACACGAATATTAACCAAGCACCGACACCATCCTAGTATCCTATATACTAACCCAAAATAGTAAGAAAAAGTAAAAATGAGGCTATGATACCCATTTGTAATGTCCCGTCCCATATTACCATCAAACCGGTAGCCAGACTAGTGGGTCACATAGCCTCAAGTGTATCTCCCCCATATGCCATAAGATGTCGACTAGAAGTGAGGGTCTCGGGAGGTGATAATGGGGAGACTATACCCTCTTATCAGAGATGCACAGTGTTATAACAGAATAAATAACAATAAATAATGGAAGCAGTAAGTAAATGAAATATAGCAGTGGAAGACAAATAGTAATAGTTTACTAAAAGTAGTCAATGCCAGTTTATACAATGCATGCATGGATGTCTTAGAGATGTTACATAACCGAAAGCGGTAAACAAAACAGCATTCTTTATAAGATAGTACAAAAATAAAGGAAAGATAGTAAAGCCCCATGGGCGATCTCTATGAGCATCCTGAGCTCCATATTGGTCTTTTGCTCCTAACTCACAGGTACAAGCAATACAAAAATCAACCTAGGTCCTGAAAATATGAGGTTTACTCGGGTACCAAGGGTACCTGAGAAGGGTGTGAGATGAAATCTCAGTAGGTCGGCACCCATGGTGTCAAACCCAATCAAGAAAGAGAATAATAATAAAATAGTGTGCAGGTATAGAGAAGTAATAGCAGGTTTGAATAAATAAATAACACTCATACAAGTTCCTAAGGGACACCTGACGACAATACCAGCTTCATCTCATGGATGGTATGTCTAATCATGTCAAATACATACATACATACATATATATATATATATATATATATAATAGTAGTGTATGTGTGTGTGTGTGTGTGTGTAAATAGATAGATATATGTTGGGTTGGATCAGGACATACCTCCACCATCCAATTCTTGGGGAGCTCTCTTGGTCAGCCCATAACCCAGGTCCAAGAGCCCTTAGTCTCTTGGCCTTCATGCATTAAATTTTTGTTGGGTGGATCAGGACATACCACCACCATCCAAATTCCATGGGAGCTCTCACGGTCTGCCCCTAACCCAATACCAAGGGCCCTTAGTCCCTTGGCATGAAATCATATTTATATTTCATACTCATAAGTGGCATGGGGTAAGAATGCCTCCAATCCATAACATAAATATAACTAGCATGGGGTAAAATAGCCTCCCACCCATACACGTACTTATAGATCATCACTCTCATGGGGTAAGAATGCCTCTCACCCATATACGTATAGAGGTTATAAATGGTGTGGGGTAAGAATGTCTCCCACCCATACATATATATACTAGAATGGGGTAGGAATGCCTCTCATCCATAAATAGAATATATACTGGCATGGGGTAAGAATGTCTCTCATCCATAAATAGAAGATATGCTGACATGGGGTAAGAATGTCTCCCATCCATAATGAGTATATAGCTAGCATGGGGTAAGAATGTCTCTCATCCATAATCATTCATCGTCATTTCCATAATTATAATATAATGCATAATGCAGTACCTCTTCTGCATTTCAAATAGTCATACCATATTCATAATCTAATACAAAAGGCAATTCCTTTAAAAGAAAACACATAAGGCATAACCTCTTATGTATTTCAAGTTAACACATTTTATCCCATTTAATTCATTCAAAGGAAAGCATGTCATTAGGCGAGCCATCATCTACAGGGTCAACGCACTCAATTTTCTTAACATGGTAAATTGGTTTACATGATACCAGTGCCAAGCTAGTCATTGTCCAATTCCATTTAATCCTGGTAAATTGGTTTACATGATACCAGTTCCAATCTAGTCATTGTCCAATTCCATTTAATCCATTTAATACCTTTCCATTTAAACAAGAAATATACGGTGTGGCCTTGCCACCCTTTACAATTATTTCTATTTACACATGTAATTCTTCTTGGGGTGCAAGTTAACATGAACGCGCAAATCAATTCAAAAAATGCCACTTACTTTAACCAAACAGTGCAATTGGACTTTAATAGGCAAGAGGTGCGTAGAAGGTGCAATGGTCCTATAAACTTTTAATAAAGGAGAACTCCATTTAGAAACATGGAAAAGAAAGGCCAACTCATTAAGCCAAGCACGCTAAATAGAATAAATAATTACGGTTTTCACCGGCAATAAACCTCCATTGGAGGGGTTTTATTATAAAACCATGGTTTTGTTTATCAACAAAACATTTATCATAATCAAAAAACTCATTCAAGGAATAAAATTCACTTTATCAAGGTAGCTTTAAACATGAAAATAAATCATATTTAACTCAAGCAGTAAACCAATGCAATTTAAGCCATTCTTAAGTTAAAGGCATGGGAAAGGGATCCTACCTCAAAAAGGAACACAGCCAACAATGCTTTGGCACTCGACAGATTGGCGGTGACCACAAGGAACTGCTCCACATACGCACGCACATACCCCCATATATATATCCCTTAACCCAATGCACGTATTCCCCATGCCATGAGGTAATACGTACATGGAAAATATATATATTTATATATATACATACCTAAGTATATGTGTGTGCGCCCTCAAGGTTGGCCAAAACTTACTACAACATCAATAGGAACCCAAAATTATTGTGTCAAGTACCAACGCACCTCAACAAAAATACCAGGGACTCATAAACACATTGAGACTCAAATAAAGGGTGTGAATCCAAGAAACAAGAATAAAACCTCACCTCAGATGGCGACAGCGGCCTGAATCGAAGCGAACTACTTTGCCTTCGGTGAGGGTTGCCGAAACACACAAGAACATGACCCGAGAGGCCATTTGCACACTCTATCGAAGGAAGAAACACAAAAATCCAGGTTAGTCCTAACCCTAGGGTTCGACCATGATGAAATCGAGCTAAGGGAGTGGATAAATCGGCCCACGTGAGGAAGGAGAAGGACCTAGATGCCTTACCTTGACGATTCGTGCGTGGAATCTGAAGGAAAATTGGTAGATCGACGTGCGGAAGAGGACCCGAGAGGGAGGGGTGTGTCGCGCCTCATGAGGAAGGGAGGAGGTGTTGTATCGAGTGTGAGGGAAGAGAGGGATAGGTTTAGTTTTAGGTTTTTATTTTATTTTATTTTAATTTTTAATTAAATTCGATTTTTACAGCAGGTCTCGGTGCAAGGTTTGGACCGCACGGTTTGACAAACTGTGCACCAACTGTACGCCCCTTTCTAGACACCTGAGGCACCCCTCACAGGTTGGCCGCCTAGTTTGGAAACCATGCGTCAACTATACATTAAACAGTGCTTAGCTACTGCCTCCAAATGCATACTGTGTAGGCTAGGCGCACGATCTCTCAAACTATGTGCAGCTCGTGCGCACCGCCACTGTCCATCTAAAACAAGCCACACTTCCTGGAGTGGGTCTCCCAGTTTCAGACAAACCGTGCACCCTCTACAACCTTTCAAAACTTGTGTTTTCCCTGTCTAGTGTTCCTAAAACTCCTCGAGCCACTTGGGAAACTTCTCAGGTGTTTACCCAAGCCCAAAAATTATAAAAAGAAGGGTTCCAACCCTTAGAATCTCGTTCTGAAGCCCGATTTTAAATTCAACCCATCCCGTAAATGAAAAGGTTCAAATTCCTTCATTTTTTCGGTTGGTTCAAAACATAGGATGTTACACCTATGATTTCATGTTTTAGATTTCAATGATAATGAGATTAAATGAATGAGATGGAGAATTGGATGATTAGAGTGGAGCATGGGTGTTAATTTGATGACTCGATTTAAGGGAATTGGTTGATTCATGCAAATGAAATTTCTGTCATTTTTCATGCTTTGAATTTTTGAAATTCATGTGGTTTGATTTATTATTATTACTGCATGTCATGATTGATTGTCCAATTTTATATCTTTCATCTTTGGCAGTATTTCTAGAACTAATATTTTTCATTCTATCTTAAGCATATTTCTTGAGTGATCTTATGGCATGTCACCTACTAGAACTTGTCAAAGCTACGATTGTGCAGTCACATTTAATATGATTGCGGCATTTTTATTGGTATGCCCTTATCCTTGAGACTACCTTTTATATCATCAATCCTTGTTTGACCCTTTATATCATCAATTCTTGTTTAACCCATATAATCCATGAATGACCTTGTTAGGAATGAGCAACATTATAAGTCATTTATATACATTCCTACTCTGCTCTTTATATTGTTTTGTATTTTAAAGTTAAGTGTGGGGGTGAGGGAAGTCATAACAGAAGGGATGCACTACATTGTAAGGAATAAGTGTGAAATGCTCTATTATGGGTATTGGGAAAGGTTATTGATCCATTCATTGTACTTTTATTGTTTTCCCTTGTGTAAAAAATGGAAAAAAAGTGAAAAAAAAAAGAAAAAAGAATGGGTCATGATTTGGGAGAATAAAAATCATCAATATCAGACCGATAATTTTTATCATATGGCATTAGGTGGTGGGTGTGAGATTTGTTTATAGCTTGGAAAGTAAAAATAACTGAAAATCAAATTGGTTTGAAAAAGAAAAAAAAGTAAAAAATATATATAAAAAATTCAAAGGGTTGCAAATATTTCATTATGGTTACATTGATCATGACCTTAATTTCAGTATTGGGAAGTAGTTGTCACTTTGAAGGGGAATTCCAATGAGATTTTACTTTGGATATCATGCATTATGGTTTAAAGTTAACCTCCTCTTTGAGCCTTAAAAGTTTTCACCTCATTACCAGTCTTGGAGTCGCCTGAATGGCATGAAGACCTTTTTTTATTATTTTTGATAATTCATTTTTCTAAGGGATGAGGTGGAACCCTTACAAGGCCCAAAGTCTTAAGAGACAATTACATGACATGTAAGTCTTAAGGAAAATCACTCAGACAAGACAACTTGAAACTGCTCCTCCCCAACAAATGTCTTAATTGATAATTTTTTAAGTAATTTTCAATTAAATGATTAATTTGGAGAAGAGGGAAATGCATATTTTGAAGTAATTCTAAAAATTTTGAGTTATTGTTTACCCTTACACATGGCTTAAGGGCTTTAAGTGTAAAATTCTTTACCTTTACACAGTGCGTAAGTGTTCATTTTGACATGTTTGGACGCTGTGTAAAGGTTAAGAGGTAGTATAAGGGTACATCACACGATGTGTTAAATGCCTCTGAGTTCTCATAAGATATGTAAAGGGTGACCTAGGGCTTAAGCAACAAAGCCCCCATAAAGCCTCAGATCACCATTCACCACTAGAGCCTAAACCCTATAATGATGAAAGCCCTCTTGGAGAAGAAGGCTCCGCTACCACTAAGTTGCGCTACCTTCATTGTGATCCCATTGCATGCATGCCCGCTACCAGTAGAGTTCTACAACCTACCATCTGCAAGTCGTGCTACTGCTAGTTGTCGCATGATACCATTGGCCATGTTATTGCTACCGTCACCCTCCTAAACATGCTACTACCGCCAACATCACCTTCATGCCACCACCTCCATCCCACCAAAGTACGTACCAAAGTTCATCAAGAAACACCATTGTTGTCATTGTGAGAGCACAAGATCAAATTGAAGGGCCCCTGTCGAGACCAAAGACTCCCATTCTAAAATGATTGATGTCAATGACGCCCAAATAATCAAACTTATCGAAGCCACAAGAAACAAAGACGCCCAAATAATGTTCATTGTGGTAGATAATAATCAAACTGATTGAAGCTAACAAACAAAGATAACTAAATATTATGGTTGTCGTAAATCCAAGCATCAAGAAGAAGATGCCAGACCATATGTTCCCCAGCACAGCCACCGAAGAGCCGCCGCAGCTAAAAATTTCCAAAAGTCCGAACGAATTGCAAAATGAATTGAATCGTAGTTCTTTCCCTCGGCATGCAACCTTCTTCCAAACAGCCAACAATTCGCACTCAACACTCCGACAACCTACTACATCCCAAAGGCTCATGGAGCCCTAACTTGATTTTTGGAGTTCCATGATGGTTTGCCATGTGTTACACACAACACACAGTGGATAGCCAGTTGAATACACGTCATGAAATTTACTCACACTGGTCAGGAAAAAAAGCAACACATTAATGCGATAAAACAGAAAGATAGAACGCCAAAACAAACAGAACGCTACCACACGGAAATCTAATTCCTCCAGCTTTCGCGGCCGCCGTAGCCACGATCACCGTTGCTCCGATCGCTATAACCGCGGTCGCTACGTTCACGGCCACCACCATACCCACCTCCTCCACCACCACCACCATACCCGCCACTACGGTAGCTCCCGCCTCCACCGTACTCACCGCCACCTCCATATCCTCCACCACGACTACCATAGCCGCCGCCGCCGCCCCCGCCCCCGCCACCACTGCCTCGCGACTGAGCCTGGTTGACGGTAATCGAGCGGCCGTCGAGGTCCTGGCCGTTCATTCCCCTGATCGCGTCATTCATAGCCTTCTCATTAGAAAATGTCACGAAACCGAAGCCCCTTGATCTACCAGTTTCACGATCGTTGATGATCTGTAAGGCGTTCAATAGGAAAGTATAAATTCCGTTTAGATGCTGCCAATCGATGAAAGTAATTTAAAGAAATAAGATGTGAAATTAAAATAATATAACACAAGCGACCGATGTTCGTCTCCCAAGGGAAAACGTACCGTGCGCAGCGATACGAAACAAGAATCACAGATCATAGTTAACAAAAAGACAGGCATTGCAGCAGTCGTGAAGAAAAGTAACACAGTAAACAAATCGGATCGATCGGATATCAAAGATGCCATCGGATCGGGGCAGATCCGATCTCATCTGGCCGTAAACAGACCTTCGAGTCGATCACATCACCGAAGGTACTAAAAGCCTCCTCCAACCCACGGTCGTCGGTGGCCCATGCAAGCCCTCCGACGAAACACCGGTATTCCACCTCTGCCGTCATGACTCCTGACGAAGAATCCAACAGAACAAAGAGAATTCGAGGGAGGGAAACACCGCCCTGAACCAGAGAACCCGAAACCCTGATTTATAGATACGAGCCAGCGACGATGGTGGCTAACCATGGTTAGAAGCCGGTCCAGCTAACCGGCTTCAGTTAGCGGTGTGTTTGGTTACAAGCGTTGCGTAATAGCACGCGTTCCATACCTCGCTGTGAGGGAATTGCGGACGCTGGATATTTATTAAAACTGGCAGTTTAAAAAATTGAAAATTTAGAAACTTAGGATAGATAAGACTAAAAATTTGATTTTCAGTTATATTTTGTATAGTACTGTTTTTTTAAGTAAAAATTACTGTAAATTCACCTAACGAAATTATTTATCATCAAATAAGCACAAAAATGCATGATTCCCAAGACTGTTTTTAGAAATATTTCTGCACGATTTTTCAAAATTGCTGTTATTCAAAATAAACTAGTATTTTGTTCCTACGATCAAATTTGTTTTTATGAATAATATAATAAGATATGTTAACATAACATATATAGAGAGAGAATAAACCGAAGATATGTTTATAATCGTTATATAGGCATGCATGCACACATAACATAGAAAATAAATATATATGCAAAGAACATATATATATACACACACACATATGATTAATATATACAAAATACATATATGTGTATGCTAGGGTGCCCTTGTACGTGAGTATTCTGGTGTGTGTGTGTTAGAGTTCTAATTCTAATACCTATAAGGAGTAGCATGAGAAGGCCCTAGAAACTACTTGGTCACGATTTCCATGATAGTAAGAAATGCAACAACTTGATAAAAGCAAATTGAACATGTTGCATCTAAAGATTAAAGAGTGAAAATAATCATTAATATTTGATAAAATAAACTATTATTATGTAGTCTTGTATACCCCATACAGTGCAGTTTAGTGGTTTTGTTCCCACTGTACTTGTAGTGGTGTGCTGAGGATGCCCTACACTACTACAAATTTGATCATTATTGACGCCTAAGGTGGTTGCTAAAGACACTTCCCAAACGACCGCGGCAGCGGTCGCTGGAAAGAGTATTAGCGACACCTTTGACGGTCGCTAATGCCTAGAAAAATAAAAGATGTAGCGATCGTCGAAGGCAGTCACTAATGCTTCATAAAAATAAAATCATTAGCGACCGACATAGAACTTGGAGATTTTTTTTTTAAAAAAAATTGCAATTTTACAGCCCTAAATAACCAAAACAAAAAAACAACTGGCAAAAAACAATAACAATAAATAAAAAACAGCCGACCTAACCAAACCAACGATGCAAAAGGCTACCGATCCTTTACAATCTTCCGTCTCGATCAACCTACTGATAAGATATAAAAAAACAATTAAACAATGCAAATACAAATTAATACATTTAACATTAATCATATTTATTCAGTTAATATATATATATATATATATATATATATATATATATATATATACACACATGATAATCAAAACAATTTATATAGTGTTAACTACAGAAAATATCATAAATACAAAAATGCGGCAAAACTAATCTAAAATATCTGTTTGCAACATTTATTAGTTAAACAATGACTATTAAAAGTAGAAAATCAAGTTTACCGTATACTAATCAATTTGGGCTTCAGATTGACGCGTGATTGATTCCAATAGATCACATATGATTTGAAGAATGTTCTACTAACTTCGCACGTCAATCAGAAGTCGTTTGCTCGGTTTGTCCCCCTCACGGGAGACATGACATTTTAATAGCACTTGACAAGGTTGTCCGTCGTTTTCCATCATGTCAGGCGACACAACCATCTAATGGATAAGATGTAGATTCCTACAAATCAAAAATGACTCAATGACCATTCTCTCACAATTTCATGTCAATTTAAGTGTGTTTTATTGGTATTGACATCTTTTATGTGATTTGTCACTTAACTCCAAATATGAGGGACAAACGTCGCTTTTGATCGTACCGAGCAATTCAGGTATCTGATCCACGTGTTGATGATTCCTACAAAATTTAAATGACTTAAATATCGTTTTCCTAAGATTTCATGTCAATCGAAGCTCGTTTGGTCGGTTTTGACCCTACAAACATGATTTGCTCATTATTACAAAAATGATAATAAATGTGAAAATGAACTTTTAATTGTACTAACATATATAGACATTAGAATGACACACGATTGATTCAAATAGATCACATATGATTCAAGGAATGTCCTGCTAGTTTTGCACGTCAATCAGAATTTGTTTGCTCGTGTTCATCCCCCTGGCAGGAGATATGTCATTTAATAACACTAAACAACATTATTTGTTGTTTTCCATCATACCGAGCAACACGAGCATCCAATGAATGTGGCGTTGATTCCTATAGATCAAAAACATTTTGGTGATCATTCTCCCATGGTTTCATGTCAATCCAAGTGCATTTGCATGGTATTGACCCTTTTTACCTGATTTGTCACTTCACTCAAAATTTGAGGGACAAACACCACTTTTGATCATACCGAGCAATTTAGCTATCTGATCCACATGTCGATGCTTCCTATAGATTTTAAAAGACTCGAAGATCATTGTCCTAAGATTTCATGTCATTTGGAGCTCGTTTGGTCATTTTTGACCCCTACGCACATGATTTGCCCATTATTACAAAAATAATAATAAATGTGAAAATTGAATTTTAATTGTTTCGATCAATCCATACATCGGATTGATGCACAATTGATTCCAAGAGATCACATATGATTTGAGAAATGTTCTCATATCTTTGCACGTCAATCAGAAGTCGTTTGCTCGTTTTGACCCCCTGATGAGAGATATGTTATTTTAATAACATTAAACAACTTTATCCGTCGGTTTCCATCATATCAGGCGAGTTTAGTTTGTGGGAATATAAAGCTGAAAAATGAAATTCTAGAACTAGAATACTGGAATAAGATGTTGTACCAAATGACGCTACATGAAAAATAGAATTTGAAACAGTTGGGATGATTATTGAAGTAAGCTTTTAAAAAAAGAGCATTCCTGAAAAGGAATAAGTATCTACGTACTTTGGAAGTGCATGTAATAAATAATGTGTGCATAAAGGAGTTTTTCATATTACACTTTCTATATAAATTTATATGTACCGAAGGTAAGTGTAAAGGAATTAAAAGTACATGAATTCTTCACGAGAGTTCGTAGGAAGATTCTCAAGCTGTGCTACTACTACAAAAATATGTAGGAACAACTCTAAATGAGAATATAACAGATGGTGGTCACACAAAAAACAGAGGATGAAGGGTAGAGTTTACTAGTGACCAAACCCTTTTAGAATAATTAATAACAGATCATGATATGATAGAGTTCTAACTAAGAGGGAGAATGAATTATTTGGAAAGAAAGATATCCCTTGAAGATTGGAAAGGCACCTATCAACTTGACTACAAATCTTGTAATTACCTTTCTTATGATTTCCCCAAGTAAACTTATCTCTCGAGAATCCCAAATCTATTAAATTTTTGTGGCCACTACTACAAAACATGCCTTTAACAACACTAAAAATGACCTTTATCAGCGCTAGAGAAGCACTGACTACTAGAGCGAGATTCAAAACCCTAGTTTTTTATCAGCGCTTATAGAAGCGCTAATAAAGGGGCATACTACAGTGTGCTGTAACAGCACACCACAACACAAAAAAAAACCACAAAATCAAAAAAATCAAGTACGAATACAGAATTCAAATGAAATGCAATTTATAACACAAATACAAGAAAAAAACACTATATTATAAACATTTCAAACATTGGTTTATACAATTACATAAGTACAGATTATTACATACATTAAAAAACAGCAGTCTTCCTTTGTCTTTTGATTCTAACCCCTAGTCGAGCAAAAAAAGAACCTGTATAAGAAAAAAAATCTTATATTAGTAATAATATAAACAAAATTAAAAAAATTATTAATTTTTAACTAAACTTTGAGTCATACAAAGAACTAAAATGTCGATTTTAAACTGATAACAGACACATAAAGTCATATCAGACACATCGTGTATCAGATTGAGGTGCGGGTAATTCCTACATGATGCGAACCATGTTGAAGGCACCGAGCCGATTACTCGAGTGGAGGAGTTGGATTTGCAAGGCCCGATGATGCGTGGGAGATTAAAGAGGTTGAATGCAACAATGGGCGCCCATCTCGCTTCATTAAAGGCCCAATAGATCTTTCCATGCATGGATGGAGCAAATGGGCCTATTGTCTCACTTATTCAAGCCCAAACATGATGTTTAAAGCTTGGACCACATGGTTTCACGAATTTGGATGCCTTGCCCACATGGAGAATTCTAAAAATGGCATCTTTGGACACCAAAGTCAAATCTGGTGGGCTATGCACTCAAAGTCAAATCCGGTGGGCTATAGTTGGAAAGTTTTGTTTCACTTTTTCAAAAGTCTTTGGTAGACTTTATCTTTTTGAATTTAAGGGAACAAAGTAGTTTAGCCTTTATGACTTTAGGGTATTAGACCCTTGACTATTGTACCACCCACTTGGCTATAAATAGCCACCCCATGGCACTTGTATGGATTCAAGAATTAATTGAGAGCTTATACTTTGTTTCTCTCCATTGTGTGAGGATTATCCCGAGTTTTCCCCTTTGCTCTTGTGCATTCTTGCCTTGTCAATCTACAAGTTAGATTGGTGATCCAAGATCACAAAGCCCCCAATTTCGTGCCTCAACCCAAGTACGTTGTTGTGTGGATTGGCTATCACATCCTGAAGGACCCCGGGACACCCTGAGAGGGGAGGGGTGAATCAGGGTGACCACTTTTTCTTTTAATTTGTTGGATCTTGTTCCCACGTTGGTAGGAACTTGTTGAACCTGTATGATGATTACGATCAAAATGAAAACATTCACATGCACAGAGAAGACACAGTCATTTTTACTTGGTTCACCACTAAGGGCTACGTCCAAGGAGCATACGCCGACAGGTTGTCGGTCGTACCTAAATCCACTATGCTTCACTAGCTGCGGATACAAAAGTTCGGGTACAGACACTCTGTCCCAGGCTCACTGCCTTTACAATAGTTCAGGGATAGCTCACTGCGTCCCTCAGGTCACTCCCGTTGACTCCCCCTGGCTCACTGCCGTTGGTGAAGTCCCACTCAGTTTATAGACGTGTAGGTCTCTTCTTCATTTGCATAAGAGTGCATCCTTTGTTGAATGTAGATGCTCTATTGAAGTCCGATTCTCACCAGAAGAAGAATATCACTTTTCCTCGAATGAACCGAGTAGTTTATCGGCTTTCGTGCAGCTCCAGCAAGGCAGGCGTGCTTCAATAGTGTCTAGGTCTCCTTTTCAAGCCCGGCGCGCAAGTCTCCCGGCGGCGCGCAAGTCTCCCGGCGGCGCGCAAGTCTCAGGCGCGCAAGACTAAACTGGCGCGCAAGTGTCACTGAATCACCTGCGCGACACTGCCTTCTTGAACTAAATACTTGCGCGATCCACTTCCTTTCTCTTCCAAACTTCCTTGGGAGAACAGCCAAACACCGGCGCGCAAGCTCTACTTGCGCGACAAAACAACCACCTGCGCGACTCAACCACCTGCGCGACGAGAGCTCGAACAATCTCTCGCCCTTAAACTCCGTTAGAAATGAGGAGGGGTGGTCCAGTATTTATAGGCAAACTGGACCCCCTGCGCGGCGGCGCGCAAGTCCCTCGACGGCGCGCAAGTCCTGTCTCCAGATCCTCTGTCGCGCAAGTTACTTGCGCGACCCAACCAACACTTGCGCGACCTTCTTTCCTTAGCCAAATTGTGATGTTCTGATCCTCAAAAACATATGGCGCGCAAGTCTTTCATCCTCCAAGAGCTCGGCGCGCAAGTATCTTTGCCAAAAACACTTTACTTTATATACGGATTTTCAGGCCCAAAAATTTGGCAAACACTGGGAAACAGCGCCACCTTCACTACTGTTTTCTTCCTGAACGGTATGATCGCTTTGTTGGTTCACACCCTGAACTTCCACTAAGGATTGACAACAAACACACACCATACACCAAATCATGCTTTGAAGAACCTGGTTCCAACAATCTCCCCCTTTGGGTTTGTTGGCAATCAGAATAAATTCAATAGATCTCCAACCATGAGCAAATCCAAAACGCAAGAATCAACTCAGCTAACACTCTAAGTCTACGTGAGCAATGCTCGGTGTAGAAAACAAGAGAGAAAGCTTGAATTGGGTCTTAGTGTGTTGAAATCATACATGAAATTCTCCATCCCGATGTTATCCTTATTAAACTTCTCATCACAAGCTTACACTTCTCATCACATCCTTATTAAACTTCTCATCACAGAAGAATTTCTTGCCGTGAATTTCTTGCCTTGAATTCTCTTGCCGTGAATTTATTCCTTTCTCCCCCATTGACAATAAAACCAAAGACCGAAAAGTTTGTTCAACGTTCAGCTCAAGCCATACTCCCCCTGGATAGTATCTCCCCCATAAACCTGCATCACATCCATAAGCAGATAAAAACAGTCAAAACAGACGGGGAGAGGGGACTTCCGGAGCCTCCTTATGCAGTAGGAGGTGGTCGAACACCGAGGTTCAACCGATGCTTCTCGAACACAGCCGCGGACAATGGCTTGGTTAGGATATCAGCCACTTGCTCATTTGTTCCAACATGATCCATTTTAATCACTCCTTGTTCAACCTTTTCTTTGATAAAATGATACCGTATTTCAATATGTTTTGTACGAGAATGCTGAACCGGATTCTTCGTAAGATCAATTGCACTTTTGTTATCACAATAAATCACCATTGGTTGCTGCACCTTATCACCAATATCTGTTAGCTGCTGCTTCATCCAAAGAAGTTGAGTGCATGCTTTTGTGGCGGAGATATATTCAGCTTCAGCAGTACTAAGAGAAGTACTTTCTTGTTTCTTGCTCAACCAGCCAACACATTTCTGCCCAATATAGAAAGCTCCACCACTAGTGGACTTTCTATCTACAACATCACCAGCCCAGTCAGCATCAGAAAATGCTGATAATTCACTGTCTCTGCCTGCAGCAAAAAATAACCCGAAGTTATGTGTACCTTGAATGTACCTCATGATTCTTTTTACTGCTGCCATATGTTCCTCCTTTGGATTACTCTGAAAACGGGCCGCAAGGCATGTTGCAAAGACAATATCTGGCCTTGTCGCTGTCAGGTACAGTAGGCTGCCAATGATCCTCCTGTACATGGTGGGATCAACAGAGTTCCCATCCTCATGCTTTCCAAGTTTAGTTCCAACTGCAATCGGAGTTGACATTGGTTTGGAGTCTTGCATATTGAACTTCTTCAGCAGCTCTCTTGCATATTTTTCCTGAGAAATGAATGTGTATTCCTTCTTTTGAATAACTTGCATCCCTAAGAAATATGTGAGCTCCCCAATCATAGACATTTCAAATTCTGATTTCATGTGGTTGGCAAATTCATCCACTGATTTCTTCCTACTGCCACCAAATATGATATCATCAACGTAGACAAGAACCATGAATTGATCTTTTGGAGAATTCTTCACATAGAGATTGTGATCAACTCCTCCTCTTTTGAATTCCAACTTCTTGAGATATGAATCTAGCCATGAGTACCACGCCCGTGGTGCCTGCTTCAAACCATATAGAGCTTTCTTTAGTTTGCAGACCTTTGTTTCATCGGTACCCAAGACAAAGCCCACTGGTTGTTCAATGTAGACTTCTTCTTCGAGTACACCATTCAAGAATGCTGTCTTGACATCCATTTGATATACTTTATATCCTCTTTGGAGTGCCATGGCAAGGAAAAGCCTTATTGACTCCAGTCTAGCCACTGGAGCAAAGGTTTCTTCAACATCAATGCCTTCAATCTGAGAGTATCCTTTACATACCAGTCGTGCCTTGTTTCTGATGACACTTCCATGCTCATCAAACTTATTTTTGAAGATCCATTTGGTACCAATCACATTGTGACCTTCGGGTCTCTGGACAAGATCCCATGTCTGATTCTTATCAATCTGATCTAATTCATCATTCATGGCTTTCACCCAAGATTCATCTTTTGCAGCTTCTTCGAAGGAGGATGGCTCTACAACTGATAGAAATGCAGATTGCGTGGTATTCCTCATCCTTCTGGTTTGAGTGGGTGCACTCCTATCCCCAATTATGTTGGATGGATCAATCTCAGCTCTTCGATTTCTCCTGCGAGGTTCAGTAGTATTCTCTTCAGCCATAGTTTCTTCTTCAGATTCTTCTTCTGAGTCAACATCATCATGTGATTGATGAGTGTTTTGAACAGCTTCCTCTATTTCTGCATTTGTAGGTTCTTCATGTTCACATTCTTCATGACTTTCTATCACATCAGCATATGACGTCCGTGAAGCATTTGTGGTTTTCTCTTCAATTATCTTAACATCATTGCTTTCCACAATCCTTCCCAAACGATTGTTGAAACATTTGTAGGCTTTGCTGTTCATTGAGTAACCGAGGAAGATTCCTTCATCTGCATTGTCACCATATTTCCCCTGATTTCCTTCTTTGTTCCTGATGAAGCACTTACTTCCAAAGACACGAAAGTATTTTAGAGAAGGCTTCCGTCCATGCCACAATTCATATGGTGTCTTTGTCTCACCCATATAAAGTCCTGTTCGATTCTGAATGTACACTGCAGCTTGAACAGCCTCTTTCCAGTAATGTCGTGGAATACGACTCTCAATCAGCATAGTTCGTGCCATGTTGTTCACTTGTCGATTCCTTCGTTCAACAACTCCATTTTGTTGTGGAGTTCTCACAGCAGCTACCTCATGTTGTATCCCATGCTTCTCCAGATAATTTTCAAATTCAATGGACGTGTATTCTCCTCCATTGTCAGATCGCAGCACTTTGATTGTTCGTCCAGTATCATTCTCGGCGATTCGCCGATATGTTTTCATGCAGTCAAGAACCTGTCGTTTCCGGTGAATGACCATCACACATGCCATTCAACTGTAATCATCTATGAAAAGGACAAAGTACCTTTCTCCATGAGTTCCGACAACATTTATTGGACCACAAACATCTGTATGAATCATATCAAGAAGGTGAGATGCCTTTTTCTTCTTTGCCCGATATGAACTGCAGACCAGCTTCCCACGAATACAAGCATCACAGGATTTTTCACGCTCACGCTTCAGGTTGGGAATGTCCATGACAATTCTCAATTTTGATATTTTCTCCATGTCTTGTTGATTGATGTGTCCCAATCTCCGATGCCACAGATTGTTTTCTTCTTCAACAGTCATGTAACATACATTCTCTTCACTATCAACCTGATACAAGTTTCCTTCTGTTCTGCATCCCTTCATGAGAGAATTGCCAGTTTTTCCCTTGATAGTGCAGCCTTTCTGATTAAAAGTAACAACAAGTCCTGAGTCACAGAGTTGACTCACGCTGAGGAGATTATGACGTAGGCCATCTACGTAAAGGACTTCAGTCTTCTTTAGTTCTCCATTAGCTAATTTGGTACTTCCACTCCCTTTGATTTTCAGAGCCCCATCATTACCAAATCTTACTGTACCATCAACATTCTTTATGATATTTGTAAGTAGACCGGCATTACCTGTCATATGAGATGAGCAACCGCTATCTAGAATCCAGGTACTGTTGTTCTTTGTGGCTTTGAGAGCTACCTCTGCAAGGTTTGATTTCTCAATCTTCCTCCTTTCCTTCCATGAGACATTAGATTGAGTAAATAGAACTGATGGCCTTTCAACTATCTCTTCCGCAAACCCAGGTTCTTCATAGTCAAAGTCTTCTTTAAGAGGTGAGAACCTGTTTGAAAGAGAAACATCGTCTTGCTGACGAGACTTGACATGTCTGGAACTTCTGTAGGAGGTGTCAATGTCCCTTCTCTGCCTGCAATTAATGGCCTTATGACCAAAGTTAGAACAATGAAAACAATATCCATAGAAATTATTTCTTCTATAAGAATTAGGATATGAAATTGTTCTCCTTTGTTGAGCATCTATATCTTCTCCATTCAGATAGCTTCTTGCCTCTTCACAATAGGACATGGTATGGCCCAGATAGCCACAGAACTGACACTTCATGAGAAGAAATGTCTTCTCACTTGAATTTTTCCTTATAGCTTCTTCCTTGGGAGAATAGTAAGACTGTCTGCCATTTTTGAAAGTTTGAGGATAATTTTCAAGTCTCCTTTTAGTTTGGATTGAGGGTTCCTTTTTCAGCACTCTAGGTGACATTTCAACATGTTCAACTTTCATCTTATCTTTCTTTTGGATCTTTGCACTTCCAGCAGTTGATGACTCAGCCTCACAGCCAATTCCACTCTTTCCCATGCAAGCATGTCTTTGATCACTCAAGACTTTTCCAACCCCATCTGAACCACACTTGGCTCTTGCAAGTAATTCTGCATCTGAGAATCTTCCGAACTGTATTTTCTTCCTCGATTCTTTTGGAACTAATTCTGTCTCCATTTTACTCCTCAGAGTAACTACTTCCTCCTCAAGACCCTCAACAGTCTTGGATTTTTCATCCAGTCTGGATGTGAGGTCATTGATGACCTTTGCTTGCTCTTCAATTCTCAGCTTCAGATCAACTGTATCATCATTGCTTTCAATTATTTTAGACTGTACCTTCACAAATTCTTCCAGTCGTTCAATTTCAGCTTCAAGTTGATCAACATATTCAGTTGATTCTTCTACAATTGATTTCCACTTATTGCAGCTCTTACATTTAATCTTAAGCTTACTAACTGCATCCTTAAGTTGCACCTCAGGATCTACACAAGTTCTCAGTTGTTTTTCACCATCAGTATCTTCTGACTTTTCAACAGTGGCCATCATAGAAGCATGGTTCCCAGTTTTGAATTCTGGTTCTTCTTCATCACAGAATTCATTGTCATCTTCTTCCTCTTCACAGACAAAACTCTTCCTTTGCATTTTCTTACCAGATTTGAAGTCTCCCTTTTTGAAGAACCTTCTTTGAGGCTTCTTGAAGTTTTCATCTTCACTGTCATCATCATTGATATTCTTCAAGCACTGAGAGGCAATATGCCCAACTTTTCCACAACGGAAGCATGCGAGAGGTAACTTCCCTTTGAATTTCCCTTTCCCCTTTTGGAACTTCTTTGCAATGAGAGAAAGAATTTCTTTCTCTTCGTCATCATCACCGCTACTATCCTTTGAGATTTTCAATTTATCCATGGCCTTGAATGCCATTTCCTTGCTCACCCGAGTCGTAGCATCTTCTGGTTTGACTCTCATTTCATATGCTACCAAACTGCTCAGTAAGTCATCTAAAGAAAGTTTGGAAAGATCTCTTTCCTCAAGAGCTGACACCTTCGCATTATACAGAGGTGGAAGTCTTCTTAATATTTTCTTTACAATATCAATGTCTTTGATTTCTTCGCCTAGACCCCGAATTGCTCCAACCACTTCAGTAATTCGATTGAAGAAAGAGTCTGCATTCTCGTCTGGATGCATCTTCAGATCATCAAACCGATTGTGTAGCACTTGTAGTTTCGCCTCCTTCACTTTGCTATCACCTTCATAAATATTCTCAAGTTTATCCCACATAGATTTTGCTGAGGTGCAATTCATCACCTTCAGGTAAATCTGATCAGAAAGGGCAGCAGTGAGAGCATTCTGTGCTTTAGCATCTGCATCAAGAAGTTTCCTGTCTGTTTCAGTCATAGCCAGACCTGTTGGATCAGTGACATGTATTCCTTGCATAGTAGAAAAAAGAACTTCCATTCCAAGAGATCTTAGATGAGATCTCATTCTGTTCTTCCAGATCTGGAAATTGCTTCCATCGAAGTGAGGGACTCCCCTGACATTGACGGCGTTTTCCATGATGAAGAAGGTCAGATTCAACACCAGCAACCTTTACCCTCTGATACCACTTGAAGGACCCCGGGACACCCTGAGAGGGGAGGGGTGAATCAGGGTGACCACTTTTTCTTTTAATTTGTTGGATCTTGTTCCCACGTTGGTAGGAACTTGTTGAACCTGTATGATGATTACGATCAAAATGAAAACATTCACATGCACAGAGAAGACACAGTCATTTTTACTTGGTTCACCACTAAGGGTTACGTCCAAGGAGCATACGCCGACAGGTTGCCGGTCGTACCTAAATCCACTATGCTTCACTAGCTGCGGATACAAAAGTTCGGGTACAGACACTCTGTCCCAGGCTCACTGCCTTTACAATAGTTCAGGGATAGCTCACTGCGTCCCTCGGGTCACTCCCGTTGACTCCCCCTGGCTCACTGCCGTTGGTGAAGTCCCACTCAGTTTATAGACGTGTAGGTCTCTTCTTCATTTGCATAAGAGTGCATACTTTGTTGAATGTAGATGCTCTATTGAAGTCCGATTCTCACCAGAAGAAGAATATCACTTTTCCTCGAATGAACCGAGTAGTTTATCGGCTTTCGTGCAGCTCTAGCAAGGCAGGCGTGCTTCAATAGTGTCTAGGTCTCCTTTTCAAGCCCGGCGCGCAAGTCTCCCGGCGGCGCGCAAGTCTCCCGGCGGCGCGCAAGTCTCAGGCGCGCAAGACTAAACTGGCGCGCAAGTGTCACTGAATCACCTGCGCGACACTGCCTTCTTGAACTAAATACTTGCGCGATCCACTTCCTTTCTCTTCCAAACTTCCTTGGGAGAACAGCCAAACACCGGCGCGCAAGCTCTACTTGCGCGACAAAACAACCACCTGCGCGACTCAACCACCTGCGCGACGAGAGCTCGAACAATCTCTCGCCCTTAAACTCCGTTAGAAATGAGGAGGGGTGGTCCAGTATTTATAGGCAAACTGGACCCCCTGCGCGGCGGCGCGCAAGTCCCTCGACGGCGCGCAAGTCCTGTCTCCAGATCCTCTGTCGCGCAAGTTACTTGCGCGACCCAACCAACACTTGCGCGACCTTCTTTCCTTAGCCAAATTGTGATGTTCTGATCCTCAAAAACATATGGCGCGCAAGTCTTTCATCCTCCAAGAGCTCGGCGCGCAAGTATCTTTGCCAAAAACACTTTACTTTATATACGGATTTTCAGGCCCAAAAATTTGGCAAACACTGGGAAACAGCGCCACCTTCACTACTGTTTTCTTCCTGAACGGTATGATCGCTTTGTTGGTTCACACCCTGAACTTCCACTAAGGATTGACAACAAACACACACCATACACCAAATCATGCTTTGAAGAACCTGGTTCCAACACATCCCTCCCTTGAGTGTGTTGTCTAAGTAGTAGGTCACACTCCTTATAGTGTTGATCGACTACTCGCATCCGCTATCCATACCCATCATCCACCACTTAGCCCCGAACCGCGTTCTTCATTCGCCGACCTATGTCGTGAAGATCGGGCCACCCCGTGCATCTCACATCAGTTGGTATCAGAGCTCCGGTTGACACGATAGACATCTATCACCCTCTTTTATCTCATATATCTATTACCTTTCTCATCTTTCCTTATTATCCACCCATTCAAAAAAAACCTTTTTCTTTGAAAACCTCCAGAATTGGCCTTTGTTGTGCAAGATTGAAATATTTTTTTTGAGTCAATTTTTCATCCATCTTATTTCCACATATGTGATTTGTATCCGGGAAAAAAAATCAAATTCTCTCAACTCATCATTTTGTGCTTCTCAAAATTAAGCACATCCTTTCCTTTGAGAGATTTCAAAAAAAAAATTCTTACTCTCTGTTCATCATTTTGTGCTTTAAAACTCCAAGCACAACACTTTTTGGGGAGATTTGACAAAAAAGAGAGAGAAAAAACGGATACAATTACTTCATCATTGTGCTTTATATTATTAGCACTTTCCATTTCCATACACCACTTTATCCATTATTTTGCTTCATCCCCATATTATATTTGGCTCATATTGTTATTAATCTTGCACAATCGGGCAAAACCCACAATCCACCTATCTACCCCTTCCTTCCACCCTCTTTTTGGCCCTTTACCATTGATAAACCCCTTACCACTCAAGCGGGTTGTGTTAAACCATCCCCTGACACAATCTTGATTGGGGAGGAATTGGTGGCACTTGATCGCCCTAAACAAGGTATTATATTACATAAGATCTTGGGATTCAAATTGAGTTTTGAGAGTGGAGAGAAATAAGCAAAAAAATATATATCTTGTGTGTGTGAGTGTGTGCATCTTGTTGTGTGCATGTGTGTGTACATCTTGTGCGTGTGAGTATGTATATATTGCATGCGTGAGTGTGTATCTTTATGTGTGTGAGTGTGTACATCTTGTGTGTGTGTGTACATCTCACGTGTGTGAGTGAGTGTGTATCATTGTGTGTGTTCCCCCCCGGTGTGTGTTTGTGTTTGTGTAACTTATCATGGCAGAAGATCGTGGGAAGAAAATTGCTCATGTTAGTGATGAAGAAAGTCGAAGTAGATCTCCCGCACCCGAAGCTATGCAATTCCAAATGCAAGCTTTGGTGAGCCACTTCGAGAAGTTTCTTGATCGGAAGTTGGAGGTGTTACATGAGAGGATTGATGAATTGGAGAATAAACCAAGCCCAAGGATGTTCCATGATAACCCACGACGCGCTCCAGCACCACGTCGTCCCCACATCATGGAGGAGGAGATGGTGAACTTTGATGATGATCTTGATGATGTCCCACAAAGGAGGAGGTTGTACCAACAACCGATAAGAGGCCAAAGGAGACAACATGATGATGACCAACTTGGCGGGATCAAGGTGAATGTCCCTTCTTTTCAAGGGAAAAGTGATCCGGAAGCATACTCGGAGTGGGAGATGCGGATCGAGCAAGTCTTTTCATGCCATGCATATTCCAAGGAGAAAAAGGTCAAACTTGCTTCCCTTGAATTTTCTGATTATGCTTTAATTTGGTGGGATCAAGTTCAAAGGGAGAGGGATAGATATGGTGGACGTCCCATCAACACTTGGGAAGACATGAAGTTCACCATGCAGAAGTGGTTTGTTCCCACACATTACCATAGAGATCTCCACAAGAAACTTCAACTCCTCATCCAAGAGAGTAAGAGTGTAGAAGACTACTACAAGGAGATGCAAATTGCCATGATTCAGGCAAACGTTGAGGAGGATCCGGAGGAAACCATGGCACAGTTTTTACATGGGCTCAATCGGGAGATTACGGATCAAGTGGAGATGTACCACCATGTAGAGATACAAGATATGATCCACCAAGTCACCAAGATCGAGAAACAAATCAAAAGGAGGAGCAACATGAGGAAACCCACTACCCCTTTCACACCATGGAGAAATCCAAGGAAAGAGATTGGAGAACCATCAAAGGTAAAAGAGGTGGTTGATCGCAAAAGTGACAAGGTAATTCTTCCACCTAAGAAACCTACTTTTGAGGCTAACCAAATCAGGAATAGGGATATTTGGTGTTTTAAATGTCAAGGAAGGGGTCACATTGCTAGTGAGTGCCCAAACCGGTGCACCATGACCATCAACAAGTATGGAGAATGGGAGACCGATGGAGAGAGCTCGGAAGAGGAGGAGGAAGAATCTCCAGAAATTGATAGTGGAGAGTTTGCAGAAGATGGTGAGATTCTTTTCACTAGGAGAGTTCTAAGCTCACAAATGACCGTGGGAGAGAATGAGCAGCGGGAGAACCTTTTCCATACACGATGCAGGATCCATGGGAAGGTATGTAGTGTTATTATTAATGGAGGAAGCTGTAGTAATGTTACAAGCACCGAGTTAGTAGAGAAGTTGGGACTTCCTACTTTGAAGCATCAACATCCATATCGGCTTCAGTGGTTGAATGATTGTGGAGAGCTGAAGGTCACCAAGAAAGTTAAGGTATTGTTCTCCATTGGTAAATACAAGGATGAGGTATTGTGCGACATTTTTCCTATGAAGGCGTGCCACTTGTTGTTGGGTCGACCATGACAGTACGATCGACGTGTTAATCATGATGGTTTCTTGAACCGTCACTCTTTTGTACTCCGAGTAGAACCTATAACCCTCAATCCCATGTCCCCCAAGAAAATTCTAGAAGATCACTTTTTGAGATAAAAGAAAAAAAAGAGTGATGAGGGAAAAAAGAGAGAAAATGAAAAAGGAGAGAATGAGGGAAAAATAGAAAATGAGAGAGGAAAAGAAATGGAGAGCAAAGAAAAATCAAGAGGGGAAAAATATTTGAGAGGAGAGAAAAGTGTGATGTTGGCAAAAAAGAGTGAGGTTAATGAAGCTTTGACTTCTCAACAAAATCTCTTAGTACTTATGTATAAAGAGGTGATGTTGAACACTAACGACTTAACATCTTCTTTTCCACATGTTGTTGAGTCTTTATTGCAGGAATTTGAAGATGTGTTTCCCGAAGAGGTGCCACCTGGTTTTCCACCCATTAGAGGTATTGAGCATCAAATTGACCTCATACCTGGAACATCACTACCGAACCGCCCAGCATATCGCACCAACCCAGAGGAGACAAAAGAAATTCAAAGGCAAGTTCAAGAGTTGTTGAATGTGGGGTATGTGAGAGAGAGCCTTAGTCCTTGTGCGGTACCGGTGCTTCTCGTACCAAAGAAGGATGGAACATGGAGAATGTGCATTGACTGCAGAGTCATCAATAACATCACAGTCAGGTATCATCATCCTATCCCTATATTAGATGATATGCTAGATGAATTAAATGGTTCAACTATTTTCTCAAAAATTGATTTAAGAAGTGGCTACCATCAAATTAGGATGAAAGAAGGAGATGAGTGGAAAACTGCATTTAAGACAAAACATGGACTTTATGAATGGCTAGTCATGCCCTTTGGTCTCACCAATGTGCCTAGCATATTTATGAGGTTAATGAATCATGTCTTACGTGTATATATTGGAAATTTTGTGGTAGTTTACTTTTATGATATTCTGGTGTATAGAAGGACTTTGCATGAACATGTAGATCACTTGAGAAAAATCCTAGAGGTGTTAAGGAAAGAAAACCTGTTTGGAAACATAAAAAAGTGTGAATTTTGTCTCAATAATATTGTTTTCCTTGGATTTCTTGTGAGCGGCAATGGAGTTTAAGTGGACACCGAGAAGATCACAGCAATACAAGAATGGCCAACTCCAACCTCCATTGGACAGGTAAGAAGTTTTCATGGGCTTGCTAGTTTTTACAGGAGATTTGTGAAAGACTTCAGCACACTAGCAGCACCATTGAATGAATTGACAAAGAAGAATGTTCCTTTCAAATGGGGGACAACTCAAGAAAAATCCTTCCATGCGCTAAAGGAGAGACTCACCCATGCCCCTCTACTTGCACTTCCAGACTTCGGTAAGACCTTTGAAATTGAATGTGATGCAAGAAGAATTGGCATAGGAGGAGTACTCATGCAAGAAGGTAAGCCTATTGCTTATTTTAGTGTGAAGTTAAATGGATCAACTCTAAACTATGCTACATATGATAAAGAGTTGTATGCATTGTTTAGAGTACTAGAAACATGGCAACACTATCTTTGGCCTAAAGAATTTGTGATCCATTCTGATCACGAGGCTCTTAAATACCTTATAAGCCAACATAAACTAAATAGGAGACATGCTAGATGGATGGAATTAATTGAATCATTTCCATATGTCATCAAGCATAAAAAGGGTAAAGAAAATACTGTGGGCGATGCACTTTCACATAGATATTCTCTTTTATCCTTGTTGGATTCAAAAATTCTTGGTATTGAATACATTAAGGATTTATATGCCACTGATAGTGATTTTAGATAACCTTATGAACATTTTAAACCTGGAGTTAGTTGGGAAAAGTTCTATTTACATGATGGATTCTTATTTTGGATTGATAAGATTTTCATTCCTAATTGCTCTATCCGTTTACTTTTACTAAAGGAGTCACATTCGGGTGGGTTAATGGGGCATTTTGGTGTTTCAAAAACTCTAAGTGTTCTTAGTGAGCATTTTTATTGGCCTAGGATATCTAGAGATATTGAGAAATTTGTGGGAAAGTGCATTGTTTTCCATAAAGCCAAATCAAATCTGAAGCCACATGGACTATATCTTCCTCTCCCAATTCCCAACACCCCTTGGGAGGACATATCAATGGACTTTATTGTGGGTTTACCACGGACCAAGAGGGGGAGAGATTCCATTTTTGTTGTGGTGGATTAGTTTTCAAAAATGGCACATTTTATTCCCTGTCACAAAATAGATGATGCCACTAACATTACAACACTTTTCTTTCAGGAAGTAGTCAAACATCATGGAATGCCAAGGACCATTGTGTCGGATCGAGACACAAAATTTCTTAGTTACTTTTGGAAGACCTTGTGGAGAAAACTCGGTACAAAGTTACTATTTTTCACTACTTTTCATCCACAAACCGATGGGCAAACGGAGGTGGTGAATCAAACACTATCATCCCTTCTGCGAACAATTGTCAAAAAGAATATCAAGAATTGAGAGGAGTGTCTGCCACATGTGGAATTCGCATATAACAGGGCCAAGCATTCCACTACTCAATATTCTTCATTTGAAATAGTTTACGGCTTTAACCCCCTTGCGCCTATTGATCTAGTTCCTTTTCCTTTACAGGAAGCAGTTAATATGGATGCTAAAGGGCGTGCAGAATTCATTAAGAAAATCCATGAAAAGGCAAAGATAAATATCGAGCAGATGACCCAAAATATATGGATCGTGCAAACAAGGGTCGCAAGTAAATGTTGTTCGAGCCCGGTGACTTGGTTTGGATTCATATGTGGAAGGAAAGATTCCCTGAAAAGTGGAAATCAAAACTCATGCCACGAGGTGATGGACCATTCCGAGTGCTTGAGAAGATTAACAACAATGCTTATAAGATAACTTTTCCAGGTGAGTATGGTGTAAGTGTTACTTTCAATGTTTTTGATCTTTCTCCTTTTTTGGGTGTAGAGGATAAAGAGTCGAGGATGACTCCTTTTAAAGAGGGGGAGGATGATGTGAACCATGTTGAAGGCACCGAGCCGATTACCCGAGTGGAGGAGTTGGATTTGCAAGGCCCGATGACGCGTGGGAGATTAAAGAGGCTGAATGTAACAATGGGCGCCCATCTCGCTTCATTAAAGGCCCAATGGATCTTTCCATGAATGGATGGAGAAAATGGGCCTATTGTCTCACTTATTCAAGCCCAAACATGATGTTTAAAGCTTGTCCCACATGGTTGCATGAATTTGGATGCCTTGCCCACATGGAGAATTCTAGAAATGACATCTTTAGACACCAAAGTCAAATCCGGTGGTCTATGCACTCAAAGTCAAATCCAGTGGGCTATAGTTGGAAAGTTGTGTTTCACTTTTCCAAAAGTCTTTGGTAGACTTTATCTTTTCGAATTTAAGGGAACAAAGTAGTTTAGCCTTTATGACTTTAGGGTATTAGACCCTTGACTATTGTACCACCCCCTTGGCTATAAATAGCCACCCCATGGCACTTGTATGGATTCAAGAATTAATTGAGAGCTTATTCTTTGTTTCTCTCCATCGTGTGAGGATTATCTCGAGTTTTCCCCTTTTCTCTTGTGCATTCTTGCCTTGTCAATCTACAAGTTAGATTGGTGATCCAAGATCACAAAGCCCCCAATTTCGTTCCTCAACCCAAGTGCATTGTTGTGTGGATTTGCTATCACATACCTCCCTTGAGTGTGTTTTCTAAGTAGTAGGTCACACTCCTTATAGTGTTGATTGACTACTCGCATCTGCTATCCATACCCATCATCCACCACTTAGCCCCAAACCGCATTCTTCATCCGCTGACCTACGACGTGAAGATCGGGCCACCCCGTGCGTCTCACATCACTACACGTTACAAATGACTTATGGACCATTTTCCTAAAGTATCAAAACAATATAAATACGTTTTCTTATTTTTGAGTAGGTTAGTTATCCTTTTTACTAATATGTAATTTTAAACTAGAAATACGCACTTTAACTCATATCGGTCACATCGTGTGTCGGTTTGATGTGATACTGATTCATATATGTCACAAATGACTTATGAATTGTTTTCCTAAATTATGAAGACAATCTGAGCACGTTTTCTTGGTTTTTAGTAAGTGACACTTTTTTAACTAAAATGTCAATTTTAAACTGATAACGGACACATTGAGACATACTAGACACATGATGTATCAGATTGAGCTGTGGCTGATTTTTACACATGAAAAATGACTTATGGATCGTTTTCCTAAAGTATCAAAATAATTCAAATGTGTTTGCTTGGTTTTGAGTAGGTCAGTTGTCCTTTATACTAAAATGTTATTTCAAATTGGAAACACCCACTTTGACTCATACCGGTCACATTGTGTGTCGGTTTCACATGATACCGATTTCTACACATCAAAAATGACTTATGAATCATCTTCCTAAATTATAAATACAATCCGAGAGTGTTTGATCGATTTTCAGTAAGTGTCACTTTTTGAACTAAAATATTGATTTTAAACTGATACAGGACACATCATGTATCAGATTGAGGTGAGGTTGATACCTACATATCAAAAATGAATTATGAATCATTTTTATAAAGTATCAAAACAATATGAATGTGATTGCTCAGTTTTGAGTAGGTTAGTTGTCTTTTTTACTAAAAATGTCATTTTCAAACTGGAACATGCACTTTGACTTATACCAGTCACATCGTGTGTCGGTTTGACATGATATTAATTCCTAAACATCACAAATGAATTATAAATCATTTTCTTAAATTATAAATACAATCTAAACATGTTTTCTCTATTTTCAACGAGTGACACTTTTTGAACTAAAATGTCAATTTTAAACTGATAACTGGAACATTTAGTCATACCAGAAATACCATGTATCAGATTGAGGTTTGACTGATTCCTACACGTCACAAATGACTTATGGATCATTTTCCTAAAGCATCAAAACAATATGAATATGTTTTCTCAGTTTTGAGTAGGTTGGTTGTCATTTTTACTAAAATGTCATTTTAAACTGGAAACACGTACTTTGAATCATACCAGTCACAACATGTGTCAGTTTTATGTGATAATAATTCCTATACTTCACAAATGACTTATGAATTGTTGTCCTAAATTATAAAGACAACCTGAGCACATTTGCTCAGTTTTCAGTGAGTGACACTTTTTGAACTAAAATATCAATTCTAAACTAACATTGGACACATCATGTATCGGATTAAGGTGCGCCTAATTACTACATGCCAAAAATGACTTATGGATCATTGTCCTAAAGTATCAAGACAATCTGAATGTTTTTGTTCAGTTTTCAGTAGGTCAGTTACCATTTTTACTAAAATGTAATTTTAAAATGGAAACACACACTTTGACTCATACTGGTCACATCGTGTGTCAGTTTGACAAGATACTAATTCATACACATCAAAAATGATTTATGAATCATTTTCCTAAATTATAAAGACAATATGAGCGTGTTTTATCTATTTTCAGTGAGTGACACTTTTTGAACTAAAAGGTCGATTTCAAACTGATAACGGACACATTGAGTCATACCAGACACACCGTGTATCAGATTGAGGTAAGAATGATTCCTACACTTTACAAATGACTTATGGATCATTTTACTAAAGTATCAAAACAATCCAAATGTGTTTTCTCAATTTTTAGAAGGTCAATTGTCCTTTTTACTAAAATGCCATTTTAAATAGAAAACATGCACTTTGACTCATAATGATCACATCGTGTGTCAGTTTGATGTGATACTGATTCCTACACATCAAAAATAACTTATGAATCACTATCCTAAATTATAAAGACAATATGAGCACATTTTCTTAGTTTTTAGTGAGTGAAACTTTTTGAACTAAAATGTCGATTTTAAAGTGATACCGGACACATCGTGTATCGGATTGAGGCATGGATAATTTCTACACATCACAAATGACTTATGAATTGTTTTACTAAAGTATAAAAATAATCCTAATGTGTTTTCTTAGTTTTGAGTAGGCCACTTTTCCTTTTTACTAAAATGCCATTTTAAAACAGAAACACGTACTTTGACTCATATCGGTCACATCGTGTGTTGGTTTGACATGATACTGATTTCTACACATCAAAAATGACTTATGAATCATTTTTCTAATTTATAAAGATAATTTGAGCGTGTTTGGTCATTTTTCAGTGAGTGACACCTTTTAAACTAAAGTGTTGATTTTAAACTGATACTGGACACATCGTGTATCAGATTGAGGTGCGGATGATTCCTACATATCAAAAATGACTTATGGATAATTTTTAATAGTATCAAAAAAATCCGAATGAGTTTGCTCAGTTTTGAGTAGTTCAGTTGTCCTTTTTACTAAAATGTCATTTTAAACTGGAAACACACACTTTAACTCATACCTATCACATCGTGTGTTGGTTTGATGTGATACAAATTTCTATATGTCATAAATTACTTATGAATAATTGTCCTAAATTATAAAGACAATTTGATCATGTTTGTTTGTTTTTTAGTGAGTAACACTTTTTGAACTAAAATGTCGATTTTAAACTGATAACGGGCACATTGAGTCATACCAGACACATCGTGTATCAGATTAAGGTGAAACTAATTCATACACATCAGAAATAAATTATGGATTGTTGTTCTAAACTATCAAAACAATTAAAATGTGTTTGATTGGTTTTGAGTAGGTCATATGTTCTTTTTACTAAAATTAATGTCAATTTTAAATAAAAAGAAGTTCTTTGAGTTATACCAGTCACACTGTGTGTCAAATTGAGGTGTGCCTAATTCCTACACATCCCAAAGTCTCAAATAAATAATAACTACCAATGTTACCATGTTTTCATTGTCTTTTTATCTAGAACTTACAACACTGTATATTGAATCGATGTTCTTAGCCGAAAAACCTTTCTCATTGTTGAAAGTCAGAAGTGCAAAGGAAGATCATGTGCCCATTATATCACGAGAAGTCACCATAATGGGAACATGAGATTCCTCTAATCTTTTGGATTTCAAGAATGAGAACAATTTTTCAACTAATAATATCGAATCAATATGCAGTGTTGGAAGTTTGAAAAAGAAAGGTAATAAAAATAGAAAATGTGGAAATATTGGTAGAAAGAATCATTTTATCTCTTTTGTGGCTTATTGTAGATAGTTGAAAGAAAAATATGACTTCCCAAAAGATCTTTGAAAAAAAAACTAAATAAGTATTAGATAAAAATGAAAAGGAAATTAACTTAAAAATATTAGATAAAATGATGACAAAATTAATTAAATAAGTAGTAGGAATTCAATTTTTTTATGGTTGTATGCATTCTTGATGCATTTTCTTATTATCATTATCTCATTTGAAAGATTGAAGTCCAATCACTCATAAGCATGGGAAACTTCAAAAAAACCACCTCAACTCGAACAAAAGAATTCACTTGTACAAGAAAACAATTATTACATGAGTAATACTAAAAAAATTTAAACATAAATATGGAATAATAAATTAATTATATATATAATGATTTTACTTTGAAAACATTGTTGAAAGAGGAAATTGATTTGTGGTAGTGAAAAATTGATCATATTAGATAAAGCGAAAATTAAATACTGACTTAAAAAGGGTGGGTTGAGATGTTTTTATGATGACAAGATAAAATTGATAGATATTTTTTTACTAATTAGAATGAGGAGATTGTTAATAATTAAAATAACGATGAAACATAATAGAAAATTAATGCTGAATTGAGTAGCATATGGGGGACCACACAGGGATGAGGTCACTACCACAGATCTGGGAAAGGGATGCGCTGACTTTTATCAATGCTAAATAGAAAGCACTGATAAAAAGGGGGTCTTTATCAGCACCAGCTAAAAGCGCTGATAAATATACCCTTTATCAGCCCTAAAAAAAGCGCTAATAAAGGTGTTCCCTTTATCAACATCTTTTTAGTGCTCATAAAGGGTATATTTTTCAGTGCTATTATTAGCACTGATAAAATATTTTAATAAAAAATATTATTAATTTATATAAAATTATTATATTTATATTAAAAAAATAACGTTTATTTGTATACATTAAATAAGAAACGCATGTGCATAATTAATAAATATTTTTTTAATAATTAATATATATATATAATGTTTTTAAAAAAGTATTTCTAAGATTATAATTAAAAATATATATATTTAAATAATTATAAGATTAGAATAAATTTTATTAAATAATAAATATATTTATTATATTTATAATTATATATGAATACTTTTTAGTAGTTGGGGTGTGCCTCAGTGGTAATTACAGATTAGGGATAGATCATCATACCGCTCTGGATTAAAAGTGAAATAGTTTTGAGGATAAGAAATTAGATATCCTTTAATAAAACTTGTTTAGGGGTTTATAAATTGATATCCTAAAGCTCCTTTTTTTTCTACAATATGTACTTTGTTATATTCTATTTTTTTCATTAACATTTCTTAACTTGGATAATTTTATCTTTAAAATCATTTATGTTCTGCTAAATTTATTTTGGTGTTACTCTAATTAGTTTAAAACTTTATATCTTTTGAACTTCAATCTGTTTTAAGAGTGAAAATTTTATAAGTTTGTAAGAAAATAAATTAACCCCCTCTTGAACTTGCGATACTAGGACAAAATACCATTACTGGAAAATAGGTATATACCCACGGTTTTCAAAAAATTGTGGGTATAGGGATAATACGTGAACCTATACCCACGGTTATCCAAAATCATGGGTATAGGCCACCTATACCCACGGTTCTCCAAAACCGTGGGTATAGTGTATTTTACGAAGACCTATACCGAAGGTTCTTCAAAACTTTGGGTATTGGGTTTTTTTTGAAGACCTATACCCACAGTTCTGGAGAACCGTGGGTATAGCTTATGGTGGGGAATGAAAATTAGGCGGGACATGAAAAAAAATTTGGTGGGAAGATATTTTTTCACGGTTTAGTTTAATATATTTATATAAATATAAATTTATATATTCAGAATTTCTTTAGCTCGGTTGGTCAGTAGTGGAGGTACGGCTGTACGGCACGGGTTCGAATCCCGTAGACTACATTTTTTGAATTTAAATACCCGATGTGGATTATATTAATATATATACGTATATGTATATATAAACAACAATTAAAAATCGTAGCTCGGTTGGTCAGTTGGTGGTACACGGCCGTGACGCCCAGCGTGAGACGCAGGTCCGAATCCCCTTGCTTGCATTTTTGGATTTTAAGTACCCCACGTGGATTAAATTAATATACATACGTTGATGTATAAATATATATAAAAAAGAATTCACAGTTTGGTTGGTCCCTTTGGTGGTGCGCAGACCTGAGGCGCAGCGTGAGTGTGGGTTTGAATCCCGTCTGCTGCGAATTTTTTTAATTTAAATACCCCACGGTTTGAAAACCGTGGGGTCTGTTGTGTGCCACGCTAGAACAGCCGTGGTGCACACTTTGACACCCCTATACCCACAGTTCTCCAAAACCGTGGGTATAGGTTGAGACCCCTATACCGACGCTGTTCCATCCCATGGTTCCCAAAACCGTGGGTATAGCTTATACCCACGGTTTTATGGGCTATACCCATGGTTTTTAATCGTGGGTATAGGTCGCTTTTCCAGTAGTGTACCTTAAATTGACGTGGGGTCTATTGTGTGCCACGCTGGAACAGCCGTGGTGCACACTTTGATACCCCTATACCCACAGTTCTCCAAAACCGTGGGTATAGGTTGAGACCCCTATACCGACGCTGTTCCAGCCCACAGTTCCCAAAACCGTGGGTATAGCTTATACCCACGGTTTTGTGGGCTATACCCATGGTTTTGAATCATGGGTATAGGTCGCTTTTCCAGTAGTGTACCTTAAATCGACATTGTATGTAGATACTTTATCCAATATCAAGTTTAATAAAGATCATTGAGAAAAAACTAGTAGGATCCTTCCTATATGGTGTATCTATGATCCGATCTGAATCACCCAATGCATAGGTGTCATTATCCTTTCAACCACGATATACTAGTATCTCTGGTGGAAAAGGATGAAGGTGGAGAGAGCTATGATTGGGGAGAATCCACATGAAGGTTGTGTTCCTTTTTCACGGACTTAACCTTTTTATAAACTACCACAAAAATATTTTTATGCAGCACCACTCTTTAACGGTGCTAAAAAAAGCGCTGATAAAGGATGTTTTTAACAATGCTAAAAAAGACCCTATTAAAAGTAACCCTTTATCAGTATTTTTTTAGCATTGATAAAGGAGAGTATTTATCAGCACTTTTTTAAAAGCGCTGATAAAGGGTAAATTTCAAAAAATAATTATAAATCATTAAAAATAATATATTAACATAAATAAATAAATAAATAAATAAATAAATAAATATATATATATATATAATATTTTATTAAATATGATTTATATAAGGCTAAATACACATTTACACTTAATATATAAGATATTTAGTGAAAATGGATTTAAAATAATTTAAAATAATAATAATAATTAATAATTTTCTAATTATTATTGATTAATAGTCATTTAATAACAATTTTATGATAAAAGAAATCAAAAAATTGATAAACGCTCTAAAATAAGTTGAAAACGTGACTCAAACTTCAAATGAGCATAACTTTTGATCTGAATATCCATTTGAGTTCTACCACATATAAAATCGAAGCCTACAATGAAATCTATGCACTAGTGACATGGAAGAACCCCCTGTTACATTTTTTGAGGCCAAAAGAGACCCAGAAGAACTCCAAAACTGAATGTTTAGTCTGGGTATCCCAATTTTTTAGTCAGGGCCTTTTTGCACGTTTACAGTGGGGGCTGAATTTATTCCCAAGACTTACATTAATATTGATATGATGGTTTTAAAATTTTATTATTTTTCATGATTTATTTTTATTTATAATCAAATATATAAAAAACTATACATATTTTGTATATATTCACACTTAAAAATTTAATTTTATAAATATATATGTAAACATATTTACATGTAAAGTATATTTTTAAATATATAAACCTTATCTAAATAAAAAATAATATCCATTTTATTTAAAATAAAAATGTATGAATATTTATATACATATACAATTAATGCATATATAATGTTAATATATATATATATAAATATATTTATTTGTGTATTGACGAACATATATATATTTATCTATATATTCTAATATTTTTATATAAATATTAATATATAATATATGTACATAAATATCAATATATAATATATGTAAATAAATATAAATATGTATAATTATATTTATAGATGCACACATATATATAAATATATACATGTATGTATATATTTATAAACACAAACACGCAAAACATATTTTATATATGTATTTATATATATATATATATGGATAAAAAATGTAATGAAATATATATAAATATATAGATATATCATAAAATGAAAAACAAAACAATTTAGGTGAGTAGAAGAGGCACTGACGCGTGAGGGGGAGGTCCAAGGTTTAAAATCCTGCAAAGGCAAGGGCACGCCTGAGCAAGTGAAACAGACCCTAGCGCTCACTACCACAAAAACAACTTTACACAACACCACCCTTTAACAACGCTAAAAAAAGGTGCTGATAAAGGGGGTATCTTTATCAGTGCTAAGAAAAAGCGATGATAAAAGGTGCTTTTAACAAAGCTAGAAAAGCATTGTTAAAATTACCCCTTTATCAATGCTTTTTTTATCATTGATAAAGGTACCCCCTTTATCAGTGCTTTTTTTAGCACTGTTAAAGGGACCCTCTTTATCAACGCCTTTTTTTGTAGAACTGATAAAGGGGGGTCTTTATCAACATTTTTTTTATTATCAGTGATAAAAGATATATTTCAAAAAAAATCATTAAAAATAATATATAAATATATATAAATATATTTATATTGATATAAATATAATATATATATTTTAAATATGTTTTAGTTAAGTATAAATAGACATTTACACTTAATATATAAGATATTTAATGAAAATGACTTATAAAATATTTTAAAAAATATTATTAATTAATATTTTACTATTTATTATCAAGTAATAATCATTTAATAACAATTTGAAGACAAAAAATCAAAAAATCAATAAAAGATCTAAAATAAGTTGAAAATGTAACTCAAAATTCAAACGACCATAACTTTTGATCTGGGTGTTCCTTTGAGCTCTATCATATGTCAAATCAAAGCCTTTAATTATATATATACACTAATAATATAGGTAAACCCCCTATCACATTTTTTGAGGCCAAAAAAGGCCCATAAGGCCTCCAAAACTGAGTTTTTAGTCGAGATACCCAATTTTTTTAACATTTGATAGAATTTTAGCCTTGTTTAAGGGGGTCTTTTCCCCTTTTTAAGTGGGGATTGAATTTATTCATAGGGATTTAATTTATATTGATATTATGACTTTTAAATTTTATCATTTTTCACAATTTAATATTATTTATAATCAAATATATAACAATGTATACATATTTTTTATATATTCACACATAAAAATTTAATTTTATAAATAAATAATTAAAAATATTTACATATAAAATATATTTATCAATATATAATACTTATGTAAATAAAAAATAATATCCATTTTATTTAAAATACAAATATATGAATATTTATATACCTATATAATGCGCGTGTGTGTGTATTAGTGTGTGTCTGTATTAACAAACTGGTATATATTATCTATACATTCTATTATATGTATATACATATTAATATATAATATATGTAAATATATATAAATATGTATAATTATACTTATAGATACACATGTATGTATAACGATACTTACAAATCCTAAATTTTTCTAGGAGGGGATTAAGGCTTGTCGGCACTCCATAATTGCGTGGCTCTCCCCTCGGCCTAAGGTTGATGCATGAAAGCTTGATGATTTGAGGAAGATACTCATTTAGATTTTGGGTTTTGATGGTTGTCACATAGTTTTGATTGGTATTGGATATTTTTACATCAAGTTTCCATCTCAAGATCTGAATTTGAAGGCATGAAGCTTTGGTTTTGTTAGTTTGAAACTAGGTGTTCTTAGATTTCAGGATTGAGATCCTTAGTTTGATCCATTTCAAGCTAAGAACTCTGTTGCGCAATCTTGGATTCAGGTTGAAGGCTTAAATTGGTTTTTTGGCACCCAAATATCCTTTGGGATATTGATTTGGTTGTTGGAACACCAATTAAATTTGATAAGGAGACCGAGATGACCAGGTATGGGCATTATGCTCGAATGTTAGTTGAATTTGATCTCAGTTCACCTCTCGTTGAAATGGTTTTTCTTATTAATGGTGAGTTTAAATTAGAGCTCTCAATTTAATATGATCATGTCCCTAATTTTTGTTTCAATTACTTGTGCATTGGACACGTAAGTGAATCTTGTTACAGGGTTATGAGATGTTCAAACTCTAAGAAGTATGGACATCGTGATGATAGTTGTAAGTTTAAGTTTCCTGCTTATGTGAAGAAATATTTAGATGACAGACATAATACAAACATGGCTGGGAAGAATACTCAGAAAGAGGTGCAGGGTAGGGTGGATGATGATGCTTCACTTATTAAGGACATCAGGTCTTCTAAGCCCATGAGTGAGATCAGTGTACCTCCGGTTCAAAATGTTATTTCATATGATGATGTGGTTGTCAGTACTCATCGTATATAAGAGGATAGTTTTATTCTCATTTCTGATGTCAATGCTCATGGGGATTTTGATGCAGAGGGTCCTATAGCAGTTAGGCCTGACCGGTTGGACGTCGCACCTATGACTATTGATCCACGGTCACATATGGACAACAAGGATATAATGTATGATTTTGGGAAGGTAGTGGACCCTCACACTAGCGATGCAGTGGGGTTTGTACCCATTGCTGGTTCTAGTGAGGATGTGCAGGAAAGCATGGAGCTCGGAGGTAGTGGGGAGTCTCCTATTCAGATGGTCTCTCATGCTGTTGATGATCAATAAGATTTGTTAGTGTTGAAACCTCCAACAATTGATGAGTTAGGATCTTCTGATGTCTAAGGGTTGTGGCAAGGATGTTATAAGTTGGGAAATGGGAGGCAGGAAAAAGTGCTCGAATGAATATGTGGATTGGTCCTACCCAGATCAATTTTCAGATCTCATGAAATCTACTTATGAATCATTTGGAAAGGCCTCACTTATAGAATGTGAAGCTGCAAGGGAATAAATGTCAAGACCCCTCTGGTAGATTATGAGGGTGAGAGGTACTCCTAAGGCTTCATAGATGAAATGGTGAAATGGTTTGAATTATAGCTTGAAGTTACCTTTTATAAGATGGAATCAGATGTATTTGGATACATGGAGTATTTGATAGTACAAGAATTATTATCAAAGAACATTGAGGATGGTTGTTGGCACAATCTGAGGCTCGACTTTTAGGATCTCTCATGGAAGTACATGAGCAACATCATTCTAGAGGACTCCTCGGACTCATCATCGAGTGATGAGCTGGTGCTTCCCCAATGGACTCAGCCATGGCGGAGGGGGCGACACCCAAAGAATAGAGGATGGTATCCCCAGAACTCGGGCTCTAGAGGGAGTGGTAGGAGCTGAAGCTGATTTCTTGTTTTATGTTTATGGGTGTTTTTAATGCTACTCTGTCTTACTTTTCCTATTTTTTTGTCGCATTTTATGATTTTTATAATAATTTTGGTGGGTGTGAGTTGGCTTCTCAACTCGTACTCATACCTTCTTAACTATAAACACAAAAAATATGTATTTTATAAATGTATTTAAAACCAATATTATAAATATATATATTAATAGATGAATAAATATATAGATAAAAAAATATAACTAAATAAATATATAAATAAATAGATATAAATACATATTAATATATGAATAAATATATAAATATAACTATATATGTATATATATATCTATTAATATACAAATAAATACAAATATATATTAATATAAAAAATAAATATAACTATATATATATATAAATAAATAGATATATCATTAAATGAAGAACAAAACAAGATGGATGAGTGGTAAAGGTGCAGGTGAGCAAGGAAGAGGTTTTGGATTCGAATCCAAGTAGAGTTAGGGGTGTGCAGGCAAGTGCAGGGGGGCTAGCGCCGTTAAAGGGTGGGGGTGTCAGGGGCGCTCGTAGGCGGGGATTCCTACCACTATTGAAAGGGGGAGTCTGTTAAAAGGGGGTGGGTCTTTACCCTCTGATTTACAGTTTTTTTTAAATCTTGTTGACTTTTATAAGCACTTTAAAAAAATGATGATTAAAAGGGTCTTTATCGGTTATTTTTTTAGCATAGATAAAGGAACCCCCTTTTAACAGTGCCTCGATTATTAGCGCTTTTTTAGCACTGATAAATGCATTTTTTAGCACTGATAAAACCCTGTTTTGTAGTAGTGACTGTTAAAGTAGGGTGATCCCTAGCGGTGTTAAAGGGGTGGGTTGGGGGGGACCATGCGCTGTTAAAAGGGGGAGGGTCTACCCTCTGATTTGCATTTTTTTCAATTTTTTTTACTTTTATCAGCACTGATAAAGGACCCTTTTATCAGCGTTGATAAATGAGATCCCCTTTTATCAGTGCTTCAATTATCTGTATTTTTTTAGCACTGATAAATGACTTTTTAAAGTTGATAAAACCCTACTTTATAATAGTGATATAGGTCTCGGGGACACTCCCCGAGCCATCATGCATTTAATCAAATGTTAAGAAATATTCGAATAATTATACGGTTACAACAGTTGTAACCCCTTAGTCAAATGTGTTTAACATTCAAATATTCTTTTAATTATCCCAAACGTTTCATTATATGTGTTGAACCCTATAAGGTCGTGTTGGATTTTTTTTAAAATACAAGTGTATGTTAGCATAAGAGATTCTTGGATAATTTTTATGGACTCATCACTACCAAAGATCTGGGCAAGAGATGCACCGGGTTCTATCAGCGCTAAGTAGAAAACGCTGATAATAGGGGAACCTTTATCATACTAACTAAAAGCGCTGATAAATCTACTCTTCATCAGCATTTTCTTTAGCGCTGATAAAGGGGGACCTTTATCAACACTATTACTAGCGCTGATAAAAGCATTTAATAAAAAAATATTATTAATTTATATAAAATTTTTATATTTATATTAAAAAATAATGTTTATTTGTATACATTAAATAAAAAACACATGTTTGTAATTAATATATATATTTTAATAATTAATATATATATATAATGTTTAAAAAAAGTATTTATAAGATTATAATTAAATAAATATATATTTAAATAATTATAATATTATAATATTTTTTTAAATAATAAATATATTTATTAGATTTATTAGATTTATTAGATTTATAAATATATATAAATACTTTTTAAATATATATATATATATATATAATTATAATTATAAATAAATAAATATATATTTAAATAAATATATGTTTCCAATGAATTTGGTCAACAAATATATTGATGCATGTGTATAATTGACGTACATGTATGTTATGTATTCATCATAAATGTTCATTTATACATTACACCATTATTATTATTCACGTTGTCTATATGTGATGACTTGTTTTTTATTATCTATACTTTACTAGGTATATGATCCATTCATGGTATACCCATAAATCTATCATGTTATCAAAAGTACTTATAAAATTCAATAAATATATTTAAATAATAAATATATTCATTATATTTATAATTATAAAATTTTAATTATATATAAATAATTTTTAAATATATTCATTTGTAATTATAATTATAATTAATAATTATAAAATTACCATAAATATATATATATTTATATTTATAATTATATATATATGTAAATAATTATAAAATTATAATAAATATATTTATTATACTTATAAAGTTATAAATATATATAATTAAATAAATATATTTATAAATATAAACAAATATTTATAAATAAATACAAATAGTTATAATTATAATTTTAAATAAATATAGATATATTTAAATAATTATAAAATTATAATAAATATATTAATTATATATATTTATATACAAATATTTATAAATAAATACAAATAGTTATAATTATAATTGTAAGTAAATATAGATATATTTAAATAATTATAAAATTATAATTAATATTTAATTAGATATATTTATAAAATTATAAATATTTTTTTTATAATTTTATAATTATATATATATTGAAACACGTCGGGGAACAACCCCTTTATTAAAAAGAGAAAGAAAAATAGACAGAAATCTCTTTTGGACAAGGATAAAGAAGAACTCATGACATGCCCGAAGGCCCAGAGACATGCAACCTTATATTTGAATGACCCAAAAGCCCATTGACACAAAGCTCATTACCAAATCAATGGCTCAAGAACCCAATGGAACAAACCCATTACAAAACACAATAGCCAAAATGCCCAAAGTCTCAGTATCTCCATATGCCACCCCATCTGAAGATCGTAGCTTGCACAACCGTCTACTGCCTCCTGCACCACAAGGACCACCACAACTGAGTTCCTCCGCATCATTGTGACCAGTGAGATCTACCCCCGAAAAATCCGTAGACCGCCAAATCCCACACTAGAGCCCAGAGCTCTATGATCTCCATCCCCACCGCAACCAAAGGCCGCCCCTCTTCACCGTATGCCAACACCAGCGCGACTGCCTCCATTCCGACCAGATCTGGTTGAAAAGAAATAGATCTGAACACGGGTGCCGAAGTTGCCATCAGCCTGCCTCCGCCGCAGAATCCATCCTTCACCGAGGATCTGCTAACCCCGCCATCAAAGCCGCCGAAGACCACCAGAGAACCCACCCACCGAAGACCACTGGAGGACCCATTCCGGCCAAAGTTTCTATCCCTGTCGCCAAAGCCGTCGTCATCCACGACACCCTCTTTTGAGAACCACCAACGTTGACCGAGGAACGCCGTCACCCCTCTCTGTGCTAATTCTGACCAGATATAGTCTAAAACACAGATCTAGACCAGATCTGAGGACGCCGACTGCCAACGAGAAGCGTCGCCGCCGCCTACTCCCACACGTTAAAGCATTGCCGCCGCCTGCTCCCACTGTTGGATCTGAGGAAAGCCACTGCCGTGAACGCCAAAGAACACCGAAAGAAGTTGTTGCAGCCGCCATCGAGAACTGCACCAGGACGAAGAAGCTCCATCGAAGAGGAGAGCCGCGACCCTCCTCACTATAAATAAATAAATATTTATTTATAATTATAATTTTAAATAAAATATATATTTATTTAAATAATTATAAAATTATAAAAAATATATTTATTATTCTTATAATGTTATAAATATATATAATTAAATTAATATATTTATAAATATATACAAATATTGATAAATAAATACAAATATTTATAATTATAATTATAAATAAATACATATATATTTAAATAATTATAAAATTATAAGAAATCTATTAATTATATATATTTATAAAATTATTAATATAATAAATATTTTTTTTTATAATTTTATAATTATTTAAATAAATAAATAAATAAATAATTATAGTTATAATTATAAATGAATATATTTATTTATAGTTATAATTATAAATAAATATATTTATTTATAGTTATAATTATAAATTATAAAAAATATATTTATTATATTAATAATTTTATAAATATATATAATTAATATATTTCTTATAATTTTATAAATATAAATAAATAAATATTTATTTATAATATTTATAAATATATATAATTATATAAATATATTTATTATATATATAAATATAAATAAATAAATAAATAAATATTTATAGTTATAATTGTAAATAAATAAATATATACTTATTATATATATAATTTTATAAATATATATAATAATATAAATAAATTATTAACATTATATCCGTATCAGCGCTAAAAAAGCACTGATAATGACATGTTTTATCAGTACTTTCTATTTTAGTATTGATAAAACATGACTTTATCAGTGCTTTTTAACTAGTGCTGATAAAAGCTTCACCCGATTTTATGAATGAATCATAATAGTTCTCTCATTCGCACACCTCAAGCTCTCATGGAAGCCGACCCCTGTGCCACCACCCCTCCTCTGCCCCGACCCCATCTATGCCACCGCCGACCCCTCCTCTGCTGCGAACCCTCCTCTACCGCGAATGCTCCTATGTTGCGAACACTCCTCCGCAAAAAACCCACCTCCGTTGCGACCCATCCTCCGCTGCGACCCCACCTCCGCACAGACCCATCTCCACCACGCACCCACCTCCGCCCTGAACCCATCTCCACTGTGAACCCATTTCTACCGTGAACCCACCTTAGTTGCGTGCCGAACCCCACCTCCGTTGTGAACCCTACTCCGTCGCGAACCCACCTCCACTACGAAGCCCTCTGCGGCCTCCGTCGTTGTCACCGCCACCACCACCTACCCCGACTTCATCGCTGCTGGACCCTACCGCTGCCACAGGTATGCCATTTTTTCTACATTATTATGAATTCATAATATATAAAAAGATTTTGGTTCAACTGATTCCATGGAATCAATGGATTAGAATTTGATAGATGGATCTCCATCCCTAATATATAGATTGATTTTGGCATTTAATGAGTCATTGGCTATGGTGTTTGTATTTTTTTGAGTGAGGCGATGGAGATGACACTCATATTGTGGGGAGTTACATGTTAGTTTCAGGGGTGAGACCCTCAAGCTAAAAGGGTTGCAGGTGTTTGGAATTTTTTGTTGAGTTACATGTCTAAATTCTATAGTTAATTCCCATGGGAAATTGGTTATTGTGGATGATCAAGCTGAGTGTCAGCTTCGAGCTTGTGGTGATTATGTTAGAGGTGCATCGATGGTGTGGTAGGGTATGACTGCGGTTTTGAGTTAGTAGAGGATCTAATGGTGGAATCTTGCCAGGGTTCGGGTATGGACTCTAGTGGGAATGTTTTAATTATTTTAGAATGCATCTAGGTGTGATGACATTGTGATCAGGTGAGATAGTGAGGGACTGGAAATTGAAGTTGATATTTTTTTTAGGATGAGTTATCCAAGGATAGTTTGACCGGGGTTAGCACATAATGTTGGTGTGGAAGGCTGCAATCTATGTTTGGTGTGTCATTTTTGGAATGAAAGGTGTGTTTTGGGTTTGAGTGGGATTTCAAGGAAAATATGGTATGTTCTTTGTTCATGGAAGGATGGTGGGTATGCATCCACTTTGGTGGGTTTTTGATGATGAGGATGGGTTTTGATGGTGATTGGAATTATCAAAAATGTTATGGCATGGTTAGTTGGAAACCATTCCAAGTGAGTTTTAGTAGAACAAGTTCAAGGTTCTTTTATTCTTTTTAACTGGAGGAGGTGCTAATAATGGTAAGTTATTAGTGATAAGTTGAGTCTTATTGTGGGGAGAAACATAACTATGATAGGTGATTGGGTAATAACAAATTTCGATGTTTTTTTAGACAGACCTAGGAAGGTTCCATCTTGCTATTTCAATTTTGATAATGGGTATTGGCTTGGGTTTTGGCTGGTTGAGTTCCCTGAGTTGGATGTTGTGCCTTAGACGTGTTTCAAAAATTTAGAAATGGAACAAGGCCATTTTCGATAACTGGTGACCATCGTAGGTCGAGTGATGTGTATGTATGAACACCAAGAATTCATGGGGATGATAAGTATTATGGTGGGGAGGTTGAAAGAACCCATGTTCACTGGAACTAAAAATTTATGAAGGATGTTGAATTTTCATTTACTGGATGGGTCAAATTTTTAACTGAGACTCGAAATGAAAATATGAGATTTGGAATTCTTCAAAAGTGTTGTTATGAGATGGGGAATGAGGATCAAGAGTTAGATTGGGTGTTCAGATAAGGATTGTAGGCTTCAGGTTAAGTTTAAATTTTTTTGAAGTTTTCTGGAAAGCGGGCATGGTTTGGTGTGCATGGTTTAGGAGGAACCATGCGAAACCTTGATTCTCAGGAGGTTTTCAATTAATTTTTAACTAATAATGGTTTTGTTTCATGGTTACCAAATGGTTTAGGATAGACTTTGTGGGGTTCCAGTGGAAACTATGTAGGTATGAGGAGGGTTTGGGACCATGCACATAGCCTAGGAATGGTTTTAGACAAATTGTGCAGTCAGTTGAATCACCCAACACATTATCTCTAACGATCCAAGCTTAAAGTACATGGAATTACATTTGTTTTGAGGAATAATTAATACATTACACAAATATATGCCCAAATACCATATTAGTTTAGTGTCTTTGGAAACATGAAACATAATCTTCTAACTTGGTGAAATATCTTCAACATATCCCATAAAGATCTTCCCCTTTTTGTTTTCCTACCTAAAACATTTCTTTATATCTCGGGGAAAAGAAAACATAAAAAGGGTGAACTCAAATTCTCAGTAAGGGTAAACATGGATAACATAAAACAAACCATAAGTGTAAGAACCTGGATCTTCCTTTTCAGGTATGGATCTTGTTTTCGGGTGTTTTTGAGAAAAGGGGGAGTTTTTTGAAATTTAAGGATTACACGCCGTGTACCCTGTTACCGCGGGTAGCTGTGTACTGGCCATGTAATGGCCAGTACATGGCCTTGTGGGGTGACCTAGAGACCGCCTAAAGCAGAGACTGGTTAAGGAATGTACACGACGTGCACATTAAATGAACACGCAGTTTACTTTTCTTTTTATTTGTTAAATCGGACCGAGGTTACGTCTAATTGCCATAAACACCTTCTTCTAGCCCCGTCTCGTCCAGGAGTGACAAAAATTACCGAATATTCTCTGAGCCCTCAATCCGTCATCCTTTATCTGAATCAAACACCATCAATTGCATTGGAATTGAATTGGTGAGTTCTTCCTTCTTCTAAAGCCTCTCCTCTTGTTTTCTCTTCTCTCGTGAGATATTTGAGGTTGATATTTTTTGATTTTTTTTGTAGATCTACAACATTATAGTTTGATTCAAAGGATGAGATTAAACTATATAAATCTTATAATGTTGAGGTAGGTGGTTTGTGCCTTTCTATAGTTTTATTTGGATTATATGTGCAAAAAGTGCACAATACCCTAGTTTAGGGTATTGCGTGTTTATGAAATTTAACCCTGTTGTTTTCCTACTATGCTTTTTTTCTTGAGAAAGGGATTTTGATTATGAATAGGGTCTATTACCTTACTATGGATGTATTTTTCCATGTCTGTTTGATATTGGTTGTTGGGTCTAGAACTGCCTGTTAGGCTATTTTGTTTCCCACGCTTAGTGCTGTTAGGATGGAGTTGATTATTATATGAAATTATTGTGATATGAATTGTAGTTGTTTATCCAAGTAGTATTTTGATATTTACTTTGGATACTGGATATTTTTTGTGCATGATTGTATTACACAGGGCTGTGAGAACCTGGTGTAGTTAGACCATAATAGGAATTGACGTTGAGGGATTCCCCAGAGTGTCTGTTATACTTTTCATGTTATGAGACCACATAGTGAATTGATGTTGAGTAATTCCTTAGAGTTTCTATAGTATACCTTTATGAGACCACATGGGGAATTGACGTTGAGTTCTTCCTTATAGAGTCTGTAGTTCATCGTTAAAAGACCATAAAGGGAATTGACAGTGAGTGCTTCCTCAGAGAGTCTTTGTTGGCATATGACCAAAGGGGTTTGACTATGTGAGCTTTACCATAGGGTCATTATATCTTTATTGATTTAAATGATAAGTTGAACCAAAGGGGTTAGACTGTGAGAACTTTCCTATAGGGTTTCTTGTGAATGATTGGTTTAATAATTAATAAATGTAAATGAATGTAGTTTAAAACTGTAGGATTTGTTACTTTTGAGTACTTCCTTGTTTATTACTTTATTTTTCATATTGCCTACTATGTATATATTCACTGATAGATAGGCACATATCTTTGGGTGGTTTTCTATTAGGATTCATCTCACACTCTTTTTAAGTCATGCTTTTGGTCCCAAACAGATTATATTATTGTAGGTATAGATAAGGGAAATCACCTTTTTTTACTTTAGGTACTTGATTATTGTATAGATAGAGAGCATGGGACCAAACTGAGTTTTGCGATGCCGTTAGAGTTTATTTGTTTTCTTTTACTTTGTTTTAGTACTGTATTTTCATCATTGTGACTTGTTTGGATGATTTCCTATACATATATTATATGCATCATTTATATATGTGCTCTTGTTGTTTATTTACTTTTAGTCTTCCACTGTTTACTTATTGTATGGTATTACTGCTTCCAATACTGTTATCTATTGTATATTATTTTTATTCCACTGTGTTACTCTACCAATGAGGGAATAGTTTCTCCACTACCACACCCAAGGCCCTCGCTGCTAGTCGGCAGCCTCTAGTGTTTGGGGAAATGCGCTTGAGGCCATGTGACCAACTGGGTACGGGGCACCTTTGGGAAGCACCTGAAACCGGGATGTTACAAAGTGGTATCAAATGAATTATTTTCTTCTTTGACTTAATTTTTGGAGCATATATATAGGGATATGAAGAAATAGGTATTTGGTAATAATCTGTTCCCGGGAGTAGCTAACCTGTGTATAGGGAAAAGCCAATATTCCTTGAATATTTCAATTTTGATGGTTTTGAAATTATTACAGTTAATTTGATTTCACCATTGGATGATTCACATGTTTTGTGCTATTATCATTGATATTATTGAGGTTCTATTTCCGTTACAACCCGATGAGATTATGGTATTCCATCTCATGCATCATATATGCACTTGCTAGTGATCACACGTCATGCATTCTTTTCATGCCATTCAGGGCACATTACTGATTACATGTTGTTGTGATAGATGTTGTGCTAGATATGAATTCTATTGTGATAAATTACTTGATAGAATACCTACTATTTGATAGTTTATTGATGATATATAAATTTTTATTGGATAGATTCCAAACTTTGGTCCTTTAGGTGTTATGGGCCCTCATGGATTGGAATTTGGTGGATCATATGATTGATTGCACTGTTATACTTTGTGATATAAATGAATATGATGACAAGCTTTGATTTGTGGGGAGTATGCCCCCCAAGGATCGGAATTTGGAACTTTAATGTTTTTTTAGTGTTTTATGGGGATCCAGAGTAGTTTTTGAGGCTTACTGTCTGGGAAAACACAGAATACACTGTGTATAATGTTGAATACATGTCATGTATCCTTGTGTTCGTAAAGGAACAAATTTTCATAAATAAACGCCGTGTACTATATGTAAACACCGTGTAGTCCCTAACCATGTGACTGGATGTGTGGGAAGAGACACGGGGTTGGGAAATGTTTGGTGGCACACACCGTATACTTGGAGTACACACCGTGTTGTAAGGACCATGTATCCAGCTGTGTGACTAACGACACAAGTGGTTAAAACTTAAGTGGTATATGATGTGTCTAGTGAGAACATGCCATGTTGCAAAGACCATGTATCCGGTCATGTGACTAACAACATAGGTCAATGAAATTCTTATAGTACACGCTGTGTTTGGAATAAACACACCGTGTAGTTTTGTTTTAGGAGAACTGTGTGGTTTAGTCATGTGAAGGAACTTGAGTAGGGGAAATTTTTTGAGTAAACACCATGTTAAAGGAGAACACACCGTGTGTATGGGGTGTTACACAAACAAGGTTAGCAGAAGTAAACTCCCATGTAAAGACTTAAGGGAACACGCCGTGTATGGGTAATACACACCATGTATCCATGTTTTGAAAAACCTGAATGTTTTATTTCTCTATTCCTTTTTTTCACTTCTGAGTTTAAGTACTTTATAATATTGAACTAAGGTGTGAACTTGACCTTACAGAGTCATGCCACCGAGATGTACTCCGGTTTCACACCAGATATAGGTCAACAATCAGACACCGAACATGGTAGATCAGAGACTACCAGAAGATCCTCCCATCATGCCTGTCTTGGCACCAGTTGTCGTTCCGGATACAGGTGCTGATGCACGATTTTGAGAATGCTTCATGAGGTTTATGAAGACCTTCCAGGGATAACCGCATCCTGCCCCATCTATGGAAGAGTTGACGTGGGGTTTTCAGCTGCAAAATCCTCCTAACTTCTTAGGGTATAGAGGACCTTAGGATACAGAGTCATGGTTAGAAGCCATGTTGTCTATCTTTGATCATCTCAAGACTCATTCGGAGAGGAGGGTGAATATCACTACATATATTCTTCAGGATTCATCCAAGAGATGGTAGGATGTGATATCATAGGCAGGACGCTAGTAGGTTATGGCTTGGGATGAGTTCCAACATATCTTCTATGACTACTTCTACCCGAAGACCTTGAGGGCCGATCGAGCCAGAGAATTCATGAGCTTGGAGCAGGGTACTCTCTCAATCATGGAGTATTATTCTCACTTCACAGAGCTGTAGTGATTCAGACCCATTTTGGGGGGTGATGAGTTATTTATGGTGAGGAAGTTTAAGGATGGTCTCAGGCATGACCACCGATCTTAGGTGAACATCTTCAGGTTGACTTTCATATCTTTTATAGTTAATCAGGCACTGATCACCGAGCATAACCTGAGGAATTTTGGAGCTGTGATCCAGGGCGGTTCAGTATCCAGAGTTGGTACCCTTCTAACTGACAATAGGAATCACCGTAGGGAGTCTACGCACGGAGATCCTAGTAGGCGAGATACTCTTTCAGGTAGCCAAGTGGTATGCTACCAGTGTGGGAAGAGTAGGAATATGAGGCCACATTGCCTGAGAGACCTAGTTGAGTGCCAATCTTGCGGCAAGATGAGACATATTCAGCATTTTTTTGGTATTTATCACCAACATCTAGTGATAGGGGTTCTACTATGACTCCATGTTCAGTATTAGAAGCATAGGTTTCTCATCAGTTAGGGAATTGGAGTTCATACGACTGTTTATGATGAGGTGGAGGTTGTGGCCGCAGTGGTTAGACATAGGGTTTTGTACAGCTGTATAGAGGATCAACTTAGGGATCTTTGACAACTTCACAGGGCCACAGAACATGTCGGGATTTTTCACTGGAGCAGACACAACATGAGCAGGATCCCAGACCCTCTACGGTTAGAGGTACGATTTTGGTTGCCTCAGTTTTATCTTCTGCTCTTTTTAATATAGTGGCTTCCCATAGTTTCATATCTATGATTATTGTGGAGAACCTTGGGCTCTGTATCTTTAATTATACTGATATCTTGATGCTAGAAACACCGTTGGGGACTAGAATGACTAGTGTATGTCAGTACAAGGAGTTCCCTCTTGATATTGGTGGGTGTCACTTCTTATGGGACCTTTATGTATTAGAGATGATGGGCTATGACATCATTCTCATAATGGACTGGTTAGTTCCCTTCTAGGCCATTGTCAATTGTTATCACTATAGGGTGAGTTTCACATCACTAGAGGGCAGTTTGTTTCTACATAAGGGAGAATGGGATTTCCATGAGAGAAGAGCAGGACCTAAGCATCACGAGTTGGGAGGAGTTACAACCCAGATTGCTAGTTTGTATCTGGATGACCAGGGGACTTCAGAGATGGATTTTCCTCCAGTGGTGGATCATTTCAAGGATATATTTTCAGATGAATTTTTAGGTTTACCTCCAGAGTGAGAGGTATATTTCTCTATTGAGCTTGTTCCATGGGAAACACCGGTGTCCATTCCTCCTTATAGAATTTCTACACCAAAGTTACAAGATCTCAAGAAGCGGTTGGAGGAGTTGTAGGAAAAGGGTTTCATCCGACCCAGTACTTCTCCTTGGGGTTCTTATATCCTAATTGCGAAGAAGAAAAATAGTACCCTCAAACTTTGTGTGGATTATCAAAAGCTGAACCAATTGATGGTTAATAACTGATATCCCTTGACGAGGATTGATGATCTCTTTGATCAGCTTCGAGGAGCTCGGGTGTTCTCGAATATTGAATTAAGATCTGGTTATCATCAGTTGTGCATTAGACCATCTGATATACCTCTTACAGCCTTTTGGAATAGGTATGGTCTATACGAGTATGTGGTTATGCCATTCGATCTCACGAACGCACCTACAGTTTTCATGGTACTAGTGAACCGAGTGTTCTATACTTACCCGAACTCCTTTGTAGTGGGTTTTTTGGATGATATCTTAGTGTACTCTCACACTTGACACGACTATGATAACCACCTTGAGATCATTTTGAGTACACTGAGAGAGCATCAATTATATGGTAAGCTCTCAAAATGCCACTTTTGGATGGACCAGATTCACTTCTTGGGTCATGTTATCTCAGAGATAGGAGTATCAATAGACCCAGAGAAAGTGAGACCAGTAGTTTCCTAGGAGAATTTGAAGAACATATTTGAGGTATGAAGTTTTCTAGGGTTGTATGGTTACTATAGATGTTTTATACAGGACTTTTCATGCTTAGAAATGCCACTAACAGACCTAACTAAGAAGGGTGTGAAGTAATTGTGGACAGATTCCTGCAATTCAGCCTTTCAAGAGCTGAAAGGGATATTTAATTTAGCACCAATACTAGTTTTTATAGAGCCAAGAAAGAGTTACACAGTTTACTATGATGCTTCAGGTATCAGGCTGGGAGTAGTGATTATGCAGGGGGAAGGAGTTGTTGCATACATGTCTCAACATTTGAGGCCACATGAGAGTAATTCCCTGACACACTATCTTGAGTTGGTTGCAATTGTTCATGCCTTGCACTTTTGGAGACATTACCTTCTAGGAGAGAATTTAGTGGTGTACACTGACCACAAAAGTCTCAAGTATATCTTTACTTAGCACGATCTAAATTTGAGATAAAAAATGTGGGTTGAGTACCTTTAGTACTTTGAATTTGAGCTTGAATACACACCTAGAAAAGTCAACACAGTGGCTAATGTGTTGAGTAGGAGGAATCTGATATAGGTAATTTAGGGGGCCAGTAGTGAGTTGAAGCTTATGGATATGTTCTTTGAGATGCATTTGGAGGTGCACGACATATAGGGGCATACATTTCTTTCTTCTGTAGCTATTACCGCTACTCTACTTGATCAAGTGTGAATGAGGAAACTATCAGATTATAAAGGCCTAGTTCTACGAGAGAGTTTTTCAAGAGAGGACCCTATTCCTAGATGGAATATATTTGAGGATGAGATCTTGCATTTTCATGTGCGTGTGTGGGTTTCAACAGACATACACGAGGAGCTTTTGCGGGATTTTCATTCCTCAGTTTAGGCAGTTCATCCTGGTGTCACCAAGATGTATCGAGACCTACACCATTAGTTGTAGTGGCTCGGTATGAAGAGATATGTTACTAGTTTTGTGATGAGGCGTTCCACCTGTTAGCAGGTGAAGGTGGAGCATCAAAAACCAGTAGGGATTTTGAAGTAGTTACCCATTACTGAGTGGAAGTGGAATGATGTCATGATGGACTTTGTGAAAGCTTTACTGAGGTCACCTCAATAGAATGATATAGTTTGGGTTTTCATTGACAGAATCATGAAGGTTTCACATTTCTTACCGATCAAGGAGACCTTCAGTGTTGATGAGCTAGGAAGGTTGTACATCTGGGAGATTTTATGTTTGCATGGGGTTTCACACTCCTTCATTTTAGATAGGGATGCCTGTTTTACTTCTTGGGTCTGGTAGAGACTACATAGGGAATTGAGTACACAGGTACTTATGAGTACAACTTAGCATCCCCAGACAGATGGCCAGTCCGAACGTATGATTCAGGTGCTGGAGGATATACTTCGAGCATTCATCCTAGATTTTGGAGGTTCTTGGGAGAAGCACACACCTCTGGTGGATTTTCCTACAATAATAGTTTTTAGGCAACTATTCAGATGAAACCTTATGAGTCTTTGTACGGTAGACCATGCTGATCACCCATATGTTGGCTGGAGGTAGGAGAAGAATCTATGTTAGGACCTCATATTGTCCAAGAGACAACATAGCAGGTGGAGTTGATTCAAAAGAGAATGGCTACTACACAGTCACGACAGAAGTCTTATGCTGATAGATGGAGACGACCTTTGGAGTTCGAGGTCAGAGATTAGGTTTTCATACATGTCACATCAAGGTTGAAACACAATAAGATTTGGAGATAGGGAAAGATTTCACCGAGATACGTCGGGCCGTTTGAGGTTTTGGAGAGAGTCAGGCCGATTTCCTATCGATTGTAGTTACCTCAGAGGTACTAGGTTATGCATGTCGTCTTCTATGTTTCTCATCTACAACGTTACTTCTTAGATCCATATCATGTTTTCAACCTGAGGAGGTTGAGTTAGAGGTGGATGCATCATTCTAGGAGCATCCTATTTGGATTGTTGATCACAACACGAAGGTTCTCCATAGATGGTCTGTTCCTTTGGTACAAGTGCTATGAAAGCACGGGCGAGTACATGACGATACTTGGGAGAGGGAGGCCGATGTGCGATTGTAGTGGCCAGATCCATTTGATGATTCTTTTATGCCACCTTGTTAGAGAAATTTGGGGAAAAATTTCTTTAAGGGGGGAAGTTTTTAAGAACCTAGATCTTATTTTTTTAGGTATAGATCTTGTTTTCAAGTGTTTTTGAGAAAAAAGGGGAGTTTTTGGAAATTTAAGGAGTACACGCCATGTGGGGTGACCTGGAGACCGCCTAAAGCGGAGGACGGTTAAGGAATGTACACGAGGTGTACATTAAATGAACACACCATTTAATTTTATTTTTATTTGTTAAATCAGACCGGGGTCGCGTCTAATTTCCAGAAACACTTTCTTCTATCCCTGTCTTATCCAGGAGTGACATAAATTGTCAAATCTTCTCTGATCCCCGATCTGTCATCCGTTCTCCAAATCAAACACTGTAAATTGTGTTGGAAACGTCTCAGTGAGTTCTTCCTTATTCTAGAGCCTCTACTCATGTTTTCTATTCTCTTGTGAGATATTCGAGGTTGATAATTTTTGATGTTTTTGTAGATCTATGACATTCTAGGTCAATTCAAAGGCTGAGATTCAACTATATCAATCGTACAACATCAAGGTAGGTGGTTTGTGACTTTACATAGTTGTCTTTGTATTATACATGCAAAAAGTTCCCAATACCCTAGTTTAGGGTATTGTGTGTTTAGGAAATTTAACCCTGTTGTTTTCCTGCTATGGGTTTTTTTCTTAATAAAGGGATTTTGATTATGAATAGGGTCTATTAACTTACTATGGATGTGTTTTCCCATGTCTTTTTGATATTGGACATTGGGTCTAGAATATCCTGTTAGGCTGTTTTGTTTCCCATGCCTAGTGCTGTTAGGATGGAGTTGATTATTATATGACATGCTTGTGATATGCATTGTAGTTGTTTCACCAAGTAGTATTTTGAGATATACTTTGGCTTCTGTATATCATTTGTGTATGATTGTATTACATAAGGATGTGAGAACCTGGTGTAGTTAGACCATAAGGGGGAATTGATGTTGAGGGATTCCCCAGAGTGTCTGATATACTTTTCATGTTACGAGACCACATGGGGAATTGATGTTGAGTGCTTCCTCAGAGTGTTTATAGTATACCATTATGAGACCACAATGGGAATTGACATCGATTGCTTCCTCAAAGAGTATTTAGTTTATCATTAAAATACCACAAGGTGAATTAATGACGAGTGCTTTCATAGGGAGTATTTGTTGGCATGTGAATAAAGGGGTTTGACTGTGTGATACTTCCCAGAGGGTCATTATATCTTTATTGATTTAAATGATAAGTTAAACCAAAGGGGTTAGACTATGAGAAATTTCCTAGAGGGTTTCTTGTGAATGATTGGTTGAATAATTAATAAATGTAAATGAATGTAGCTTGAAACTTTTGGATTGGTTACTTTAGAGTACTTCCTTGTTTATTACTTAATTTTGCATATTTCCTGCTATGTATATATTCACTAACATATAGGCATATATCTTTGGGTGTTTTCCTATTGGTATTCTTCTCACACCCTGTTTGGGTCATGATTTTGGGTCCAAAAATATTATATTGTTGCAGGTATAGATAAGGGAAAACGCCCTTCTACTTTAGGTATAACGACCCACACTTTACATACATTGTTAATACTTCAAAATTGAATCACACTTATTACAACATATGACAAAACCACAAAGGACCGTATAGGTATAGTGTCTTTAGAAACTGGGAAACATAAACAACTGGTTCATAAATCTTCTACAGTGTCTCCCATTTATTTCATCATATCTAGGGTCCCTTTTAGCATATTCTACTTAATATCCATCTTCCTGGCCTGGGGAAAAGAAAACATAAAAGGGTGAGCTCAAATGCTCAGCAAGGGCAAATAAAGGAAATAAAAATCATATCATATCTTGTTGAAAATTAAAACCTGCAAAAGAGATCATAATATCTTAACATGGAATAAATCATAGAAGTGAAAATGAGATCCCCATAATCATAACATAAAACTTGAATCTTTGTGGCATGCACACATAATCATGGAAAATCATTTCTTGTTAGTCATGACTCATTGCCAAGACTATCTTAGTGGACAAAGTCCCTTTCTGAACCGAGTTCACTCCTCGTTTCAGTCCTGTATCACTGAACCGAAATAACCTTCCGTTCCAGCCATGTCTATCTCATGAGATATAAAATCATTACCCAATGCATTGGAGGGAGATATAGGTCCCACCCATCTTATAATGAATCCTTTCTTATGTGTGCCACATAATCATAAAACATACATCATCGCATAACACATATAACAAAAATGGGATTCTTGAAACATCATAAATCAACTCATATAAGATAAAGGAATTCATAAACATAATTCCATCACAACATAGTCAAACCAATGTAAAAATATGGATAGAAACAGAACCCTTTATTATCTTAGATGGAAAATAATTTTGATAAAACACTTGAATTGAATTCTTGAGGAAAATATCCTTTCTTCTTCAAAAACATTTTTCCTTTCATAACATGTCATACAACTTTAAAATAAAAGAAGTTGATTAAAAATAAACTTGAAAACTTGTAAAGGAAGCTTCTTGGAAACAATGTTTTAAAAATCCATTCATGCCGTATAAGTTAAAAAAAAACATTCTTCGTACTTTTGTCGGAAAAGTCAAAAAGTACCTCGTACGGAAAAACGACAAAAGATTCCTTTCATATTCTTTACAAAAAACTCACCTAAGGGTAAAATTGGATTTAAACTATTTCAAGTGGATGGAAACAATATTACATATTGAGGGAACATGGATGTGGATGATAAAATACACCCCAGTAAATACTTACGAATAAACAATCTCGGATAAAAAAATGAGATTGTGATATTTCCCTTACCTTAGGTCCGATTTGCTTTGTTCGTGTCCGAAGCTCCTGTATAATGGTTTAAATAATGTTATTGACTTATTCCAGAATCATACATATTGATATGATATCATATATGGTCATATTATTATCTTCTTGTTAGTAATATTTCATTGTTACTTGTTACTCGGGTCTTTATAACTTTTTGTTCTTATACGTGTTTTGTCGAATAAGTTCTTATTCTTATCTTTAGGTTATAGATAATTCATTTCCAGAATGGTATTAGTGTAGTATATACCATATTCATTCATTCAATTCATTTATATAATCATTATGAAATGAAGATCATGTAGAACGAGTCGCATCACATCGTGGAGACGGTATTCCGTACGTACGCACGAGTGATGATATCGTTCCTATGATCGTGGAATTGTATTGGAGTATATATATATATTATTTCAGTATCAATATTACTTAATAATAATCATATATAGTTACTGATTACACCATTATACCCATCCTTGTAAGGTGATGGTGGAAAATAGATTACACCACGGCGTGGAGACGGTATTCCGTACGTACGCACGCGCGGTGATTTCATTTTTCCGTAGGATGGATAGAAGGTGAATTAGGGTTGTTTCATATTTATAATAACATATCAGTATGTAAGTAATACTGATGTTATTACTTTGTCATGAAACAACTAAAGAAGAAGAAGTTGAAGAAGAAAGAAATTGAAAAGATCGGTAATGGATATTACCTCTTCTTTGGAACGCCTTTTTGAATCCTCCACTTAAGGAACTAAGATTGGTCTTTGGAGAAGACCAGGACCTCTAGGATTATTCTAGGGAAGTGGAGAAGGGAAAATGGCAGGGGTTGGCCGAGCTTGAGTGCTCAATTTGGTGTGAGGAGGAGGGGGAGGAGGTGCCCTTTTATAAGGGAGGAGAGGGGCACCTTAGGAATATCTCAAAATATTATTTTATATTAAAGTCAAAATCGGTTTATAATGGTTCCAAAGGGTCTTATTTCGAAGATAAGGTGGGGAGGGGTCGAAATCCTATCAACCAATAGAATTTAGACAAGTTTAGGATATTATTTTAACCTTATCAATTAGATTTAACTCTAAGTTAAATAATTTAACTTTTACCATGTCTTTTTGTTTTCTTTCACTATATGGTTAATACACTTACAATAACATGCCAAACGAACCCCAAATTGTTTATTATTAATATATATATCCTTATCTAAATCATTTGGCCGAACCTTAGATTTTTAGGAATACAATAACAATTAATAATATAATATTTGATTTAAAAACTATTTTGTGTCAATTTTGACACTATTTGATATATGATTTTTGTGAAAGTCATAACAGAATTAAATGTTCAAACCAAGTTGATTAAATCAACATTAATATATCATAGTAACCTATAAAATTAGTGGAATTCATAAAAAGTCTCAAATTACATTTATTTTGGTGTTTATAACATCGATTATGTCAATATTTCGTTAACAAGATAATTACTGCATCATCTTTGTGTCATAAATAAATTAAATTATTTGATGTCTAAAAATTACAAATAAAATACCATCATGTAGGAAATCTTTTTAGCTTTCTAATGAATATTTACAATCGAATTTATCTTATGTATAACCCTATATTAAAAATGATTTACTTATTAAACTTTGATTTTAACTATTTTAACCCTTCTTTAAATAAATTAATAATAAATGTCCTAATCTAATCCAAGTGGGCCTAAATGGTCATATTTTATTCCTAAGTTTGTTTTTGGTCGAATTACACTTGTCCAATAGAATTAGGACATGTGTTAGGGTAATATTAATATCATATTTACCCTTAGTTACCCTATTTACTATTAACCGCGGTAAAAATAGTAAAAAGTTACTATTCACCAAAAAATTATTTTCATCTCATTGAACCACATTTTAGTCCTTGATATTAACCGTTTCTCTCGGATTTTTGAAATTCCATTCACAGAAGCGGTAAAATTAAGTTTTATGCAAAATTCAGTTTTTAACCTACCACTTAGTGGTTTCACTATTCATCAAAAATTGAAAGTTTTCAGAAAAATACCAAAATTTCACCCTAGGCTAATTTCGATATTCTGAGTCCAAAAATGAAGTCCATTTTGAAAAATAAAATTTATAAAATTTCAAAAAGTGGTTATTACTATTCATAACGGCTAGTTTTAATAGCATATTGTTGTTTAGTGAAACTCGGTATTGCGTACGACGCAAGCTATCGAGGAAGGTCGCGATTGCGTGTAAAGCAAGCCAAGAAAGTGTTGTGTAGAAAAAGATTCCTTTGATGATTTATATAACATAAAAGTCTCGGGTGTTACATTAGGTACTTGATTACTGTGGATTTGGAGAGAATGAGACCAATCTGAGACTTGAAATACTTCTGGAGTGTATTTGTTTTTTTGTACTTTGGTTTAGTACTATATTTACAGCATTGTGACTTGTTTGGCTGCTTTCCTAGACATATGTGACATGTATCATTTATATATGTGCTCCAGTTGTTTATTTACTTCGAGTAATCCACTGTTTACTTATTATATGGTATTACTGCTTCTGACACTTTTATCTTTTGTATATTATTCTTATTCCACTTTTTTACTCTTCTAATGAGATCATAGTTTCCCCACTATCACACCCAAGGCCCTCGCTGCTAGTCGGCAGCCTCTGACATTCGGGGAAATGCGCTGGAGGCCATGCGACCAATAGGGTACGAGGCACCTTTGGGCGGAACCTAGAACTGAGACGTCACAATAATTATAAGAATATAAAAACATGAACATGAATTTTAAATATTAAAATCTTGAGTCATGAAATAAACTTTGGCAGTACGTAAGACACATATCATAAAGTAACATTAACCATGATAAAATAACATTGGCATAAACATGGAATTGTGGAAAAAAATAATCACATAATATGATTTCTATAGTAGCCAAGACATTGTTTCCAAGACCATAATAGTGGAAAAATTCCATTACTGAACTGGGTTTACTTACCGTTCCAGCCATGTATTACTGAACCATATATACTTGTCGTTCCAGCCCTGTATTACTGAACCAGATTTACTTTCTTTTCCAGTCATATCTATCTCATGAGATATAAATCTTTACCCAATGAATTGGAGAGAGATATAAGTCCCACCAATATCATAATGAAATCATTATTACACGTTCCACAAAAACATAAATCATTCATCATTACATAACCCAAGAAATAAAATGGGTTTCTTAAACATCATTCCATCATAACATAATCCATATAAAATATCATTCCATCATTAACACAATCAAATCATCGTAATAATAGGGATAGAAACATAACACTATTTAAATAGAGTCATCTTAGATGGAAAATAATTTTTGATAAAACAATTGAACTTAATTCTTGAGGAAAATATACTTTCTTCTTCAAAAATGTTTTCTTTTCTCAAAATTACACGCAATTTTAAAAGAAAAGAATTTAGTTGAAAATAAACCTAAAATTGTGTAGAGGAATATTCATGGAAATAAGGTGTTAAGAAGATGTAAAAATATGTTCTTACCATATAATTTTAAAAAAATTCTTCTCATACTCTTTCCAGAAAAGTTAAAAAGCACCTCATATGGAAAATGAAAGAAAGATTCCTTCCATACCATGTAGTAAAAGTAAAAAATGGGTAAAAATGATATTAAAAATACATAGAATAATAGTGAACATTTTATGAAAACATTTTTGGAAAACATGAACATAGATGATAAATATACCCTAGTAAATACCTATGAATAAACAATATTGGATAATGATGAGATTGCAAAATTATCCTTACCTTAGGTTTTATTTCTTCCCTATGTGTTTGAAACGCCTCTTTTTCGAGTATCTCTTTTTTCATTTTCACAAAAGGTCTCCCTAGGATAGATTTATTCACAAAGTGTGGCCTCTAGGATGAATCGAGGGAAGTTGGGAGGATATTTGGGCAGGGGTTGGCTGAGACAAAGGGATTTGGAGGTGTGAATAAAAGAGAAGGATAAGTACCCTTTTATAGGAGAGGTGATGGGAACTTTAGGAAAGTCTTTAAATATTAATTTATTATAAATTTATTTTCAGTTTCTAATGGTCCTAAACTCATTTATTTATAAGATAAGATGAGTATGGGTCTAAATACTCTCAAACAATAGGTTTTAGACAAGTTTATGTCACAAAATTAACCTTATCTTTTAGCTTTAACCCTTAGTTAAAAACATTAACTCTTACCATGCCTTCTTATATTTTCATAATATATGGTTACTGTTGTTACTATAAAATGACTAGATAAACATAGGTGGATGATTAATGAAAGTTTTAATATTTTATAAGTTATTTGGAAGAATCTTATATTTTTAGGACTATTGTATCATTTAATAAAAAATTATTTGTTTTAAAAACTCATTTATGTCAATTTTGACACTATTTAGTAATTGATTTCTGTTAAAGTCATAACAACTTGATTACTTCAAACCAAAGAAATTAACTCATACCTCACATTTCAATTCCTTCCAAAAAAATTTGTGGATGGCATCCAAATATCCAAATTACATTTATTTTAATATTTATAATATCATTTATTTGAATATTTCATTAATAAGGTAATCACTACATCATCATTGTGTCATAAATAAATTTATTTATTTAATGCCTAAAAATTATAAATAAAATACCATGATTTAGGAATTATTTTTAGATGTATAATTATTATTTATAGTCGAAGAGATAATTTATATAAACCAAAATAGAATTGTTTTAGTAAAAAGATACATTCTTATGTTATATTTCCCTTTACTTTAAATTAATTATTATAAAAGGTCATTATTACACCCAAGTGGCTCCATGGGGTCCTAAAATAGACCAAAAAATGCTCATGTTCGGACATATCTCATCCAATAGGATTATAACACATGTTAGGATAGTTTTATATTATTATAATATTATTTGTTACCCTTATTTACCTGATTTACCCTTTAACCATGGTAAATAAAAACAATTACTAAAGTTACTATTCATAATATACAACAATAAATGGTACCTATTTAAAAAAATTGGACCTTATGATTACAAATATGGAATCCATTTTTCTAAATTCAAAACACAAAATTGACAGAAATTAATTTAAAATTAATTCCCGTTGTCAAAACCAAAAAGGGGGTTTTTAAGAAGTAAAAACTATCAAAAGATTGACATGTGTTTATATCCAATTTAAAAGTGAAATTACTTAAAATGAGAAACATTGGATTGAATTATAAAAAAATAATCCAATTAAACTTTAAAACCAATTAAAAATATAATCTAACTATATAAATAAATTAGATGAAAAGGCTGTTTTGAATTAAAATGCAGCATTTTTCACTATTCATTAAAATATGAATTTTATCAAAAAATACCAAAAATTAAACCAAATTAATTTTTTATGTACCTATTACAAATAAGAAGTTTATTTTTTAAAATAGAATATATAAAATTGTTAAAAAATAGATTTAAAATGGGTGCGCCATCAAAAGGCGACAACACTGCATTTTTTGAAAAATATTTCTTTTATCCGAAAAATTGAATTTGTTCTTATATTGTGTCTAGAAAATACACAAGATGAATGTTAATTTTATATAAAATTCAAAATTTGGTTAATAATATTCAAAATGTCTAGTTTATATCCCATTAAATAATAATATTTTAATAATATATCGTTATTTAGTGAAGCTCGGTATTGTGTACAACGCAAGCTATCGAGGAAAGTCACTCTTGAGTATAACGTAAGACAAGTCAATGTTGTGTGTAGTGAAATATTCCTTTGGTGTTTCATATAACATAATACAAAAATAGTTCTTTTATTCATTGAAAAAAAATTATACTCAGTGTTGCATGCATCATACGCCAACTCGGTGTTGCATATAACACACGACAAGTCGGTTTAGTGTGAAAGGAATGTTTAACTTAGTTCATTGAAATATATAAATGAAAATTTTAATTTATTTAGAAAAAATGGTCCCTAAAAACTTGGGGTGTTACATTATAATCCTTTTAAAATGAATTTTACCCTCAAAATTCATCGGAGTTATAAAGGTTTACTACTTGAAAGATTCTTTCATAGAAACCCACATCGTAAAAAGGAATACTAAAACTTAATTTTAAAAAGGAAAGTTAGAAACATAATAGTTACCCAAAGTAACTCATCACTGGATTTCCACATAGGAAAAAATAGGTGGTAAGTGAAAACATGGATATGGAAGAAAAATCTAACCATCATGTTCTGATGGACAGTGATAGAGATCAAGGTTTGGAGAAAGTTAACAACCAGAAAGCCATAAATATGAGATTATTTAAGAGACCATATGATTTATTGGATAAGAAGGTACTCAGATAATTTTTTTTTGGTTTTAAATATCCTTTCCTAATGTTGAAGAGTTTTGAATGAGAATAAATACTTACTTGATTTTGGTACAATCTCACCATTGTTCGTGCCTTGAACAATTTCCACTTTATCTCTTATTTAAATAAATGAAGTTGAATTTTTCATTCTTGAAGTGTTATTAGATCATATGATAGAATGATAGGTCATTCTATCTATCTCAACAAAAGTTTATCACAGGTAATAAAATATGCATAAGTCCACCTATAGTGAGACAATACATTAATCTAACAAAATTCAACTGAAATATAACTTATACTATCCATAAATGGATAAAATTACACTCATTCCAAAAACTAAAAATATAAAACTTTAAAAGAGGTGAAATAAATCGACTTAACATCTATCTCCCATATCTCATAAGGTAGTTCTTGTTTGTCACATTCCAAACATGTGAATAAATTAATCATGAATTATCTTGAAACATGATAATAACATGAATTACCATAGGACCTTAGTGAAAACATACATTCTGTAAAAATTAACTCTTTCCACATACCAAAACTTTTATATACTCAAACCATGATATCACTTTTTCCTTATATCAGTCATGTGGTTATTAATACTATCAAACATATCATTATCTCCTTATCCATTCATTATGCGCATATCATGTGATTTACAAAAACATTTCAATCACTTTTCGTGGTTACCAATACCATATACTTATGGAAAACTATAATGGACTAATGCATAGATATTCCAATATTTCATAATACTATAAAAGAGATTCTACAACACTATTTTGGAATCCCATTACATAAACACTTAATCATTCCACCACATCGTTGTCATACTCAACATCTCCAATAGTGATCACATGTGATTTGCCTTTGTCTTTGGACTTAAGAGGTTTTTGATGTCGATAATCATCCATAACCCTTGGATTTAGGAATTGGTTAGCATAATATACCATTTCCTTTCACTTGTAACCTTGATTTGTGGGAGGTTCACTCTTTGGAGCTTTCTGTTTATTCCCATTACTTCGATAGTAAAATGACATATGACCTTATTTCCTATAATTAAAACATTTATTAGTCCCCTTAAGACAATTTTCTCCATGTTTCTTTCAACACTTTGATCATAAAGCAAATCTAATCTTTTTTTCTCTGTAATTTTTATAGTTTCCTTTGAATTCTATCCTTATTTTATTATCATAACCATGAGATAGATGAGAAACCACAATCAACCTTTTTGTAAGAAGAATAAAAGGAAGGTACATACTGAAAAATAAGTTCTTGAACTCATCCCAATCCATAGAGTCAATTTTATCTTATTGCCTCGTATTCTTAATAAAGTTCCACCATAGATTCGCTTTACCTTCCAAGCAATAAGTTCCCAACTTAACCTTTTCACGTTCTGAATAAGTGAGAATGAAAAATATCTTTTCAATGGTACAAATCCATTTATCATCAACTAGTGGATCGATTGTTCCACTAAAATAAGGTGGATGTTTCCTTAAGAAATATTCAAGAGAATTTTGTTCCCACATTTTTCCATTTGGAATCCTAGTAGGATTTGCGGTCATAGAAACAAGATTCTTTATTTAGGATCCCATAATATTTGGTTGTTTGGGAGGATAATCATTGTATTTCCCATCACATCCAGCATTAATGTGGTTCCTTTTGGTTCCATCCATTGTCTAAAACCCAAAAAGAATAGTGTGAGAGGCAAAAATCATACTTGGAAAACAACATAATCAAGGGTGAGTACTTTCAATCTCTAACATATTAGGTTTAATCCTAAGTTATTCATGACCGTTTCCATAATTCTAGGACAATAAACTATAGTTATACTTACCCTTAGGGACATCCCTAGACATACCTTAGAAATATATCTACGGATCTCACTAAAGTTTTTGCATCCTTATTTCCAAAGGTTAACTAAACCTTCACTCTGATACCAACTCTAACAACCCAAGCTTGACGTACATGGACATTACATTTATTTTTTATAATACTTAATACATAACACAAATATACGCCAAAAGACTGTATTAGTTTAGTGTCTTTGGAAACTTGGAACATAATTTTCTAACTTGGTGAAAGATCTTCAACATCTCCCATAAAGATCTTCCCCTTTTTGTTTTCTTACATAAAACCTTTCTTTATATCCTGGGGAAAAGAAAACATAAAAAGGGTGAGATTAAATATTTAGTAAAGGTAAACATGGAGAACATAAAACAAACCACAAGTATAATAATTTAAAAGCACAAACATAAAGTTTAAATATCAAAATATTGAGTAATGAAATAACCCTTGGCAGTACGTAAGGCACAAATCATAAAGGAACATTAACTATGATAAACTATCATTGGCATAAACATGGAATTTTGGAAAACAAATAAGCACATAATATTATTTCCATAGTATCCAAGACATTGTTTCCAAGACCATCATAGTGGAAAAATTCTATTACTGATCTGAGTTTACTTTCCATTCCAACCATGTATTGTTGAACCAGAATTACTTGCCATTCCAACCTTGTATTACAGAACTAGATTTACTTGTCATTCCTGTCATGTCTATCTCATGAGATATAAATCTTTACCCAATTCATTGGAGGGAGATATAGGTCCCACCCATCTCATAATTAAATCATTCTTATATGTTACACAAAAACACAAATTATTCATCATAGCATAACCCAAGAAATAAAATGGGTTTCTTAAACATCATTCTATCATAACATAATTCATATAAAATATCATTCCATCAATAACACAATAAAATCATAGAAATAATAAGGATATAAACATAAATCTATTTAAATAGTGTCATATTAGTTGTAAAATAATTTTGATAAAACACTTGAACTTAATTCTTGAGGAAAATATCCTTTCTTCTTCAAAAATGTTTTCTTTTCTCAAAATTCCACACAATTTTAGAATAAAATAATTTAGTTGAAAATAAACTTGAAATTGTGTAGAGGAATATTCATGGAAATAACGTGTTAAGAATATGTAAATATATATTCATTCCATATAAGTTAAAAAAACCATTCTTCTCGTACTCTTGCCGAAAAAGTTAAAAAGTACGTCGTATGGAAAACGAAAGAAAGATTTCTTTCATATCATGTAGTAAAAGTCAAAAATAGGTAAAAATGAATTTAAACATACATAGAATAAAAGTGAACATTTTATGAATTTTTTTTAGAAAACATGGACATGGATGATAAATATATCCCAGTAAAAACTTATGAATAAAAAATCTCAGATAATGATGTTATTGCAAAATTATCCCTTACCTTAGGTTTGATTTCTTCCCTATGTGTCTGAAACTCCTCTTTTTCAAGTATCTCATTTTTATTTGCATAAAAGGTCTCCATAAGATGAATTTATACACAAATTTTGGCCTCTATAATGAAGTGAGGGAAGTTGGGAGGAGATTTGGGAAGGGGTTGGGTGAGCCAAAGGTATTTGGATGTGTGAATAAAAGATAAGGAGAAGTGCCCTTTTATAGGAGAGGTGAGGGGAACTTTAGGGAAGTCTTTAAATATTAATTTATTATAAATTTATTTTCAGTTTCTAATGGTCCCAAACTAATTTATTTCAAATATAAGATTAGTATAGGTTAAAATACTCTCAACTAATAAGTTTTAGAGAAGTTAATTCCACAAAATTAACCTTATCTTTTAGCTTTAACCCTTAGTTAAACACATCAACTCTTACCATGTCTTCTTGTATTTTCATAATATATGGTTACTATAGATACTATAAAATTTCAAGAGAACCACAAGTGGATCATTAATGATATTTTTAATATTATATAAGTTAGTTGGCCGAATCATAGATTTTTAGGACTATTATTTCATTTAATAAAAAAGTATTTTCTTTAAAAACTCATTTATGTCAATTTTGACACCATTTAGTAATTGATTTTTGTTAAAATCATAAAAAATTGATTCTTTTGAAAAAAAGGAATTAACTCACCCCTAATATGTCAATTTTATCTAAAAAATCCATGTATATAATCAAAATATTCAAATTACATTTATTTTAATATTTATAATATCATTTATTTGAATATTTCATTAATAAGGTAATCACTACATCATCATTGTATCATAAATAAATTTATTTATTTAATGTCTAAAAATTATAAATAAAATACCATGATGTAAGAAATATTTTTAAATTTATAATTACTATTTATAGTCTAATATATCATTTATATAAACCAAAATAAAATTATTTTAGTAAAAAGATACATGTTTATGTTATATTTCCCTTTACTTTAAATTAATTATTATAAAAGGTCATTATCACACCCAAGTGGCTCTATGGGGTACTAAAATCTACCCAAGGATTATCATGGTCAGAAATATCTCATAAAATAGAATTATAACATGTGTTATGATAGTTCTATATTATTATAATATTATTTTTACCCTTATTTACTTGATTTACCCTTTAACCATGGTAAATAAAAATAATTACTAAAGTTACTATTCATAAAATCTAAAAATAAAAGGTACCTATTTACACTATTTGTACCTTATAATTACAAATATCGAGTCCATTTTTCTAAATTCAAAACACAGAATTGTAAGAAACTAATTTAAAATAAATTCCAATTGTCAAAACCAGAAAGCGGGTTTTTAAGAAGTAAAAACTATCAAAAATTGACATGTGTTTATATGCAATTTAAATGTGAAATTACTTCCAATGACCAAAATTGGATTAACTGATAAAAAATAATCCAATTAAACTTTAAAACCAATTAAAAAGATAATGTAACTATATAAATAAATTAGATGAAAAGGTTGTTTTGAATTAAAATATAGTATTTTTCACTATTCATTAAAATATGAATTTTATCAGAAAAATAAAAAAAATTAAACCAAAGTAAATTTTGATGTACTGATTCAAAATAAGAAGTTTATTTTGTCAAATAGAATATATAAAAGTGTTAAAAACTAGATTTAAAATGGGTGCGCCATCAAAAGTTGACAAAACTACATTTTTTAAAAAATACTTCTTTTATTTTAAAAATTGAATTTGTTCTTATATCATGTCTAGAAAATACAAAATATGAATGTTAATGTTATATAAAATTAAAATTTTGGTTAAAAATATTCATAATGGCTAGTTTATATACCATTAAATAACAATATTTTAATAATATATCGTTGTTTAGTGAAACTCGGTATTGCGTACAATGCAAACTATCTAGGAAGGTTGCTCTTGCATGTAATGCAAGTCAAGTCAGTTTTATGAATAGTGAAATATTCCTTTAGTGTTTCATATAACATAATCCAAACATAGTTCTTTTATCCATTGAAAAAAATCTATACTCAGTGTTTCATGTATCGTACACCAACTCGGTGTTGAGTATAACATACGACAAGTCGGTTTAGTGTGAAAGGAATGTTTGACTTAGTGCATTAAAAGATATAAATGAAAATTTTAATTTATTTGAAAAAATGGCCCATAAAAACTCAGGGTGTTAAATTATCCTTCATGAATATATTGTAGAAAATTACCCTTAACTTCTTAATAAATGAAACTATAAGAAGAAAATTAAATCTTTTTCCCATAATCCATGATGTATAGTCACTTGATCAATGCATAATTACAAAATAAATGTTGATACCCAACATAATTGTGTTTCAAGCACCTAGAACTCCACTATTTCATATTTATGACCTCTACATTGATATGGAATTCTAAAATATTTATATATATTTATATCACATAGTGATTATTATTCTGTTTAACAATAATTTTTTAATTTCCTTGGAATATATTTCACATTAATAGGTTATAATAGTTTCCCACTATAATGAGAATATAGATATTCTATAAAGATATTCTTAAATAAATATATCATATAGTCTAGATACATTTATCTTATATAACATAGATGATGTCTGACTATCAGGTGATGGAGTCTCATATGAAATTGATACATCTTCTCATGAAGTTCACACTCGGTGATCAGAATTCTCCCAAGGAAAGACCCACTAACAGGAATTATACATGTATTATGTGTCATTTAATATTAATATATAAAAAAAGTTTATTTCCCCTTAAAATATATTTTTTGGTTTGTCTTATAGCTTTATATTTTATGAAATATTGGTTATTTTTGATTCATGTATCTTTTATAAAGTTCCTCTCTTGGGATTTATGTCTGTAAAAATTCCTAAGTGCCTCTTTTAAAATGATTCAAGTGTTTTGAAATGTTTATTAAAAAATTATATGTGTTCAACATATGAATTTTTTAAATATATTTTAAATGATTTAAACACTTGACATGGACTTAGGTTTCATGCCAACTATTTGTCAAGTCACCTGATTGGATTTCATAAAGGGATGTGAATGTTTTTAAAGTGTATTTAATGCTAGTTTCATTTTAACAAGGGGTGTGTGAAGTTTTAAATGAAAATTTATAAAATATAGAGGGTTTTTGCTCATTTTAAATTATTAAGACTATTGGGTCATATATTTTCCTTAAATTCTTAAAAAAGGAATTTTGGTTTTGTAAAAGAGTGCTTGTAATTGAATGGTTTATTTTAAAAATCATGTGTTATTTTAAAGAGGAATTTTTGTAAATGGTTGGTTTTTTTAATGGGATTTAAAATGTGATTTTATAAATAGTTTTCAAAGAACATATGAAATTTAGTTTTTCTATAATCTTTTAATTTTAGATTTTTATAGAATTAGGAAAACCAATACATTATATAGGGAATACAAGTAGATTGATAGTAAAACCATGGTAATGGAATTCCACTAACTCTATCCAACCCATATTATATCCATCATGACCTCACTCCCACAAAAGGTGAATTAATGTTTAACTCCATTACAACTCCAAACCTACTTTGGATCCAACATCACCTACATGGATTAAATTAGGGTTCCCCTTGTTTAATATGTCTGTTTAGGCCTTTTCCCTTAGAGGGATGTGATTGATTATTAATATGAAATGCTTGATGCTTATTCATGGATATGAAAATGGTCTTTTTTTGTGAGGGTTTTATAGTTGAAATGTGATTTACTAATTATATTATATTTATTCATTTGATGATCATTGACTTGTTGTTTCTCACTTCCACTTGTTTAGCTGCATGGGAACCCTATGAATTAAGAAATAGGTCCAGATGTATACTAAATTGGTTAGCTCATGAACTAGTTAGTTTCCCAAAATTTTATGGTTTTCTTGGTCTATAGGAGTGTCCCTTATGAGGAATGTGTGGGTAAGTTAGGTGAATTTTATATTTTTTTAGGATTCAACATTGGCTGACTATTGGCCTCATTGTAGTGTGAGTACAAAATGAAGAAATAATTGAATTCCCTCTATGATTTTAATACATTGCAGGTAATAAAATTAGAACCAGGAAAGAGGTATTTATAGAATGATTAGATTTAGCATCTAAAGGAGAAAGTAGATGATAGTAAATAGTGAAATGTGTCTCTAGTTGTAAATTTATTTAAATAATTATAAGGATTATATTTTAGTTATATTTTCTATCTTCCTATAAAGAATATAATAATTTAGAGGGTTATTGGCTTGGTTTCCATTGAAGGTTTATTTCTAAAAAAATGGATTTCATGATTATATTTATTCATGGAGATTCATAGGAATATATCTACATAGATCAACTAGAAGGGTTCATACTAAATGGAATATAAGGTTTAGTTCTAGTCTCAAATACTATTTTTGTGGGCTTAAGTAGGCACCAAGACAATGTGACTGGAATTTCAATGATTTCATGGTAGAATCAATGTTCATAAAGTGTAATGTAAATTATTTAAACTATATGAAAGGTGTATTATAATGGGATTTTTGTCATTTTACTTCTTTATGTGGATGAATTTCTCTTAGTTAGACCAATGAAGGAAATTCTGGAAGAGTTGAAGATTGATTTATCTAGAAGATCTCAAATGAAGGACCTTGGTTTTATAAAGTGGATATTGGGGATACATATTGAAAGAGACTTAAAGTCTATAATTTTTTAGCCTTGGTTAATTTTTACATCAATGTTTTGTGTATTTATTTTTTTAAATATTAATATTACCTAATCAAATAGGATAGATATGAATAAAGAATGGATGGATGTCAATCTTCTGAAAAAAGAGTATGAAGATAGAGTGAAGGAGTTCATCAAGTTTGAAAAATATCATGCATATGAACCTTCTAAAATCCTTTTTCTATGTTTACACTGTTGTTATTAAATAAAAATTAGTCCATAAAAGTTTAAAGAACACTTGATCTGTCACAGAATAGATCAGAGTTATAAATATTAGAATAAACATGGGGAAAAAGCTAATGTAGCTAGTGGTTGGGATAACAATACATTTTATGGATCATATGATATGATTACAAGTGTGGAAAATTAAGAAGACCATATCAAGGATGTGATTAAATATGTGAATGATGACGAGGACCGTATTGAGAAAATGATAATGATAGTTGAAGATGAACTTTATGATTTCCCAAAATTGTTTGAAAAGTTAAAGAGTTGTTCAAATATGCCATTGTATGTTGGTTGCACTAAATATACAAAATTTTCAGCCATAATAAAGCTATATAATTTGAAATTAGGCAAAGGATGGAGTGGTGCTAGTTTTACGAAACTACTTTCTCTCTTGAATGACATGCTCCAAGAAGATAATGAGCACCTGATCCAAACATATGATGTCAAATGAATTCTATGCTTGATGGGTATGATCTTTAAAAGAATACATACCTGACCTAATGATTTTATATTATTTTTCAAGGACCAAAAATCACTTATATAATGACCAAATTTTGGCGCTTATCGATACAAGAAAGATGAATTTGGTCCTACAAAATTTTTATGGCACTTTCCAATCATTCCAAGGTTTAGGCGTCTATATGGAAGTGGAGAGACTGTATGATAATTGACATGGAACACATATACAAGAATTAAATATCATAAACTACATCACCTGATAGACTCTCCTCAGTGGAAAATAATTGATCGTGATTATCCTAAATTTGGAAATGAGCCAAGAAACCTTAATCTTACATTATCTACAGATGGAGTGAATCCTTTTGGTTTTCAAAGCATCACTCACAATACATGGATGATTATGTCGATAAATTATAACTTGACACCATGGTTATGCATGAAATTAAAATACATCTTGTTATCTATGCTTATATTATGACCAAAACAATTAGGTAATGATATTGATGTTTATTGGGATCCATTAATTGAGGATTTGAAATTATTGTGGGATTTAGGTGTTACTTTGTATAATGCTTACAAAAATAAAGATTTCACGTTGAGAGCCATGTTGTACGAGATGATAAATAACTTTCCTGCTTATGGAAAATTTTTAGGATATATAATTAAAGGAATTCAAGGGTATCCCATTTGAGAATAAGGTACACAGTAAATTAGGTTGAAACATTCATAAAAAACCATGTTTCTAAGACATTGTAAATTTCTACCCCGATGTAATAAGTATATATCTTGGATGACATCATTCGATGGAAGTTAATAAGAACATACAACACCATATCCACTAACAAGTGATCAACTGTTTGAGAAATAAAAAGATGCGTACACTAATTTTGGTAAACCATTGTTGAAAACCCTTATGAAAACCGGTTGGAAAAAGAGATCAGTTTTTTTGAATTACCATACTGGAATTGTCTATACGTCATACATTTTCTTGATTTTATTTATGTTGAAAAAATGTATGTGATAATGTCAAAGGCATGTTTCTAAATTCACTTGAATAAAAATATGGAATTAAGGCTATATTAGACATGGTTGACATGGGAATACGAGATGATTTGGTGCCAGTGAAGGGTGAAAAATAAACTTTTATTCATCCAAAGGATTATAATCTTTCTAGGAATTATATATATTAGTTTTGAAACTTCTTGAATGACATAAAGGTTCTAAATAGGTATTCATTGAATATCAAGAAAATCTTTTCAATGATTGATTTAAAGTTAAAGGGTCTGAAATCACATGACTACCATGTTTTGATGAAAGATCTAATTCCTATAGATTTACATTGCATTTTCCTAATAATATTCATCATAAATTAACCAAGATATGTTTTTTCTTCAAAGATATATGAAGAAAAGTTATAGACCCGATGAAAGTTCTGACTATATAAAGAGAAATTTCCGTCATATTATGTGAATTGGAAATGTTCTTCCTGCCAACATTATTTGATACGATGGTTCACTTAGTGAGAGATATTTGACTATGTAGTCCTATAAAATATTGATGGATGTACCCAATTGAATTATACATGAAGATTTTGAAAGGGTATGTCAAAAATTTTAGTCTTCCAGAGGCTTGTATTGTGAAGCGATATTTTGTTGAGGAAACTGTTAAATTCTGTACTGAATACCTGTCTGGTGTGGAAAGAAATGTCTATTGAAATCTCATTGTAACGCCCCGACCCTAGCAGCCTAGATATGATGCATTATTTTAATATATTGGAATGATTACAAGGAATCAAATCCCAAAGGACCGATTAGTTTAACAGTCTTGGAAAATAGATTACATTCATCAAGATTGCAGTATAATTCAAAACATAAAATACAATATAGATAATCCTTTGAGAATGCCATTATTCTATTAGCTTAAACCTATATACCAGTCATAATAAACTTCTTGGAATCCTAAGAAAATAGAACATAATAAAGGGGTGATCTCAGATACTCAGTAAGGGTAAGCATACAATAGAATCTATTATGAATAAATAATCACAAAACTTAAGGCAAGATGTATTATTGAAACACAAGCCATTTAAACATAATCTTGATCATAATATGACAAGAATAAATAATACCATATAAAATAAGAATAACCATGGATATTCTACTAGTTGAATAATCATATAGAATATCCTTAACTAATATCATAATGAGGGAATTCATAATACTGAACATCTACACTATCAAGATATATCCTTAAGATAACTACTATCAAGATCTATCCTCATGACAGTTTAAGTCTATGGGTGGAACCCCAAAATAGTTTGTCTCATGATACCTACTTATGCATAGAGGGGATTTCATTAACCGATCCCCAACCCATAGGTATTTCATTAAGTGGTCCCCAACCCATCACTTACTAAGTCCAATGCATTCCTCATATAAAAAAGGCGAAACATCACCAACATAAACATTCATATTAAAACTAGCATACAAAATGTTAATACTTTAACTATAAACCATGAATGGTATAAAAATAGAATATCCATAGTCAAACATATCATAAACCCTTCAATATAATATAGAAGATTGTATCATAATAAATCAACTTCAATTAAGAATACAATCTAGCAAAGGATGTTGACATAGATGAAAATAATCTAATAAAATCATTAAAAATCTTTGAGAGCAATATCCCTTTTTTACTTTGAAAAAGTAATGTAAATATAAAAGAAAAAATTTCTTTTAAAAATAAACTTGTAAGTTTGTAAGGGGAACTTCAAAATGTTAAGGCCTTATGAAGGAAAAAATAGCTGTTCACACTGTATAAGTTTTAAACAAACATCCTTTCCTTAATTTTTGGAAAAGGTCATAAAGTACCTCATTTGGAAAATGATGGAAATATTCCTTTCAAAACATTTTATAAAAAGTAAAACATGAGTAAAAATGACTTTAAATAATCATTGATAATATTTTGAAATACTTTTTAAGAAACATGGACATGGATGATAAATATGTCTCGGTAGATACTTACCTATAAACAACCTCAGATAATAATGAGATTGTGAAATTAACCGTTACCTTGTACTTTACTTTAGTATAGGGTGAATTAAAAACCTATATAATGGTTAAAACATGTTATTAAATTATACTAGGACAATATCCATATTTATTATATCATATATGATCCTCTTACATCATTTCATTAATAATATTTCAGTATTACCATTGTTTCGGGTGTTAACTCCTTCATTTTCCTATGCATGTTTTGTCATGTAAGCCATGTTTCTTATAAAAAGGATATATTTTATCCATATTAAGAATTATATTAAGTTCATAAAAATTTTATTTACTAATAATATGAATTTTATAATCATTCTTGAATGGTTAATGTGGAGAATTAATCTCATCACATCGTGGAGACGGTAGACCATATGTATGCACGAGCGACGATATCATTCCCTTGATGGTTTAAAGGGTATGGAATTAGATGGTATATTAATTATAAAGAATAATAATTATTTTATATTTATTATTTATATCTATTATACTCATCATCATACCCATCCAAATAAAGTAGTGTTGAATAAAAAATTACACCACGGTGTGGAGATGGTAAGTTGTACGCACGCACGCATGGTAATATTGTTATTCATAGGATGGATAAAAGGAGGAATATGATTTTAACATAATTATAATAAAATATTATCATGTATATGATACTGTATTTATTAATTTTTTATGGAAACATGATAGGAATAGGAAGTAGAAGAAGAAAAGAACTTTGGAAGAGTTGATAAAAAATTACCTCTTCTTTGGGTATCTCCTTTTGATTTGCACAAAAGGACTCCTTAGGTTGGATTTATTCCAAAATTATGACCTATAGGATGAATTTAGGAAAGTTTTTAGAATATTTGGTCAGGTTTTGGCCGATGCAAAGGGATTTAGAGGTGTGAATAAAAGATAAGGGGAGGTGATTTTTTATAAGAGAGGGTAGGGGCACTTTTGGAAACTATAAATTATTAATTTATTATAAATTTATTTTCATTTTAAAATAGATCCAAAGTGAGTTATTTCTAGTATAATATGAGTATGGGTCGAAATACTCTCAACCAATAATTTTTAGACAAGTCTAGGTCATAAAATTAACTTTATCTTTTAGATTTAACCCTTAGTTAAACAGTTTAACTCTAACTGTGTTTACTTGTCTTTTTATAATATAGGGTTAATATAGTTACTATAAAATAAAAAACGAGCCCCAATTAGATAATTTATGAAATATTTGACATTATAATAGTTATTTGGCATAGTCTTATATATTTTTTAATTTTATAACATTTAATAAAATATTATTTATTTTAAAGTATCATTTATGTCAATTTTGATACTATTCAATATTTTTATTTTTCAAAATATATAAAAAATATTATAACTACAAAAAACTACTTAAAATATGTCACTAAAATGTCTATGGTATCCATAAAATTATTTTATTTCATTCATTAAGTAAAATTATATTTATTTTAATATTTTTAATATCATTTATTTGATATTTGTATTAATAAAATAATTTATGCTTCACTATTGTGTCATCATTAATGGTAATTTTTTAATATATAAAAATTATAAATAAATTAATATGATGTATATAATTATTTTATATTTCCATATAATATTTATGATCAAAGTTATCTCCTTGTGATCTCTATATTAAAATTATTATACTTATAAGAAATGAGAGTGTGACATTTTTCCACATTTATTGATTTTAATAATATTCATGTCATATTCATGGGAAAGTGTCCATTAAATGATTAAATTTATAAAATTATATGATAAGGGTCTAATTTAGTCATCCAATAGTATTTTAATATGTTTTAGAGTAATTTTATAATATTAGTTTTACCTTTAATTATCTGATTTACTCTTAACCGTGGTAATATTGTTTGTACTAAAGTTACTATTCATAATATCCAAAAAATAAAAGTAACCTATTAACATAATTTGGACCCACTGATTCAAAATATGGAATCTATTTTTCAAAATTTAAAATATATAAGTTTCATTAATTAATTTAAAATTAATCCCTATTGTCAAAATGAGAAAACAAGTTTTTTTAAAAATAAAAACCCTCAAAAGATTGACACGTTTTTATATCAGATTTCAAAGATAAACTACTTAAAATGAACAAAATTTTATTAAATGATAAAGAATAAATCTAATTATACTTTAAAACCAATTAAAATTATAATATAATGATATAAATATTTTAGATGAAAAAGCAATTTTGAATTAAAATACAGTATTTTTCACTATTCATTAAAATATGAAAGTTATCAAAAAAACACAGAAAATTTATCCAAAATAAATTTTTATGTCCCTATTACAAATAATAAGTTTATTATTTCAAATTAAATATATAAAAGTTTCAAATATTGGATTTAAAATGAGTTCACCATTAAAAGGTGGTAAAACTATATTTTTTGAAAAATATTTTATTTATCTAAAAAAATAAATTTTTTCTTATATAATGTCTATAAAATACATAATATGAATGTTAAAATTATATGTATTATATAAAATCAAAAATTTGGTTAATAATATTCATAACCGCTAATTTAACGGCTGGGTTATATATTATATTAAATAATAATATTTTATTAATATATTGTTGTTTGGTAAAACTGGGCCTTGCGTGTAATGAAAGACAAATAATTATTGTGAGTAGTATAAGATTAAATTGATGTTGTGTAAAAAGAAATAAAGTAAAAATAAATAAATTTATTTATAAATGAAAATATTATAAATTCTCGGGGTGTTACACTCGTCACACTGGGTGGCTTGTGTGTGAGGGAATTTCTGGAAGAGATGTTTTAAAATCAATATTATAGATCAATAACATGCCCACATTTATGTTTTGCATAACATTTTAGAGGTTTCCCCATATGTTTAAACCCATAAAGAAATTCTTAGGCATTTTAATCCATCAATGGCTGAAAAATGGATATCAAATACACATAATCAACTATTTATAGGATGGTTTCAGGACCATATTTTTAAGGAGTCATATGAAAATCTGGATTCAATTTCAGAATGAATTCAATGGATAGTTGGATGACCAAGTGTGTATGTATAATCTTAAAATGGTTATGTAATTAATGGTTATACATTCTATACAAATGAGTATGATAACGACAGTACCATGAAAAATAGTGGAGTTACACTTGTGGATGAAACAATGCAAGTTTTAGGTACTAAGAACATAAATCCAATTTACATGAATATATCATAGTTTGTTATCATCAAAAAAATATGGGAGTTTAATTATACAACATTTTAAGTGTCAAATTTTTATTGCATGTGGGTTGATAATAGGAGTGCTGTTAAAATAGATGAATTGAGATTCATGAAAGTTGATTTCAGTAAGGGTATAAAGACAAACAATTTATAATGGAATCATATACAATAAAAGTATTTTATATTCAAGATCATACAAACAAAAAGTGGCCAATTGTTCTGTTATCAACCAAAACCACTAAAGAGTCAGATGAAAATTAAACTAAGGATGTCCCTTTCATTGGGACATCGGAATAATTTCGCAGTGGTCCCAATGTAGATGGAATTTTTTATTTCAGAGGAGACCACAATGAAGGGAATTAGATAGTCAATAGAGGGTTCAAATCCCTTCATCCTTAAAAAATAGAGAGTTTAATAATCAAGTTATATATATTTTTTAATATACATCATGTTACCTCATGCTATTATCCATTTTTTGCTGCATTTATATGCTCTAAATTAAATGTTAAACAACTTCTGTATATAATGACTTATGAACATGCTGGTGCTCCCAATATTGAGGAACAATAGACCACTCAACATGTTATTGATCGTTAGGGGTGTCCAGAACTGACCCGGTCTGATGGGTTCTACCTGACCCAACCGGGTCGTGTCATGTCAGGTCGGGTTACACAGAAAAAATCTCGTGTCGGGTTCACAATGGGTTAACCCATACATGGGTTGGGTCGGGTCTCAGGTTGGATTCATTTAGACCCAACCCGACCTGTGACCCGATGGGTGCCAGCATAAAAAAAAGACCCCTAAAAATTTAATCCTCCCTCCTCACTCGCTCGACTGAGCTCTCCCACGACCCCTCCCTTACCTCACACCTGTGTCAGCCTCACTCCCCCGCGACCTCTCTTCCTTCCTCTTCCTTCCCCGAGCTTCCCTAACCCCTCACTCACGCCTTCTGTTGTTCTCTATTCTCCTTCACTTGAAAAAAACCCTACTTCTATCCTCCTATCCTCTTTTGACTCTTTTCGCACCTCCGAACCCACCCAGAAAATAGGTCTCCTCACTTTCCTCCTCCCCCAAAACACACCTTCCCATCAATCACTAAGGTTCGAGATTCAGAAGAAAACCCTTGGATTGGCTCGAGTCGCCTCCATCCTCTCCTCCTGTCTTCTGTTGCACTTGCGCATGGGTCTGGAGTGGTAGTAAGTCATGGTAAGGAGTTGATTTTTTTTATCATGTTCTTTTAAATTATGTTTTCCATTATGAGTCTTCAATTTTGTTTTGATACTGTAAAATTATAGTTTAGTCACAAATGGACTGCTTACCTAGTTTGAAAACCTCTACAAGAGTCAAATTTGGGTTTATTCATAATTTCCTTTTCCATTTCTCACCACTAAAATTCTAGTTTAGTCACAAATTCACTGCATTAGGCCCAATTCTAGTTTTGTGATGTGGCTTTTTTGTGGGAATTTTAGGATGTGTTGATTGAGAATCCACCAATTTTACACAAGGCATAACTAGCATTGGTTTCATTTATTCTTTCGGGTTTCATTTTTCCTTTGATGGTGGTGGTAGTTTGGGGTTCCCTTATTTACTACTGGCAGCCTAGTAGGTAGTTTGATGAGCCTTATAATCATTTAAAGAAATTGGTTCTTAAATTTTTTATCATTGATTATCCTTGTATTTTTGTAATTTTAAATTTATATATTGGTTTTAAAACTTATTCTCCTCATTCTGCCAGGGGTTCGTGTGCCAAAATTGACAACAGCTAGCGATTCATGGAAGGTGATAAAATAAGTGGTTTTAATCCTCCAGTTGGTGCAGGAACCCAAAGTTAGATGGGTCCACTCCAACTACACATTCAATAGAAATAGGAGGGGGGAGTAGTTGCATACCAGTTGAAGAAAGTGAGGGTAAGAGGTCTCCACCTAATAATAAGTTAAAAATTCACAAACCTCATGATTCTAGAATTTCTCAAGATTGAGATCATTTTCATAAGAAAAATGGAAGGGATGTTTGTAATTATTGTGGCAAAGATTATGCTTGCACAACTGGCCAATATGGAACTAGTAATTTGAATAGGCATTTGATAAGGTGCAACAAAAATCCACACAAAAATCTTGACAAAAGACAAACCACTCTTGGTCTTACAAAGAAGTGTGAAGATGAGGATGATGGGACAATTAAAATTTTAGTAGATCATTTTAACCAAGAATAGTGCAGAATATCTCTTGCTAAAATGATAATCATTGATGAGTTATAATTTAAATATGTTGGGAATCAAGGTTTTAGAGAATTTATTAAAGTTGTTCAACCTCAATTTCAAGTTCCATCTAGACAAACAGTTGTTAGGGATTTCTTGCAGTTATATTTTTCTAAGAAAGAAAAATTGAAGTCTATGTTTGATATATTCTCTCACATGGTATGTCTTAAAAATGACACATGGACTTCAATTCAGAATCTGAATTATATGTGTGTGACTGCACATTTTATTGATGATAGCTGGATCTTAAATAAAAAAATCATCTGGTTTTTTCTTGTTGTAGATCATAAAGGTGAAAAAATTGGACAAGTATTAGAATTGACATTGAAACAATGGAGGATTGAAAGGATTAATACTGTTACCATGGACAATGCTAGTTCTAATAATACAGCGATTAGTTATTTGGTGATGAGGGTTAATGATCGAAATGAGTCTATTCTTAATGGAGAGTATATGCATATGAGATGTTATGCACATATTTTAAACCTTATTGTTACTGATGGGATAAAGTAAATATCAACATCAATTTCTAGAATCAGAGTTTCCTACAAATTCGTGAGAATTTCACCATCAAGATTGGATCTTTTCAAGAGCATAGTCAAGGAGTTAAAAATTCCTAGTAAATAGGCCATAATTATTGATGTGCCTACTAGGTGGAATTCTTGTTACCTTATGTTGGATATTGTAGAGAAGTATGAGAAAGTATTTATTCTCCTTGAGGAGGATGCAAGTTTTAGGAGTTCTCTTGTCTGTGAAGGTGGGGCTCCTACAACATATGATTGGGAGCGTGCTCATGTATTTTTCAAGTTCTTAATTTTTTTTATGATAGAACTATTGAGTTTTTTGGTTCTATGCATGTGACATGTCACACTTTCTTTCATAATCTTTGTGACATATATAGAAAAATCAAGAAATGGATGAAGAGTCATGATATTACTGTGAGTGTAATGGCTATTTCAATGAAGCTTAAGTTGGACAAGTATTGGGGTATTGGTTAAAATTTTAATTCTCTCTTACTTGTGGAATTTTTTCTTGATCCCTGATATAAATTGGAATATATTCGGGATAGTTTTGAAATGATGTTTGATGATGAAGAAGACAAAAATTAGTTGATCAATAAATTAACAGAGGTTCTGAATAATCTTTATGAGTTTTACAAATGTAAATATCCCATTCCAATTATTGATAAATGCGAGTCAAGTTCTCATCAAGAGTCACATATTCATGATGCTAGTACCGATAGTGATGATGATGATAAATGGAAAGATGCATATAGATTAAAGAAAAGGAAAAGGCAATTGACACAACAAAGGAATAAACTAGAGATATATCTTAAGATTGATGATTGTGAGGATGATTTTGAAGGATTTGATATTTTAAGTTGGTGGAAAGGAAAGGCAAGAAAATATCATGTTCTCTCATGAATTGTTAGAGATATTCTAGTAATTCCTTTAACTACAGTATCTTCAGAGTCCGCTTTTAGTACAGGAGGACGAGTCCTTGATTAGTTTTGTAGTTGTTTGAATCCCAACACTGTTGAAGCATTAATTTTCTCACAAAATTGGTTTAAAAAGTCTAAACCAATTGACATTTGAAAGAAACTAGAAGAAGTGGAATTGATTGAATCAGGTACCATTAAAAATATTATGATTTTTTATCATTTTTTATTTGGAAATTATAAACATTTGTTTGAAAAAGTAAAATACTGACTTGTTCTTTATTTTGTTGTGTATTTTTAAGATATGCCATAATCCACCACAATTCATGATTAGAGTTTCACTCTCTAAAGAAGAAGAAGTAGGGGGGAGAGGGGGAATTCTGGTTTGCAGGGGGGAGGCTGGTGTGAAGGGGTGCATGGGGGAGGGGGGGGGGGCTGGTGTGTATAGGGGGAGGGGGAAAGGGTGCAGGGGAGGGGGAGGTAGGGTTTGGTGTGTGCAGGCATGCATGGGGGAGAAGGGGCAGGCTGGTTTGCTTTTGTAGGGGGGAGTGTGTAGGAAGAGGTGGTGTGCAGAGGGGAGAGGGAGGGAGAGGGGGGGGGGGGGGGGAAGGGGTGTAGGATGGGGGAGGGAGGCAGGCTGGTGCAGGGGTGTAGGGGGGATGGGTCTGGTGTGCAGACAGGGGGGGGGGGAAGGCTTGTTTGTAGGAGGAAGGCTGGTTTGCAGGGGGGAGTGTGCAGGGGGGAGGGAGGGAGGTTGGTGCATGGGTACAAGGAGGCTGTTGGTGCAGGGGGGGAGGCTGGGTCTGGTGTGCAGGTAGGAGTGAGAGGGGGGATGGATGGCTAGTTTGCAGGGGGAGTGTGCAGGGGGGAGGGGGAAGGCTGGTGTGTAGGGGGGAGGGGGGAGGGGTGCAGGGGTGCAAGGAGGATACTACAGGCTGGTGTAGGGGTGAAATGAAGGGGTGGAGGGGTGTTGTGCAGGGGTCCAGGAGGGGGAGGTTAGTGTGCAGGGGGGAGGGGACATGGGGTGCAGGGGGGAGGGGGGCTGGGTTTTGTGTGTAGGGGGAGAGGGGTGTTGTGTTGTGCATGGGTACAATAGGGGGGGCAGGTGTGCAGGGGGAGGGGGCATGGGGTGCAGGGGGGAGGGGGGCTGTGTTTTGTGTGTAGGGGGAGAAGGGTTTTGTGCAGGGGTACAAAAGGGGGGAGGCTGGTGTGCAGGGGGGAGGGGGGATGGGTTTTGTGTACAGGGGGGAGAGGGGTTTTGTGCAGGGGTGTAGGAGGGGGGAGGCTGGTGTGCAGGGGAGGAGGGGGGAAGGGTGTGCAGGGGGAGTGGGGCTGGGTTTTGTGTGTAGGGGGCGAGGGGGGATGGGGGTGCAGGGGGAGAGGGGCTGGGTTTTGTGTGCAGGGGGGAGAGTGGTTTTGTGCAGGGGTGTAGGAGGGGGGAGGTTGGTGTGCATGGGGTGAGGGGGGCAGGGGGTGCAGGGGGTAGGGGGGCTGGGTTTTGTGTGCAGGGGGAGAGGGGTAGGCTGAGGCATGGTGGGGGAGGGGGTGGGGGCAGGCTGGTCTACAGGGGGGAGGGGTATAGGTAGGCTGGTGTATAGGGGGGCAACAGGGGTCCATCGGGTTGTGTCTGGGGGAGGGGTGTGAAACAGGATAGTGCAATGCAGGGGTCCATCGGGTTGGGTGTGTGTGTGTGTGTGTGGGGGGGGGGGGGGTTGGGTTGGGTCTGAGTGGCTGGTTCGGGTCCGTCGGGTTGGGTCAGGTTGGGTTGGGTTTACACATATAACCCGACCTGAATTGACCCAACCCATAGTGGGTTGGGTTGGGTCGGGTCCTTCGGGCATGCGATGGGTAACCCGACCCCAATGGGTTGGGTTGGGTCGGGTCAGCTGCTCCTGAATCATGTGAACCAACCCGACCTGACCCTAACTATTTTGTTCGGGTCGGGCCCTGAAAGGCCTCCGAACTGACCCAACCCGACCCATGGACAACCCTATTACTTGTAGTATAGAGGAACACTAACCTTATGTATGTGTTGGTGCTTCCAATCCTGAGGCACAACTGGTCTCTCAACCTGCTGCTACTCGCAATGCAGAAGAGTGACCATCTATACATGTTGGTGCTCCCATTCCTAAGAAACAATAGGTTTCTCAACCTACTGTTGCTCCCAGTGCAGAGGTACAACAACCATCTGCACATGCTGATGCTACCACTCCAGAGGAACATATCGATGACGTTGATTCTAGGGAAATGGAAGGTGACAAAGGACAGACGATGCGGAAAAAACATGAGCACCGTAGTTTGACAGTGTTAGAAAAAATCATTAAGGATAAAGTCAAAGGAATCAAATACAATGTCAGATGGAATGCGTAGGGATGACATGTTAACCCCAACAAGGCTATGTTTAGTAGTTACATTGGAACATTCACTCAACAATGCATGACGATTGATGTAGATTCATGAAACCATGTTATGCCTAGGCTTAAGACTCTGATGTGAGAAGAGATTACAATAACATTATGATATCATTTCTTTATTTTACTAAAAAATAAAATAATGAAACATTGAATTACTCTTCATCATCCATTGTAGAGTAAATTTATAATATATGACTCCCACAAGAAATATATATTAATTATTGTTGGAAGGATTCACAGGTGATTTCTCATAAATCTAATAAGACATTATCTTAAAGACTATAAAGGGAAAATAAACTCACACCCACCGATTATCTATGCACACATGATAACCCAAGAAGTGTGGGATGAATTTACTAACCATCATACTGATGTATCTTTTCAGGTACATTGTGTCTAGTAATACATTGTTTGATGATACATGTATTCATCACTTTGATTGAAAATTTTTTATTCATGAAATAACAACTGAGTGTTGGAAATAAGGAACGAGCAACAAAACTAGCATACCCCTACCATAAATCAAGGATGGGGTACGCTTCACTTGAAAAAAAATTGGTGCATATTTTAAATATAACGTAATACTTTTATGTGACATGAAAAAACACCATAATTATGTTCCTATGTTTATATGCAGATTGATGACTCCAAATCCAAAGTCACTTCCATCATACACCATGTGCTATAGAAGGAGTCACGTGTAAATAAATATGGGATACTAATAGATGAAAACTCACAAAATGTGTGGGAAACATGTGTAAGTATTACATAATAATAATAACTTATTTTCCTATATTTTCTATTCGACATAGTCATAGGAATAAGAAAAACCTGTACCAGATGAACACATACTATCAGTGGCTTTGAAGTAGCCAGAACAGTATGACTGTGTCAGAGGTGTGGATTTTGGGGTGATAGCCCGAACATATTTTGAGAAAAAAACAAGATGAGGATCAAAGTGAATTAATAAAATAGATGAGAGAAAAAATAATTACCCTTGAAGAATAGTTCCAATGGTAGAGAGAGGCAATGTAAACTTTTATGGGGGGAGGAAAAGAGAAGAATAAATTTAAGAACAACCACCATGTAGAGATCCCACCCCACCCCCACTAGCTATGAGGTGATCCATTCCACTCAAAGATATGTATTAGATGAGGTAATCAATGTTCTAATAAATGTTTCTATGAAATATGAATCATACAAACACTGATACCTTTCCTATATTGATATTCTACAGGGTGATAATGATTGTGATTTATATCTACCAACACCCACCCATTGCCTTGTAGTGAGGGACACAATATTCAATATCTAAAACAACATGCTACACAGAAGACCACTTCCAACAGGTCATCTACGAGTGTCAATTAGCATATCCCATGAGACAAGTGTCAAGCTACCTATTCCAATTCATGAGGAAGATATTCATATGGTCAAAAAATCTTTTGGAACATTCATTTCATGGCCATCACATCTTGTAAAAAAATGTAAACAAGGAGGTATTCATTTCCAATTTATTTTTCAAGAAAAACCTTTAATAATTAATGAAAAAATCTATGAACTAATGAATGTTATTACATATAGACAAAGGTAAGGGGAAGAAATGAAATACCGACTAAAAAACATCTAAAGGATTGACCAAACAATCAAAAAGATCTATCGAAAGTTCCATTACCCTGGCCATTTAATATCTTCATTTACTATGATTGAAGGTTCATGTGGATACAAATTTATAAGATGGCCCTAATCACATAGTTTATTTTTAATAAAATATGTATGTAGAGAAATATCAATACTTCATTGGTGTTGAGAATTCAAGTGAAATCCTAAAAAATGATTAGATAGGTGGCTCAGTTGTAAATGTATACATGAGGTATGTTTTCATGATTTTATTTTCCAAAAGCTGATATAATATGTTAATTATCATTAAATACATTTCATATTTTTGGAAGGAGTATATATGAAAACAATTGAAGGTATTTCCCTATGATTTTTTTGTAATCATTAGTCCTCACATCACCTCTACAGAACAACCAAAAATAGATACAAAAAATGGATGAAATAGTGGTAGGTCTGATCAAATTGTTTAAAAGAAAAATTTCGGATGATAGACTCTATTTAATACCAACGATTTGGGGGTAAAACTCTATAATTTAATCATATAAAATATATTTTAATTTTTTTTATTACTTAATCCTTTTTGTGTTTTTATAAAACATTGGATGCTCATTGTGGTAAATTTGGATACTCCAAAGATTTATTTCCTATATTCAATGCATAGATATCCAAAAAACATCTACACATTATGGAATTTTTCAATAAGTAATACATTAAATCCAATGTTTTAGAACTAAACATCAATTTATATAATTTATATTATCTTTTAATGAGTATTATGTTATGATAGGGTAGTGCATAAATATCGTGAAAAATAAGGAATGAGGTAAGGGGATAGTGACAAAAAAGAAGACAAGTTATATGATTAGAAAAGTATGAGGGTATATATAATAATATTTCACTATACAAACACATATCAAAACAAATTACTTATTCTCCTCAATGTTTTTGCAGTGTTAGAAACAAACTAATGGAAAATATTTTGGTTATTATGTTTGTAAATTTATGAGAGAGATCATATTCCATGAATAAACTAGTATCCCCAAAGAGGATTTTTTGAAGATAATTATTATTTAATTTAAAATATTTATAAATCCTTTGTGTATTTATATTTTTTCAGTACTATTATGACAGTCGAAAAGACTCATATTCACAAGATGATATAGATGTGCTCAGAAACGAATGGGTAGCATACCTGATAGAAGAATGTACACAAATAGACTGAATATGTGACTTCCATAGAAGTTGTGTATTGTTTCATATTTATGTTTAATTTACTTCTTTTTAGTATTACTCGCATAATAATTGTTTTATTATACAGGTGGATTATTTTAATCGAGTCAGGGTAGTTTTTTTGAAATTGATAATGCTCATGAGAGATTGGACTTTGAGGATAAAACTCATAATTCAATGATAAGGTACAATTTTTTTAATATACTATATTTTCCCTCATAATATTATATTTTCTCTACTACATTAAAAGAGTATAAATTAAATGTTTGACTACTCATGAAAACAATGTCTTCCACATACTTATTATCCCTCAAAACCCTATAACCCCTGTATTGTCGGCATTTATCAGTTTCCTTCAAAGGAAGTGGGGAGAACTTGAAGAAAAGTGATAAATGTTGACAATTTAGTGTTTCCATTTTGAAAAAGAAAGTAAATGGAAATCATGGTAATGCATGATGTGGCTGATATGAATCAAAGTGTATTTTTATATAATTAATTAATTTTTTCATCATTTTATCTAATATTTGTAAGTTAATTTCATTATCACTTTTATCTAATACATATTTAGTTTTTTTATACAGATCTTTTGGGAAGTCATATTTTCCTTTCAAATATCTACAACAAGCCAGAAAAGATAAAACATGTTCCTTTCAGGCGGAAGAGGAAAACCCATGTTACATGAAATGTGAAGTGAATCATAAGGATGAATATAACAAGGTATTTCTTAGTAGTTGAATGAAAATTATGAATTCCCAAAAGATTTATCATAAACAATTTTCTAAATAGTGTAGTAATTAGCCACAGATCAATCATTTGCACCTCAATATGATACACAGTGTGCTCAGTATGACTCAAAGTGTATGTTTTCAGATTATAATATTCTTTGATCCTTTAAGATTCATGTCTTATGAAATACCATGATTTGATCCATGACTCATTATTATGATTTATGATATGCAAGGTATGAATTTCTAATGTTAATATCACCTTCTAATATCTTTATGCTCATGTTATCCTTATACGTTCATTGATATCTCCCTTTTTTACACTTATTGAGAATGTATTATCATCCTTTATTATGTTTCATATCCTTAGGTTATTAATAATGGTTTTAGAAATGATATGTCTAAGAAGGTTTCTAGCAAATAATAACTTAATGAGAGACTCTTATGAACTAGTTCTTTATGTTTCCATGTTTCGAAAAGCACTAGACCAAAACTATTTGGGAATGAATCATTATGTTATGTAAGGAATATTAATATACTAAGATGTGATATTTATAGATGAAATGTATGGGTCAATATAGTTGGTATCAAAGCAACTGAACTACTAAAAAACGAGCAAAAAGAAAAAGTGATCAATATCACTCAAAGCGTCTCTTTTTATTTAAATTCGACATTACTTTTAGTAAGAAGAACAAGTGACATACCGAAAATAAAGAAAATTCATCTGGATTGTTTTTATAATTTAGAAAAAATATCCATAAGTCATTTTTGATGTGTATGAATAAACTGTACCTCAATCCAATGTATGGTGTGGCCAGCATGACTTTAAGTGTGTATTTTTATATTAAATTGACATTAAATTCAGAAAAAATAACAAGTGACATACTAAAAACCAAGAAAATGAATTAATATTGTTTTTATACTTTAGTTTAATGATCCATGAGTCATTTATGATGTGTAGGAATCAACCACACCTCAATCTGATGCATGGTGTGACCGATATGACTAAACCTGTCTGTTATCAGTTTAAAATTGATATTTTAGTTCAAAAAGTGTCACTCAATTAAAACCAAGAAAACACACTCTAATTTTATTCATAATTTAGGAAAGATATTATTAAGTCATTTTTGATGTGTATGAATCAGTATCACATCAAATTGATGCACAATGTGATCAGTATGACTCAAAATGCGTTTCCAGCTTGAAATGCCATTTTATTAAAAAAACACAAATGGCATAATGAAATCCAAGAAAAGACATTCAGATTATTTTCATACTTTAGTAAAATGATCTATAAGTCATTTTTGACGTTTATGAATAAACCACACCCCAATATGATTCACGGTGTGGCTAGTATAACTTAAAGTATCACTTTTTATTTAAAATTGACATTAATTTTAGTAAAAACAACAAGTGACATACTAAAAACTGATAAAACACATTCAAATTGTTTTTATATTTTAGGAAAATGATCTATGAGTCATTTTTGACCTGTAATAGTAAATTGAACCTCAATATGATGTACGATGTGTCTAGTATGACTCCAAGTGTGTCTTTTTATTTAAAATTGACATTAATTTTAGTAAAAAGAACAAGTGACATACTGAAAACTGAGAAAACACATTCAAATTGTTTTGATATTTTAGAAAAAATATCCATGAGTCATTTGTGACATTTAGGAGTCAACCAAAACTCAATACGATGTATGGTGTGATTGGTATGACTCCAAGTGTGTCTTTTTATTTAAAATTGACATTAATTTAAGTAAAAAGAACAAGTGACATACTGGAAAATGAGAAAACACATTTAGATTAATTTGATACTTTAGGAAAATGATCCATGAGTCATTTTGAACATGTAGTAATTGACCACACCTCAATATGATGCATGGTGTGACTGATATTACTAAAAGTTTCAGTTATCAGTTTAAAATTAATATTTTAGTTCAAAACGTGTCACTCACTAAAAACCAAGAAAAACACTATGATTGTATTGATAATTTATAAAATATATTAATAAGTAATTTTTGATGTGTATAAAGTATTCTCATGTCAAACCGATACATGATGTGATCGGTATGACTCATAATGTATGTTTCCATTTTGAAATGAGATTTTACAAAGAAAACAAAACTGACATATTGAAAATAGAGAAAAAAATATTCAGATTATTTTGATATTCTAGAAAAATGATCTATAAGTCATTTTTAATGTGTAAAATTTTTTCACACCTCAATAAGACACACTGTATGGATGATATATCTCAAAGTATCTCTTTTTATTTATAATTGACATCAATTTAAGTAAAAACAACAAGCAACATATTAGAAACCGACCAAACACATTCATATTTTTTTGATATTTTAGGAAAACTATCCATGAGTCATTTTTAACATGTAGAAGTCAACCACACCTCAATATGATGTATGATGTGACTAATATGACTCCAAGTGTGTCTTTTTATTTAAAATTGACATTAATTTAAGTAAAAATAACAAGTGACATACTAAAAACTAAGAAAAAACATTTGGATTGTTTTGATACATTAGGAAAACGATCCATGAGTCATTTTTGACCTATAGGAATTAACCACACCTCAATCTGATGCACGATGTGACCAGTATAAATAAAAGTGTCTGTTATCAATTTAAAATTGACATTTTAGTTCAAAACATGTCACTCACTAAAAACCAAGAAAACATGCTATGATTGTCTTGATAATTTTGGAAAATGATTAATAAGTCATTTTTGATGTGTATGCAGTAGTCTCATGTAAAACTAATGTGCGATGTGACAAGTATGACTCATAATATGTATTTCCAGTTTGAAATGACATTTTAGTAAAAAAAACACAACTGACATACTGAAAATTGAGAAAACACATTCATATTGTTTTGATACTTTATAAAAATTAACTATAAGTCATTTGTGACATGTAGGAATAAACTGTACCTCAATACGATGCATGATGTAGCTGGTATAACTAAAAATGTCTCTTTTTATTTAAAATTGACATTAATTTAAGTAAAAACAATAAGTGACATACTGAAAACTGAGCAAACACGTTCGAATTATTTTGATATTTTAGGAAAACAGTATATAAGTCATTTTTGATGTGTTGGAATAATTCTCACCTAAATACGATGCACGGTGTTACCAGTATCACTCAAAGTGTCTGTTTTTATTTAAAATGGACATTAATTTAAGTAAAAAAACTAGGTAACATACTAAAAACTGAGAAAAAAACATTCATATTGTTTAATACTTTAGTAAAACAATCCATGAGTCATTTTTGACATATAGGAATCAAACCCACCCTAATTTGACGCATGATGTGATCAGTATGACTAAAAGTGTATGTTATCAGTTTAAAATTGACATTTTAGTTCAAAACATATCACTCACTAGAAACCAAGAAAACACACTATGATTGTATTGATAATTTAGGAAATGATTCACCAGTCATTTGTGACATGTATGAAGCAGTCTCACATCAAAATGACGCACGATGCGATCAGTATGACTCATAATGCATGTTTCCAGTTTGAAATAATTTTTTTTGTAAATAAAAACAACTAACATACTGAAAACTAAGAAAACATATTCGGATTGATTTGATACTTTAGAAAAAATATATATAAGTCATTTGTGACATGTAGGAATCAATTTCACCTCAATATGACGCACGATGTGACCGATATAACTCCAAATGTGTCATTATTTAAAATTAACATTAATTTTATTAAAAGAAAAAGTGACATACTCAAAAATGAGAAAACAAATTCAGATTATTTTGATATTTTAGGACAATGATCCATAACTCATTTGTGATGTGTATGAATCAACCCCATCTCAATAGGATGCATGTTGTGACCAGTATAACTCTAAATGTATATTTTTTATTAAACATTGACATTTTATTAATGTATTCTTTCATATTAATGTTTAATTTATTTGTTTATAGTATTATTAACATAATATTTTTTTTCTTATATAGGTGGAATATTTTTCTTGGGTTGAGATGATTTGTTCGACAACTGATACCATGGGTAGACATTTTTGAGAGGGGATCACGAGCGTCCAAAGATGAAACATTATTGTTTTTAAATGTTTATTGGATAATTGTATATGTAATTATATATATATTTTTTAAATGTATATAGTAGTGTTTTTTTGTATATACCATGGGTGGACGTTTTTGTATTCCTGGTTTCACATTAAATATAAATAGCATCGTTTGAAATTACAGGTTTTTGTTGGTTTTTACAGTGTGTGATTTTTATATTAATAGCACATTGCAACCAAAAAATCATTTATCAGCGCTATTTTGAGCTCTGATAAAGAGGGTCCTTTATTAGTGTTTTTTAGCACAGATAAAGGGAAACCCTCCTTTATCATTATTGTGATTAACAACATTTTTTATCACTGTTAAAATCTATTTTGCACACCGTTAAAGGGTATATGTGTAGTAGTGAAAACTTATAGGAACCAAAAGGGTGTAATATATTAAGGATGAATGGAGATGGTGAAAAATGGAGATTTCTTATCTATATTGTTAGATTTTTTGAAAAAGGAAAAGGATGAAGGGAAGCAAGTTCCTAAATCCGTGACAATCATTTGACTGCCATGGAGTGATGCATGGTGTCTGCATACGTGTGTTTGGATAAGCATATGTGTCATTACAGGCTAGCATTTGTTTCATCCCTTAGTGTACATGTGATCCTCCATCTGCATACGTCTCATCTCCCACAACATATGTGTCATTCAGACCTCAACGTATGTGTGTCTGCCAGGTTGTGTAGGTTTCATTTGAGACTTGGGAAAATTATGTGTATCGTCCTGTAGCAGTTTCTTTAGGGAAATTATTATGGAATAATTTGTGATATTATCTGTGATTTCTTGAACCTTTTCAACCTTATTTCATATGTTGCAAGCATACTTTCAATGATGAAAACATCATGGAATTTCATATGGATTCCATGATCCAAGATGAAATCAAAAGTGACTTGCAGTGATATTTTAGTGGAATAAAATATCACGCTACAAGAAAAACCATGATGTGACAGTATGCATGGGAAATATTGAGACACATGGAGACTTAACTATTATCTCTTTATAATACAACCAACTCATTTATTTTAAAGGCTTCTCAATTTATGTGAACTTGTGGGTTCATGGGTTTTGGTTTGTCCACAAGGCATGCCAAGGAATGAGTTGTAAGTGGCGACGTGGAGACTATTACATCTGGTGACTAATTTTTTATATGGATTTTAAATTATTTTTTTTAGAAAAAATAATAAGGTTAGATATTTTTTCAAAAAAGTGTATGGAGAAGCATAAACCTTGTTCACACTTCTCCATTCTGAGAGAGAAGTGTGAACGAGGTTCATGCCTCCTACCAACCCATTCTCTATAAAAGGAGGCATCTCCCCCTCCAAATTTTATTCTTATCTTCTAGATTTTGCTGCGAAGCCCTACTGGAATTATTTCTTAACATATCTTTGCAGTTTTTAAGAAGGTAAAATTTCTATTTAAAATTTTAATTGTCTAATTGTTTTTATTTATTTTCACCACCACAGATCGGTGCAATGGCAATGCCGGCTTTTATCAGCATTAAGAAAAAATCACTGATAAAAGGGGCACCTTTATCAGTGCTAGCTAATAGTGCTGATAAAATCTTTTAATAAAAAATATTATTGATTTATATAAAATTATTATATTTATATTAAAAAATAATGTTTATTTATACACATTAAATAAAAAATTCATGTTTATAATTAATATATAATTTTTATTAATTCAAATATATATATAATGTTTTAAAAAAGCAGTTATAAGATTATAAATATATATTTAAATAATTATACAATTAAAATAAATTTTATTAAATAATAAATATATTTATTATATTTATAATTATATATTTATAATTATATATTTATAATTATATATTTATAAGAATATATAAATAATTTTTAAATAATTATAATTATAATTATAATTATAAATAAATAAATAAATAAATAAATAAATAAATATATTTAAATAAATATACGTTTCCAATGAATTTGGACAATAAATATATTGATGCATGAGTGTAATTGACGTGCATATGTTATATATTCATCATAAATTAATGTTCATTTTTACATTACACCATTATTATTATTATTCATGTAGTCCATATGTGATGACTCATTTTTTATTATCTATATAATTTACTAGGTATATGATTTATTCATGTTATACCCATGAATATATTCTCATAAATACTTATAAAATTACAATAAACATATTTATTATATTTAAAATTATAAAATTTTAATTATATAAAAATACTTTTTAAATATATTTATTTACAATTATAATTATAACTATATACATATATACATTTAAATAATTATAAAATTACAATAGATACAGATATTATAATTTTATAAATATATATACTTATAATTATATAAAAATATTTATAAAAATATTTACTTATAGTTATAATTATAAATAAGTATATATAGATATATATGTAAATAATTATAAAATTATAATAAATATATTTATTATACTTATAAAGTTATAAATATATATAATTAAATAAATATATTCATAAATATATACAAATACTTATAAATAAATAAAAATATTTATAATTATAATTCTAAATAAATATATATATTTAAAAAATTATAAAATTATAATAAATATATTAATTATATATATTTAAAAAATTATAAATATAATAAATATTTTTTATAATTTTAAATTATTTTAATATATATATATATATAATTATAACTATAAATAAATATATATTTATTATAATTATTTTAATTACAAATAAATATATATTTATTTATAGTTATAATTATAAATAAATATAGATTTATTTAAATACTTATAAAATTACAGAGGGTAACCGTTTTGAGGCACTTGACTCTCTTAATGTTGATTCCTGTCATTTGTCTAGAGACACGCTTGATGAAACGAGTGAGTATGATGTAATAATGCATTAGAAATCTTGGAGACGGGGTAGGCATCTAGAAGGTCGAGGTCGGGGTGGCCGTGATGATTCAAATCGAGGGAGTGAGTGAAGCATGTCTTCTAGCTTAGCTTAGCTCACTCCAAAGCAGGAGAAGATTAAGGAGAAGTATATTGTGCTTTTTAATCAAAGGAATTCACAATCAGAGTGGGAGTCTGTTGATGATGCTGAAGATTCTAGTCATATCTCTAATCATGATTATGGTGATGCTTGAGTTGTTGTTTTTTCCTATAGATGTGGGCTTGCCCCTTTTTAATTCCATCCATCGTTCATGTGCTTGTTTCTTTTTCTTTATTTTAATAATAAGGGGCTTGACCCTAAAATTTTCTGGTATAAAATTATAAAAAATATATTTATTATTCTTATAATGTTATAAATATATATAATTAAATAAATATATTTATAAATATATACAAATATTTATAATTATAATTATAAATAAATAGATATATTTAATTAATTATACAATTATAATAAAAATATTAATTGTATATATTAATAAAATTATAAATATAATAAATATATTTGTTATAATTTTATAATTATTTAAATATATATATTTATATTTATAATTATAACTATAAATAAATATATATTTATTATATTTTTTATTTATAAATTAATATATACTTATTTACACTTATAATTGTAAATATATATATATAATTAAATAATTATAAAATTATAATAAATATATTTATTATAATTATAATGTTAAAAATATATATAATTAAATAAATATATTTATAAATATATACAAATATTTATAAATAAATACAAATATTTATAATTATAATTATAATAAATATATCAACTATATATATTTACAAAATTATAAGTATAATAAATATAGTTCTTATAATTTTATAATTATTTAAAAAAAATATATGTATATTTATAATTATAACTATAAATAGATATACATTTATTATTCATTTTTAAATTATATATATTTATATATATATATATTGATTATATTTATAATCTTATAAATATATATTTTTAATATATTAATTATATATATTTATAAAATTATAAATATAAGAAATATAATTATTATAATTTTATAATTATTTAAATAAATATATATAAATTTATAGTTATAAATATAAATAAATATATATTTATAATTATATATAATAAATATATTAATTATATATATTAATTATATATAATTATAAATATTACAAATATATTTATTACAATTTTATAATTATAAATAAATAAATGTATATTTTTTTATAGTTATAATTATAAATAAATAAATATATATATATATATATATATATATATATTTGTTATATATATAATTTTATAAATATATATAATAATATAAATAAATTATTAACATTATAACTTTATCAACGCTAAAAAAGCACTGATAAAGGCATGTTTTATGAATGCTTTATATTTTAGCACTGATAAAACATACATTTATCAGTGATTTTTAACTAGTGCTGATAAAAGATTTACCCGATTTTATAAATGAACTCTAATAGTCTGTTTCTTCTCTCGTACACCTCAAGCTCTCACAGAAGCCGACCTCTGCCGCTGCTGACCCTTCCTATGCTGTTGACCCCTCCTATGCCCCGACCCCTCCTCTGCCGCCATGAATCCCTCCTCCACCGTTGAAAATCCATCCTTCGCTGCCGCAAATCCATCCTCCGCTGCGAACCCCACCTCCGTCGCGAACCCCACCTCCGCCGCGTGCCGAACCCCACCTCCACCGTGAACCCCTCCCCTGTCGCGAACCCACCTCCACTACAAACCCCACCTTCACTGTTGAACCCCACCTCCTCCAAGAACCCCACCTCCTCTGCAAACCCCTCCTCCGCCGTGAACCCCTCCACCACGAACCCACTCTGCCGAAAACCCCAAATCTGCCACCAAACCCCTCCTCCACCACAAACCCCTCCTCCGCTGCAAACCCCACCTCCTCTAGGAACCCCACCTCCTCTGCGAACTCCTCTTCCACAGTATACCTCCACCGTGAACCCCTTTATGGCCTCCGCCGCCGCTTCCACCACTGCCTACCTTGACTCTGCCGTCATTGGACCCTACTTCTACCGTTGAACATCCAAATCTTAGGTGTGTTCTTATTTTATTTGGAATTCTTAGATAGTGAAAGATTAATTATAGGGTTTTATATTTCTAAATCTTTTTTATGTATGAATTATGTGTTTTGTTTGATTCATTAGTGTGAGACAATGATTTTTTGATTGGTAAAGTGTTTGATTGTTTTTTTGGGAATATTCTATGAAACTTTTGATAATTTTCTATGTATATTTGTCTAGGACTTTGGTACAATTAAATTTGTTTAATTTGGATTTATTTACATGGGAGAACATGTTTGTATGAGGTGATTTGATATACTGGAAACATTATAGGGATTATTTTTGGTAAAAATTATCATGATTGGTATTATAATGGAGTGATTTTGGTGACTAGTTTTCATAAAATATAATTTTTTCAATGGATAAATAAGATAAAACACTCTTGAGTTAGAACTTGTAGTGAAGTGGGATCTATGTTTGGGGTTTTATTAACATTTTTATGATTGATTTGGGAGTAATTGAGGTGTTTTCTATGTATAGTTTTCTAATATATATTTGAAATTTTATCATGTTTAATTATGAGTGTTGATGTATAAGTGGCTGCTTTAATGTATGTTATTCCATATTGACATGATATTTTTATAAATGTGTTTCATCGATTATTAGTGTTGAGATTTTAGAAAAACATCATGGGAATATTTAGGTAGAGATATGGGAATTCTAGAGACATGAGTTATAATATTATGGTAACACATTTATAGTACCCTTATCTTAGGTCTCACATCTGCTACTAGAATTTCCTTCTTGATGTGGCCATTAGCGATGAGTTGATTGTGTTGCATTTGTATTGTAACAATATTATAGTGTGATGATTCCCTTAATTTTTCAACTTAGATTATCTTCTTATGCCTTTAGTAGGTACCCCTTAATGGTTGATGCTTGATATTTTATTATTATTTTATCTTATTATTGTATCTTGGTAAATTATATTTTCTTTAAAAGAAAAATATATGTTTTATTAGTTTTATTTACTCAACCCTAATTAATAAAATTATTTTAATTATTCTACCTAAAACTAGAATTTTTTTGTTTGTCTTAAAAAATGAATGGTATAAAATCTTTGACGATATCCTACTAGGATATTTTGTCACACCATACATATACACATTGGTGTGTATATAGACTTTGTTGTCTATGATATAGGTAAAAGGAAAGTGTCACACTTTTATAGTAGTGTTCCATAGTCACTTGTTAAATATATAATGATAATGGGAGATAGAGGTCACCATAGGTCATATAGAGATAATATTCATTTTGTGTTATTTTAATATATTTACTATAAAGTGGATCTCTTGAAAATAAATTTATTTTTGGTTTATCTTTATATTTTGGATCATGTTTAAACCTTTTATAGATTTATATTTTATAAAATTTTGATTATTTTTGATTCATGTATCTTTTATAAAGAAACTCTCTTAGGATTTATATCTTTGTGAAAATGCCTAAGTGGATCTTTTAAAATGATTCAAGTGTTTTGAAATGTTTCTTAAAAAAATTATATGTGTTTAACATACCATTTCTTGGTTTTAAATAGATTTAAAACTATTTAAACACTTGGCATGGAATTATGTTGCGTGCCAAGTGTTTTGTCAACTCACCTGATTGGCTTTCCTAAATGAATGTGAATGTTTTGAAAGAATATTTAATGATGGTTTTATTTTAACAAGGGGTGTGTGAAGTTTTAAATAAATTTTTTTAAAATATAGAGGGTTGTGACAATTTAAAACGATTATGATTGTTGGGTCATGAAGTTTCCTTGAATGCTTAAAAAAGAAATTATGGTTTTGTGAAAGAGTGATCATAATTGATTGGTTTATTTTAAAAAGGGTGTTTTATTTTAAAGAGGAATGTGTGTAAATGGTTTTTGAATTGGATTTCAAATGTGATTTTATAAATAGTTTTCAAAGGACATCTGAAATCTAGTTTTCCATAATCTTTTAAGTTTAGATTTTTATAGTACTAGGAAAACCAATACATTATATAGGGAATACAAGTAGATTGATAATAAAACCATGTCAAGGGCATGTCACTAACTCTATCGGACCCATAATATATCCATCATGACCACACTCCCACAAAAAGTTAATTAATGTTTAACCATAGTGCAACTACTAAATGTATTTTTCATTCAACATCACCTTCATGGTTTAAATTAAGGGTACCCTTATTTGATATGTCTATTTAGGCCTTTTCCCTCAGAGGTATGTGATTGATTATTAATATGAAATGATTTACACTTATTCATGGATGTGAAAATGGTCTCTTTATTGTGAGGGTCTTAGAGTTGACATGTGATTTACTACTTATATTATATTTATTCATGTGATGATCATTGTCTTGTTGTTTCTCACTTTAACTTGTTTGGTTTCATGGGAACCCTATGAATTAAGAAATACTTCCAAATTTATACTACACTAGTTATCTCATACACTAGCTAGTTTCCCCTAGTTTCATGGTTTTCTTATTATATAGGAGTGTCCCTAATGAAGAATGTGTGGGTAAGTGAGGTGGATTTTCTATTTTTTAAAGATCCAAGATAATTTTACTATTGGACTCATTATAGTGTGAGTAAAAAATGAAGGAATAAATGAATTACCTCAATGATTTTGATATAATATAGATTATAGAATTGGAACCATGAAAGAGGAATCTATAGAATAATTAGATTTATCATCTAAAGGATAAAGTGCATGATAAGAAATAATGTAAAGTGTATATAGTTGTAAATCTATTCCAATAATTAGAAGAATTATATTTTAGTTAGATTTTCTCTCCTATTGTAAAGCATATAATAATTTAGATGGTTCTCATCTTAGTTTCCATTGAAGGTTTATTTCTAGAGAAAATGGATTTCATGATTATATTCCTTCATGGAGATTAAAAGGAAGAGATATACATAGATCAAATGGAAGGTTTTATGATAAATGGAATAGAAGGTTCAATTCCAGTCTCAAATGGAGTTTTTGTGGGATTAAGTAGGCACCAAGACAGTGTAACTGGAGTTTCAATGCTTTCATGGTAGAATTAATGTTCATGTAGTGTAATGTAAATAATTGATACTATATGAAGGTGTATTATGATGGGAGTTTTGTCATTTTACTTCTTTATGTGGATGAATTTATCTTAATTAGACCAATAAAGGAAATACTAGAAGAGCTGAAGATTGGTTTATCTAGAAGATCCCAAATGAAGGACCTTAGTTATGGAAAGTGTATATTGGGGATAAATATCGAAAGAGACTTAAAGTCTATAATTTTTTTAGCCTTGGTTAATTTTTATATCAACGTTTTGTATATTTATTTTGTTAAATATTAATATCACCAAATAAAATAGGATGGATATAAATAAAGAATGGATGGATACCAATTTTATGACAAAAGAGTATGAAGATGGAGTGAAAGGGTTCATAAAGTTTGCAAAATATCATGCATATAACCCTTCTAAAATCCTTTGTTTGTGTTTAAGCTGTTTTTATTCAAGAAAAATTAGTTCAGAGGAGTTGGAAGAACACTTGATCTATCACAGAATAGTTCAAAGTTATAAATGTTGGAATAAACATGGGGAAAAAGATAATGTAGCTAGTGGCTGGGATAACATTGCATTTTATGGATCATCTAATATGATTACAAGTGCGGACAATGAAGAAGACCGTATCGAGGATGTGATTATAGATGTGAATGGTGATGAAGATCATATTGACAACATGAATAAGATAGTTGAAGATGAACTTCGTGATTGCCAAAAATTGTTTGAGAAGTTAAAGAGTTACGCAAAGACACTATTGTATGCTGGTTTCACTAAATATACAGCATTGTCATCCATACTAAACCTGTATAATTTAAAAATAAGAAATAGATGGAGTGATTACAATTTTATAAATTGACTTGCTCTCTTTAATGACATGTTCCTTGAATATAATGAGCTTCTGATCCAAACATACGACGCCAAATGAATTATATACTCGATGGATATGATCTCTGAAAGAATACACGCCTACCCGAATGACTATATATTGTTTCACAAGGATAAAAAATCACTTATAGAATGACCAAAGTGTGGTGATTCTCTATAAAAGAAATATGAATCCGGTCCTATGAAAGTTGTATGGTACTTTCCAACCATTCCAAGGTTTAGGTGCCTATATGGAAGTGAGAAGATTGTAGGGTAATTGAGGTGGCACACAGATACAAGAATTAAATATGGGAAACTAAATCACACAGAAGAATCTCCTTAGTGGAAGAGAATTGATCATGAGTATCCTAAATTTGGAAACAAGCTGAGAAACCTTCGTATTGAATTATCGATATATGGAGTGAATCTTTTTGGTTTTCAAGGTAGCACTCATAGTACAAGGCCGATTATGTTGGTAAATTATAACTTTCCACCAGGGTTATGCCTGAAACAAAAATACATATTATTATATATGCTTATATCAGAAAAAAACAACTGGGTAATGATATTGATGTTTATTTGGATCCATTGATCAATGATTTGAAATTATTGAGGGATTTAGGTGTTACATTGTATGATGCTTATAGAAATGAATATTTCACATTGAGTGCCATACTATATGGGATGATAAATGAATTTCCTACTTATGGAAATTTGTTAAGATATAGAATTAAAGTAACTCAAGGGTGTACCATTTGCGAACAAGGTACACAATTAATTAGGTTGAAACATTCATCGAAAACCATGTTTCCATGACATCACAGATTTCTACCCTAACGAAATAAGTACTGATCTTGGAAGACATCATTCAATGAAAGTTCAGAAGAACATACAACACTATATCCACTAATAGGTGATCAATTGTTTAATAAAGTAAAAAATATGGACACTGATTTTAGTAATATGTTTTTTAAAAAACTTATGAAATACATTTGAAAAAAGAGATCATTTTTTTATGAATTACTATACTAGAATTATCTATACATTAGGAATTTTTTTGATGTTATGTATGTTGAAAAAAATGTATGAGATAGTGTCATCAGCATGTTTCTAAATGCACCTGGAAAAATAAAGGATGGAATTAAGGCTAGGTTGGACATGATTGACATAGGAATACGAGAAGAGTTGGTGCCAATGAATGGTGAAAAATGAACTTTTCTTCCTCTAGTTGCTTATACTCTTTCCATGAAGGAGAGATATTAGTTTTGAAACTTCTTGAATAACATAAAGGTTCCAGAGGGGTATTCATCGAATATCAAGAACATCATGTCAATGACTAATTTAAAGTTAAAAGGTTTGAAATCACATAGCTACCATGTTCTGATGCAAGATATAATTATTATAGATTTATGTTGAATTTTTTCCAAGAATTTCCATCATACATTAACCAAGATCTATTTTTTATTCAAATCTATATGTAGTAAAGTTATAAATCCAGTGAAATTTACGACTATAGAAAGAGAAATTGACGTCACATTATGTGAATTGGAAATGTTATTACTACCAAAATTATTTGAAGAGATGGTTCATTTGATGGTTCAATTGGTGAGAGATATTCGACTATGAGGTCCTATACACTATATATGGATGTACCCCATTAAACAGTATATGAAGATTTTGAAAGGGTATGTAAAAAATCGAAGTCGGAAAGAGGGTTGTATTGTGGAGTGACATATTGTTAAGGCAACCACTGAATTCTGTACCGAATACCTATTCGGTGTGGAAAAAATTGGTATACCAAAATCCTGTCACACTAGGCTGCTTGTGAGTGAAGGAATTTCTGGAATAGATGTTGTCACAATCAATATTACAAATCAGGATCAGGTGCACCTTTACATTTTTCATAATAATTTAGAGTTTTTACCATATGTTGAAACCCCCAAAAAAATTATCAGGCATTTGAATCCATTAAGAGATGTAAGATGGATATCAAATACACATAATCAACAGTTTATAGGAAGGTTTAGGGACTATATTTTTAAGAAGTCATATAAAAATATAGATTCAATTTCAGAATCACTTTGATGGCTAGATGAAGGACCAAGTGTGTATGTATTATCTTATAATGGTTATGTAATTAATAATTATAAGTTTTATACAAATTATTATGATAAATATAGTACCATGAAAAAATAGTGGAGTTACACTTGTGGCTAAAGGGATTCATGTTTCTAGAACTAAGGAAAAAAAATCAAATTTACACAATATGTCATACTTTGGAATCATCTAATAAATATGGGAGTTGGATTATACAATATTCCAAGTGCCTATTTTTCAATTCAAGTGTGTTGATAACATGAGTGCTATTAAAATAAATGAATTAGGATTCATGAAATTTTATTTCAGTAAATTTTTTTACAAAGATGAACTGTTTATAATGGAATCATATGTAGTACAAGTATTTTATGTTCCAAATCCTGAAAACCAAATGTGGCCAATTGTTCTATTATTGACCAAAACCACTGAAGGGTTAGATGAAAATTCAATCGAGGGTGACCCTTTTATTGGGACATTGTAATCATTTTGTAGTGGTCCTGATGTTGATAGTGTTTTATATGTCAGAAGAGACCATAATGATGGGATTTGGATAGTCGATAGAGGGGTAGAATCCCTTAAACCTTTAAAAAAGAAAATGAGATTTCAATAACCAGGTTATATTTTTTTATAATATACATCATGCTACCTCATGTTATTATCCATTTACTACTGCATTTATGTAATCTAAATTAAATGTTAAACTACTTTTTTTCAGATATTGACTTTTACACGTGCTGGTGTTCCCAATCCCAAGGCACAATAGGTCTCTCAAGTTGTTACTGCTCGCAGTATAGAGGAAAAATGACGTTCTACATGTACTGGTGCTCCCAATCCCAAGGAAAAATAAGTTTCTCAACCTACTACTACTCCCAGTGCAGCGGTACAATGATCATCTTCACATGCCGATGCTACCACTCTAGAGAAACATATTGATGATGTTGAATCTAAGGAAATGGTAGGTGATGAAGGTATAATGATGCAGAAAAAATAGGAGCACTGTAGTTTGACGGTGTTAACAAAAATTATTAAGGCGAAAATCAAAGGCATCAAATATGTGGTCGAATAGAATGTGCGGGGCCAACATGTTAACCCCAACAAGGACATGTTTAATAGTTATATTAGAATTTTCACTCAGAAACACATTCCAATTGATTTATATTCTTAGTACCATCTTGTGCCCGCACTTAAGAGATTAATGTGGTAATAGATTACAGAAACATTATGATATAATTTCTTTATTTTACTAAAAAATAAAATAATGAAACATTAACATACTCTTCATCATCCATTATAGAGTGAATTTATTGTGGATGACTCCAACTAGAAATATGTATTAATGATTGATGGAAGGATTCACAAAGGATTTAGAACAATTCTAATGAGATATCATCTTAAATATGCTGAAGGGAAAATAAACCCGCACCCACCACCTATCTACGAACACTTGATAACCCAATAAGTGTGGGATGCATTTACTGGCTATCATGCATATGTTTCTTTTTAGGTAAATTATGTCTAGTAATATGTTTGATGATACGTGTATTCATCACTTTGATTGACATTTTTTATTTATTAAATGGAAACTAAGTGTTGTAAATAAGGAATGCGCAATAAAACCAGTATACCCTTACCATAAAGAAAGTTTAGGGTATGATTCACTTGAAAAAAAATTGGTATGTATTTTAAATCTACCATAATACTTTTATGTGACATGAAACAACACCAAAATTATGTTCCTCTATTTATATATAGATGTATGACCCTAAATCCAAATCCACTTCCATCCCATGCCATGTGCTATGGAAGTAGGCATGTGTAAATAAAGACATGATACTAATAGACGAGAACACACAAAAAGTATTGGAAACATGTGTAAGTATTACATAATAAAAATTTATTTTTATTTAAATCACTATTAAATAAAAATGATCACTAATTTTACTATATTTTATATCCAACGTAGTTATAGGAATCAACAAAACCTATACCTAATGAACACATACTATCGGTGGCCTTGAAGAGGCTAGAACAGTATAACCGCGTCAGAGGTATGGGCTTTGGGGTGACACCCCAATCATATTCTGAGAAAAAAAACAAGAGGATCAAATTAAATAAATGAAATTAATGAGATAAAGACTATATAACCTTGAATAACAATTCCAATTACAGATAGAGATAATGAAAACTTTTATGGGGGAAAATAAAGAGAAGAAACAACTCAAGAACAATTACCACATGGAGATCCCGCCCCACCCCACCAACATTGAGGTGATCCATTCCCCTCAAAGAGCTGTCTTAGATAAGGTAATCAATGTTATAATAAATTTTTATATGAAATGTGAATTATACATACACTGATATCTTTCCTATACTGATATTTTATAGGGTGATAATGACTGTGATTTATATCTATCAACACCCACCCATCACCTTGTAGTGAGGGCTACAATGTTCAATATCCAAAACGAAAAGCTACATAATATACCAATTCCAATAGATCACGTGAGAGTGTTGATTAGCGTAGCTCATGAGTTGAGTGCCTAGATAACTGTTCCAATTGATGAGGAAGATATTCATACGGTCGAAAAAGCTATTAGAGCATTCATCGCATAGTTGTCACATCTTGTAAAAAACATGTTGACAAGGAAGTATTCATTTCCAATTTACTTTTCAAGAAAAACCTTTAAAAATTAATGAAAAAAGGTAAAAATGGATAAATGTTATTATATATGGACAAAAGTAATGGGTGAAACAAAATACCGACTCAAAACCATTTAAAGGATTGATCAACCGATCAAAAAGATGTACTGAATTCACCATTACCCTACCCGTTCTATATCTAAATTTACTAGCATTAAAGGTTTAGGTGGATATAAAGTTTAAATATAGTAGTAGTCACATGGTTTATTTTGAATAAAATATGTATTAAGAGGAAGTTCAAGACTTCATTTTTGTTGAGAATCTAAATGAAATCCTCGACTATGATTGGCTAGGTGCCTCAGTTGTAAATGTATACATGAGGTATGTTTTCATGATTTGATTTTACAAAATCTAATATACTATATTAATTATGACTAAACACATTTCATATTTTTGGTAGATTTATATATAAAAAACAATTGAAGGGATTTTCCCATGAAACAACATTTGGACTCGTTCGTCCTCACGTCATCTGTACTGAACAACCACAAATAGTTTCTGACAAAAAGGATGAAATAGTGGAAGGCCTAGTCAAATCATTTGAAAGAAAAATTATAGATAATAGACCCTTCTTAATACCAACAATAAAGGGGTAAAATCTACAATTTAATCATATCAAATATAATTTTATTTCTTTCATTACTTATTACTTTTTGTGTTTTTATGCAACATTGGATGCTCATTGTGGTAAATTTGGATACTCTAAAGATTGATTTCCTGGATTCAATGCATGGATATCCAACAAACCATCCACACATGATAGAGTTTGTTAATTTGTAATGAACTAAATCCAACATTTTAGAACTAAAGATAAAGTTATATAATTTATATTATCTTTTAATGAAAATTTTGTTATAATAGGGAAGTACATCAATATCATGAAAAACAAGGAATGGGGCCAAGGGCTAAGCACAAGGACTAAGACAATTTCCACAACTGAACAAGTATTAGGGTATATATAATAATATTTCACTATCAAACACATATAAAAAAAGTTACTTATTCTTCTCAATGTTTCTATAGTTTCTAAAACAAACCTATGAAAAAGAATGTGGTTTTTATGTTTGTAAATTTATGAGAGAGATCATATTACATGAACAAACTAGCATCCCCAAAGAGGTATTTTAGAAGATAATTAATATTTCATTTAAAATATTTTTCAATACTTTGTGTATTTATATTTTTCTAGTACTACTATGACTTTTAAAAAGATTCATATTTACAATATGATATAGATGTTCTTAGAAATTAATGGGAAATATACCTGATGGAATAATGCACACAAATATCATGAATATGTGACTTTAGTATAAGTATTGGATTATTTCATATTTATATTTAATTTACCTCTTTTTAGTATTACTCACATAAGAATTGTTTTCTTATACAGGTGTATTCTTTTTTTAGAGTTGGGGTGGTCTGTTCGAAATTGATCATGCTCATGAGATATTAGACTTTGAGGATGCAACTAAGATAATGAAAACAAGTAAATAGGTTAAGAATGTATAAAGGTGTAATTAATTATTTTTTTGTAAGTCATACTTTCCTTTCAACTATCTACAACAAGCCAGAAATGAGAGAACATATTCCTTTCGGGTGGAAGAGGAAACCCCATACTGCATGAAATATGAAGTGAATTGTAATGATGAATATACTAAGGGATTTATTAGTAGTTTAATGGAAAGTATGACTTCACAAAAGGTCTATCATGAAAATTTTCCTAAAAAATGTAGTAATCAGCCGCATCTCAATCAGCCGCACCTCAATTTGATACACAATGTGCTCGGTATGACTTGAAGTGTATGTTTTTAGTTTATAATATTATATGAACTTTTAATATTAATATATTATGATCTACCATGTTTTGATCCATGACTCATGATTATGATCTATGATATGCAGGGTATGAATTTCTAATGTTAATATCACCTTTTAATGTATTTACGCTCATGTTATCCTTATATGATCATTGATATCTCCCTTGTTTACACTTATTCAGCATCTATGATAACCATTTATTGTGTTTCATATCCTTAGGTTATTAATAATGGTTTTTGAAATGATATTTCAAATAAGGTTTATAGTAAATAATAACTTAATGAGAGACTCTTATGAACTAGTTCTTTATGTTTCCATGTTTCCAAAAGCACTAGAGCTAAACTATTCTAGCATAGATCATTATGTTATGTATGGAATATTAATATACTAAGATGTGATATCTATGTATGAAATTTATGGGTCAATATAGTTGGTATTAGATCAACTAACTTACTAAAAACCAAGCAAAAATAACAAGTGACCGGTATCACTCAAAGTGTATCTTTTTATTTAAAATTGACATTACTTTTAGTAAAAAGAACAAGCGGCATACTGAAAACTGAGAAAAAGGATTCTGATTATCTTGATACTTCAGTAAAATGATCTATAAGTTATTTTTGATGTGTAATAATCAACCGTACCTCAATACAATGTTTGGTGTGGACAGTATGACTTTAAGTGTGTATTTTTATATTAAATTCACATTAAATTTAGCAAAAAGAACAAGTGACATACTGAAAACAGAAAAAACACATTCAAATTGTTTTAAAACTTTAGGAAAATGACCATTCAGTCATTTTTTTACGTATAAAAATCAAGCACACCTCAATCCAATGCATAGTGTGACTGATATGCCTAAAAGTGTCCATTATCAGTTTAAAATTGATATTTTAGTTCAAAACATGTCACTCAATGAAACTGAGAAAATGTTATTTGATTGTATTAATAATTTATGATAGAGATTAATAAGTCATTTTTGACATGTATGTAGAAGTATCACATCAAAATGATATATGATGCGACTGATATGACTCATAATGCATGTTTCCAATTTGAAATGACATTTTAGTAAAAAAACACAACTGGCATACTAAAAGGAAATAAAATGTATTCAGATTGTTTTGATACTTTAGGAAAATGATATATTAGTCATTTATGATGTGTAGGAATTAGATATACCTAAATATGACTAATGGTGTGGCCGGTATGACTCAAAGTGTGTCTTTTTATTTAAAATTGACATTAATTTAAGTAAAGAGAAGAAGTGGCATATTGAAAACTGATCAAACACATTCAGATTATTGTGATACTTTAAGAAAATTATCCATGAGTAATTTTTGACATTTATGATTAAACCTAACCTCAATATGATGGATAGTGTGACCAGTATGACTAAAATTTTCCATTATCAGTTTAAAATTGACATTTTAGTTCAAAACGCGTCACTCACTGAAAACCAAGGAAACATGCTCTGTTTATCTTGATAATTTAGGAAAAAAATTCATAAGTAATTTGTGATGTGTATGAATTATTCTTGCATCAAATTTATTCACAATGCGATCAATATGACTCGTAATGCATGTTTCTAGTTTAAAATGACATTTTAGTAAAAAAACACAACTGGCATACTGAAAATAGATAAAATAAATTCAGATTGTTTTGATACTTTAGTAAAATGATCTATAAGTCATTTGTGACATGTAAGAATCATCCAAACCTCAATACGATGTGTGATGTGGCCGGTATCACTCAAAGTGTTCTTTTTATTTAAAATTGACATTAATTTAACTAAAAAGAACAAGTGACATACTGAAAATTGAGAAAATTCATTTGGATTATTTTTATACATTATTAAAATAATCCATGAGTTATTTTTGATGTGTAGGAATCAACCACAACATAATCTGACGCACGGTGTGACCGGTATGACTAAAAGTGTCCATTATCAGTTTAAAATTTACATTTTAGTTTAAAATGTGTTACTCACTGAAAATAGAGAAAAAAATATGATTATATTAATAATTTAGTAAAGAGATTCATAATTCATTTGTGATGTATATAAAGAAGTCTCACATCAAAATGACACATAATGCGATTGGTATGACTCAAAATGCGTGTTTCTAGTTTTAAATGACATTTTAGTAAAAAAAACACAATTGACATACTGAAAACTGAGCAAACATATTACGATTATTTTGATAATTTAGGAAAACGATATATAAGTCATTTTTCATGTATATGAATCATCCTCAACTCAATACAACACACGGTGTGGGCAGTATCACTCAGAGTGTCTCTTTTTTTTAAATTAACATTTATTTAAGTAAAAAAGAACAAGTGACATACTGAAAACTGAGAAAATGCATTCAAATTATTTTGATATTTTAGAACAATGATCCATGAGTCATTTTTGATGTGTAGGAGTCAACCTAACCTCAATACAATGCTAAGTGTGACTGGTATGACTCAAATGTGTCCTTTTTATTAAATATTAACATTTTATTAATGTATTATTTCATATTAATGTTTAATTTATTTCTTTATAGTATGAATAACATAATTTTTTTCTTATATATGTGGAATATTTTGATCAGGTTGAGATGATTTTTTCAGAAACTGATACCATGGGCATACATTTTTTAGAGGGGATCACGGGCGTCAAAAGATGAAATATAAATGTTATAAAATTTTTGTTGGATAATTGTAAATGTAATTATATAAAACATTGTTTGAAATGTAAATTATAGTGTTTTTTTGCATATACCATGGGTGGAAATTTTTGTATTCATGATTTCAATTAAATGTATATAGAATTGTTTGAAATTACAGGTTTCTACTAGGTGTGATATTATATTAACAACACATTTCATCTAGGTAGACCTCTATCAGTGATAAAAATAGCATTTATAAAGGATCCCCTTTATCAGTACTACGATTAACATCACTTTTTTAGCACTATTGACTAAAAACTTAAAGGAGTAAGAATTTATAAAAAAACCTCATTTTTCCCAAGTAGAGCCTAAATCATTTGGAGATGCATGATAAGAATGATAATTGGATTAAATCTATGCATGAGGATCTTGATTCTAATAATAACAATGTGACATGGGAAATTGTTCTAAGGCTGGAGTACATAAATTTTATCAGAACCAAGTGGGTGTTCAGTAATAAACACATTGACTATGGAAAAGTGGATCAAAATAAATAACTAATAGTGTGTAAGGGAAACTCTTAGATCAAAGTAATTTATATTTATGATAAATTTACTCTCCCATATCCTGATTGAAATATATTTGATTTTTTTGGCTATTTTAGTGAAAATTTAGTTAAAAGTATACCGAATGGATGTTAAATATATGTTCCTTAATGGAGTTCTTAAGGGGGGAGTATACATTGACAAACCAAATGGGTTTATTATGGATGAATATGAGATAAAGTTGTGACATTTAAAGAATTATTTGTATAATATAAAGAAATCATCGAGGACCTGGTATTTAAGGTTGGATCAATACCTAAGAAAGATTGGTTTTTAGTAAGGTAAAGTTGATCACACCCTCTACACAAGGAAAGATAATAATCAAAGGATATTGGTACTCATATATTTTTAATACATAATATTTGAGGATTGGACAAAGCATAATGTAATTTTTGTGTGGATCATATGAGGTACGATATTAAGATTTTATGATTGGTTAAACATTTTACTTGGTTTATAGGCAAATAAAGGAAATCATAGAACATTAATTTCTCAATAAAAATATGAAAAATAGGTTCCCAAGTGATTTTCAATGGAATATTCCAAATAGATGACAACATCGACCACTATATGGATGAATTTTTCAAAATTTGATGATTGCAAAGAGGAATATGTCATGGAATATAGGTATTGGGAGCCTATTATACCTCACAACAACATGAATAATAAAACTAGTGCATGAATAATAAGATGATGGAATAAAGGGATGATTCATTCAAAAGATATACATGTACATGAATAATAAAACTAGTGGATTCATGTTATTTCATGAGTTAAGATGATGTACATATCTTATATTAAAAGTGACATTCATGATTTTATATGCACTTTGCACACATGGAATTGTCACGACCCGTACCCCGGGGCCCATTCCATGACTACCCCAAGCCCTCCTTCCATAGGCCAGGGGTTGGCAACTAGCACCAAAAAGGCATATCCCTAAAATGGGAAGGCGTTTCCTTTAAACCTGTACAAACATATAGTCCAAGAACACAACAAGATGCAACCATCAAGTAAAATTGTAGTAGTAAAAGTGTGTACTGAAAGTAAAGGGGCTGGAATACAAGCCCAACTAAAAGAAAAACAACAAAAATAGAAAAATACCTCCTGAGATCACTCGCCAAGGTTCCTACCTGAAGGGGTAGGTACGACCCATCTATGCAGCTCTATACGTCAACCATCACTGCCATCCACCGTGAGGTCCTAGCTCCACGAGTCTCAATCGAGGCTGCCCGTCGTCTACATAAGACACAATAGGGTGCGAGAAAAGCTCGTTCAGTGGTGAGTATAACAATACCCAGTAGGGATCACGAGACCCCCGAATGTCTCTTAGAATTCTATAAAGGAAAACCACAAATCATGATCTCAATCATAAGTACAAAGCAAAGACTCAACTCAAATCAAGTATAACTTAAGTACACAAGTACAGATGATTATTCATAAATCTAGATCATCTTATTCTATCAAGAGGATCTACTACTGACCCACACATGATAGGTAGGTACTAACCCCCACTGACTCACACAATATTGGTAGGTACTAACCCCCACTGACCCACACATGATTCGACCCACCCAGGATCGATAAGTAATAACCCCTGCTGACCCACATAGGATCTAACCCACACATGATCGGTATGCGCGGACCCACATAAGATCACTGAGTACTGACCCACACAGAATATGACCCACAAAAGATCAGTTTGTGCTGATCCACATAGGATCGCTAGGTGCTGATCCACACAGGATCGCTAGGTGCTGATCCACACAGGATTTCTAGGCGTTGATCCACACAAGGTCGCTAGGTGCTGATCCACTCAGGATCTCTAGGTGATGATCCACTCAGGATCTCTAGGTGCTGATCCACACAGGATTTCTTGGTGTTGATCCACACAGGATCACTATTCATTATTCACATCTCATCCAGTCACTAGATTCCCGTACATAGGATGCTTGATTCTGGGAGGATCTGCTCCTCAAGCCATTTATCTTACATCAAATGGAATTAATTCCCATGAATAAGTAACCTAATTATCCTTCATTTTATAAGGGTTCCAACGCAATAAACGACACGTCAATCGGATACCTGGTCTGAAAGTTATAAGCATTTTAGTTTCGAGGAACTAGTTGGATTTAGGTATAATCCAACCCATTCGTACTCCAACTGTATCCAAAACTCAGGTGGAGTATCTTAAAAGTACCGTCTAGTTCCAAGGATTCTAGTGCAACAAATGGTTCATCAAACAATCGTCTGGTTTTTGAGATATGACCTTTTAAGCATATCTGGGCTAAAATGGGTCTCGGTTCGGCCCGACCTGGTTCGCATCGACCCAACCCGGTTCACATCGACCTGAACCGGTCCGAGTCCAACTCAGCCCATCCCGAACCAGCTGGGCTAGGCCACGGCTGGCTTGGACCATTGGGAAGTGGACCAACCTGGCCTAACGGCTGGCACGACCCGTGCGAGGGGTCACGCGACCCCTTATTCACGAACAGCTCAAAGAACTGTTTGACTATTTAACTGACGGCGTCACATGGCACTGCCTCAGCTGGCAGTGGGAACCTCAGGGTGCAGGTCCCCTTCATCATGGATTCGAAGCTACGACCACCTCCTGCGTCACGCGCTGGTGCGTCGCTCTCCGCCAACACAGTCAGTCGATGGCCGGTTGCCCGTCTGGTCCGCCAAGGCGCCGAGCAGCGCCTCCTCCTTCTGCGGCTAGCGAGTGCCGATCGCCACCTTCGCCCACTAGCACTTCTTCTGTGGGTGTCTAAAGATGCTTCGGAGCTCCGTTTCCACTCTCGTCTACGCCTATGGGCCTCCTATGATGCTGCTGTCACTGCGTAACCCTCTGATTCGCATTGCTGTCAAATTCAAAATTCACCCACGAAGAATGCAACGATAAATCAAGCGGTAGAGGGTCTGGGCCTTGTTCGTTTGGCCTGAAACCTTTGTGTTAGCATCATAACAAGCGAGTATCAAATAAAAACATCACATAGATATTGATTAATCCCCGTTTAAATCTCCCATAACAACACCTACAAATTCAAGAATGTGGAAAAGAAATGAGAGTTTCTTGAATTTAATAACAATCCCTAGCTCAAGAATCGTTGGAGGTGTCATGGTTGTGGCAGTAGAAGAGTCCTCATTGGATGGAGTCACTAGCATTCGTTGATCTCGTATTTTTTCCGCCCAAGATTCTATCCTCCGCCGGTGGAACATTCTGCATTACTTTGCTAGAGGTTCCTTGCTTGATGAAGCCATGACAAAAACCCCAACCCGAGCTCCATTTAAATAGTGGGGGAGGGTGAGTAACACATAGAAATAATTAATGAGGTTAATTAATGAGTTTTAAATTAATTAACCTCTTAATTCCCAATGGTGTGGCTACGCAAATGAAGTTTCAATCCATTAAATGGCTTGAAAACCCATTGGTCCCACCACCGCCGCTCAACAGGAGATAAGATAATAAAATAATTTTTTAATGTTATTTATTTATTTCTTTAAAAGTCACAAAAACTAAATTTTTCACGCAACCAACTGTGGTCAAAGTTAATCCTCCCTTAAGTGAATCCCAACGTTGTGGATTCAACGGTGCCCTCATATTTTTAATCCAAGCACCAGTTCAAAAGATAGAAAATGATGCCCATGCATTTACTGAACGTACCTTAAAAAAAGTTCAAAAATCTATTTCGGGCACACCAAGCCTCAGAATCAAGCGCCTTCAATTTTTTCAGACTCTTAGTAATCCCAAATAATTTTAAAAAAAATTATATGGAATTTCTAGGTCTTTACATTCTCCCCACCTTAGGGATTTTCGTCCCTGAAAGCTATAACAAAACTAGGGAAAAAATGGGGGGTACTGAGCACGTATCTGAGCCTCCCACTCCCAGGTGCTCTCCTGGAGGTTCCCATGATGCCAACAAACTAGCACTAGGGGAATCAACTGCCCATGAAGGATCTGATCCTGTTGATCCTCTATCTCCACTAGGAACTCCACAAACGTCGCCCCATCATCGATGTCCAACTCGCCCCAGTCGATAACGTGCGATGGATCATGCACGTACCTCCTAAACTGTGACACATGGAAAGAATTATGAACTTGGGGCATCTATGGGGGAATAGCTAGATGGTACGCCACCTCACATGCTCTTCTGAGGATCTGGAATGGTCCGATAAACCTCAGAGATAGATTTCCGCCCCAGCCAAATCTCCGTAAACCTCGTCGAGGTGAGACCCATAGGAAGACATTGTCTCCATCCTTGAACTCTAAGGGTCTCTGTCTCCTATCAGTGTAAGACTTCTACTAGCTCTGTGCAGTCTTCATCCCTCCCGGATGATCTGCACCTTCTCCATGGTAGCCTGTACCAACTCTGGACGCATAAGTGCTGACTCCTTTAGGTCTGTCCATTATAGAGGTGATCTGCAAGGTCGCCCGTACAAGGCCTCAAATGGAGCCAGGCCGATGGTGGAGTGATAACTGTTGATATGTAAAAACTCCACCAGTGGTAGGTGGTCCTCCTAACTGTGGCCAAAATCTATGACATAATCACAAAGCATTCCCTCGAGTGTCTGTAGAGTCCGCTCCGTCTGACCATCTGTCTGAGGGTGAAAGGTGGTGCTTAAGCATAGCTGAGTCCTGAACTCCTACTTTAATCCCTTCAAAAAAGAGGATATAAAATGTGTGTCACAATCTGAGACAATCACCTATGGATCCCCGTGAAGTTGTACAATCTCTTGTATGTAGTGGTGTCTGAAGCTCTCTATTGATCCCTTCTCTCAGATGGGTAGTAAGTGGGCCGACTTGGTGAGTCGGTCAATGATCACCCAGATGGAATCGTGGCCCCTAGACGTACACAGTATCCCTGTCACGAAGTCCATGGATATACCATCCCACTTCTACTCCGATACCTCAAGTGGATGAGCTAATCCTACTGGTACCTGATGCTCAGCCTTCACTTGATGACAAGTGAGGCATCAAGAAATGAACTCTTCCACTGCTTTCTTCATCCCTGGAGACTAGTATTGACGTTGAAGGTCCTAGTAAATCTTCACCACTCCAGGATTTATCATCAAAGGGGATGTGTGGAACTCCCTCAACACCTCCTATCGGAGCGTCACTGGTACCATGGTGCATCCTTTGAAGAGAACGACATGTTCCACACCTTCAGAAAATTTATCAGGATCCTATCCTGAGGATATCTGAGCATGTCGGGCCTCGCAGTATACATCCCCAAACTGTGCCTCCCTAACTCTCTGAAGGAGTGTGGGAGTAACTGTCATAGACTGGAGGTAAGATTCTCCATCTCTATCCACAAAGGATATATACAATGTGGATAGCTGCTCTATTGCCTCACTCAGAAACTGTATACCAAACCTCCTACTGAGTGCGTCTGCTACTACATTCCCCTTCCTAGGAGTGTAGAATATCTCAAATTTATAGTCCTGAAGGAACTATAGCCATCATCGCTGTCTCAGATTCAGGTTCTTCTGTGAGAAGATATACCTGAGACTCTTGTGATCGGAGTAAATAGTAAACCATTCACCCATCAAGTAGTACCACCACATATTTAGTGCAAATACCACTACTGCTAACTCCAGGTCATGGGTATCATAGTTATGCTTGTTCTGTCTCAACTTCCATGAGCTATAGGCAATCATCGCTCACTCCTGCATTAGGACACAACCTAGTCCGGTCCCTGATGTGTCGCAGTAGACTACATACCCAACACCCTCTTCTGGTAGCCTCAAGATAGGGTCACTCGTCAATCTCTGCCTCATCTCTTAAAAACTCTGCTATAATCTCTCCATCCACATGAAGGGATATCCCTACTTTTTCAAAGATAAAAAAGGTTTCACAACTTTGGAAAAGTCAGGTATGAATCTACGGTATTACCTAGCCAATCCTAGAAAACTACACACCTCGGTCACACTTCTGGGTGGCTCCCAAGCAAGAACTTCCTCTATCTTTGCTGGATCCACTATAACTCCAACCTCTGAGATAACATGCCCTAGGAAGTGGACTTCCCGTATCCAGAACTGGAACTTCGAGAGTTTACCGTAAATCTAGTTCTCTTGGAGTGTATCCATAACTATATGTAGGTGCGTAGCATGCTCCTCTTCCGATGCCGAGTATTCCAAGATGTTGTCAATGAAGACTACCACTAAGGGATTGAGGTAGGGCTGGAAAATCCTGTTCATGAGTCCCATGAATACTTCCCGAGCGTTGGTTATGCCGAAGGGCATCACCAAGAACTCATAGTAGCCATACCAAAATCTGAAGGTTGTCTTTGTTACGTCCTCATCCCGTACCTTGAGTTGGTGATAGCCTGATCTGAGGTCTATCTTCGAAAACCATCGAGCTCCCTTAAGCTAGTCAAAAAGTTCATCAATCCTTGGGAGTGGATACTTGTTCTTCACTATCACCTGATTTAGGTTCCCATAGTCCACACAAATCCTCAGACTTCTATATGCCTTCTTGGTGAACAAAATCGGGGATTCCCATAGAGAAACACTAGGCCTTATGAACCCCTTCCCCTGCAAGTCCTCTAATTGTACCCACAACTCACAAAGCTCTACGAGGGCCATCCAATATAGTGTCATAGATATCAGTGCTATCCTGGGGTATAGGTTGATTTAGAAGTTTACTTCTCTATGAGAAGGTATTCCTAGAACATAATCAGGAAAGATATCAGTATACTGGTCCACCACTACAGGATAACTCAGACTCCTCACATCAACTGCTCCGAGGGTAAGGCTAGCCAGCTGATGTGTGATTGGATGCACCCTCCTATGAGTAATTCCATCCTATGTTGTAAAGGTTCCCTTCTCGCCAGTGAAGGTAAAACTGATCCCATCCTCATAGAAACACTGCACTTTTCACCTAAAACAGTCGATCTGAGTATGGACTGTGGATAGCGATTCCATACCCAAGATGATGTTGCAAGGCCTTGATGTTGCTACTAAGAGATTCCAGCCGAGGCTCTCGCCTCCTAGAGTGATCTCACACTATTTTCACCAGTGTGTAATCGTCTAATATTCTCCCATAGAAGTCTCTAAATGTAAGGATCGAGCCAACAGCTCCATCGGAATCTCAGAGCTCCAAACGAATGTCATGGCAATAAAAGAGTGACCGACACATATGTTTATGATAACTACAACTAGAGTAGAATAGACACATATCATACCTATAATCATCTATGGATCACCATGGTCATAGTCCTCTACCGCCAAAAGATGAGCTCGCCCCTGTCCACCTGCTCCCTGTGGTCGAGGTGGTGGTGGTAAAACCTCAAACCATCATCCACCACCTGCTGCATGAACTGCTCCTCTGCCACATCCGCCACCCTATGGACCTCATCGCTTGAATCTATGTCTCTGCCTTAGCGGTCCCTCGATCATCTTATGATCATCGGTATGACAGTTTAGGCAGTTGCGAGTCATGTGGCCCTACCCACCGCATGTGAAGCACAGTCTGCTCCTCTACTGGCCTGATCCACCTCGTGAGCACCGCACCTCTGACCCTACATCCTGGGGTCATCTACCAGAAGGTTTAGACCACTTGTACCTCTGTGTTATCTACCTACTTCCTACTACAGATGATTCGGCTACTTGTCGTCTAGTGGTGGCTCTCGCCATCGGTTCCTGCTCAGCTAAGAAGCTCTCCACCAATAATGCATTCTTGAGCACTTTACCATGCGTCAGGATATTGAGTGATATCATCGATGCTATGATCTCCCACTGGAGACCCTTCTCAAAGGTCCAAGACCTGAAGAATGGATTCCATACCATGTCGGTGGAGTAGCGTGAGAGGTCAGTGAATCTCACCGAGTACTGGTCTACTGTCAGGATGACCTACTGTAAGTGCAGTAGCTCCTGAATACACACAGAGCATAGTGTCGTAAGAATGAACTCCACCCTTAAGAGGCTCTTGAAGTACATCCAGGTGAGGTTCGCCTCATCATGCATCTAGAGTGTTAGGCTCCACCATCTCCCTGCTATTCCCTGGAAGAGGCTAGTAGCTAGGATCACCATCTTCTCTACTGGTGTCTCAACTAGGCGGAAAACCCATGCCACAATCTCCAGCTAGTCCTCAGCTGCCTGGGGATTTGTCTCGCCTTGAAACCTTAGAGGCCTCTATCTCTGGAACTCATGAAATGCGCTCAATTGGAATGCATGGTCTACCTATGGGGATGGTGGAAACTTCTTCCCTTTGAGTGGTAGTGCTTCTAGTACACCACCCGAAGGTGCCAACAAAGTAAGAGGGCCCTACACTGAAGCCTCGTCGCTCGGTGGGCCATCATCGTGTACTCTCTCTGGAATCCTGGATGGCTGTCTATGTGGAAGCATCCTGAAAATAAATAGGTGCGCCACGATCAATAAGTTATACCCATATAGCTAACTCAAAAGAGATAAAAAGTAAAACATTTCCAAAACACACATAATCATTTTTTTCATGCACCAATTCAGAAATTAGAATTCAGGGTCTTGGTGTATGGATACGTCTGCTGCCGCACCAACAATGGACTCCCCGAAATGAAAACCACGCTCAAAACACTTAACACTGTTGCTCTATTGGAAATATTAGAGTCCTAGTTCTTCAGTAGAACCGACCCCTCTGATACCACTTTGTCACAACCCTTCCCCCAGGGCCCATTACCTGACTACCCCAAGTGTGCCTTCCATTGGCCAAGGGTTTCCGACTAGCACCAGAAATTCATATCCTTAAAACAGGAAGGCGTTGCCTTTAAAACTGTATAAACACAAAGTCAAAGAACACAACAAGATGAAACCAAGTAGTAAAACTGTAGTATTAAAAGTGTGTACTGAAAGTAAAGGGGATGGAATACAATCCCAACTGAAATAAAAACAACTACAACATAAAAAAAACCTCATGAGATCACTCACCAAGGTTTCTACTTGAAGGGGTAGGTAAAACTCGTCTCTGAAGCTCTGCACGTCAACCGTCACAGCCGTCCACCATCAGCCTAGCTCCCCGAGTCTCAGTCAAGGCTACCCATCGTCTGCACAAGATACAACAAGGTGAGGGTGAAGCCCGTGCATGGGTGAGTATAAAAATACCAAGTAGGGACCCCGAGACCCCTGAAGGTCTCTCAGAATTACAAAAAGGGAAAACACAAGGCATGATCTCAATCACAATCACAATGAAAAGACTCATCTCAAACTAGGTATAACTTAAGTACAAAAGTACAAATTATTAATCATAAAACTAGATCATATTATTCTATTAAGAGGCTTTGCTGCTGACTCACACAGGATCGGTAGGTACTAACCCATGCTGACCCACTCATGATCTATAGGTACTAACCCCCGCTGACCCACAAATGATCCGACCCACCCAGGATCAATAGGTACTAACCCACACTGACCCACATAGAATATGACCCATACAAGATTGGTATGCACTGACCCACACAGGATCGCTGAGTGCTGACCCACACAGGATCTAACCCACACAGGATCGATAGGTTCTGATCCACACAGGATCGATAGGTGATGATCCACACAGGATCGATAGGTGATGATCCACATAGAATCACTAGGTACTGATCCACACAAGATTTCAAGGTGGTGATCCACTTAGGATCACTAGGTTCTGATCTACATAGGATCTCTAGGTGATGATCCACACAAGATCACCATTTATTCTTCACATCTTAGACAACCACTAGATTCCCGCACATAGGACACATGATTCTGGGAGGATGCACTCCTTAATCCATCAATTGTACATCAACTGGCATGAAGTCCCATGAAGAAGTAACCCAATGATCCATCGTGTCATAAGGGTTCCAATGCAATAGACAACGTGTCAATCAGACGCCTGGTTTAAGTGTTATAGGCATTTTAGTGCTGAGGGCCCGGTTGATTCGGGTACGATCCAACCTGGATGTACTCCAACCTTCTCCACAACTTAGGTGGAGTATCTCAGAAGTACCATCTCATTCCAAGTATTCCAGTGCCATAGATGGTTCATTAAACGATTGTCTAGTTTGTGAGATACGGCCTTTTAAGCATATCAGGGCCGAAATGGGTCCGGGTCCGGTTCGACCTTGTATGGGCTGACCCGAACTGGTTCGGGTTCGACCCGGCCTGACCCAAACAAATGGGCCATGGACCAGCCTGGACGGCTCAGCTGGCTCGGCCCGCTGGGTAGTGGACCGGCCTGGCCCGCCGGCTAACATGACCCATGCGAGGGGTCACGTGACACTACGGGAAAAATGAGCAATTGCGACGGGTTATTTGCGACGGGATTTATTCCCGTCGCAAATAGTCATGTTAAAAACTTATTTGCGACGGGGGTATTTCCCCGTCGCAAATAAGGAGGCTTTTGCGACGGGATTGCTTTCCCCGTCGCAAATAGTTTTCCCGCGATGCGCGCCAAATCGCGGGAAACTTATTTGCGACGGGGAAATATTCCCGTCGCAAATAACCAGCGGCGGTAAAATGTATTTGCGACGGGAATATTCCCCCGTCGCAAATACTATGTCGGCAGGGATTATTTGCGACGGGACCCGTCGCAAATAACTATTTACCGGTTGACCGTAATAAATGTTGGCTAAGGTATTTGCGACGGGTACCGTCGCAAATAATACTATTTGCGACGGGAATCCCGTCGCAAATGGGCCCGTCGCAAATAATCTAACCTATAAATACCCCCATCCGTTTTTTTCATTTCATTCTCATTCCTTATCTTCTCTCTCTCTCAGAATTATATTTCTAGAGTTGAGTTTTTCTCCAGTTTAAGTTTTTTCTCCGGAGCTGATATTAAAGTTTTGAAGAACGATCAGAACAAATCAATTTTCAAGGTATTTATCTTCATTTTAATTTTTTATTTATTTTTAATTTCTTATTAGTTTCTATTATTATTAATTAGTTGTAATTTAATTATGTTCACATTGTTTTATTATTTAATAAATTTAAATTATAAGTATTGTTTATATGGTAATTAGGAATAATTAGTAATAATTTTTAGTAATTAAGAATAAATATTAATAACTAGTAATAAATACCAATAATTAAGAATAAGAACATTATTACATTATTAGTTTATTTTATTATTAATATTAAAATAATATAATTTTTTATATATATACAGTTCTTTTTTCATCTGTGTGTTTGCTGTCTTCACATATATTATTTGTATGTGGAGATAGAAAACGCACAGATGAAAAAAGAACTGTATATAAATTAGAAAATTATATTATTTTAATATTAATAATAAAATATATTAATAATGTTATTATTTGTAATTATTGGTAATTATTTCTAATTATTGATAATTATTCATTTAATTACTAATAATTATCAATAATTAAGAATAATTAGTAATAATTACCAATAATTAACAATAATTAGTATTAATTACCTATAATTAGTATTAATTACCAATAATTAGTATTAATTACCAATAATTAGTATTAATTACCAATAATTCGTAATAATTAGGAATAATTAACAATAATTAGTAATAATTAGGAATAATTAACAATAATTACGAATAATTAACAATAATTAGTAATAATTAGGAATAATTAGGAATAATTAGTAATAATTAGGAATAATTAGGAATAATTAGTATTAATTAGGAATAATTAGTAATAATTACCAATAATTAGGAATAATTAGGAATAATTAGTATTAATTACAAATAATTAGTATTAATTAGGAATAATTAGTATTAATTACAAATAATTAGTATTAATTACAAATAATTAGTATTAATTACCAATAATTCGTCTTAATTACCAATAATTAGTATTAATTACCAATAATTAGTATTAATTACCAATAATTCGTAATAATTAGTATTAATTACCAATAATTCGTAATAATTAGGAATAATTAACAATAATTAGTAATAATTAGGAATAATTAACAATAATTAGGAATAATTAGTAATAATTAGGAATAATTAGGAATAATTAGTAATAATTAGGAATAATTAGTAATAATTAGGAATAATTAGGAATAATTAGTATTAATTAGGAATAATTAGTATTAATTACCAATAATTAGTATTAATTAGGAATAATTAGTATTAATTACAAATAATTAGTATTAATTACAAATAATTAGTATTAATTACCAATAATTAGTCTTAATTACCAATAATTAGTATTAATTACCAATAATTAGTATTAATTACCAATAATTAGTATTAATTACCAATAATTAGTATTAATTAGGAATAATTAACAATAATTAGTAATAATTAGGAATAATTAACAATAATTAGTAATAATTAGGAATAATTAGGAATAATTAGGAATAATTAGTAATAATTACCAATAATTAGTATTAATTAGGAATAATTAGTATTAATTAGGAATAATTAGTATTAATTACCAATAATTAGTATTAATTACCAATAATTAGTATTAATTACCAATAATTAGTATTAATTACCAATAATTAGTAATAATTAGGAATAATTAACAATAATTAGTAATAATTAGGAATAATTAACAATAATTAGTAATAATTAGGAATAATTAACAATAAGTAGGAATAATTACGAATAATTAGTATTAATTAGGAATAATTAGTAAAAATTACCAATAATTAGGAATAATTAGGAATAATTAGTATTAATTACCAATAATTAGTATTAATTACCAATAATTAGTATTAATTACCAATAATTAGTATTAATTACCAATAATTAGTATTAATTACCAATAATTAGTATTAATTAGGAATAATTAACGATAATTAGTAATAATTAGGAATAATTAACAATAATTAGTAATAATTAGGAATAATTAGTATTAATTAGGAATAATTAGTATTAATTAGGAATAATTAGTATTAATTAGGAATAATTAGTATTAATTAGGAATAATTAGTATTAATTACCAATAATTAGTATTAATTACCAATAATTAGTATTAATTAGGAATAATTAACAATAATTAGTAATAATTAGGAATAATTAACAATAATTAGTAATAATTAGGAATAATTAACAATAATTAGTAATAATTAGTATTAATTAGGAATAATTAGTAATAATTACCAATAATTAGTATTAATTAGGAATAATTAGTAATAATTACCAATAATTAGTATTAATTACCAATAATTAGTATTAATTACCAATAATTAGTATTAATTACCAATAATTAGTAATAATTAGGAATAATTAACAATAATTAGTAATAATTAGGAATAATTAACAATAATTAGTAATAATTAGGAATAATTAACAATAATTAGGAATAATTAGTATTAATTAGGAATAATTAGTATTAATTACGAATAATTAGTAATAATTACCAATAATTAGTAATAATTACCAATAATTAGTAATAATTACCAATAATTAGTATTAATTACCAATAATTAGCATTAATTACCAATAATTAGCAATAATTACCAATAATTAGCAATAATTACCAATAATTAGCAATAATTACCAATAATTAGTATTAATTACCAATAATTAGTAATAATTACGAATAATTAGAAATAATTAGAAATAATTACCAATAATTAGCAATAATTAGCAATAATTAGAAATAATTAGCAATAATTAGAAATAATTAGCAATAATTAGAAATAATTAGCAATAATTAGAAATAATTAGCAATAATTAGTAATAATTAGCAATAATTAGGAATAATTAGTAATAATTAGGAATAATTAGGAATAAGTAGGATTAATTAGGATTAATTAGGAATAATTAGGATTAATTAGGAATAATTAGTAATAATTGCCAATAATGACCAATAATTGCCAATAATTAGGAATAATTTCAAATAATTAGGAATAATTGCAAATAATTAGGAATAATTAGGAATAATCAGGAATACTCAGGAATACTCACGAATACTCACGAATACTCACGAATACTCACGAATAATCACGAATACTCACGAATAATCACGAATACTCACGAATACTCACGAATAATCAGGAATACTCAGGAATACTCAGGAATACTCAAGAACACTTAGCAAAAAAAATTATATTATCAATATTTATGAAAAAATATTAATATTATTAAAATAATAAAAATTTATAAAATATTAAAATTATCAATATTTACAACAGATTTTGCTCTATTCTTAACATGTTCAAATCTTAAAGGGTCGCTAATTGTCAGGTCATGCGCAATAAAAAGTTTCTGTCAGCCATGTCCAATGTAAACTCTATAATTGTCCTTGCATGGTCGATCACTTCAAAAGTAATGTTGCAATCAGACAAACCAAGTCATTCCCTTCTTATCTATAAGAATCATCTCACATGAACCTTTACATAGACCATTCTTCCTTGAAAATTTAAGGGAAAAATAATGATATCCCCTCAAATTTTTAAGGAAGAATGATCTATGTAAAGGTTCATGTGAGATAATTCTTATAGTTAAGAAGGGAATGACTTGGTTTGTCTGATTGCAACATTACTTGCGAAGTGATCAACCATGCAAGGACAATTATAGAGTTTACATTAGACATGGCTGACACAAACTTTTTATTGCGCATGACCTGACAATTGACGACCCTTTAAGATTTGAACATGTTAATAATAGAACAAAGTTTGTTCTGAATATTGATAATTTTAATATTTTTTAATTTTTTTTATTATTTTAATAATATTAATATTGTTTTTTCGTAAATATTGATAATATTTTTTTTATTACTAATAATTAGTAAACGAAATCTGCTTGGATAATGAAGGGAAAATTTATAACCATCTCCACAACGATGATTATCAAATTTCCTTTCATTATTCAAGCAGTTTTCCTTTTGCTAAGTATTGCTAAGTATTGCTAAATTAGTAATAAATAGTAATAATTAGCAATAAATTGTAATAATTAGTAATAAATTGTAATAATTAGTAATCCTTGCTTGAGTGTTTTTTCTAACAAATTATTCAAAACCAGTAATGCTTTTATATTTTATAGAAAAATATGGAACAGCGAGGTCGTCAACAGTCATTATTAGATGACCGCATATGGATAAATCAACGTAGAAATCCAAATGGTTCTGGTTTAAATCCAGTATATATAGAGGGTGTGGAGATTTTTTTATCATTTGCGGCATCAAATTCAGAATTTGTTTCAGAAGGAAAGATAAAATGCCCTTGCAGAAAATGTGCATTGAGAACGTTTGACACGTTTGACAAAGTGGGGGAACATCTCTTGCGTTTTGGTTTTCAAGCAGATTATGTTTTTTGGTATCAACACGGTGAACGCAGTTCCAGAGCAGATGATACCAACTTGATTCCGGATCCATCCCAGTTTCAAGATTTAGTACATGATGTTGCAGGTTCATCTGTTCAACATACAGAAACTCCGGCTGATATAGCTTCAAATCCTGAGTTGGGACCGTCTGAATTTTATGAGTTGTTGAAGTCTGCTGAGGATGCATTATATCCTGGCTGCAAGATGAGCAAATTAGAAGCAGTTGCAAAATTTATGGCTATCAAATCAGATAACGGAATGTCAAACACATGTTTTGACCAGATATTTTCTTTGCTGACAACACTGTTACCCGAAGGAAATGTTTTACCTGCAAATTACTATGAAAGTAAGAGGTTGGTTCGAAATTTGGGACTTACTTGTCAGAAGATTCATGCATGTTCAAATGACTGCATTTTATATTCAGGGGAAAATGAGTCGTTGGATAGTTGTCCCACATGTGGGCAACAGAGATATAAAGAAGGACAACACGGGAAGTCTGGTTTGATTCCTGTAAAACAGTTGAGATATTTTCCGCTTACATCCAGACTTCAGCGTTTATTCATGTCTAAGAATACAGCGACAATGATGTCATGGCATAAAGAGAATATTTCAACCGATAAAAGCTTGAATCATCCAGCCGATGGTGATTCATGGAAACATTTTGATAGAGTGCATCCATCATTTGCTTTAGAAGCTAGAAATGTTCGACTGGGCCTTTCCACTGATGGTTTCTGTCCGTTTGGATCTTATGGTAGTCAATATTCATGTTGGCCTGTTTTTTTAACTCCGTATAATTTACCTCCATGGATGTTGATGAAGGAGCCATATATCTTTTTGACTTTACTAATTCCAGGACATCCGAAGAAAAATATTGATGTTTATTTGAAGCCATTGATTGATGAATTAAATTTATTGTGGAGTACTGGTGTCAGTACATATGATGTTGCAACGAAACAGAATTTCATACTGAGAGCAGCATTGATGTGGACAATAAGTGACTTCCCGGCTTATGGGATGTTATCTGGCTGGAGTACACATGGTCAGAAATCATGTCCTTACTGTATGGGAGAGAACAAAGCATTTATGCTCATTCATGGAAAGAAACCTTGTTATTTTTACTGTCATCGCAGATTTCTTCCAGCTGATCATCCTTTTCGCAGAAACAGATCTCATTTCAGAAAAGGAACAGTTGAAAGGGATGGACCTCCAAAAATGCTATCAGGTTCGGAGTTAAAATCGGTTGTATTTTCATTACCTCCCATCACTTTTGGTCCCACAATAAACCAACAGAAAATTTCTGGTTTTGGGAAAGAACACAATTGGATTAAACGTAGCATATTTTGGGATTTGCCATATTGGTCTGATTTGTTGGTCCGACACATGTTAGATGTCATGCATATTGAGAAGAACTGTTTTGATAATTTGTTTCATACAGTTTTGGATACGCCAGGAAAGAGCAAAGACAATGTAAATGCACGTTTAGATCTTGCCCAAATTTGCAGACGTCCAGAATTGGAACTATTTGAGAATGTCAGAACAGAAAGGTTACTGAAACCAAAAGCAGCTTATACACTGTCTAAAGAAAACCGTTTATTATTTTGTCAGTGGATTGCAGATTTGAGACTTCCAGATGGCTGTGCTTCCAATTTGGGTAGATGTGTAAAGAATGGTCATATTACTGGATTGAAAAGTCATGATTGTCATGTTATAATGGAGAGACTTCTACCAATTGGATTAAGAGGTCTGTTGAATTCTGTGATTTGGGATTCCATAACAGACATGTCTCATTTTTTTCGGGAAATTTGTGCGGCTACGGCAGATTATGATGCTCTAGGAAAACTTGAAAAAGATGTTGTTGTAATTATATGTAAACTGGAAAAAATATTCCCGCCGTCTTTCTTCGACTCAATGGAACATTTGATGTTACATTTGCCATATGAAGCCAAATGTGGAGGTCCGGTACAGTTTCGATGGATGTACCCATTTGAAAGATGCATGCAAAAATTGAAAAGAAAAGTATGCAACAAAGCATCTGTTGAAGGATCTATTGCAGAAGCTTATTTGCAAGAGGAAATATCTTTTTTCTGCTCCCATTATTTTGAATCTGAGTATCCTTCAAAACACAACCGAATGGGACGGAATGAGAGAAATATTGATGAAATCGACAATCAATTATCTGTTTTCAACCAGTCAGAGCTTGGTTTTGGTGGAGTTTCTGAACGCTGGCTTTCAGATGATGAACATCATAGAGCTCATACGTATGTTCTGCTCAACTGTGAAGAGATGACATCAGTTGTACTGTAAGTGTTTATATCACTTATTCTATCATTTATGTTACAGTAAATAACTTTGGTTTTTATAGGTTGTATGATAATCATATCAAGAAACAAATTCCACAAATTACAGCAGCTGCTCTCGAAGAACGGCGACTGAAAAATTTCTCTCAGTGGTTTCAAAAACTGGTAACATAAATTCTTTATCATTTAGCAACTCATTCAATGTATAGTTTACTATATTGATAATTATTTCACAAATCTTCAGGTGTCTCGACATGCTGATAAAATTGACAAACGACTCTGTGTATTGAGTAACCCACCTTCCAAACTTGTTAAAACTTATAATGCATATGTGGTGAATGGATTTCGATTCCACACGCATGCATATGGGGAATCGAAAAAAACAATGAACAGTGGAGTTAGCTTGAGAGGATCTCATCATCGAGAAAATGAAGTTGACTTTTATGGCATGCTTGATGAAATCATTGAACTCTGTTATCTTGGACAACATTACATAACCATGTTCAAATGTCGGTGGTTGGATACAGAGAGAGGCGTGCGTGTTCATCCGACTCATGGAATCATCGATATTAAATGTAAAAGTGTTCTCGCAGTAAATGAACCATTCTTATTGGCTCAACAGGCATATCAAGTTTATTATGCAAAGTACTGTGCAACATCAAGAGACTTGACTGATTGGTGGAGTGTAATAAAAATCAAAATTCGAGACAATCAGTTTAGTCAAAGTGAATGTGCTTTCACTGATGTGCAAAGAATTGAAGTTTTTCAAGAGAGTACTCAAAATCAATCTTTTTTACAAAGAGATATGAGTATCGATGACGACACCCCACATTTAAGAGTCGGTGATGACGATGATGTTAATGATGTCACACATGAATTTGAAATGGTAAGAGATGAAGCAACTGCAACTCGAATGGATATCGATGATGTTGAGGAGGAATATGAAGATGACATTGACATATATGAAGATGATGATGAAGATGAACACTTATAGAATTCCATGGTATTTATATACAATCATAATATGTATATATATGTATATATAATAGTAATTATCAATTATTTGCTAATATTAACATTTTCTGTTTCAGATGGACGAGGCCACATTTCGTGAGTTGGCGGAGGCTGACCTGCCTTTCGATGCGGATGAGTTGCTGGCAGATGACCCTCAGCCTGCAGGCGCTCCAGGGAGTACGCGGAGGGGGCGCGGTCTTGCACGATTGATGATTCCTGACCCCGTCCCCGAGCGACGTCCACGTCTTGGGTTTGATCCGCGCACCCGGAGGTGTGATAACCTGTGTAATAACCTGTGAATTTGACTAAGATTTCATTAATCTATTCACATAATAAATGTTTATTATTTTTTCAGTTTTTCGCATATAGCAGTCGGACAGGGCAGCGCTATTTTGCGCAACTATTTCTCTCAGCCGTGGACCACATGGGAGCAGATTCCCATTGATGTGCAGCAGGCCATGTTCGGCCATTGGTTGGTACGTACGTAAATAAATAATTTTTATTTTGAAAATTATTTCATTTCTAACTTGATATTTTGATTTATTTGTAGGGTTTATGGTATCCGATCGAGGATACCATGTGTGACGCCATCCACGAGGCATGGGAGGTGGCCATGCGTGATCGCCTTCGTCAGTTTTTGCACAATTTAAGAAAAGCTGCGATGAAGAAAGCAGGAGTGTCAGATTTTGAGGAGTCATGTAGAGCACACCGACCAGAGTACATTTCATCCCATGTATGGGATGGATTATGTGCGCACTGGTTGAGTGGTGCCTTTCAGAGGAGATCATCGGTGGGGAGGCAGAATCGGGGGAGGCAGGAGGTGACTCATCGAGCTGGGAGTCGTTCTTTCAGTACTCATAGACAGCATCTGGTACGTACATTATTTATAAATATTTTATATAACTATAAATATTAACAGTTTATTTTTTATTCTTATAGGCTGTCGAGCACCCCGATATTACAGAGTACGACGTATATCGGAGGATGTATAGTGATCCTGCTACTGGGGAGCTCAGAGGTGATCGTCAGCATCACATCGTGGTCAGTATTATTTGTTTTCAAGTTTAAAAATTAACTGCATATAATATATTCACAATTTTAATTTTAAATTGCAACTATAGGAGTCATATGAGGCCGCAGCGGCACAGGCCCGGCCTGAGAGTCAGGCCGAGTCATCAGATCAGACCACTGCCCGTCAGTTTGATGAGGCGGCATGGATGCAGGCCACCCAGTATGCCTTCGAGAAGGGCCGGGTAGTTGGTATCGGCTCTCGACTGACTCCCGGAGATTATTATGGCAGTGCTGCGATGTCGGCGTCCAGCTCGAGGGGAGCTCGTGCATCTTCTTCTACACAGTATGAGGAGCAGTTGCGATCTCAGACTGCACAGATAGAGAGTCTCCGACAGGAGCAGGAGCAGATACGTCAGCAGCATGAGGAGGAGCGTCGACGCCAGCAGCAGCTGTACGAGGAGCAGACGAGTCGGTGGCAGCAGCAGCATCAGGAGCAGATGGAGTACATGCGCCGACTCACTCATGCTTTAGGGATGGAGTTTCCTCCACCACCATCTGCAGATCCCCCACCTCCCCCCCCTCCTACAGATTAGAGTTTGTATTTCTGTTATAAAATTTGTGAAATCAAAATTTTTTTTTTCTATTCGTAGTTTCTGTCTCATTATAAAATATTAATAATATTATATTTTTAAATAACAATATTAATATGAATAATAATAATATTTATATTTTATAATATTAAATTTTATATATATATTAAAATTTTATATATATATTAAAATTTTATAATATTATAATTTAATTATTTTTTTGTAATACTTGAATTATTTTAATATTTGAATGTAAAATAATTCTATTATTTTTATATTAATTAAAATAACTTATTAATATTTTTTTTATTTATGAATTATAATTATAATATTATTATATTAATTAAATTATTTATTAGTATTCTATTATTTTTATTTTTGAATTATAATTCTACTATTATTATAGTAATTAAAATAATTTATTATTTTCATTTGTAAATTATAATTCTATTATTATATTAATTAAAATAATTTATTAATAATTTATTTTTTTTATTTTTTTTATAGTATTTGCGACGGGATACTATGCCCGTCGCAAATACTAGTATTATTAATATTTTTTTATTTTTTTTTAAAAAGAGTATTTGCGACGGGTCCCGTCGCAATTACTATGAATAGTATTTGCGACGGGTCCCGGTTCCCGTCGCAAATACTAGTATTATTAATTTTTTTATTTTTAAAAAAAAAACGTTATTGCGACGGGCCCGTCGCAAAAACTATTTGCGACGGGTCCCGTCGCAAAAGGTATTTGCGACGGGCCCGTCGCAATAACTGTTTAAAAAGTTTTTTACAAAAATACGGAATACTATTTGCGACGGGGAGAATGCCCGTCGCAAAAAAGGGCTTTAGCGACGGTCCCGTCGCAAATAAGTTTAGTTGCGACGGCGTTTTCCGCAACGGGCTATTTGCGACGGGGTCCCGTCGCAAATGGCTATTTGCGACGGGATCCCGTCGCAAATAGCCCTTCGCAAATACCTGTTTTTCCAGTAGTGTGACCACTTGTTTTCGAACGGCTCAAAGAGCCGTTCAACTCTTTAACTGGAGGTGCCACGTGGCACTGTCTCAACTGGTAGTGGGACCCACGGGGCGTAGGTCCCCTTCACCATGGCTTTGAAGCCACGACCACCTCCTGCGGCGTGCGACGGTGCGCCGCTCTTCACCAACGCGGTCAACTGAGGGATGACCGCCCGTCTGGTCCGTCGTGGCGCCGAGCAGCGCCACCTCCTTTCGTGGCCGGCAAGTGCCAACTACCACCTTTTCCCTCCAGCATCATTCGCCGACACCTCTTCTTCTTCCGTGGGGATATAACGACGCTCCAGAGCTTCGTTTCCACTCCCGTCTGCGCCTACAGGCCTCCTAGGATACCGCTGTCACTGCGTGACCCTCTGATTTTCATTTTCGTCAAATTCAAAATTCGTCTGTGAAGAAGGCAACGATAAATCAAGCGGCGGAGGGTGCAAACCTTGTTCGTTTGGCCCGCACCCTCCGCGTTAGAATCATAACAAGAAGGTATCAAATAAAAACATCACATAGATATTGATTAAGCCCTGTTCAAATCTCCCTTGACAAACACCTCCAAATTCAGGAACGATGAAAAGAAATGAGAGTTTCTTGAATTTAATAACAATCCCTACCCCGAGAATCATTAGAGGTGTCACGGTTGTGGCAGTGGAAGAGTCCTCATTGGATGGAGTCACCAACATTCGTCGATCCTAGATTATTGTTGCCCAAGTTTCCATCCTGTGCTGGTGGAAGATGCCACAGTACTTTGCTAGAGGTTCCTCGCTTAATGAAGCCATGACAAAAACCCAAACCCAAGCTCTATTTAAATAGAGGGGGAGGGTGAATAATGCATCGAAATAATTAATGAGGTTCATTAATGAGTTTTAAATTAATGAACCTATTAATTCCCAACGGTGTGGCTACGCAACTGAAGAGTCAATCCATTAAATGGCTTGACAACCCATCGGTCCCACCACCACCGCTCAACAGGAGGTAGGATAATAAAATAACAACTTTATGTTATTTTATTATTTCTCTTAAATGTCACAAAAACTAATTTTTTCACTTGAAAAACTATGGTCAAAGTTAAGCCTCCCTTAAGAGAATCCCGACACTAAAGATTCAACGGTGCCCTCAGTTTTTTAATCCGAGCATCGATTCAAAAGATAGAAAACACCACCCATGTGTTTACTGAACATACCTTAAAAAAAGTTCAAAAATACATTCCGAGCACACCGATCCTCAGAATAAAGTGCTGTCAATTTTTACAGACTTTCAATAATCCCAAATAATTTAAAAAAAATTATATGGAATTTCTGGGTCTTTACAGGCATGATAGTTTTAATTATTTAAAACTTAATATAAATAATAAACATCAAATTATAATAAATTTTATTTATTGTAGAGGCATAAAATAATAACTTTTCTTGTTTGAAATATAAACGTATATTTTGATAAAATAAAATCCACTTAACAATAACAAGAAATAATTTATTATTTTTTATATTATATTTTAAAAATAGAAATACTTTAATAAATATAAAATTTGATTTAAAAATTTAAATAACTTGAAAATAATTTCATATACATATATCTACATAATATAAATATATCTACATGATATTGTAATTATTGTTGAAAAATATAAGTCTTTAAATAATGCATAAATAATCACTTGCAATAACACAATCTGAATATATAACAAATAAAAAATAATTTTTTTAATTTGAATGAAATATAAATTTTATAAGAAAAATTATTAGAATAAAAATTTTACATATGAAAATAAATTTCCTACCAAAAAATAAATCAAGTTAAAATAAATAAACAATTAATATATTTTAAAGATTATAACTCTAAAAAAATACCATCTTCTAAATAAATCCTTATAATAAAAATAAATTTCCTTACTATTAAAATATGAACATAAAAATATAATGGATAATCTCCCTTACTTGATTGTAGAGTATTTCTTCTTATTATTATAGGCTAAAAAACTCACTCACTCTCACTGATATTTGTGTGCAGTATACCAGTAATATTAAATCCAGACATTCAAAACATAAAAGAATGAGGAAGACCAAGCCAAACTATTGAGCAAGACTCTAATTTATAGCATATTGATAAAAGAATGGATTATATTTTATTCATTCATTCAGTATGAACCTTACCGAGAAAGCTATTATTGGGTCTAATTATATGCATTTTTATTTTTCATTAACTTTTACAGAATAAAATTAAAGATGAAAATGACATAGAGATAAAAATGGAAACAAATGTCAATTTCAAGTGTAAATATTTTTTACTTTGTTTTAATCTAAACAATAGATGCTTCTTTAAGAAGCACAGACCTCATTCAAAAGAAAAAAATAGTGAATTTTGGGTTTTTTTTATTATAGGATAGTGAAACTAGACTTGTTGGGATACACATATGCGGGATGATAAGGTTCAGTGGATAACTGAGGGAAATTAGAGATATCAAAAAACCTAGAACTCATTCGAGCCTTGGTTTTGTTCAACCCTTAAATCGCTCGAGCCTTGGAATAGTTAGAGCCTTGATTCTAGCCTAGATCTGAGATTGGATTCGATAATGAAGAGTGCCTCGCTTCTGCGGAGAGCTTTAGATATTGCGAATTGATTTGCGATGGTTATGGCTCTTAAAATAGATCGTGACACTTTTACCAGTGCTTCCAAAAAAGAACTGATAAAAATACATTTTATCAATGCTAAGTTAATAAGCATTGATAAAATGAATCTTTATCTACACTAATGTTTTAGCACTGATAAAGATTGATTCTATCATCGCTTTTTTAGCACTGATAAATATATATTTTTATCAGCGCTGATAAATACTTATAATACTTAAACAAATAATATATTTTTTAAAAGTATAATTATTACATATAATTATAATACATATAATAATAATTTTTATAAAATAATAATTTTATAATTCTTTGAATATATAATTATTTATTTATAATTATATAAATACTTTAAAAATAATAATATTATATCATTATATATATTTATATAATTATATATATAAATAAATATATTAAAAATAATACTTATTTAAATAACATTATTATAATTTTATAATTAATTATTTATAATTATATAAATAAAATTTAAACATATATTATTTATTTATAATTATAAATGTATAAAATAGAAAATGTACATTTATAAATGTATTTATTTATAAATATTTTTTTACAAATGCATTTTTAACATTATTAATGAATATTTAATCTTAAGTGGATGCATGTTAAAAATGAGTAAAATTGATTAATTAAAAATGAGTCCAATTTTAAAAATTTGAATAAGTTTTATTAATATAAATAATTAAAAAATGGATATATATTGAAATAATGATGAATACATATTGAAAATATTAAAACATAGTAAATAAATAAATATAAATAAATAATATAAATTGATTAAATTCCTAATTTGTTTGTGTATGTGCGTATATATATAAAAAATTCATTAATTATGTATATGTGAAATCCATATAATACGTTTGATCTATGTTAAATTGAAAAATCAAATGAAATTCATTTATATCAATTACCCAATGCAATTATTCAGTATTTTTAATTCATAATAATTTATAATTATAAACCATTATTCACTAAATATGTTACTATTTAATGTAAAGCATAAATAATATTTTGTATTATATAAATCATATTTATATACATTAATATATATCTATATATTTAATATATAATATTTATTAACATTATCAATAATTATTTAATTAATAAAATGTTTAATATTTTTCTCAATTTACTTATTTTTAATTATTATTTTTTTAATTTTATTTTACATATATCTATATATTTAATATATAATATTTATAATTTATATACAGTATAATCAATTTATTCATTTTTATCAATAATTAATTAAGTAATATTTTTTTAATTTTATTTTAATAAAACCATTTTTTATTTATTTAATTATTTTCGTACTTTTATCAACGCTAAAAGAGCACTAATAAATTATTCCTTATTGGGTGCTATAAATAAAGCAATGATAATGGGTGTCCTTTATCAGTGCTAAACATTAAGCATTGATAAAGGACACCCTTTATCAGTGATAAAAAATGTACTAATAAATGTTGCTTTTTATCAGTGCTAAAAAATATATACTGATAAAGGGTGACTTTATCAGTACTTTTTTCAAGCGATAATAAAGGCCAGCACTATTAAAGGTATGTTTTTTAGTAGTGGGCTATGAAATTGTTGATGTTGATCATGGAATTCCTAGAGTAACTAAAACCACCAATTTTCTTAGTATTATCATGAATGTTTTTGAAGCCGCCACCAAGGGGATAATTATGTGTTAAAAGTAGAAATACCTTCCCAAAGGGTCTCATGACCCATAGCTTCACATTTAATATAAAAAATATTGAATAAAATTGACTGATAAGTTTAAGTTATCTTAATAGTTATATATTGAGTGAAGATTTTATAATATCAACTATAATATTATTTCTCATGCTCGAATGGCCCGAAGGCCTTCTTTTATTTATTTATTATAGATAATCCCCCTTTTAAGGGTTGAAGGGGAACCCGTACATGACCTGTAGGCCCAAGGCACAAGGCCCAACATGACCCGTAATACATGACCCGAAGGACCAGAGGCATACCATGACCAATACATGACATGTAGAAAAATATTGGATAATATTATCATTGTGTTTGGGTTCTATAATGTCCATTACAGAGAATTTGAATTTCTTAGGTTTAGTATGAATGTATTCATATTTCACCGGAGACCCTAGTACCTTAAAATTCTATATAAAAATGGATAACATTATTAGAAGGATATGGTGGTCTTAACAACCATTTTATCAGATTTTCCAGGGGTGAGAACACACATTCTAAAGGAGACTTATATTTACATATGGTTGTAACAATTCTATAATCAATAGAAGATTCTAAAGTAATTTTAAATCTATTGTTCTTGGAAATTAGAGTTTTCTAAAGTTTTTCATCCATCTTAGCTAGTGAATGAAAGGATTTGAATTTTGTAACAGTAGAAGATTCATGTTTTGGGGGACTAGAAGAATGTATGGAGATATCATACAGGAAATGACGAACATACAAGGAGAGATCTGGCAAGGTCATTTTTCATCAACACTAGTAGAAAGGAACTAATGGGATTGTATAGAGGACCCAAAATATGAAGGTAAATTCATGGTGGTACAACCTCCAACACTATCAACCAGAATAATAAAATCAATTGAAGTAGGAAATACTAAATATTTAGGTTTATCCTGAGGTGATCCATCCAATTATAAAGGTACTAAGGATAGAAAGTGTCCATAACCAATTTCCTCAGAAAAAGCTCTGTCAAGAACATGTAATCCACAAAGAAGTTTTACAAGATAAATATTATCCATAGTAATAAATTAAATAATAAAAGGATCACCTAAGGTATCACTAAGAGATCCAGGAAGATCCATGAATGCAACACTAGGAGTCCAGGGCTTAGAAAAAGGACAAAATTTTATCTTGGTAGGAGGAGAAGCTGCCTATGAAACCATTATAATCATATCATTTAGACAATGAGCCACCTATGTAAATTCTCCAATAGGATGAGTATAGAACATACATAGGGACTATATGGTGAGGGTCTAGAGAGTTCTCTAATCCAAAACCCACCTTCTCATGTCATTGTTGTGTGATTTATTATTTAATTTTGGGTTATTTTTATGTTTTCAAAGTTCCTAGTGTTTTTTAGAAGATTTAGCATGTCCCAGGTTCTTTCTATACATGATATAAGTATACCATGTTGTAGCCTAGGTATACCACTCCATATAATTCCTCCTCTCCATTGTGATTTTTTAGTGTGAGGGGTAGTTGTGATGTTGAGTAGGGGCTACATTTTGTTATGTTTGGATTCTCCAGTGAGGGATTCTACCCATACTTTATCAAAATATTAGGAGAGAGATGAACATTACACAACACCCAAATACATGCATGAAGAGTTTGAGTTCAACAAAATTTTGATTATGTGATGTTCATTCGATACACTTTATTTGTATGAACTCATTTTCCATGCAATATGTTACTATCAGACCAAATAAGAATATGATCGTGAAGGAATCATTTGCTGGGTTTGATCTCACAATATCAATTCATGCTGGATTTGTAAAAAAATTTGTGAAATGATACATGTTTAATAGTGTGGTGTGGATGATGAATCCATGGGAATTGTGATTACTGGAAGATAAATGTTGAAGGAACTAAATATTAAAATAGCTCTTCTTGAGTATGTTGAACCTATAAAGCTATATTAGAAGGAGGTTCACTTTATATAAAATCTATCCCTATTTGATTATCCAATGAGAATTACCTCTATAAGACTTAACATCTTAAAAATAGTCTATAACATAAGAAAACTCTAAATTAACAGTGGGGTCATCAATGAGTTTAATGATGGAAAATGATTCTTTTATGATACAATGAAATAGACCTGGAGGCTTTCCCAAGTAGATATCCTTCATTAAAAGATCACAATACCATGAATGTGACATAGAAAATAGAAGGAATCAAATTTTAGGAAGTAAATTATCTTCCAAAATGTGATATAATCCCTCACCCATAAAAAATCATGGTCAAGAAATTCTAATGACATGATAATCTCAATGTAAATACCATCCAAAATGGTGTATATCATAAAGAGTGTTAAGGCATCAATGCAAATGAAATTCATAATGGAGTCTATGATATCCTCTAATATTGATGTGTTTTGAAATGAGAGTGGTAAACCTAGATGATGAACTCATGTAGAATCCATATTGTGTCCTATTTATTTAATTGTACCCATCAACTAATGGAATAAGAGAATTATTTTATGATCAGAAATTTGAGATACACTTCCTCATGTAGTCACAAAAGTAGATTCTAAAAAGAAATAGATAGAGAAGGATACCCTATTATGGATAGATAGGGCCATTTGACCATGAATCATCCATATGGTGTTATAAAAATTCATAGAGACAATAATCAAGATGTGATACCTTCTAATTTTGGAAACAAGGGTCAAAGAGTTATTTGCGTTGCTAATTTAAACTTAATGATTATTTCCCTAAGTTTTCTCACCATTCTAAATGTCTTTAGTTGGTTTTGAATCCCCACTTGGTAAAATTTAATTTTAATGAAAATGTTAATGTGATTTGTGAATTTACTAAAAATAAAAAAATAAAATGAGATTTTCAATTTGAATGAGAAACCAGAATGATGAAATAAAATACACCTCCTAAATATGACATGTCATACAAGACCACGACTGCTACCTACGTCTGGTGTGGCAGGGGCCTACAACAAATAAAAATTATTAAGATAATAACAATGAATGTAATAAAAAATAAATAAACAAATTCATTATAAACCTACCTCATAATATCCCCCACACTATCACCTCAACGCATATACTCCCACAGTGCTATGACCTTAGCTAAAAACTGCACATTTACCTCCTCAAAATCACACATCTGTGCCTATAAATAGGTCACCTTTTGTTTCATCATAGAAATAATAGGAGCCAAAACCTTAGTGTGAGAATATATAGAACTAGGAATCCCCATTTCATTTGTCAAGTTGTAGCCATGTCCATCATGACCAATAATGTGATGAAATATCTCATCCCTTCCCATGGAAAGTTTCCACTGGTCCTCTAGAAGTTGTGCTAACTCAACCTCAAATTGAGCATGTGTAATATATAAATATAAATATATATGTATATACATATGTATGTAAGTATTTATAATTAGTACAATAACTTATTATAAGATCTACAACCTCTAGATCATTTCGATCACAAGTCGTCATCCACACCAACATTTTATCAGTCGGTGAACCTTGCTCTAATAAATATATACCAATAAGATATTAATATATAAAACAAAGTCATATTAAATAATAAATTTAAAAATTAAATAATAAATACATCATGACAAATCTGGGACACATTATCAGTCCCAATCCCGTGAGGTGGTCCCTGTAACACACAATTCTCAGTATGATGTGCTTCCACCTCCTTCATTCAATTAATTAAAATTTAAAACATGTAAAATACTAAAAATTATTATAAATATATAAAAATAAATAAATAGATTCATCATTACCGCCTCAATGGACTAACATGCAACTGACTCGCACCACTGAGATGGTAGACCGCCTCTCGGGACTCTATCTAGAATGTCTGGGGCACCCACATTTGGTACCCCATGCTCCCTATTGACTCTAAATTTATAATATTTCCACATTTTATGACATATTTCTATACAAACTAGCCAAAACTCATTGGGGGAACACCCTCATATTATTATATTTAAGAAAAAAATAATCACAAATATAAGTATTTTTTAAACATAGTTGAGAAACTAAAATGATCCTCATACATGAACTTCCTTCCATAGTCGATCTAATGTATCCTTTGGGAATGAAGCCCAATAACATGTAGAAGATGAAAATACATGTGGTTTTCATATAATATGACCCAAATAGTGAATAAAATTAGGGGCACCCACTCCTATAGGATGGTATGTCTCATCAAATGATAAGTTAAGGGTCATGTCAGAATTCAATGATGAAATACCATGACTAGGCCTCTCCTATGAGAGAAAGAAGTGGTCGAGTCTGATCCTATTGAAAAAATATTCACACATAATTAGAAATATGTGCATATATATGTTTAATTCTTAATTACAAAAATAAAAACACTTTTACAGTCATACATACCTCGACCCATAGGCGTAGATGGCTCTGCAGAATGATGTGGATCAGGTGCATGTTCCCATGACATGTCTGTGGTCATAAAAAGAATTAGTAAGGAAATGATTCATTGAATATTACATTACCATATAATATTAAAAACAAAGGAATCATGTACGTTTTATTTATTGAACACATATTTAATCAAATATAAAGGAGTGGTTGGCTCAAAACTGATGTCTAGGAAAATCTATGATATTTCATTATTACATAACCTTAAAATCCCATAGAAAGGATAAATATTCAATACCAATTCATTTTATTAATAAATAATGATAAATTCATAAATGTTTATTTTCTCAACACTAGGAAATAAAATGTTTTGAATGTTTCTTTCCTCTACCAATAATTAAATATCATCATTATCATGTATTGGATAAGAAGCATTTACATGCATGAACACAAAATATTATTTCATAAATCACAAAGATAGGAATAAAACTTCTATATGTATAAGATTATAGAAAAATATATAAATTTAATTCCAAGGGGATCACTCAAGTTGAACCAGATCCACTGATTTCATATGAATTACATAGAGTTATCATGATACTATAAATATTATTTATAGAAATATTTTCCCCAAATTAAAGTAAGGTTATTATAAGGGACAAAAAGATATAGAATGTGAAGAGAGAGAGATAGATATAAATAAAAGGTTTTGGTTGACTCATAATTGTTCTCTATCAATTGAACTACCTCAAACATGTTGTCTTATTATCGTGATTCCTAAAAATAACATCATTAATTCTTAGTTTTAATTATTTGTATATTAGTAAATTAGTGATCTAATAAATACCCTATACTCATGTATATGGTATAGTCCTTACTAGTTATTATTCTAATAATACCTCATACACTTGTAGGATTTGTGTAGTTTACAATTACATAAATACATTAAGAAAAAAATTGGTACTATATTTAGGGATAAGAGGGGTTATTTTTTTTTTGCGAAGTAAGAATTTAATAAAACAAGGGAATAATAGAAACTTAAATCAAGATATATTTTTTGGATTTCAATGTAAATTCCAATAATGATATCCAAGTGTATTATAAAATGTTATTTATGTTCAAAAAACATCCATTCTTCCTCTAGAAGAAAAAAACTGTAATGATTTTGAAGAATTTTTTATAAAATTGAATCTAAATTATCAAGGAATGAAGAAAGAATATAGTGATAAAAAAGATGCATAAGATTTTTGACATTTTGAGTTTAATTAAGATAGAAGTAAAATGGTGATAATTTGGTATCATGGTAAAAAATAAAGCATAATAAAGCATGCAGACACTATGCAGCCCGAAGTGCCTTTTCTACTAGATTAAAGGATCCTATAAAACTAAAATAAATATGCCAAAACTTTTGAAATCTTAAAATCATATCTAGGAGAATAAATTTCATGATCCTCGTGTCATTATAATTTCACAAGAAAAATTTTAAATGTACTGGAAGCAAAGAAATAAGATGTGTGTAACAGTTATCGAAATGGCGCTTGGTGAATGGAAGATGAAAAATTGAGTTTTTATAAAGAGATGAGTTCACTGAATATCGAATAGTGGTATGTAAAGATTCTTGGAATAATGATATTTGGAAGTAAAATTATTATAAGATGAGATAATTAGAAGAAAAATTATCCAAAGATGAAATAATACTCACCAAAAGGAACCCTAGGCCATAAAGATCCACAGATAGGAGATGTCAGAGGTGTAGGTGAGGGTGGGGGTGGAGGAGGAGGTTAGGAAATGCATGAGGGAGGGGAGATGGTGAGGAATTATGGGTGGTGGAAGGGGATCTGGGTGTGGTGTCATAGGTGGGGGTGGAGGTGGAGGTTGGTTAAGGTGTGAGGGAGGGGCAATGGTGAGTGAGGATGACTAGTAGTTACAGATCCAGGTGCAGTGGTGGCAGTGGATTTGGGTGCAACGACGATGAAGAGTTAGGTGAGTGGAGGGGTGGCAGCCACATGTCTCTCTGTGAAGGTAATGGTTGGGGGGAGGAGGGTTAAGGTGCGGGGGGGGGGGGGGGATTATGCTTTTTTTTTTATTAATTCAGGTCAGCGATCACCATTGGTGTTCACCCATTCTAGGGGGTGAAAATGCCCATTTTTCTAGTAGTGCTAGTTTTGAGCATCTACATCCACATATTTGTTTTAATTTTACCCCCTTCATGGACTTATAATAGATTGTTTTATATATATAGTCCAATACTGTTTCCCCTACTTCCATTAATGAGTCTCATCACAAGAAACACCGCAATTTTGCGATAAAGTTCATTATTATTGATTATTTTCATAATAAAATTGAAAAAAATCTAAATGATAAAATAAAAAAGAGATATTAAAATAAAATAAAACTAATTTGAATATAGGTAAGTCTTGATGTAGTCCCGACTCTATAAGAAACAAATTTATTAACCCAATAATTCTTTCCAAAATTAATAAGTTTCATTTAATAATATAATTCAACATATTTAAATGAGATTGAAATAACATAGTACATGAATTGGGGGGGGGTATGTTATTTATTGGTAGAAAATGAATTCAAATCATAATTTTCAATTTAAAAAACACAGAGTTCAAAAAATAGAATACAACATTAAAAGTTCTATTTTATGCAACCCACAACTGGGTATAAAACTACATAGCAGTAAATTAATAATAACTTTTAATTTTTTTAGAACTGTTGTATTTTATTACATATTTGTTTTAGTGTTTTGTTGTGAAATTACCGGAGAATTACTACCTCTAATAAATTAACAATGATATAAAAACATATAAATGTAACTCGATTTAGGAATATAAGTCATTATGTAACTATGGTTTATAAATTAAAAGAGAATATTTAAATAATGTAAAATAGGGATTCAATGATATAAAACACATGATTATAATAAAAATGTAAATAATGATAAAGATAGATAATGATTGAGTAGTATATGAAAATGACATCACTCCATTTTCGATGCATATAATTTGGATAATACAAATTCCTCTTAGTGAAAATGTTAAATTCATAGAAGAACCTAGTATAAAAATTAATATTTATAATGTTTGTTAAAAATATATGAATAAATAATTTTCATGGAATAACTATTAAATGAATAATTGGTAAGATATAAACAATCAAAAATTTGAGAACCAAAGGTCTATAATAAATAAAAAATATATATTTTTAATAAATATTCTAATAAAAAGTGTTCCTAATGTATTAACTAAATTGAATTATAAATAATACTTTGAGGAAATAAATTCTTATATTTAGAAAAAATGAATGATTATTGTATAATAAATTATGAAAAAAGGTATTTTAGAATAATTTTGAAAAAAAAATCACATAGTATATAAAAGTGGTGGTTGATTGCATGATGTTAAGTTTGAGAAGTTTAAAATGTTTTAGGTGTTACTGCCATAGAATTTAGACTGATATTATTATTACATATCATTTTTAAACCTAAAATAAAATTAAAAAATAGATATTATAAGAACAATATATTTATTTATTAAAAATTTAATATAATAAGTATTAAGATACATAAAAAATTGAAGAATATTGTCTTCCATGCTTAAAACCATCATATCCATTGTAGTATTCAGATTGATTGTAACTCTCTCATCTGGGTAGTTTAAAATTTAATGATTTTATAAATCAACCATATGAATCATATATAGTTAATAATTTTTTAAAATAAAAATAAATTGAAATGAATTTTTTTTAAGAACTAAAAAAAAGTGAATGAACTATGTATGGGTAAAATTGATAACTACAAGTAAAATAAACTCTATAAACTCATGTTAGTATATGAAATTTTATCTAATTCAGTAATGTTAACTACTTTCTTATTTGTGTCTGAAGTATTTCAATCATTAGATTTACTTGAAAAATAATAATGGAAGTTAATTAAAGTAACACCCCTAGTTTGAGGTATGTGATTATATTTTATATCTTTCTAAGATATAGTTTTATTAGGCTTAGTCTCAATTATTTTATGAATTGTTTTGAAAAGTTTTAGAGGGGATTTAGAGGGAATGTGGTTAGATCATGGTTAGGGGAAACTGTGTGGTTTTATCCTGGTAACCATTCAGGGTGTAGAGGGGTGTTATATATAGGAACACATTAGTGCACAGTTTAGATGAAGTATGTTCAAGTCACATTACTCTAATTTTCGAGACACAGTTGATTTACACAGTTAGTGTATGATTTTACAAACCATGAATCTTAACCATGAAATGCAGTTTTAATGTTGTAAAATTAGTTTTTATCCTATTTTCACCTTGAAACCCTGATTTCTCTCCTCCCTTCCTGGGATCTTAGACTTTTAGCATCATCTAGGCAATTTTGGGTGTCCTCTTCTTCCCTGATCTTGATTCCGATAGATCTTTGAGCCTTGGATCTAGAATGTAAAATGTAAGAACCTTGATTTTATTTTTCTTTAAATATCTTCTCATATCTTCTCGAATAGAATTATAGATTGGTGTTTTTATGCCGAAATCTAGTGTTTTTATCATATTATAATCAAAGATCCTTATTACTCATTTAAGGAAAGGAAGAAGGAACCCAAACCCATCTAAATTGTTATGAATTCATCATTTTGTTTATCATTTTGAGGTCGGTGGATTCTCATCCTCTCACCTTATCTAGAACTTTGAGTCTTGTCTTTATTAAAATAAATTATTCATGATTTTAATTGGATAATACTATATAGATTTTATTGGGAAAATCATTTTATTTATTTATCACATATTGGTGTTTCTTTTAGGTACTTTAATTCGTTTTGACTATTTTTTGGGTCTTATATTAGGTAATTTTGGGTGAATTTTGTATGTTTTAAGAGTTTTTTGGTCCTATGAATGGTTGACACGTAGTTAGGGAAAACCACACAGGTATTCCTAGGAAAATGTGTAGCTTACATAGTTCCGTAGGAGGGCACATGGTTAGGTTAATGATTAGTACAAACTGTGTGACCTTCTCCTAAAACCATGAAACTTGAGGTAGATGAATTTCTCATGGTTGGAAAATGTTTTCTCAAATAGTGCATCAAAACCATGTGATTACTCCAGTATCCCAAAAAGGGATGTATGGTTAGTGCATAGTTTATTAAAAAATGTGGCTAAACTGCATGATGCGTATTAAGTTTTATGAATTTTAATTTCGAGACCCAAAACAAACATATTTTTCCTGATTCTTCTTCTGATGGAATAATCTCTAGACTAAGGAGGCCCCTCCTAGATATTTTGGATATTCCTCACCTCCTAGTGATTGACTTTGATGGATCTTTAGGTGTTTGATCTAGTTTTTCAAAGATATCTACCTATTCTTAGTCTTTATACATTATTATTTTAGATCTGATCTTCTATCCTTGAAAAAAACTTTAGATTAGGGATTTTGATTCTAAATCTAAGTTTTACGACATGATCTAATTTGTTTCCTTATAAATCCATCTTGGAATTGGGTTTTATTATCCAAATCTTTATTGATTGTTATTCATTATTTAAGAATCATTTTGGTAAGTGATTTCTGTAAGATCATGGGTTTTTATATGTGGTAATTTTCTTTTGAATTTAATTTCAAATCCTTGATTTTGACTCAATGTGAGTTAATAATGAGTTTATGGGAGTTTTAGGGGTGTTTAGGGCTTTTTTAGATCCCATAGGCTCAGTTTTTGGGAAATTTATCTGGGTTGTATGGATAGTAGAGACCATGAAACCCATGCCGTAAAATTAAAAGTAACTATGTGGGGTGGTCTAGGCCTCTATCCAGGACTGCATTCCCATGTGGGGTTGGAAAAAGAGAGGAAAATGGAACATAGTTTTTCCTTATTGTGTGCCTAAGGCTAAACACCCATTCGGGATGCTTTGCAGTTTTTAACAGAGGTGTAAAACATAGTTTCCCAAACCATGCACATAAATCGTGTGAGTTCCATGTTGAGGTAGTGAGGGGTTCATGAATTGTGAAAATTTTGGCCTACCATAAAACCAAACTATATGGCCCAATGTTTTTGGGTAAAAAAACCAAATTTCCCTTAAAATTTCTAAAATCCTAAATCTATTTTTTCCTCCTTATTCCAACATATATACTCCTTCACATTTGGAGAGATTCGTAAGCCTTAATCCTAGTATTTTATCTCATTACTCCATTCGATGTTCGATTCGAGATCCATTCATCTCATTGGATCCATGTCGGTATGTTCTTCATTCATCTTGCACCTTTTTTCATTTGTATTTGTATCGAAAGAGTTATTTATGTGCAAGATAATATTTCCTATTTCCAGGTTTTTTATCCATTTTATTCTAATACTACTTGATTTAGGAGTCAATATTGGATGAGTATTCTAGCATGGGTATACGGTAGGTGGTCTATACCTTTCCCTCAAGGTTTGGTGTTTTATATGACTTGTTGCTGTTGTGCTGCACTCCTGGATTTCCAACGTTGCCCCTAAAATTAAATGAATGTCTTGATTAATTTGTTTGGGACCTGTTTATGTTTCCTATTAGTACCATTATATGTTTGGAGGTCATTTTCATCAGCCTGAGCCACGCATGGGGTGTTTTCTGCCCTTTTAATATTGTTTTGACCACCTCTGAGGTGTGTTATTATAATCGTCCTATGTTATAACACCCTGTTGGGTGTGTGTGTGATCACCACTTATTTTGGGAGCCTTGTTGAATTATATGATAATTAAAGTAATTATTGGGAGAGGTATTATTCCTCCTTTTCATGTGAATACTTATGATAAAATGAGTTAAATGGAAAATGTGAACAGAGTTGGATGAACTCATGATAAGTGAATGATAATGATATGGATTATGAATTGATATTGATAAATTGATAATTTTAGTGGATGACTTGGAAACTTATACTACTCATATCCCGATTCCATTGGATTCCATGTAAATTTTTACTATATGGATCCCAACTATGGTAGTGGATGCCTCCGACATTTCTTCTCCTTAGATCCTGATTCCATAGGGTGCCATGAAAATTTATACTCCATGGATCCTTATAGGTTATGGTTGTAGATGCCTCATACATTTATACTTGTTGGATCATGATTCTATAGGTTTCCAAGTACACTGCTACTCCTTGGATCCGCTTTCTTGGAATGCCTTGGATGAGATCCTTGGATTCCTCCCAAGTCTTTACCGTGTTTCCATTAAGATTATCCATGGAATCAATGAGGATCACTTGGACATTTATACCTTGGATCTATCCCTTTCAAATATGACACTTGATTACACAAAATAAACTATTATGTATGATTTATCATGTTATAGATATCTATGATATGAGTATCTAATTTCAGTCATTAGACAGGACAATATTACACTTGTTTATTTATGTTTTATAGTTAGCCCATGATTATGGGTTCTTGGTTATTGTTCATAGGGATCCATGTTCAGTTGGATAGAATCTCATATACATTTGACACTATAATTTTATTACTGCTATACTAGTGATATACTACACGCTATTGGTGGTGGCCTACATAGTGTTATCTTGTACTCTTTTGGGCCATCATTGGGTACCCAAATAGATTTCATCGATATAGGTAGGGATCAGGGAAATCACCCACTTTATGATGATTGATTTGATCATTACTTAGAAGAAGAGGATCACAAGACTAAGCTATGATTGTGATTCTAGCTAAAGATAGTTTCTTTTTGGTATTTTGATCTTTTGATACATGTATTACAATGGATACTTGTTTACATGTGTTGACTGCCTTTTTTGTATAGAGACATGATATTATCATCATATTGTACATAAAACTACTCCTAGATTTATTATTATTATTATATTATTTTGGATGTTTATCTTCTACCTCTGATTTATATTATGATTCTTCTTATTTACCCACTTATGATACCCCTACGTTACTCTAATCATGAGGGTATAGTCTCCCCATTATACCACCTGAGACCCTCACCACTAGTTGGTAGCCTATGGAGTATGGGGAGGTGCACTTGAAGCCATGTGACCCACCAGCCCGAGGAACCATTTAGTGGATCCCAGGCTGAGATGTTAAAAAGTGGCATCGGAGCATTTATATTTCTGAATTAACTATTTTAATAAAATAGAAATGAGATTAGGAAGTGTTAGAATTTGGTAATGAGTTGTGCATGGGAGTAGCTAACCCACATACATAGAAATCCAAATTTCCTATAATGGGACATCTTTTTATGGATTTTTCCTATTCCAATTGATTTGATTCTACTGTTGGGTGAAAAAACTAACATTTGAGTTATTTATAATTATGGATTTTATTATTTCCTAATGAGATGAGGGTATTCCATATCATGCATAATTTTAGACACTATAGGATTCACATACCATGCACATGACATGCCATATAGGATGCATTTCTTGAATGCATGGCATTTATTATGTGTGTTATGTGTTATATAATTATTATCAACTAATGATTATTGTAGGATATTGAGAATATAATTGGTACTTAGAGTGTCTACTGTAACCTAAATAGTGTTTTCTTACATAGGCTACAATATACTCCCTAAGAAGTCAATTATAGAACGTTGAGTCATGGACCATTAGTCAGATGGACCGAAACATGTTATTTTTGGGATTAAATGGGTGACATACTTTGGTTTATAAGGTATATAGGCCCTTATAGATTGGAAGTGGTAATCCATTTGGTTTAGAAATTTAAAGAAAAATGTAATATAAATATAAATTTAAAAGCAATTGAAATTTTGAAATGAAAAGGTCACCGATAAATGGAATTGTAAATTACAATGGATAGTCTATATACCGGGACCTGTGTTGTGAAAGAAATACCTTGTGCCAGACCCAACATTAGAGTGGGTAGTAGGAAATGTCTTTGGTGTATTATATGATTTTTCCTATTACCCAGTATTTGATTTAAGAGCATACAGAGGGGTATGGATTTTTTATAAGAAGGCTTAGACCTGTTCTATACTTCTATATCCATGAATTGGTCACTACTCAATTCTTTTATGAGTCATGTGTTTGGAATTATAGAGACATGCCACCATGATGACCTCCATTCATGATCTAGGAGGGTGGAAATGACCATGATATAGAGGTGGAGAGACTTTGCCTTCCAGTAGAACCTATAGAAGTTCCAATTGTGGCATCGCCCATAGTACCTGATATGGGTATTGATGCCCAGTTCCGTGATGGGTTCTTACACTTTTTTCAAACCATTCAGGGAGCCCCGTAGTCTACCTTGTCTATGGAAAAGTTTACACATGTGTTCCGACAACAGAATATGCCCATGTTTTTAGGGGATGGTGGTCCACAGGCCATTGAGCTATGGATTGAGACTATCTTTTCTCTCTTCAAGCATATAGAAACACCTATTGAGAGGAGAGTAAAGATCAAAACGTATATGATTTAGAGATAAGATAATCTCTAGTGGGATGTTTTGAACCTATATTATATGCTTTGGGATAAGGTTTGCATGGATTTACAATCTAGGTTTTATGATTACATATTCTCTGATACCTTGAGAGTTGAAAGGGACCGTGAGTTTATGCATCTGGAGTAGAGAGATATGACCATTATGGAGTATTCGACATGATTTACATAGATTTAACATTTTGTGCCGATTTATCTTACTGATGAGCCATTGAGAGAGAGACACTTTTAGGAAGGTCTCAAACATGATTTTTAATCTTAGGTAAACTTGTTTCAGTTGACTCCTATTAATGATATAGTGAATCATGTGATTATTACTAAATAAAACTTGAGGGAAGATGAAGCCGTAGAGCAGGGATGTTCAACCTCTCAACCTAGTGGTTCATTTTTAATTAGAAGAAAGTTAAATTTTGAGGCTTCTTGTGAGGGGAATACTCACTAGAGTGAAAGTGTTGGTAGTTCTGTCTTCTACCATTAGCATGGGAGATAGAGACATATGAGGAGTCAGTGAGATAGAGACCCATTTGATTACTGAGCGTGCGGTAGGATGAGACATGTGCATCGATTCTACAGGTTCTTCCCTCCAGCAGTCAGTGGAAGGGGATCGACTCCTCTTTTAGGTTTAGGAGTGAGATTCACAACTCCTCTTTGGGTTGGGATCTGGAGTAGTGCCGATCATTGAGGCTGAGGTGGTGGTCATGGATGAGGTATTCAGGCACCAGTTGTATTGCGACAACAAAGTGGGCCTCATCTGGGTAGTGAAGTTGTTTCACATGGCTGTGGTTAAAGCTAGATATATTATGTACATCCTACTCCTAAGGATCATAGCACCATGCTATCTACAATGAGAGGTATGATCTTAGTAACCTCTACTTTAGTATATTTTATTTTTGATATAGGTTCATCTTATAGTTTCATATTTATATCTATTTTGGAGAGACTTAGGCTCTTTATTCAATTTTTTATGGAGTTATGACTCTGGATACTCCATTGGGGATCAGAAAGGTGGTGTATTCTGTTCAGGGAGTCCCCCTTGAGATTGGTAGGCATCACTTCATATGAAATATTTTTTTCCTCAATATTATAGATATTAAAATCATACCCATGATGGATTGAATCATTTCTTATCATGCTTATATCAATTTCTATCATTGGAGGGTGACCTTAACATCACTAGAGGGATGGGTTTTTATTCAAAAGGGTGAATGGGATGTCTAAGAAGGTAGATCTAGACTCAAGCATCGTGGGATGGGTGAGATACTAGCAAATATTTCTAGATTATATCTATATGATCAGGGATCATGTCAGGTATATTTTCCTCTAGTGGTTAATAATTTCAAGGATATTTTCTCAAATTTTTTTCCAGTTTACCTCCCAAGAGAGAGGTGGAGTTCTTTATTGAGTTGGTGTTAGGAGATGCATATGTATCCATTCCTCTACACTGGATGGCTACTATGGAGTTGCAGGAGCTCAAGAGGAAGCTAGAGTATTTGGAGGAAAAGGAGTTTATACGACATAATAATTATCCATGGGGTTCTCTGGTCATTTTTATAGAAAAGACAGATAAAACCCTTAGGCTCTAACTAGATTACTAAAAATTGAACTAGTTGACGGTTAAGAACTGCTATCCCTTTATGAAAATAGATGATTTATTCAAAAAGATACTAGGATCTCAGGTATTCTCGAATATTTATTTGAGATAATTTTATCAAAAAGTATGTGTTAAACCTTCATACATGCCTCATAAAACTTTTTGTAGCAGTTATGGTCTATATGAGTATCTTATTATTCTATTCAGTCACATAAACACGCCAGTAGTTTTCATGGAACCTATGAACTGGGTTTTCCATCCATATATTAATTTGTTTTTGGTGGTATTTTTGGATGATATCTTGGTGTATTCTTAGAATCTAAAAAACCATGCTAAACACCTTGATATTGTTGTGGATACACTGATAGAGAATTAGTTATATGAAAAGATTACAAATTGCCACTTTTGGATGGATAATATTCACTTCCTAGGTTATATTATCTCATAGATAAGAGTATCAGTTGACCTAGAGAAGAAAAAATATGTAGTTCAGTGAGAGTATCCCAAGAACATCTTTTAAATGAAGAGTTTCTTAGGGAAATATAAATATTACAAAAATTTCATATAGGACTTATCATGCTTAGAAAAACCTATTAAAGGATTAAATAAGATGGGTGTGAAGTTTGTATGGTTATATACATGTGAGATAGTCTTCTGGGAGTTGAATGAGATACTGACTTTAGCACTGATTCTGATTCTTCTAGAGTTGGGAAGAATCTATACTATATATTATGATGCATCGAGTATCGAGCTGATAGAAGTTATGATGTTGGAGGAGCGATTTGTGGCATATAATTATCTTAAATTGAGGCCACATGAGAGGAACTACTTGATTCATGATATGGAGTTAGCTGATGTTGTACACGCCTTGTGCTGTTAGAGGCATTATTTATTAGGAGAGTGTTTTTTTGGTGTACACAGACCACAAAATCCTCAATTATATATTTACACAACATGAATTGAACCTTAGGCAATGAAGGTGGGTGGAATACCTATAAAATTTTTAATTTTAACTTGCCTATATTCTTGGTAAAGGCAATACAATTATCGATGAATTGAGTAGGTGGACTCATATATAGGCTGTTCATGAGGCCAATAGTGATTAGAAACTCATGAACTTTTTCTTAGAGATTTACCTAGAGGTGAAGGATAGTCATGAAAAGACTTTCATTTTTTTATTTATCTTTGAGATATACTCTTCTAGATAGAGTGAGGATGAGATAACTATCTGATTCCAAGGTACTATTCCTACGAGAGAGTGTGGTTGGTGAGGAACCGTCTCCTTATTGGATTGTGGGTGAGGATAAAATTATATGTATTCATGGTTGTTTTTGGGTTATAGCATATATACGCAAGGAGATAATGTGAGAGTTTCATGACTTATCTTTGGAAGTACATCCTGGCATTAACAAGAGGTATTGGGACTTTCACCATCAATATTGGTGAGTAGGGATGAAACAAGAGGTATCTAGTTTTGTCACTAGGTGTTCCTCCTGTCATCAGGTAAAGGTAGAATACTAGAGACCAGATGGGTTTTTACAGTAGTTACCCATTACCAAGTTGAAATGGGATGATGTTGTGATAGACTTCCTGACTGGTTTTTACAAGGTCTCCTCAAGGTAGTGATGTTTTATGGGTTGTTATGGATAAGATCATGAAGGCTTTCCATTTTATGCCTACCAGGGACACCTTCTCAATAGATGAGTTCGGGAGACATTACACCACTAAGATTGTGCACCTTCACAGGGTTCCTCATACTACTATATCAGATAGTGATTCTCAATTTACATCTCAGTTTTGGAAATTATTACAGAGGGAATTGGGTATACAGGTGATTTTGATCACAATACACCATCCTTAGACTGATGGTCAGTTAGAGAACACGATACAAGTTTTAGAGGACGTTATTGGAGCATGCATCCTTGTTTTTTGGGGTTCTTGGTAGATGCATATACCATTGGTTGAGTTTTCTTACAAAAATATATATCATGAAACTATAGATATGGTAAATTATGAGAATTTTTATGGTATTCCATGCCAATCGCCTCTAACTGGTTAGAGGCACGAGAGGTAGTGCAGCTAGAACTACATCTCATGCAGGAGACTTGAGAGAAGGTCCAGTTGATCAGAAAGTAGATGGACACTGCACAATATAGATAGAAATCCTATTCTGATCACCATAGAAAACCTCTAGAGTTTATAATTGTTGATCAAGTCTTTTTACGCATCTCACCGAGGATGGGGAACAAACAGATTAAGAGACGAGGTGAGATTTCACCATGATATTTTGGTCCATTCGAGATTATAGAGAGAGTTAGGCCGATATCCTACTAGTTTTAATTTCCTTATAGGTACTGAACCATGAACAATGTCTTCCATGTATCTTAGCTATGTCGTTATCACTCAGACCCAAATCATACTCTTCAGTCAGAAGAGGTTGAGTTATAGGTAGATGTGTCCTTTGAGGAGTATCCGATTTGTATTGTTGATAGGAAAAATGCTCTCTAAGTCCAATTAGTTCCTCTATTATGGGTACTATGGAAACAAGACCATTTATAGGATGATAGTTGGGAGTGGGAGGACAATGTACATGATAAGTGGCCAGAGTTATTCTCAGATGATTCTTGACCACCCTTGAAAGGGAAATTCAGGGATGAATTGCTTCAAGGGGAGAAGATTGTAAGATCATGAGTTTTCCTATAAAGTAAAAATCTTTTACATTTTGTTTCAACACCTTTATTTTGACCTAATTTAAGTGCCTAATGAGTTCACGAGAGCTTCAGGGGTGTCCGGGGATTATTTAGAGACTAGAGGCTTGGTTTTTAGAAAAGGAAGTTGGGATGCACGGTTAGTAGAGACCATATGAACTTGGATGTATGGTTAAGAGTAACTATGATGGGTGGTCCATGACTCTGTATAGGGCCTCACGGTTTGATGAAACTATAAAACTAGGGATGCATACCTATGTAGGGTTAGATAGAGAGAATAAAAGAGCACACATTTTTCCCTAACCATGCTCCTAAGTCCACACACCCGTGTGGAATGTTCTACAGTTTTTAGTAGAGGCATGCCACACGGTTTGTGCATGGTTTCCCAAAACATGCACATGAAACATGCAGGTTACCTATTGAGGCATTACAGAGAACATGATTGGTGCATGATTTGGAAAACCATGTGTCCAAACTCTGCAACCTAATGTTTTTGGGTAAAATGACCAAATTTCTATTGATTTTTTTAAAACTAAAATCAATTTATTTCCTCCTCATTTCTATAGATAACCTCCTTTACCTTTGGAGAGATTATTAAGCCTTAATTATAGGATTTTATCTGATTCCTCTATACGACATATGATTTGAGAGATGTTCATGTCATTAGATCCATGCCGATAAGTTCTTCATTCATCTTACACCTTTCATCATTTGTCTTCGTATAGATGGAGTTATTTAAGTGAAAGATAATATGACCTATTTCTAGGATGGTAATACATTTCAAAATTTCCTTCCAATCCGAATCGAGTTAGGATTTGATAATGGATGGGTGTTCTACCATAGATATATGGTAGGTGGTCTATACCTTTCCCTAAAAGTTTAGTGTTTTGTATTCCTTGTTTCCATTATACTGCACATCAGTCTTTCCAGAGTTTCCCTTAAAATTAAACGAATGTATTGATTAATTTCTTGAGACCTTTTCAGGTTGAAAACTGGTAGAATTATACGGTTTAAGGTCATTTTCCTCATCCTAAACCACCTATGGTGTGCATTATTTACTTTTTATATTATTTTGACCACTCGTGAGGTGTGTTATTGTAACTACCTTATGTTATACCACCTTATTGGGTGTGTGCGAGCTTTCCACTTGTTTTTAGAGCCTTGTTGAATCATATGAGAATTAAAGGAATGATTGGTAGATATATTATGCCTCATTTTCATGTGAATACTTTGATCAAATGGGTTGAATGGAAAATGTGAAAGGAGTTGGATGAGCTCATGATAAGTGAATGAAAATGAAATGGATTATGAATTGAGATTGAAAAATTTATAATGGAAGTGGATGCCTTGGATATTTCTACTCCTTGGATCCCGATTCCATTGGATTCCATGGACATTGCTACTCTATGGATCCCGACTATAGTACTAAATACCTTGGAAATTTCTACTCCTTGAATCATGATTCCATAGGATTATATGGACATGTATACTCCATGGATCTGTATTTATTGTGGTAGTGTATTCCTTGAACATTTCAACTCCTTGGATCCTGATTCTATAGGATGCTAAATAAATTAGTACTTCTTGGATCCAGCTTACTTGTAACGCCTTGGACTAGCTCCTTGGATTCCACCCAAGTCTTTACTAAGTTTCCATTGAGATGCTCCATGGAATTTATGAGGATTCCTTGGTCATTTATACCTTGGATATGACCCTTTAAATACTTACACTTGATTACAGGTCATAGGATATTGTGGATGCTTTATCATGTTACTGATAGCCTTGGTATGGGTATCTTATTTTAGCCATTAGACTGGATAGTATCACACCTATTTATTTATGATTTATAGCGATACCATGATTATAGGTACTTGGTTATTGTTCATAGGGATCCATGTTTGGATGGATAGAATCTCATATGTATTTTACAATTTACTTTTAAAATTGTTATACCTATGATATACTATACACTTCTTCATTGTTTATACACATAATAGACATGTTATAGACACCATTGGTGGTGGTCTACTGAGTGTTATCTCACAACATTTTTGGGATGTCATTTTGTACTCAGATATACTTCGTAAATGTAGGTAGGCATTGTGGAAATTTCCCAATTTATGATGCTTAATTTGATTGTTTCTTAGGAGTAGGGGAGCACAGGATCGATCTATGCTCCTGATGATCAATGGAGATAGTTTTTTGTTGTATTTTTTTACTTTTGATACATGTATTATACTATATTCCTATTTAGATGTGTTTCCTAACTTTTTTTATAAAGACATGACATAATCATAGTATTGTACATGAAACTACTTTCAACTTTATTATTATTATAGTCTTTTTGATGTTTATCTCATATATCTAATTTATATTATGCTTCCACTTATTTAATTACTTTTGATACAATTGTGTTACTATGATCATGAGGGTATAGTATCCCCACTATACCACCTTATACCCTTACTTATATTCGGTAGCCTCTAGTGTATGGGAAGGCATTCTTGAGGCCATGTGACCCATTGGTTTGGGGCACCGTTTAGTGTTTCTCGGGTCGGGATGTTACAATTTATATCTCTCCTATTATTCTATAAATTATGAATCATAGACTCTAATTTGATAATAATTTGGTTAGGGTTATTCCTTGTTTTCTTGAACCCTTAGTTTCTCTTAGATTGTGGATCCTATGCGAGTTTTAGAATTGCATGTTTTTCAAGGTAGGTAGTTTCATGATTTGACTTTGTTATACAAACCTTGCTTGATTTCTATTTGAATTTGGTTTTTAAAACCATTATAAATCATGATTTATGTATTTAACTTGGAAATGGTTCTGAAATGGTTTTAAAATGTTACAAGCAATTTTTTTTATAAAATGTGGTGGTTTTGGTTATGGTTTTGAAAATGGATTTCCCCCTTGCTGGTATTAATGTAAATGGTTTCTAATAATGTTTTGTGTGTTTTCAAAGATAAAATTACCAAATAATGATTCTAACATGATAAACCAAAATTTGATTGATGATGAGGTAGGGATCCATCCTTGGGAATGCACTCTTTACTCCTTGACCTATTCTGTTAGAGTAATGTGTGCACTAGGTTGCATAAGTTATGGTAAGGATCCACTCTCAAGAGTGAACTCTTACACCTTAGACATATTCTAATAGGATAACGTTCATACTAGGTGGACTACTATAAAATCCTTATTTTTTTAAGGATAATAAATATTTATTTTTAAATAATGAATGAGTATTTTTTATGTGAAAAATGTAGTTTTTCAATAAAAACCACTTAATAAATGATTTAAAGGATTTATGTATGGATAATAACTCTGTTAAAAATTTTAAATATTATATAGAAAATTTTTAAAGTCAGGAATTGAGTTAGCATAGAATTCTGAGGCATATAGAGCCTCAGTATTGTTTTAATAAAAATATTAAATATATTAAATTATGTGTGTGATTTTTTTCCAAAAAAATAAAATAACTCACAAAAAATGTCTCGTATGAGAAATCCAAGACAACCGTTAGGTCTGGGATGATGAGTTTAACCTAGGAACAACATAAAATTTATGCACATAGGGAGTTTGGTAACATTTCATGTGAGTGTAATTTACTTAATATTTTTGTTATATATTTTTCAAAAATAATGGAATATCTCCCAAACGGTGTGTTGTATGAGAAATTTGAGACCACTGTTAGATATAAAATATATGGTCTATCCTAGAAATGAAAAAATATCTACGTGCATTGGGTTATTGGTTACATCGCACATAAGAGATAATAATATTATTATTATTTGTGTTGAAGAAAAAAATGGAAATTACATGTGTAATTAAATTTTATTAATTAATGAATGATGTTTTTTGACATGGGTGAATATTTATTTATTGAGAGGTTATATAATAATGGTGATATTATTACCTTCATCTAAATAAATGTAAATTTTTGGTTAATATTAGTTGATTAACAATTATGGGAATTTAATTAAAGTTGTATTTAAATTGTTAATGATGGAAATAATGTGATATTTTTTTATAAATATAACAAAAAATTGTTATTGTTGTTATTATTATTATTATTATTATTATTAATTTTGGAATAATATTATTGTGTGGAAAATTAAATTGTGCATATATATATATGGGATAAATATATTTGTATATATATATATGTGGTTGTATATATATATATGTTTATATATATAATGTGTATATTTATAATGCGCACGCACACACACACACACATATTTGAATTTTTAATATATATTAATGGATTATTAATATATTTTAAAAATGGGAACTTAATGAAAAAAAGGTGTAAGATTATTAGGGGCTAGCCCATGAATTAATGAGTCCATTTAATGAAAGATAATGAAAAAAGTGTTTTAAAACGGAAAATTTGGGGAGGTGTTGGGTGAAACATACTAGACCTCCTCCTCCTTCACGCCTATCTACCCATTTCCATCTCTCCCTCCTCTATCTCACTCTTTTAAATTATTTTTATCCTTATTTTTATTTTATTATTTATTTCAAACTTATATCTTCGATAATTTCTACAATATTGATCAGATTGAAGCGTTGTCAGTGTAGTTGGGTTAGCCTCAATGAACAAAAGATAAATTGTATTTTTTTATTGAAGGCAGTGTGGTATTTTCAATTAAAATTTTCTCATTTTAAATGGATAATTCAATTTTTTTTATCAAAATATAATTAGAAAAAGATAATTTATAAGAAATTATGATAAGATAATTTTAAAATGATAATTAATATGAAATTATTAAATGATAATTATTCTTGAGGGGAAAAATTTTAATGCATGAATTGGCCTAAAATGATAATTTTGGAATTATCCAAGAGAAAAAAAGTATTATCACATGTAAGATTTTATTTATTCTAGAAATAAAATAGCTGGTTTTGGTTTTAGGAGTCCTTGGTGTGCAATTATATTTTATGGTTGGTGTGCGAACATAGTTTGAGTGATGAAACCTTTGAAGAAATATCCATTGAAATTGACGAATTTGAGGTAGTAAGTTCCTTAAAATTTTGTTCTCTCATTTACACAAGTTTCCATGTTATAATTTATGTGTAGAAATAATTGAAAACCATGCCTGATTATGATCACATGTGGGTGTGTGTAGGGTGTCTTGTGCTCTCAACCTTTTGTTTTTATGCATATTTATTAGCATGAGATATGAGGTTTTCCACTTTGAGAGAATAACCATTAATTCATGTTGTTCCATGAATAATAATGATGATTATTTAATTAATGAGGTTTGAGTCTTAATTAATTAAATTAATGAGGCCTAATAAATTGACAGGGTTCCAAGGTCCACGTTAGACCTTGTGTGTTGGCTTGTTTTATGACCATCAATGGCTGAGGCTTGATCACATATGAGTGCGTTAGACTACATGGACACCTTGAGGCATGTTTTTGTGATACTTGAGACCTAGATCCATGAGACCATGTGTGTTGATTCATACCATGAGTATGATTTAGATATCCTGATAGATCATGTTTGATTTTGATCACATGTATAGTTTCTGTAACTCATGATGTTTGTCATGATCTGTTTATATGCACACTCTTTCCTTGATGTGATACCTGCATTATCATAACTTGTTAACCATTCTTGATAGTGATCACATGCTGGTTCATGTGTAGCTATGAGTCCTTTTATGATGTTATTTGAATGAATATACATGTTTATCTTGTTTTTCCATGTCCTATGATGATCACCTGTGTTTTTTTATTTCTACTAATATTCATGATGTTATGTTATGCTATGCTTGCCTTGTATGATTTACCTTATTGTATGTTACATTTCCTTTTTAGGCACTATTCTTGGTGCTCCGAAAAAGTGGATTTTCATGATAGTTTTATCCCTTAGATGGAGTGTGTGAATTACATGCGAAGATTGGGATAATGGACCAGAGAAGAAGGTGGAGATATAATGATTCTATAGACTTTCCGTGTTGAGGATGCACTCATTGCCTGGATTCCAAGTACTATGTTACTCGATTCTAAGTGAACTGTCAAGTAGAACACTCAATGCCTGGTGTTATGATGAGTAGCATGTTATTTGATTCCCAATGATATGACAAGTTGCATGCTCGATTCCTAGTGTTATACCGAGTAGCATGTTATTTTATTCCCAATGAACTGTTGAGTAGCACACTCAATTCCTAGTGTTATGCTGAGTAGCATGCTGAAATTAAGGAATAGGGAATGATGAGTTGCATATACGCATGATTTCATGAGGATCCGAAGCGACTGGTTCACTATCCCTATGGTTATCTTGGTCACTCCTGACATCTGTTATGATTTATCCTTCGGGCATGGAGCCAAATCAGGTACAACTAGGGTTCATGGAAGCTTGGTTAGTGCATGAATAATTGGTTTTGAATTGTATTTTTATTTTATTGTTACAAATTTATGATTATTATGTAATGCACTTGTATACTTGAGCACACTTGGTTAATAACACGTTGGTGGTGTCCTACCGAGTCATGTACTCACAACCTACTCAAGAATTTTGGTGAACTTGTAGATTTCATGAGGGATCTAGCAAAGGGAAAGAGCCTCGTGGTGGATGGTTGAGAAGAGGATCATGAAGATAATATCATAACAATATTAAATTTAGAGGATCCATAATTTATTTATCTACTTTATTTGCTTCTTTTTACATTGGAAAAGCCTTCTAATTTGGGAGACATTTATTTCTATTCCATGTTTATTTTAGTTTTTTCATATACTCTGATTATGTTTATTATATTGTTTATTAATATACTTTTGTTATTTATTTCTCCCATAAACTTTGATCGAGGGTATTGTTTCCTCATAGTTCTAATTGAGACCCTCTCTTCTAGTCGAAAACCTCTTATGTATAAGGAGGCATGCATGAGGCTGTGTGGAATTCTGGCTGAGAACCGATGATTTGGTTCCAGATGTTACACCTACTAATCACGATAATTTTATGAATATTCTCATTGATATGGAAAAATTTATACCCATGGGATTTTTTTCTATAGTGATTATACATAAAATGTTTATTGGGATGTTTAGTGAACTTCTTTTTAAACCTGTTCGTTGATATGTTTTACTGAATTTTGAAAAGGGTGATTTGTCCAAGTTTTGTACTGAATTGTGTAGAATTGTATCTCATTCTATATTCTCATTTACTAGAGCATAATTGGTTTATTTTATAAATTCTACTTATGAAAAAATTGGTAGGATCCGGTTGGGATTTTCTTTCACACCTTTCATACACATTTGGGTGTATTTAGATCTTATTTTATTTAATGATGGTAAGGGAAAGGTTCTATAAGGTAGAAGATGTTTTTTTCAATAGGAGAGTGTGGGGGTATGGAGGTGATGTTATGTCACTTGGATTTGAGAATTAACAATTTTTTAGTACTTTGGTTGTTCTATGTACCTTGGGATTTATTTTACTTGACATTTGTATGTTTTCTATTTCCATCATTGTTTGGAATACTAATATTATTTTGTATCTTTTTATCACCTTGTTATAGGTTCTATGTTGAAAAATCATTCCCAAAAGGTTGTTCTTGATTCCCAAGTGTGAGTCGCTAGCCCATAGGGATCGGGAAAAACCTTCGATCAATGTTAGGATTGGTTCGGGCTATAAATAATTGGGTAATCTCAGTTGGTTCATGAAAAATTGGTATCAAAGTGTAGTTTATCTACTTCCATCATCGAAGTTCTTTTTGGGATATCTTGGTAGACAGGAGATAGGATCGTGGGGAGTTAATGGGTAGGTTGTGAGTGAGTGCCTACCCATCTCTCATCGTGATGAGCCTTAAGTTATCACGAATGGTTAGGAAATATTTCTTTTGGGATTTGGAGTGTTTTAATCCCAATCATTTTTTTGCACGCCTCATGATAATTCTAGTTGACTTCTGTTATTCTAAATTGGAATTGATTCATGGATATCATGTTCTTATATCTATTTTTCGGTTAATGTGTAGCACCACACCCTAGAAAACTTCTAACTATTCCTTGAGAGGGTGTTGTTGATGAACTATAGTCGAGAAACCCTCTAGTTGATCAAAATTTTAAGTAACTAGTGGCGTGTATATTCTGATATATGGACCAAGGTGTGGAACCTTCCCTTGTTTAGGATAGGGAGATAGAACCTCAAAGAGATGAGGATAAGAATCATCCCATAGAATTTATTCACCAAAAACCATCATCTTTCAAAGGGATAAATAACCCTCAAGAGGCAAATGATTGGTTGGGAAAACTCAAGAGGATTTTTGATTTCCTATAGACTCCTAAATCAGTCCAAGTAAAGTGTGTCATCTTTAATCTTGAAGGTCCAATTAAAAGTTGGCAGGATTCAATTTCCTTGGATAAAACACCTGATAGCTTGGAGTAGAAGGAATTACAAGTCATTTTCACTAAGTAATTCTACTTGGAATCTATGACCATGGTGAAATCCATGGAGTTTCTCAATATTGAGTAAGGGAATTAGTCAGTGATGAGATACACTAATCGCTTCACCGAACTCTCAGTGTTTTCATATAAGGTGGTATCTAATGAAAATATGAAGGCTTAGAGGTTTTATATGGGTATTCGATATAATATCTAATTTTATGTCTTCATGTTAAATATGACCACCTATACTGAGGTGGTGGATAGGGCCTTGATGGTAAACCTTGACTTGGTGGGTAAGTCCAGAATAGTTTAAGTTTATTTTTTTCCTTTGGTGGTAGCTCTAGTAATTATTACAAGGGAATGAGGTAGAATAGTGAGATTCATGGTGGAAACAATGGTGGTGTTTCTCATAGGTCTCTTTCTATACCATCATTAGTGGCTAGTGGCTTGAAATGTTACCAATGTGGCCATACAGAACATATAAAGTAATTTTTTTCCCATGCCTCTAAAGGTTTGAAACTCATGTGGGCACCATGGACACTTATAAAAGTTTTTTTATGCTCTATATTTTCCTCACTCTAGTAAAACCTCACCAAAACATATATCATTTGAGGTGATTTCATATGCTTCACTAACTATAGGGTTCTTGCCATAGACCTTTATAATGAAGTAGTTACATGCAGTGGAAGAGTATCCTATGGAAGTAGATGTGGGTCCTATGACTATGAGAGATACCATTTATGTTTCTTCAACATTAGTGACTGCTTTATTTGATATAGGTGCCTCTCACTCCTTTCTATTGAATTGTATGGTGGATCTTATGAAATTTCCAATGAAAATAATTCTCTTGGTCGGAGTGGAATCTCAAGAGGGGTGAATTGAGTTCCTACTTAAAATTTATGTTAAAAACTTTACGATAAAGATCCCCAATTTTAAAATTTATTAGTTAATTAAGGTAGTAGAGATATAAATTTTTAGTTGGTCAATAAGTTTCTCAAAGGGTGATTTTTCCTCAGTTGAATTAGTGTAAAACAATTCTTCAACTTTTGAAATAGGTTTACTGAAATAAACATACACACACATTAACCAGAACTAAATATTAGAGTTAATGTAAAACAATTTTCTATTTTTTAACTTATAAGCAGTGTAAAATAGACAAAATAGAGTATTACTAAATATAGTACATAGTAGAGTTAAATAAGAGGTTTAGTATCAAGCCGAGACTTAATCCTCTCTACTTGGTGATCTCCTGCCACCAAGAAATTTATATAAATAATAAACTTTATACACAGCCAGTATCGGGCTTTACAACAGTTTTCAAAAATTTTCCAGGGATCACACTCTCTACCATAGTTTTTTTGTGGGATAAACACACAACCAGGCCACACATGACCTCTTCCACAGTTATACATGGGAAATAAAAGAATAAAATATGATTGATGTGAGGATTTTTAGTATCCTTCAGTTCAAGTATAGGAGACAGTGTGTGTAACAAACAAACACACACTTCTCAGAAATGTAAAATAAAAGAACACAATAGAGATAATGTTATAAGATTGAGTTTAGAAAGATCTATGTGTTTGCAGTTCAGCTCTTGACTCCTTAGAGTGTAGAAATTGTAGTTTGAGTATTTCTTTGGAACTTGTCCTCAAAACAGAGTGTCGCAACTCCAGATTCTAGCCTCCAAAAACTGAGGCGTTCTTCTTCTTGGTTGGACATAGATTTGAATAAGTACAGAATATAGACATGAAATTTTTTCTCCCAAATGATCTTCGTGAGGCTCTTGGGTTCACATTGTAAGTGTTAAATGGTTCTTCCTTGTTCTCTTTGATCTTAGAGAGTAACCTATTTCTCATGCACTTCTCTCATCTTTTCATGCTCTTGGCACACTTCTATTTTCTTCCTCGGTCTTCTCTTTTATATTTGAGGTCTGATAATAGGAATAAGTAAACCACATGCGGTCCTCCTCGTACCTCATAATGTCCCCAGATACAACCTCTTGATATGTCTAAAATTAGTATTAATTAATATCAGAAGCATTAAATTTACCAAATATGACTGTTAGAATAATCTTAATAATTTGACAAAGTATGGAGTAGAAGAGTGAGAATTGATAGACTAGTAGTGTTAGCCTTCTCAACAGTAGTATTCAACAAACAGTAGGCTTCAATGATAGACTGCATTGATAGCCTTTATTATAAGCCTTCTATCGATGACCTTTCATTGGTGACCTTCATCGGTGACCTTTCATCGGTGAACTTTCTTTGGTGACCTTTCATCAGTGACCTTTCATCGGTGACCTTTCATCAGTGACCTTTCATTGGCGACCTTTCATCGGTGACCTTTCATCGGTGACCTTTCATCAGTGACCTTTCATCGATGACCTTTCATCAGTGACCTTTCATCGATGACCTTTCATTAGTGACCTTTCATCAGTGACCTTTCATCAGTGACCTTTCATCAGCGACCTTCATTGGTGACCTTTCATTTAGATAAATTTGGCAATGTAAACTTAATCGATAGAACAATGATATTAAAGATACATAGTTATCACTTGATATAAACTAAGAATATTAATGAAACATGATTATCCTATAATAGAAACATGATTATCACATAAATGAAACATGATTTGGGATTATCAAAATTGTTGAGTCCAAAAATATATCCCTTTTTGATAATCACAAATTATGTTAGTGAAAATTTAGATTTAAGTATTATTGAATCAGGTTTAATCATATTTTCTAATATCTTTATAGGTGTGTATAAGTAAGATTGAACCATGTTTATTGTGGAAAATATAGATAGTGTATATTTGAAAAGACACCTGTCAACTTAAATCTTCTCCCCCTTTGTGATTAACAAAAAAATGTAAGGCAAAAAGAGACAAAAGAGGATTTTATTATTAATGAAGCAAGATTACAACATACAAAGAGTACAAATATCCCTATTAACTAAGACATCCCACATTCAATCCACATTAGAAATATCCAAGGGAGATTTGTATTTGGAAGCTGAGGATTTAGGTTCAGAAGATGGAGGGATAGGTTGAGGCATGACAGTGATAAGTGTAGGAGGAGATGCTATAGAGTCATCAATAGACCTATAGTGAGTAGATCTCTGAGGGATCATAGGGGTCAAGCTTCTGATGGCCCATGTAGGAGTCATCAAAGGAGAAACACTAGTAGAGCCTGAGGCAGCTGAGGAAGAAGGTAATGCTGGAGGAATAATTATGGGAGTTCAGTCCACATGAAGGAAGGGTAATAGAAGATTTATGAAATCCATAATAATTATTCCTCCTCTTTCCATAACTGAGATAAAATCATCCTTATTCTCCATGAATTTCTCTAAGGTAGGAGTCAACTTTCTATGCCTTCTAACTTGATCCTTAAATGTCTGAGTGACATGTGGGATCCTCAAGTTCTCCAACAAAAACTTAAAGTGACCATCTATATGATGCTTAGTGTACACCCTTTTTTAATAGAAATCAACTTGCTCTTTGATGGCCTTCTGATCTTTAGCAGCCTCCCTTAAATAATCTCCCACAAGTTTATGAATTTCTCTGGTAGTAGAAATGACTTGAGTCATAGACTGAGGGTCTGAGGTACTGGCACCAGAGAACTTCTCCACTTCTTCTCTAACAACTGACCTGAAAGATTCTAGATCAACTGGAGGAGAGGATGAAGTGGAAGCTAATGCACACAAAGGTTCCATAGAAAAATCCACTGTCTCCTTAAAAGATTTGGTCAGACCACTGATTAACCTCTTAAGATCATCATCCTATCCACTCACATGTGCCTCCATAGACTTCTTGAAGTCCTCAAACACAATGACCATCTACTAAACAAAACTTTTAACATACTTAAGGTCTCTGTACTTTTGAACCCTTGAATCCATATAGGAGTCTAAACTGGAAATTAATTGTTTTACAGATTCCATAGATTCTGCCAAGGTTCTGACTTGATTCTGACATTCCTTCACTTCAAGTATCAAATTTGAGTGAGAGGTATAAATTACTCTTTCTAAGGCAGATTCTACCACTTCTTGATTTAGAGCCACTATTCTCTCTATCTCAATAGATCTCTCATCAAAGTGTCTCTACAAATCTGATTTTAATGATTCCAAATCATCCTTCTTCACATAGTCTTGAGGTAAAAGCACTACTGGCTGTACAATGACAGTCTATGAAACAGAAGGAATTTGAGGGATTCTGTTAGGCTTGTCATCATTAGAGTCTCTATAGTCTAATCCCAAGACAAAAAATCTAGGATCTTCTGACCAACCTTCTATTCCAGGAGTAACAACAACTGAACCTATGGAAATAGGTTCCTCCCCCTCACTTTGATCATTCTTCTGATCAATTACATCCATATCTACTATACATCTTTGATCAAATACATCAACAGGAGAGTCCACTGCCACTTATTCTACATAATATTTAAATAATTCCATTGCAATTCCATATTTAACTGATTTAGCAACCTATTCATCTACACTTTCTTCAATTTTTGTATATTCTATCAGAGGTCTGAGACTTAGAAATTCCTATTCACTTTCATTAGCAACTATCTCAAAATGATCATGACTAGATTCAGTTTCATCTTCCTGCTCTGAGGTCTCTCTAATGTCTTTAAGAAATTTTCTTCTCCTTCTTCTTTACTGGTTTCCTCAACATCACTGTCCCTTAGGACAATCTCTCTTATAGGAAATCTCTTTGGTGGGATAAGCTCACCAAAGGATACAATATTGGCATGAGGACTTGAGGGAAGTTCAGGATCACTCCTGTCATCTATAAGAGAATCCTCTATTTCTTGCACAACGACAACCTCTTCTTCTTCATCTGAGTATACTGGCTTCACTTCATTCAGCTTCAGACCTTGATCTCTCTTATTCTTATGCCTAGTAGGATTGGTGATAGCGTTGAATTCTTTATACAACTTAGCCTCATCATTCACCCATTTTATTTGCGAAGGGTTCCAACTGATCTTCATAAACTTGAAAATCGTCTTGGTAATGCAGAAGTTGTACCTTACAACTACTGTTTCCTCCTTATTTCTAGAAAATCCTTTTACTTTCAACATCAAGAATATCAACCTGGAATGAAAAAAAGAATTTTACTTGGAACTAGGCTTTGTAATATCCTCTAATTGAATCATCAACAACATACATAGATTTATCTTCTATCCATGCTTCAATAGATACAAAAGAAATATATCCTGATACTTCAAGGTAGAAAAGTCCCCTATCCTGGGACTCAAAACATGTTGAACAAATTTAAACAGTAACTTGTTTTCCCCTTTCATGTTAGAAATAATCACTCTCCTAGGGATTCCATTCCCTATGAGTTCAGCCAAAGCTTCTTCATAACAGAAGAACTCACTAGTGGGAGGCACCACTCTAGAGTAGTAATAAAAAATCCCTTCATATGGGACTCTTAAACACTCATCCCATTCAACATAGGAGAAGCTCACACTTACTCTATTTACCTTTGAAGACATTTGGTTATTATCCTTAGATTGCTCGAACTTTATAGATTCATAATATTCCTTCACTAGCTTTGAGTAATAAGGTCTATTGTTATTTGCAAAGCATTCTACCCAGTCCTGAGCTTCAAGTTCCTTCAGCACTAGAGAATTTCTTGACAATAGCCATTCAGAACATAATTTCTCCTCAACCATAATTTCCTTCTTTAAAAAATGTAGATTAATCAGCTTTGACACTACCTTGCTTCCAATACTAGATCTATCTCGAGTTATCTTAGGATTCAGTGCATCTACTTCATCACTGAACATCGGTCTCTTAAATCTTTCCATGCGATCTGAAGCGGTTCGAGGGTTTCAACAGAAGGTTAGGTTCCATGGTTAGGGAGAAAGAGGTTTGAGAGAAGATTGAAGTGGGTCAAAATTTGGTTTGTTCTTTATTTTTATCATTTAGGGATCAAAAAAATAAATCAAGTAAAAGAAATAAGTAACATTAAAAACATTTCAGATTCGGGCATAAAAACACAAAGTCCCAAAAAGATCAACTATCGATAAGGTACCAACGGTGAGGTCCAATGGTGAGGTCCTAACAGTGAGGTCTTAGCGGTGAGGTCTAATAGTGAGGTCTTAATGGTGAGGTCCTAATGGTGAGGTCTTAACGGTGAGGTCCAAAAGTGAGGTCCAATATTGAGGTCCTAACAGTGAGGTCTTAATGGTGAGGTCCAACGGTGAGGTCCTAAAAGTGAGATCTAACCTTAACAATTTATCATACCTAACTTATGTTTTATGTAATTTAACCTCTCAGAACTCAAAGGCTTTGTGAATATATCATCCAATTGGTGTTTAGTGCCAATGAATTCAAGAGTGATATCACCTCTTTGATAATGATCTCTTAAGAAGTGATGTCTCACATTAATGTGCTTTGTCCTAGCATGAGATACTGTATTTTTAAAGATGTTAATATCACTTGTATTATCACATTTTATAGAGACATGTTTGAATTGATATCCATAGTCTAGTAAAGTGTGTTTAATCCACAGAATTTGAGCACAACAACTACCAACAACTATATATTCAGCTTCGGTAGTAGATAATGCAACAAAATTCTATTTCTTACTACACCATGATACTAGTGACTTGCCCAAAATGTGAAATGTTCTAGAGGTTCTCTTTCTATCTAACTTTCAACCAACAAAGTCATCATCCAAATAACTTATTAAATCAAATGATTTCCTCTTGGATAAAATAGTCCTAAGTTTTTAGTATACTTGAGATATTTAAAAATACTTTTAATAGCAGTTAAATGAGAATCTTTGGGATTAGATTGAAAACGAGCACACATGAATACACTAAACATAATGTTAGGCCTGCTAGCAGAAAGGTAGAGAAGACTCCCAATCACACCTTTTTAATTGGTTTGATATACTGATTTACCAGTTTCATCAGCATCCAACTTACAGGTGGTACTCATAGGTGTATCACTACCTTTATTACCATCCAAGCCAAAACATTTCAAAATATCCTTAGTATATTTACTTTGATTTTAAACAATACCATTTTTATTTTGAAAAATTTGAAATCCAAGTAAAAATTTAAGTTCCCCCATTAAACTCATTTCAAATTCATCTTTCATCATTTTTGAGAAATCAGTACATAAGGTATTTTTAAAGGATCCAAAAATAATCTCATCTATATAAAGCTTTACAATTAAAACTTATTTGAAAATCCTTTTAATCAAAAGATTAGGATCAACTATTCCTTTAGTAAAACCTTTTGAAATAAGAAAAGAACTAAGTCTACCATACCAAGCTCTTAGTGCTTGTTTTAGACCATATAGAGCTTTAGAAAGTTCAAATACATGATTTAAAAAATGAGGATTTTTAAAACTAGGGGGTTGTTCAACAAATACATCCTCAACTATATACCCATTTAGAAATGAAATTTTTACATCCATTTGATAAAGTTTAAAATTCAGATGAGCTGCATAAGCAAGTAGTATCTTAATGGATTCTAGTATAGCTATAGGTGAAAAGGTTTCCTCATAGTCTGCTTTATCTGCAGGTTGTTCTAACATTGTTTCAATATAGACTTCTCCCCCTGTTTTGGTTGATGCCATTATTTTAGCCTCCGAACCCCTTGAAACTGATTCAGTTTCAAGGGATTTACCCAGTTTTTCTGAGTCCGAGACCCTCCATCAGGGGGTTTCTGTTTTGGTTGATGGAAATCCCCCTACTCTGGTTGATTCCACAGTTTCAGATTTTGGTCCCTTGGATACAACCCCTATTTGCAATCCTGCCTGCTTGTTGACTAATTGTGAAATAACTAATTCAAAGGCAGGAAGCAACATTTTTAAACCTGTGTCTCCCATAGGTAAAAAGGATAAAATCTGTACTTCCAACAAGAACACTTCCCCTAGGAAAACTAGAGGTCAAAATTCTGGAAATAAAAAGAAAGGGGGGTCAAACCCCAAGGGTAAATAATAATGCATATTATCTACTGGAATTGTCAAGGGATTGCAAACCCTGACACCCTTAATGTTTTTAAACGTTTTATTATTACCCATCATCCTATGATGCTTGCCATTGCTAAACCCAAATTTATCTTTGCCCCTAGATTCCTACATCTATGCAATCTAGGTTTTTCTTTCTTGGGTGCTTGTAACAATGGTTATGTTGATTCTCTTTGGATTTTTTATCACTCTTCACTGCAAAATGTCAACATTTTTAGTCTCTCTGATCAAGATCTGACATGTGATTACTACCTGGATAATACTCACATTTTCAATACTTTTGTTTATGCCAAAAACAATTACCTGGATCGAAGATCTCTTTGGAATGAGATTTTAGAAATCAATGCCAAGATTCAAGACCCTTGGGTCTTGGTTGGTGACTTTAATGCTATTTTTTCTCCCACTGAAAAAATTGGCCATTCTTTCTCCTCAATCTCTGCCAGAGAATTCAAAGCTACCATAAAAGACAATAATCTTATTGAGATTAACCTTACAGGTTCCCAATTTACTTGGTATAGACATCATTACAACTGGGTGGTGGCAAGTAAACTCGATAGAGCTTTCATTAACGAGCCTTACCTTGATAAATGGAACCAGATCTTGTGTGCTACCCTCACTAAACTTGCTTCTAATCATCATCCGATCTTAGTCAGCATCCCTTAAAACTTTTGGAAACTTTCTTTTCCCTTCAGATTAAATTTGGCGTGGTCTTTGGACCCGGAGTGTGATTCTCTTATCAATTCTTCTTGGACTAATATGGGTAACCACAATGACACTTTTTCTTTCACCACTAAGTTGAAAAACCTTAAAAGCATTCTTAAAAAGTGGTGCGCTGCTAAATATGCTTTAATTGATAAAGATATTTAGGATTTGGAGAAGGAGTAGACTCTCATTCAGAATAATAACAGCATATCCAGTTTCAATACTCATCCCAAGGAAGAAATCAACATCTCTACTAAATTGATCTCTCTACTTAACTTTAAAGATAAATTAAAGAAGCAAATATTCAAAACAAAATGGCTCAATTATGGTGATAGAAACACCAAATTTTACAACTCTCTTCAACGTGTTAGGAAAGATTTTAAGCCTCTCTCTTTCCTAAGAGTTGAGGGTAAACTCATCGATTCGTAGGAACAAATTGCTAATCATGTTTTTTCCTACTTCACTGACATTTTCAACGGTCCCAACATTAACAAAGATATCTTGCCAAACATTATCCCATGCATGGTTACTTCAGAGGATAATCATTTTCTCAACAGTATCCCCCTTGATTTAGAAATTAAAGAAACTGTTTTTGGTCTTAATCCGGACAGTGCTCTAGGTCCTGATGGTTTTAACAATGGATTTTATCAAAAACACTTGGATGTTCTTCAAAAATATGTCTGTAATTTAGTTAAATCTTTCTTTGAAAAAGGGGTTCTCCCCCATGCTCTCAACTCTCAATTCCTCACGTTAATTCCTAAAGTTGAAAATGCAGAATAAATTCACCTTTTTCGACCCATCGCCCTCTTAAATTTTCTCTTTAAAATTATTACTAAGATCCTAGCTAATAGGCTCTCTAATATCAGCAACAAAATTGTTTCCTGGAACCAGTTCGACTTTATTAAAGGAAGATCTATACAAGATTGCATTTTCCTTGCCTCGGAATCCACTAATTTATTGAATAGAAACACTAGAGGTGGAAATGTTTCTCTTAAGCTGGACATCACTAAAGCCTTTGACACGATTGACTGGACCTTCATCTTTAAAGTCCTCTCTAGTTTTGGATTTAATTATTCCTTTGTCAGTAAAATGAAAAACATATTCAACTCAGCCAATATATCTATCTTTATTAATGGTTCTCCTAGGGGATACTTCAAATGCTCCAAAGGAGTCAGACAAGGTGACCCGCTCTCTACTATCATTTTTTCTATTGTTGAAGACTACCTTAGCAGACTGCTCTCCCTCAACGTTGAGCAAGGCAGAATCAAACCTATTATTGTTTCCAGAAATCTTCATGCTCCCTCACATCTTCTCTATGCCAATGATATAATTATCTTCCTCCAAGGAGATAAAAGAAATATCAATAAACTTAAATTCATCATTTCACACTATGAGGAGGTCTATGGCCAGTGTATTAACTGGAAAAAATCATTTATTTACTTTGGTAAAAATTTCCCCTCTAATAGGAAAACTCTTATCACCAATGTCTTAGGGGTTAAGGAAGGCACCTTACCTTTCAATTACCTTGGTGTCCCCATCTTATAGGGTCGTCCCAAAGCTTGTTATTTTCAACACATTGTAGATCAAATACAAAAGCAATTTTCTTCCTGGAAAGGAAAATCCCTTTCAATGGCTGGAAGAATTTGCCTTGTCAAATCCACCATTGTCTCTAAGCTGGTTTATTCCATGATGGTCTACAAATGGACTTTGGGCCTGATTAAACGGTTAAATACTGCTATAAGAAACTTCATCTGGAGTGGAAGTACTCTGGATAGAAAATTGGTTACTGTCTCTTGGGACACTTGTTGTAAACACATTGAAAATGGAGGAATTGGTATTAAGAATCTTAAAACCTTTAATTAGGCCCTTCAAGCCAAACTCACGTGGTCTCTCATACATAATAACTCTCTTTCCATGAGATTCCTCAAAACTCGTTTCCTTGATAAGCTTAAATATGGTTCTTTTCATTACATGACTTCTTCTATCTGGCCATCGATCAAAGCTTCTTTTCACCATATCTTGGAAAATTCTAGATGGCTTGTTAATAAGAATTCTTCTTTAAATTTCTGGTTTGATAACTGGACTGGATCCCCCCTCATATCAAAGATGCTTAATACTTTCTCCCCTAATCCCATGAACTACTCTATCAGGGATATAATCAATTCCTTTGGTTCTCAACTCCTAGATCCTATCAAGGAGATTGTTGATAATTATTATTTCACTTCCAATGAGGATTTTCTAGTTTGGTAACCTGCTCATAATGGCCTGTTGGATTCTAAAAAATATTATTACCATAATTTCTCAAATGAGGATGAAAATTTTAATTGGATTGCAAAATTCAATAAGGCCTAGATCAATCCCTCTTGTCTTACACTCATGTGGTGTATTGCTCATCAAAAAAATCCCAACTGAAGTTTTCCTGCAATCTTATGGCTTTTATCTTTGTTCTAAATGTTGTTTGTGTAATCAACATCGAGAGGAAATTAATCATATTTTTTTATCTTATGATACTGCTATGGCCCTTTGGCATTACATCTTTGACCTTTTTGAGTGCAGATGGCTTTTGGACACATTTATTTTCTCACAATTGAAAAGAACATTGGAGTTTCCGAGGTCTCCCCAAATCAAGAATCTCTTTCTTACTGCTGTTGCAGAGCTTCTGCATATTCTATGGTATGGTAGAAACAATTATTTTTTAAACAATAACTCTTTTAATATTAATGCAGGTAAAATGAGGATTATTCTTTCTATAAAAGAGGCGGCCACAATCCAAAAAGGCTATTGTGACAATTCTATCATAGATCTTGAAACCCTTCGCCGAATTGGTGTCAAAGGTAATTTTCCGAAGCCACACTACACTATTGAAGTCTTATAACAGGCACCTCCACCTGGATGGATTAAAGTTAATGTGGACGAAGCCTCAAAAGGCAACCCTGGACTTTTGGGATGCGGAGGAATTTTTAGAGACCATCAGGATCGGATCCTCGGATGCTTCTATGGAAGCTACGACATTGCTTCTACGCTGGAGACAGAAATGCTTGCTACCATCCATACCATCTCTTATGAAAATCTTTTCAACTGGAATAATATCTGGATTGAGAGCGACTCCACTACTATTGTGCAAGCCATCTGAAAGGGTGATGTTCATCTTGCTTGGTCTCTCACCCCCCGTTGGATGGACTGACTCACCACGCTCAATGGCATCAACTTTATTGCTAGTCATACCTATCTTGAGGCTAATATGATCACTGATGGGCTTGACAAATGGGTGTCTCACATGAGATCACTTGGAGGAATGACCTCCCTCCGGAGTTAACACCTTTTTTTATTAAGGACTCTAGAAAATTTCCCTCTTTCCGTCTCATGTAATTTGTATGCTTCTCTTTTCTTTTGAATAAATCTTTAAATTCTGGTCTTTTGACTAGAACTCACCCTTTTTAAAATAAAACTATGTTTCCAGACTCATTAACTTTATTTCTAAACACCCATTTAGTGAATATGGTCAAAATGTCTTTAGGTATTTCTACTAATTCCCAAACTTTGTTTCTTTCAAAATGATTTAATTATTCTTGCATGGATATCACCCAAAATTCATCATTGATTGCATCATTAATATTTTTGGGTTCAAGATGTGAAAGAAAATATTGATGTTCAACCTAGTTCCTAAGAGAATATCTAGTTTGTGTTCTTCTATTTAGATCACCTACTACAACATCTAAAGGATGATTATTGAGAGTTATAATACCTCTAGAAATAATTGAACTAGACTTCTCATGGTTGTCTATAGGTTCATATTCACTATGCTCAGATTCTAGAAAGTTTCCAGATCTAGTTGTTTTCACTAAGGCTTCACTGTCTTTATCATTAAGGTACAAAATTGACATATGTTACTCAAGATGTTCAACGGAGGTTTTTGGTTCATGTGGATCAATCTCATCAAATTTTACTTGAACTGATTCTTTCACACATTTTTTCTCTTATTGAATACTCTATAAGATTTACTAGAGATTGATTAATCTAGGAAAATTCTTTCATCACTTTTGGAAGAGTTTTTTTCAATATTATCCTTAGTTTTAAGAATAAAGACTTTGAAACCAAAAACTATAAAGTAATTAACCTTAGGATTCCTATTATTACTGAGATCATAAGGGGTTTTCTTAAGAACAGGCCTAATTAATACTCTATTGATGATGTAACAAGCCGTATTAATAGCTTCATCCCAAAAATAGATAGGTAGATTATACTCATTTAGCATATTCTGGGAAATATCTTGAAGTTTCCTATTTATTATTTCCACAACTCCATTTTGTTGAGGTGTTCTAGGAGCAGAGAAATTGTGATTATAGCCACTATGTGAGCAAAAATATTCAAACTCTTGATTTTCAAAATCACGACCTTGATTACTTCTCAAGGTCTTAATTCTAACTCCACTAAAATTTTCTATAGACTTGGAATATTTAATGAAGTAAGAACATGCTTCACTTTTGTGATCTAGAAAGTATACCCAAGTGTATCTAGAAAAATCATCTATGAGAACATAAACATAGTGCTTCCCATTTAAACATGAAACTCAAGATGATCTAAACAAATCCATGTAAACTAATTCAAGTGGTTAAGAAATAGAAACTTATTTCTTTGGTTTGAAAGAAACTTTGTGTTTTTTTCCTTTTTAACAAGGATTAAAAACTTTGTTACGTGGGAATTCGAATTTAGGTAAGTCTCTAACTAAACCTTTCCCAGTTAGTTTTATAAGTGAGTGCACATTGCAGTGTCCTAATTTTCTATTCCATAACCATGATTCCTTATGAAAAGAATTTAAACAAGAAACATTTTTCTTAGCTAAAGAATTTAAATCAACAACATATACATTTTCATTTCTAAGGTAAATGAATATTAAGTCATTTTTAGAATTAAACACATTGCATGTATCACTTTAAAACTTAACATTAAAACCATCACCACACAACTAAGAGATACTAAGTAGATTTTATTTTAACCCATCAACAAAATTACTTTTGAAATTAATATAGTATTAGGGTTACCAATTTAGCCTAAGCCAACTATCTTCCCTTCAGCATTATCTACGAATGTAACATGTCCACCATCAAATTTAATTAGGCTCTTGAAGCATGAATATTCTCCTGTCATATGTCTTGAACATCCAATATCCAAGTACTATAGAGTTTTATAGGAGCTCTTTAAAAAATTTTCCTGCAAAACAGATTAAGTGAAGGGTAACTTTGGTATCTAGATTTTCTTGGGTCTAGATAGTTTAGAAAGTAAAGCTTCGGGAACCTATAATTCTCTCACAGGTTTCCTATAATCAACAGATATGTTTTGAGGCATGAATACTTTGTTAGGTCCTTTATAGATATTTTTTTTCAAAAGATGGTCCAAAACTTGAACTAGCAGTAAACTATCCAGTTTTTGGAACAAATTTATTTTTAACAATCCTTTTCTATCCCAGTTGATATCCTAGACTAGTTGTGTATTTTGGAGAAATTTGTTTCCCTAGAAATTGATTCAAGGTATCTCTAACTGTATTAAACTTCTCAAGATCCCTTTTTAATTTCTCATTTAATAATTTAAGTTCAGTGTTTTCTTTTAACAAATGAGCACATTTTTTTCTCTCAATATCCAAATCAAACTTATAGCTAGAATTTAAATCATGTCGTCTTTTAAATAATTTATATTTATCCTTGAGTTCATTAAAGGTATCCTCAAGAATTCCACATTATTAAAATAGTTCATCCTTTGTCATATTCTCATCATTATTTGTTTCACTTTCATTCCCAGAATAATAAGTATTCTGTATAGGAGAATTGAGTGTTACCTCAGATGTTTCTGTCAAGAAAAAAAAGTTTGTATGTTCTTTTCAATGTCAGAAGTTTCAGATCCAATGGATCTATCTTTTTAATCACTCCAAGTATCTTTCATATCCTTTTTATATCCCTTGCCATTGTCTTCATATTTCTTCTTAAATTTCAGATTGGGGCAATCAGCCTTCATATGGCCTTTTCGTTTACACTCATAACATACTATCTCATTTGTGTTGTCATTCCATTTTATATTTTTTCCACTATCCTTTACTATCATACCTTCCTTTATAGTTTTATTTTCTAAAGAATTTATTCTTACAGTAAAACTTTTTGAATCTCCTAGCAAGATGATCCATCTCATCATCACTGTCAGAAGCTAAATCTTCACTGGTGGAAGTGTCTCTAGGAGCTTGAACCTTTTCTTTATCTTTGATCTTTGAGGTAGCAGTCTTGAATGCTATATATTTCTTTATCAGTTCTTCATATGCTTCTTGATTTACCTTGAGATCTTCTTCGTACGTCATAAGTTTTACAATTAGTTCCTTCATTGGTAGCTTTCCTATGTCACATGATTCTCGGATAGAAACAGAAGTTCCTCTCCATCTGTCAGGTAGGCATCAAAGAAACCTCATAATCTAATCTTTGTTTTCTACTGGTTTCCCAAGAAGACTCATGGTATTTACTATTTTATTAAACCTGAGATACATTTTAGATATAAGTTCAACAAGCTTAATTTTAAAATTATCATATTTAATAGTATAAGTATTTAATCTCATTTCTTTAACATTGGTTGTTCCCTCATGAGAAATAGCCAAAGTTTCCCAAATTTCATATGCAGTTTTATAGGTAGATATTCCATTGAATTCTTCATCACCTAGAGAATAGTAAAATGCATTCATTGATTTACAGTTATTGTTATATGTAGCTTTAGTCGACTAAGACCATGTGTCCCTATCAATAACAGACAATGCATGTTGTTCTTCTATTGTGTCCCAGATTTTAGGACCCATGATCTCTAGATACATTTGAATTTTTAATTTCCACTAAGCATAGTTATTACCATTAAAGAAAGGTGTCCTATTAGTAGCAGCTCCCTCAACAATGTTATCCATTGTTAATTAGAATTTTAAAGAACTGAAAATTTATTTATGAAATAAATTTTATTATCTTTAAGATACAACTAAAATCACAACTGAAAAGAATTTGAAAACCTGTAAAACATTTTATATGGTAGCAATATAAAAGTTAAGCCTTTGATACTAAATTTTGGACAGAGTGGAATCTCAATAGGGGGTTGAATTGAGTTCCTACTTAAAATTTCTGTTAAAAACTTGATGATAAAGATCCCCATTTTTGAAACAACCCAGTTAATTAAGGAAGTTGAGATATAAATGTTTAGTTGGCCAATTTTTTTCTCAAAGGGTGATTAGTCCTCAGTTGAATCAATGTAAAACACTTCTTCAACTTTTGAAAGAGGTTTATTGAAATAAACACATACACACACTAACCAGAACTAACTATGAAAGTCAATGTAAACAAGTTTTCTATTTTTGAACTTATAAGAAGTGGAATATAGACAAAATAGAGTATTACTAAATATAGTACACAGTAGAGTTAAACAAGAGGTTCAATATCAAGCCAAGACTTAATCCTCTCTACTTGGTGATCAACTTACACCAAGAAGTTTATATAGATAATAAACTTGATACACAACCTATATTGGGATTTACAACAGTTTTCAAAAATTGTCCAGGACTCACACCCTCTACCATAGTTTTTCATGGGATAAACATACAACCAAAACACACACAACCTCTTCTATAGTTATACATGAGAAACAAAAGAATAAAGGATGATTTATGTGAGGATTTTAAGTATCCTCCAGTTCAATCCCAGAAGATAGTGTGTGTAACAGACAAACACACACTTCTCAGAAATGTAAAATAAAAGAACACAATAGAGATAATGTTATAAGATTGAGTTTAGAAATCTCTACGTGTTTTCAGTTTATCTCTTGACTCCTTGGAGTGAAGAAATCGTAGTTCAAGTCTTTCTCTAGAAGTTGTCCTCAAAACAGAGCATTGTAACTCCAGATTCTAGCTTCTAGGAACTGAGGTGTTATTCTTCTTGATTGGACAATGATTTGAATAAGCATAGAATAAAAATGTGAAATTTTTATCTCCCTAATGATCTTTGTGAGGCTCTTGGGTTTACAGTGTAAGTGGTCAAAGGTTCTTCCTTGTTCTCTTTGATCTTAGCGATTAAGCTATTTCTCATTCACTTCTCTCTTCTTTTCGTGCTCTCAGCACACTTATCTTTTCTTCCTCGATCTTTTATTTTATAGTTTTGGTCTAATAATAGGAATAAGTAAACCACATGTGTTCTTCCTCATACCTCATACTGTCCCCAGACACGGTCTCTTGATATGTCTACAATCAGAATAAATTAATGTTAGAAGCATTAAATTTACCAAATATGACCGTTAGAATAATATTAAGAATTTGAAAAAGTATGGAGTAGAAGAGTGAGAATCGACAGAATTGTAGAGTCATCCTTCTCAACAGTAGGCTTCAACAAACAATATGCTTTAATTTTAGACTGCATCGGTAGCCTTCATCAGAATCCTTCTATCGATGACCTTTCATCGGTGACCTTCATCGGTGACCTTTCATCAATGACCTTTCATCGGTGACCTTATATCGGTGAACTTTCATTAGTGACCTTCATTGGTGACCTTTCATTGATGATATTTTATCGGTGACCTTTCATCGGGGACATTTCATCAGTGAACTTTCATTGGTGGCCTTTCATCGGTGACCATTCATCAGTGACCTTCATCATTAACCTTTCATTTAGAGAAATTTGGCACTGTAAACTTAATCGATAGAACAGTGAGATTAAAGTTACATAGTTATCAATTGACAGAAACTAATAATATTAATAAAACATGATTATCCTATAATATAAAAATTATTATCACATAAATGAAACATGATTTGGTATTATCAAAACATGTGAGTCTAATAAATTCCATTCTTTATGGAATTGGCGATGTCTCTAGGAAAGAATAGGGAGAGAGGTTTCTGATGTCCCTTATGTTCTTTATTTATGTATGATATAGAGATGGTTTGGGATTTATTAGTTCTCAACTTGTACCTATTAGATGTGATTATCAATATGGATTCATTGATTTACTAAAAGGCTTAGATAAATTTTTATCATTTGTGGGTATTCTTCACCATTTCTGATTAGAGTAACCCTGTGTTTCAAAGAGAATGAGATCGAAGATCCATTTGGGTGGCGACATATATTGTAGTGGTTAGTAAGTATATGTTTTTGTCTGTATCTGAGTTGTAATAGGAATATAATAGTGGTTTAATTCCTCTGGTAGTCAAAAAGTTTCTTGAAGCATTTTAAAATGATTTCTCCAGTTTTCCTCTAAGGTGGTAGGTGGAGTTATCGATTGACTTAATTATCATAACTCAACTGATATCGATGTCGTCTTACCATATGTCTCGACTCCATCTAAGTTTAAAGAGTTGAAAATTTAGTTTCAATGATTTTATATCTAATGGATTTATACACCAAAGGGTGTTAACTTGGTAAGCCCCCATGATTTTCACCAAGAAGGAGGATGAAACTCTCAATCAAGTAATGGTAAAAAAGAAATACCCCTTACCTTGAATTGATGTTTTATTCGACTAGTTAAAAGGGGTAAAGTAGTTTCCTAAAATTAATATTTGTTTTGGATATCAAAAAATTAGAATCAAGGAGTCAGATATTCCATAGACTACCTTAGGAGAAGGTATAGTCAATTTGAGTACCTTGTGATGTCATTTTTCCTAACTAACACTCCTGTTGTCTTTTTAAAATTGATGAAATGAATTTTCCACCAGTATCTCAACACCATTTTCATGGTGTTTGTGGATGAAATCTTTGTTTACTCTAAGACCAAATAAGATCATGTGTGTCACTTGAGTCATATTTTGTGAATTCTGAGGGATCAATAACTTTATGATAAATTATCAAAGTGAAATTTTTTGATATGAGAAGTTATGTTCTTAGGATACATGATATCAAAACATAGTATTTTAGTTGATCATGAAAAAGTGACAGCTGCCATATCATTAGAAGAACAAAGTAATGTCTTCGAGACACATAGTTTCCTGGGTTTGGTGGGATACTATCGATGGTTCAAATATATTTGTTGAATATTGCATCACCTTTGACTACTCTCACTCAAAATGAAGTGAAGTTATTATGGGATTAAAAGTGTAATTTTTTCCTTAAATGAGTTAAAGTGATATCTGACCTTAGAACTGATTTCGACTTTACCAGATTCCAGTTAGGGCTATGCGGTTTATTATGATTCTTCAGATCCAGGTTTGGGATGCATCCTTATGCAAGAGGATCAATTGGTGGATTATATCACACATTAGCTTCCACCTCATGAGAGGAATTATCATAATCATGATTTAGAGCTGAAAAAAGTCATTCATGCCCTAAAAAGTTAGTGTCACTATATTTTTGGGGAAAATCTTATCATTTACTTTGACCAATTTTTTTGGGTTACATCTTTTCTTAAAAAGACTTGAACCTTCAGTAGAGGCAATGGGTGGAATACATCCAATTGTTCGACTTTTACATTTCTTATACACTTGAAAAAAGTAAAATAGTTTCTAACACTCTTAGAAAGAAGTTAACTGATCAATATGTAAAGGAGGAAAAGGATGAGTATAACTTTATAAGACATTTTTCTCAGATACACTTGGGAGTCAGGGAAGATGAGTCTGGTTTTGTTCTAGAAAGTTTTATATTGACGTCCTCTATCCTCAAGATGATTACTTATGGGAAACACTAGTATATTGAGTTCTAGAGTATTAGAGACTCTTTATATAGTAGTGAGACCATTTATGAGTGTTCTCTCTCCTTGAATGGTATTCTTTACTTCACGAGCTGATATGTTATCTTTATGTTTGCAATAAAGGTCTTTTTGGGAGGTTGTTATCATTATTTATTGGTTGTCCACCCTGGAACCCAAAATATGTTTTATAGAATGAAGTTTTTATTTTGGTTATTTTATAAGAAATGAGAGATAACCAACTTTGTATCTCGATGTTATACATGACAACGTATTAAGTCCAAGAACCAGAAGCCTTTTGGTTTGCTTCAACCTCTTCCCATGCCAATGTGGAAGTGAAATAAATTTTTATGGATTATATTATTGGTTTACCTAAAACTCTTCTAGGAGAGAATACCATATGGGTTGTTATTGTTTACTTAACCAAATCATCTCATTTTGTATCGATTCATGACACTACTAATGTGGAAGACCTAGAAAAGTTATATCTGAAATAGATTGTAAGGATGCATGAGATCCCTATGGCCATTTCCTTAGATAATGATCCTCATTTTACCTCATGGTTTTGAAAGGGCCTTTAAGATGAAATGGGTACATAGGTAATCCCTAGATGGATAGGATAATCAGATTCTGAAAGATATGATTCATTTTTATGTATTAGACTTCAAATGTGCTTGGTATAACCATTTAGGGATGGTTAAAATTTTATATAATAATAGTTACTAGTTGTCCATCAATATGAAAACTTTATAAGATTTATATGGAAATACTTGTATCTCTCCTCTATATTGGTTTGAGGTTGGAGAATATTCCTTGGTTAGATCAAGTTTATTTCAAGAGATAACGGTGACTGACCAGTTGGTTCGTCAGCATTTGGTGATGACTCAAAGCCAACATAAGTTGTATACAGATCAACATCATCTTCCTATGTAGTTTTTTGTTAAAAATTAGATGATATTGAAAGTATCACCCTATTTTAGTCATTAATGGTATGTAAACTAAAATAATCCCACTCATAGTTTTTTGGGACCATTTTATATTATTAAATGGATAGGAAAGGTGGAATATTAGTTGGATTTACCAAAACAGTTTTATATGATCCATGATGTCATCCATGTGTCTCAACTCAAAGAGTATATTCCAGATACATCTCATGTATTGAATTGTTAAGACCTTGGCATAAATCCCGATATTTATGTAATTTAGAAACTACTTTAGGTTATTGATTTTCAAGTGAAGGTTCTATGATGGAAGTATATACCTTTGGTTTGAGTTTTGTGGCAGCATGGTTATAATTCTCATGAGACTTGAGAGTGAGAGTATTTGATAAGGGAGTAGTGTCCTCTTATCATTGGGGGCCATCCTTCTTCAAATTAGCTTTTTAGGGTAGAAATCATTATTGTGTGGAGAATTGTCACATCAAAGTTTTTATTTTAGGAACTTACTTTCCTTTATTTTGACCATCTTTCATTTGGGTATTCTCTTGGGTCATTTTTGGTGATTTTTTTAGGTTTTTAGAGTTTTATGGTCCTATTAAAGAATTGCGCATAGTTAGGGAAAACCATGTGGGTACTCCCAAAAAACCATTCACCCTTTTTTGGAATTCTAAGGGAGGGTGAATAGCTAGTACAAACCATTAAAATTTATCCTAAAACTATAAAACTTGTGGCAGAAGCATTTAACTTGGTTAGAGGATGATTTTTTAAACTATGTGGTCAAACTGTGTGGCTTCTCTTGTATCCCAAAAAGGGGCACACAATTGGTGAACTATTTATTAAATTGTATGTTAAAACCATGAGACACATATTAATTTTTACAAATTTTCATTTTGTGAAACATCTGTTTTGCCTCATTCTTCTTCCAGTGGAATAAGCTCTCAACCAATGAGGCTCCTCTTAGATATTTTGAAGAGTCCTTTCCTTCTAATGATCGTATAACATCCCAAAACTCACAATTCTAGATCAGATGCTTGAATCCATAATTTTACATTTCTAGATATGATGCTGATAATTGTGAATAAATTTTTTCCATCAAAACATGACAACACCAAAATAAAAACTTGGATCAATTACATACTGGAGAAAATTTTAGGTTTACATTTTTAGAGAATTATGAAAAAATCTTACATAAACAACTCATATCAACTTGGAATCATATGTTGTCAAAAGAACATTTCTTCCATTTAAACTAGATTTTCTTATTTCATAATAGGTCATCAACATCATCCTTGTGAAAAACTTTATAGACATAAATAATTAAATATCATTCTTTAAAACCAAGTGAAAAGGAAACATAAGCAGAGTGAGATAAAACACTCAGTAAGGGTAATCATAAGCATTAACAATTGAATGTTATCAATGAGTATAAGAGTTCATAGGGATATGATGACATAATCAAAGTGTATGAGCGAATCATAAAAGAAATAATACCCATAAATACCTAGAATATCAAATATGAAAACATGGAAAAGTAAAGAGTCAATAATAAATAAGAAAAATCCATGTGATTTCAATATCAATAATTAGAAAAATTATAAACCCATAAAAGAATATATAAAATATTTTGGTATCTGGGAACATCGTTCCATTTAACCTCTATAGAACCCTTACAAATGGAATAACCAATATGAACTACTTATATCTTTGGATTACCTAGTGCATGAGAATGCTATATGGGTGCACCCATCATATAATATATAATGGGATCACCCAGTGCTGTCTGAGCTCACCCGTCATTTACAATGTCCAAGAACCGAATACATAGATAATTCATAAAAAATCATTGAAACAACCTTTTTTTCAGAACATGATTAACCTATGAAAAGGAAATAGGTTCCATAATAATATCTTTGAAACATGATTAAACCATGGAAAAGAAATGGTTTAAATAACAATATCTTTGAAACATGATTAACCCATGGAAAAGAAATGGGTTAAATAAGAATCTCTTTGAAACATGTTTAACCCATGGAAAAAAGATGGGTTAAATTACAATATCATTGAAATATGATTAAACCATGGAAAATAAATAAGTTAAATATAAATCTCTTTGAAACATGATTAACCCAGTAAAAATAAATGGGTTAAATAAAAATCTCTTTGAAACATGGTTAACCGATGGAAAATTAATGGGTTAAATAAAAATATCTTTGAAATAAACATAATATATAAATATAATGAATGAGGATGGAATGAATATGAAATATACCTGGTGGAGGAAAAGTAAAAACAAGGTTCATTGATGTTTATGAATTGAAATACCATTAAAATATCATTAAAACATTCTTGAGAAAAATAATATTTAAACATTCTGAAGTGTCCCATACCACTTTGAAACATTTGAAACATTAAAACCATGAATGAAATAACACTAAATAAAACTTATAATATCATAAGAATAAGTAAATTCATGATATAAAATTTAAAAGTATAAGTATATACTCCTTATAATATAATATAGGTGTATAATATATCAAATGTCTAAAAGAAGGCAAATTGTGACAAAAGTCCATTACCTCTTTGGTAATTTTGAAACCATAAAACACATGAAAGAATAATAAATAAATTAAACATTTAAATAACATGAATATAAAATAATTCATGATATAATATACCAATAAGGGAAGTATATACACCACATAAAATAAGTAAGTGGTGATTATGACATTTATCTCACACATATAAAAAGTGAGATGAAAATCCATTACCTTGAGTCTAATTTGTCATGATTGTTATCTATATTAATGAATAATAAACTTATGTTAATTATATTATTTATTAATAACATTTTACATGTTTATTATTACTTTTATTTCACCTGTAAAGAATTTATGTACAATTACTTAATCAATAAGGTTAAATCTGGATGTTTTGACCATATTCATTTTATGTGTCAAAAACGACTTTGGTTGTTAAAATATAGTCAAAGGGGTAATTATTAAAACATATACATAATAATAATCATGAAATAATTTTCATATTTATACATAAATTATACTTTTAAAACCAATCATGAATGATGGTTATGGAAAATTAATCAACAGTACAATTATAGAGACTGTTGGCTGTACATACGCATGAGTAACGTTCCTATTTTTCAATGATCATTATGGAAAGAAGTTAGGTAACATTATATCTTTCTAGAAGGACCATTATATAATAAATACCATGTTATTTAATCATATATACTTATATATAGAATTATTTTTATGTAAAATGAATCACATCATATTGAGGTGGCGGTAGTCCACACGTCTACGACTGACATTATCACTTTTTAGTGTGTGAAAAGGGTAATAAAGAAAATGATATATTATATTTACATAAAGGTAACTTTTTCATTAATATCATATAGATTTAATTTATGTTGAATATTTTTAATTAAAACCATCCTTTATACATTCCATGTATCGCATGAATGAATCACTTCGCTTTGAGGTGGCGGTAGTCCACACTTCCACAAATGATGTTTTTGTATTCCCAGAAAATGGAGTGCATAAAGGTATGTGTTATAACATAATTAAAAAATTATAAAGGAATTATAAATATAATATATAACATATATAAATATAATGTCCATCATAATTTCCCAATCATGATAGGTGGTAAATGAAAAATGAATGACATTGTTTTGCTAGACGGTAGTTCTATGTACTCATAAATGGTAAGTTCGTTACCCATTAGATGGAAGTGTGTTTAAGTGTAGGTCAAAAAATTATAATAAAAACATATTATTATATTTAATATACTTATTTTATTATATAATCATGTAATAAAAAGTAATTAATGGGTGGATAATTAAAATAAAATAAAAGAGATTAAGAAAGGATGCTACCTATTATTCTGGTAACTCCTTATGGTTTGCACTAAAGAGATTACTTATATGGATTTATTCAAAAGGTGAGGATTCTAGGTTGAGGTTAGTGATGTTATTAGACTAATTTGGTAGATTTTGGATGAGAAAAAGTGGCTTGACATGTGTGATTAAGGGGAAGAGTAAATGTATTTTTTATAGTGGAGGAGTGACATTCTTGTAAATACCAAAAGGTAAGCACCAATGGGAGGTCTCCCATACCTCATGTGATTAAAAAATTTACAAATAATGGATTAAAGTTAAATTATGATCTAAAAAATTCTCCACCTCACAAAAATAAGTGCTTTTTTTATAATTTTTTTCCTTAATCTTTAAGTTTCTTACATTTTTCATTTTGGTTTTTCATTTAGGTATCTAGTTTTCCAGCCTATGTAATTTAAACATTAAGAATAAATTAAGGTGTGATTTATTATAAAATATAGTACCACTGAATTATAAATATGATATCAAATTTTAAAAATAAAAATATCATGCGTGTTGAAAATTAATTTCAAAACAAGCACTTATAACACACAAAAACACCATTTTAACCCGAACCGTGCTAATAATATTTTTACTATTTAGGAATCTATATGTTAATTATAAAAGATAATTTGGTCCACTAATATTCCATAATTTATATTTATTAACACAAAAAAATCACTTGGAAAAATTGAATATTTTTATTAATTTTTAATATTTTAATAAAATATAATTTATTATAACATAACATTAATTCTAATTTTGACATTATTTATTTAATTTTAATTTTTAAATATAAAAACATTATGGTAATTAAAATATATTAATTTCAAATCTGTGTAACATGATATATTCATCTATAAAAATAATGGGACATAGCAATTCATTAAATTTACTTTACTTTCAATGTTTTTTACATATTTTATTTTATTTAATTATTAACTAAATAATTCATGCTTTTGCGTTGGTTAAGACTTTAATGTGACCAATTCATATATAAAATAAATAATAAATAACTATGATAAAAATAACTCATTTATACTTAAAAATTATATGCATATCATAAAATATGTTGTTTTTCTATATCTTAAAGTTTTATAAATGTTAAAGGTAAAGAGAGTTCTTTTTTGTATTTTTCTTTAATTAACTTATGAAATGGGGAACTATCCTAATATAGTACCCCAATAACTCATAAAATTCTAAAAAATAGGTTATATGGTCGAACTATTGTATTCCAATGGATTTTTAACAAGTTTCTTGGTCATTTTGACCCTTAAGTTCAAGGTTTAGTCCCTTGTTAAGATTAATTTTACCTGAATCACTGTAATTAATTTTAATCATTTTGGTCAAACAATAAGTCGATATTATTAGACTATAAATATTATAAATATTAAAAACTTGTATTTACATTTTTCCAAATTCAATTTACAGAAGTGGAAAAATTAGTTTTAATACTAATTCCGCAGACGTGGTAAAAAAATAAGTTTTTTAATGTGAAAATGCTCAAAAGTTCATTAAGTATATATATATAAATTAAGTATAAAAATTATCCCAATGACCTAAATTGTATTAATAGATATATAATTTATCTATTAAAACTTTATAAAAAATTTAAAGTAAAATTTTACATTAATAATTATTTAAATGAAAAGACAATTTTTAAATAAAATGCAATACTTTTCACTATTCATCAAAAAATGAAACTTCTCTAAAAAATACAAAAAATTAACCCCAAGATAATTTTGATAATAAAAATTCAAAAATGAAGTTTATTTTTTCATATAAAAATTATAAATGCCAAAACTATATTTATAATAGGTTCTCTATTAAAAGGTGATAAAACTGCCATATTAAATAATAATATTAATAGTATATTATTGTTCAATATAACTTAGTCTTGGGTGAAACACAGGATAAAATTGGTATTGTGTGTGATGAAATATAAAATATGTACAATGTGTATCATAATACATTACATAATTTAAGTTAATTTGAAGGAATATATTTCATAAAATCTCAGGATGTTACATCATACCCCCCTTAAAATGAATTTCACCCTTAAAATTTGTGTTGTTTATTAAATGATTGACATTTCTAGTATCCCTTTATTGAAATGAACATTGTATAAAGGGTTAATAAAAAATCATCTTAAACAAGAAAGGGGTAAACATAAAGGTCACAAGAATTTATGCATAACTAGTATTCAACATAGGGAGAATATAGATGAGAATGGAGGAAAATAATATATAATTATAGAGAGTTATTGAGGCCATTGATCATAAACAAGTGAATGATAAATGGAAAGTTAAGGGCCTAAAAAAAATAAATATTTAATGATAAAAAAGGCCATCATTTCACCATAATTATATTTATTAGGATAATACTTTTGTTTCAAGATAATTTTCCTAGAGTTAAGGAATTCTATTACCATCTAGACCACGAGAAAAAGAAAAAAATATAATTTATGAGTATAATTTCACACATTAATCATTTTACTCAAAAATATCAACTTTTCTCCAAATTATGAGTATTAAAGATGAATTATTAACTCTTGAAGCACTAAAATAAACTTTTAAAGACCACATATCCATAAAAGGGACAGTTAATCTATTCCACCTATCTTTAGATGTTAACCAAAACCAATTTTTTTAACACATGGTAAGGAAATTCCCAAAATGAGTAAAACTTCAAATGATACACTATTTTTAAAAATTATATATCAATAAAAAAGTTAAAACTAAATTATTCCATAAATAACTATCAATAAAATCCTTCAAAAATTTTCTAACTAAGTTTGAAACCCAAATATTAGAAGTATTTGATTATATATTCTATCAAGATAAATAAACCATTATTTATTAAATAAAATACCATATGTTTTTCAAATAAATTTAATATTTACCTAAAAAAAATGTCATAATAACTCGAACATCACATAGGCCAATGGTAGGTGATACACCCTTATCACCCTTCGATTGTGGGTTCAACTCCACAACATTTTTGGATGTGATGGGTTGTCACCCAGACCCCACGTTGTAATTTTTTCATTAATCCTAAAAAAATAAATCCTCCCTAAAACACTTATTTTTAATCCCAGGGGTTAAAAATACCTCATCCAAAAAAAAAATCTCCAAAAATAACATTAAAATTCAACTGCTTAAAACCTCAATGGTATGTCTAATACTTTGAACTTATGATCATACTTAAGCTTATAGATTTATGATGGTATCCATAACTCTTAAGATATTAAAAAATAATAATCTCTAAATTTATCTAAACTAACATTTGATAACAACTATAACAACCTAAAACCCACACTCTTTGATCCTGTTCCAAAATCTATAACTTTAGATTTTTTTCAATGATGCCGATAATTGTGACCCAAATTTTTCTATAACAACACAACAACATCAAACTTTTATCACTTATAAGCTAGATGAAATTTTTAGGTTTATAGTTTTATAGAATTATGAAAAAATATTACATAAACAACTCATATCAAGTTGGAATCATAATTCGTCAAAATAAAATTTCTCCCATTTAACCTAGCTTTTATTATTTTACAATTGGTCATCAGCATCATCCTTGTGAAATCATTTATAGACATAAATCGTTCAATATAATTCTTTAAAACCTGGAGAAAATGAAACACAATAAGGGTGAGATCAAATGCTCAGTATGGGTAAACATAAGAATTAAAAATTAAATTTCACCAATGAGAATAAGAGTTCATATGGGTATGATAACATAATCAAAGTGCATGAGCTCATAAAAGAACTCATACCCATCAATACCTAGAATATCAAATATGAAAACATGGAAAAGGAAAGAGTCACTAGAATCAATAATAAAAATATTTTTTATATCAATCCCAATCATTAGAAACATTATAAAACTATAACAAGAATATATAAAACATGTTGGTATCTTAGAACATCATCCCATTGAAACCTTATAGAACCCTTACAGAACCCTTACAAATGGAATAACCAATATGACTGAATTATGTCCCCAGATTACCCAATGCATCAGAGCACTATATGGGTGCACCCAATATATAAGCTATAATGGGCTCACCCAGTTCTATCTAGGCACACCCATTATTTATAATTTCCAAGAATCAAATACATAGAGAACACATCAAAACTCATTGAAACAACCTTTATTATTTTTAGAACATGATTAAACCATGAAAAAGAAATGTGTTACACAAAAATCTCTTTGAAACATGATTAATCCATAACAATCTATTTAAAACATGATTAACCCATAAAAATTAAATGGTTTAAATAACAATCTCTTTGAAACATGAGTAGCCCATGGAAAATAAATGGGTTAAATAAAAATCTCTTTGAAATATGATTAACCCATGGAAAATAAATGGGTTAAATAAAAATATCTATAAAACCTAATTAACTCATGGAAAATAAATGGGTTAAATAATAATCTCTTTGAAACATGATTAACCTAAGGAAAAGAAATGGGTTAAATATCAATCTCTTTGAAACACGATTAACCTACAAAAAATAAATGGGTTAAATAAAAATCTCTTTGAAACATGATTAAACCATGGAAAAGAAATGGGTTAAATATAAATATCCTTGAAACATGATTAAACCATGAAAAATAAATGGGTTGAATAAAAATATTTCTGAAACATGATTAACCCATGGAAAATAAATAATTTAAATATCAATATCTTTGAAACATGATTAACCCATGGAAAAGAAATAAAATAAATGACAATATCTTTGAAAAAAAAAATCATCCATACAAATAATAAATGAGGATGGAATAAATATTAAACATCCCCAATGAAGGATAAGTGAAAAAAATGATTGTCGAAGTTGATAAATTGAAATAACATTAAGAGATCATTAAAACATTCTTAATGAAAATAATATTAAAACATTCCAAAGAATCTCATACCACTTTGAAACATTTGAACCATTAACCCCATGAATGGTATAATAATAAATGAAAATTATAATATCATGATAATAAAAAAACTAATGATATGAAATTTCAAAGTAGAAGTATATACACCTCATAAAATAATATAGGTGTATTACATATCAAATGTCTTAAAGAAAGAAAATTGTGACAAAAGTCCATCACCACTTTGGTAACTTCAAAAACATAAACCCCATAAAAGAAAAATAAATAAATTAAACATTTAAATACCATTAATATAAAATAATTCATGATATAATATATCAAAAATGGTTGTAGATACACCACAAAAAATAAGTAAGTGGTGATTATGACATTTATCTCACATATGTAAAAAGTGAGATGAAAATCCCTTACCTCGAGTCTGATTTGTCATGATTGTTCTATATATTCATGAATAATAAACTTATTTTAATTATATACTTGATTCATAACCTTTTAAAATTTTAATATTACTTTTATTTCACTTATATACAAGTTATATACAATTACTTAATCAGTAATATTTAAGTTGGATGTTTTGACCATATTTGGTTTATGTGTCAAAAAGAACTTTGGTAAGCCATCTATGGTCCAAGGGGTCATTATTAAAACATATAAATAATAATAATAATGAAATAAATATCATATTTAAACATCAATTATACTTTTAAAACCAATAATTAATGATGGTTATGAAAAATGAACCAACGTTACAATCATGGAGATGGTAAGCTGTGCATACACATGAGTAACATTCCCATTTTTCAATGATTGTTATGGAAAGAATGTTAGTAACATTATATATTTCAAGAGTGATAATTATATCATAAATACCATTTTATTTTATCATATATACTTATATATATAATTCTTGTGATGTAAAAGGAATCACATAATGTTAAGGAGGCCGTAGTCCACACGTCCACGACCGATGTTATCAATTTTTAGTGTGTGAAAAGGGTAATAAAAAAATGATATATTATATTTATAAAAAGGTAATTATGTAATTAATATCATATATATGTAATTTATGTCACATATTTTTAATTAAAACAATAATTTATACATTCCATGTATCACATGAATGAATCACATTGCTTTGAGGAGGCGGTAGTCCACACTTCCACAAATGATGTTATCACATTCCCAAAAAATGGAGTGCATAAAGATATATGTTATAAAATAATTTAAGAAGTATAAAGAAATTATAAATATCATATATAACATATATAAATAGGGTTTCCATCATAATTACCAACCATGAGATGTGGTAAAGGAAAAATGAATGATATCGTTTTACGAGGTGGTAGTTCGACGTACACATAAATGGTAAGTTCCTTACCCATTAGATGGAAGTTTTTGTTAGTGTAGGTAAAAACCTAATAATAAAAAAATATAAGTATATTTATTATACTTATGTTATTATATAATTATTGAATAATAATAAATTAATGGGTGGATAATGAAAATAAAATAAAAGAGCTTGAGGAAGGATATTACCTCTTATTTGGGTAACACTTTTTGGTTTGCACTAAAAGGATTCCTTCAATGAATTTATACCAAATGTTATGATTCTAGGTTTAGGTTAGGTATTTTTGGAGACTATTTGGGTAAAGGATGGATGATCCAAAGTTTCTTGAGAGGTGTGAGGAAGGGAAAGAGTGAATTCATTTTTATAGTGGGGGAGGAGTGACATTCTTGTAAATACTAAAAGGTAAACACTAATGGGAGGTCTCCATTACCTTATGTGATTAAAATATGAAACAGTAAGGGATTAAAGTTAAATTATGGTAAAAAAAATACCCACCACACAAAAATAAGTGCATTTTTATAATTTTTTCCTTAGTCTTTAAGTTTCCTTATATTTTTTATTTTGGTTTTTCATTTAGGTAACTAGATTGCTAACCTATGTAATTTAACCATTAAGACTGAATTAAGGCTTGATTTATTTTAAAATATATTCCCACTGAATTATAAATATTATATATAATTTAAAAAATTAAAATCTCACGAGTGTTTAAAATTAATTTTAAAACAAGCGCATCTAACGCGTAAAAACACTACTTTAACACGAACCGTGCTAATAATATTTTTACTATTTAGGTGTCTATCTGTTCATTATAAAAGATAATTTGATCCATTAATAGACCATATTTTATATTTTTTAATACTTACAGATCAATTAGAAAAAGGTATTATTATTATTAATTTAAAATATTTTAATAAAATATAATTTATTGTAAAATAAAATTAATTCAAAATTTAAAATTATTTATTTAATTTGCATTTAAAAATATCAAAAAAATATTTTAATTAAAATATATTAAGTTCACTTATGTGTAACATGATATATTAATCTATAAAAATAATGGGACATAATAATTCATTAAAATTACTTTAGTTTTAATGTTTTAGTGTCTTTTATTTTATTTTATTATTAACAAAACAATCCATGCATTTGCGTTTGTTAAGAATTTAATGTAACTAATTCATATATAAAAATTAATTATAAATAATTATTATAAAAATAACTTATTTATTCTTCAAAAGGATATGCATATATGAAAATATGTTGTTTTTTCCATATCTCAAAGTTTTATAAATGTTAAAGGTAAGAATAGTTATTTTTTTGTCTTTTTTCCTTACTTAACTTATAAAATTGAGAAATATCATGACATATTATCCCAATAAGTCATAAAATTATAAAAAAGAGTTTATATCTTCGGACTATTTATATCCAATGAATTTTGGACAAGTGTATATGTCATTTTGGCACTTAAGTTTAAAGTTTAGTCCATTGTTATGATTAATTTCACCTTAATTGATGTAATTAATTTTAATCACTTTGCCTAATCATTTTATTCAAAAACTAAGTTGTTCTTATTAGAATATAAATATTATAAATATCATAATATTTTATTTCCTTTTTTCCAAATTTAATTTACAAAAGTAGAAAAATTAGGTTTAATGTTAATCCTGTAGACGTGGCGAGAAAGAGGGTTTTTAATGTGAAAATGTTTAAAAGTCCATTAAGTATTTATATATAAATTAAATATAAAAAATTATTCCAATTATCTAAATTGTATTAATATATATATAATTAATCTATTTTTACTTTATAGAAAATTAAAAACATAATTTAAAATTAATAATTATTTAAACAATAAGGCAGTTTTCAAATAAAATAGAATATTTTCTACTATTCATCAAAAAATGAAACTTCTCAAAAAAGTTCCAAAAACTTACCCTAATATAATTTTGATATTCTAAAATCAAAAAATGAACTTTATTTTTTCATATAAAAATTATAAAAGTTTCAAAAATTAGATTTATAATAGGTTTCTCATTAAAAGGCGGTACAACTTCCATATGAAATAATAATATTAATAGTATATTATTGTTCGATATAACTTAGCCTTGGGTAAAATACAAGATAATATTGGTATTTAATTTCATGGAAGTTAAACTATGTATAGTGTGTAACATAATCTATTAAATAATTTAAGTTAATTTGAATTAATATATTTCATAAAATCTTGAGATGTTGGTGATCGTTTTTATTGGATATTTAGGTGTTGGATCTTGTTTTTCAAAGGTATGTTCCTGTTCATGGTTGTTCTTAACTACTATTCTAGATCCACTCTTCTCTCCTTTAAAAGTACCTTATATTGGGGATTTTGATGTTATATCTAATTTTTGTGACATAATATAATTGAGTTTTTTATAGATCCATCATGGAATTTTGTTTTATTGTTTGGATATTCATTAATCGTTGTGTTTTCTTCAAGATAATTATGGTAAGTGATTTATCTCTTATTTTTTGTTATAAAAATTATTAATTAAACATTATTATTTAAGAATTATTAGCTAAGGGTTCTTATTTTTTTTCTTGAACCCTTGGTTTATCTTGTCCTGTGAATACCATGGGAGTTTTATAATTTTATGTGTTTTAAGTTGATGTTTTAATGATTCAAATTTATTCTACAGACTTTTATTCCTCACTCTTTGAATTTTATTTCTAAATTTTTTGTAAAACATGATTTATGTCTTTATCTTTCAAATGGTTTTGAAATAGTTTTAAAAGGGCATGAAAAATGTTTTGATAAAATGTGTTGGTTTTGGTTATGGGTTTGAAAATGGACTTTCACCTTGGTGTTATCAATATAAATGGTTTCAAAGCTTGATTTGTGTGGTTTCAAAGATAAAATGACCATTTAATTCTTCTAACATGGAAAAAATACATGTTATCGATGATGAGGTAGGGATCCATCCTCGATGATGAACTCTTTCCCCCAAGACTTATTCTGTTAGGGTAATGTTTGTAATAGGTTACCTAAGTTATGGAAAGGATCCACTCTTGGGAATGAACTCTTACCCCTTAGACCAATTTTTCTAGGGTAACATGCACACCAGGTGTTCTACTAATCATGATAATGTTATTAGGATCCTCATTGACCTAGAACTATTGATACCCATGGGCTTATTTTATTTATATATTGTCCTTGAAATATGGATTAGGGCGACTAATGAAATTATTTGGAAAACTATTTATTGATATGTTTTTCTAAATTTTGAAAGGGTAATTTATCCATGTTTTTTATTGAATATTTTTAATTGAATCTCATGCCTTATTTCCATTTACTTGTGTATAATTGGTTTATTTTATAAAGTTTACTTATAAAACACTTGGTGAGATCCTACTGGGATATTTTTCTCACACCCTGCATACACCGTTAGGTGTATGTAGATCTTGTTTTATCTGATGTAGGTAAGGTTATGATATTTTAGGGTGGTGGTGGGTTTGTTTATTAATATGGTGTGGGAGTCTGGAGGTGATGTTATGTTACATGGAGTTGGGACTTAGAAAAATTTGAGTAATTTCATTAGTCTATGTACCTTGGAACTTATTTTTTACGACATTTATATATTTTATACTATTGTATTTGTTTGGTATATAGATATTATTCTATATTTTTGTACAACCTTGTATAGGTTCTTTATGGTAGAATCATTCCCAAAAAGGTTGTTCTTGATTTCCAGGCACTTGTCTCTAGCCTGTGGGGATCACGAACTCCATTCGAGCCATGTCAAGATTGGTTTAGGTTATAAATAGTTAGGTAATCTTGGTTGGTCTGTAACATTTTTGGATTATAAAATAATGGTTTTTATTGACACATATTATGTTTTTTTTAAAATGTTTAAAATAAATAATTTATTTATAAAGGAATATTGAAAAGGGAAACTTTCATACATAGATCTGTGTGTGTTCATAAATTTCATTTTGAGGGGCCTTATTGTATTTATACATGGTTGTCTATGACAATTAGGTCATGATATTATATGAACTTGTGATGACATGGTACAGAAGATGAGTTACCACTCATGAGTATTGGGAATGTCATCTTGGATGTACGCATGTGTGTGTGAGTTTGAGAATTGGGTGATCTAAGGGGAAATAAAAAACACATGAATAAATAAAATGGTTTCTTCAGGATATTTCATGTTCTTGCAAAATTTGTTAAATTTTTATTTGTTTATAAACTGTAACACCCCAAGCTTCCATGATACGCTTCTCTTTCAATAATGCAATAACTTGCATTGTACACAAGTTTGAGATTCTAACACACCGCGACCAATCAAACTAGCCGTTATGAATAGTGATACCCACCTTTTGAATTATATAAATTTTATATTTCAAAATGGACTTCATTTTTGGATTCGGAATATCTAATTATCCTAAGTTGATTTTTTGGTATTTTTCTGAGAACATCCAATTTTCGATGAATAGTAAAAAATACTTAAAAACAACATTTTTAATCAAAATAATTTATAGTGATAAATTATACTATTGAGTGGTTTTAAATTATAATTAGAATATAATTTTACCATTTTATCCAATGGTGGTCATTAGAATTAATTTCACTTTGAAATTGGACATAAACAATTGTCAATCTTTTGATTGATATTGTTTCTTAAAAATACGCTATTTGTTTTGACAATGGGAATTAATTATAAAATTAATTAATGAAACTTATATTTTTGGAATTTTGTAAAATAGACATAATTTTTGAATTCAGAATATCAATTATAGCTTAGGGTGAATTTTTGGTATTGTTCTGAAAAACATCGATTTTTGATGAATAGTGAAACCACTAAGTGGTAGTTAAAAACTGATTTTTCGTTTAAATGAAATTTTACCGCTTATGTGAATTTAATTTCAAAAATAAAACATGAATGGTTGTAATTAGGAAGTAAAATATGGTTCAATGGGATGAAAATAATTTTTGGTGAATAGTAACTTTTAAGTTTTATTAATCACGATTAAAGGTAATTAGTGTAATTTAAGGTAAATATAATGTTATAATAATATGAAATTACCTTTACACTTGTCCTACCCTTATTGGATGATTCATGGCCTACCAAGAAAATCCATGGGTCAACTTGGGGACCCCATGGAGCCACTTGGGTAAGAAAATGACATTAATAACTTTTTATTTAAAGTAAAAATAAAATTGTCACAAACATGTGTTGTTTTACTAAAACAATTATTACATGGGGGTTATATAAGTTAAATTTTCGACTATAAATATTCATTAGAAATATAAAATTCTTTCCTACATCATGGTAATTTTTTTATAATTTTTAGACATTAAATAAATTAATTTTTTTATGACACGATGATGATGCATCAATTACCTCATTAATTAACAATTTAAATAAAATGAAAAGATAATGTAAAATATAAGACTTACACTTGTCAAAAACCTATTGGATGATTATATTTATAACCCTTATCACCTTATCCTTGAAATATATAATCGTGGGACCTTTAAAATTCGAAACTCATTATATAATAATGTAAGATTTCATGACTTTCCAAGAGTGCCCCTCCTCTCCTCTTATAAAAGGCCCCCATCTCTACCACCTTATTCAAACCATCAAAGACATTTGTCTCGGCCAAACTCTGACCAAATACTCTCTAAACTTCCCACTATTACTCCTAGAAGCCTCACTTTGGGCAGAAGTCTTCCCAAGGAAGCCTTTGGCTCAAATCAAAAAGAGTTACCCGATTTTAAGGTAATGTATTCTCTTATGTTCTTTTGTTTCATTTTGCTTCTCCAACCCCTTAAAATTATTTTATTCATTTATTTGGTAACAACAACAGTATCTTCAATATACTAGGATGTTTTTATGATAAGGATTTTATTTACACTTACACATACCTTTGTCTAATGGTTAAAGAACATACTGTTTCTGTGGGTGGCGAATTACTGCCTCACGAAATGATGATTGTTCAATATTCTTTTAACACCTCTCGTGGTGGCCATTAAGATGTCACTATATTTATATATGATATATATTATGTTTATGTTTTCATTATGCTTCTGTATTTTTCATTTATCGCATACCTTTATGATTTCCATTATGGGTAAACGTGATAATTTCATTTTAGGAAGTGCGGACTATCGCCCCCTCAAAGTGATTTGAATCATTAATGCCATATGTGGGATGTATAAAGGATGGAGTTAATGATATTATACTAGAATTATAATATACATTTATATCAATATGATTTCATTCCATTAAATACGAAATATAAATGAATGTAGCGTTCATACGTACGTACAACTTACCGTATCCATGAACGGTGCATTTCATTTCTTACCTCTAAATGTTATGTAATGTTATAAATGAATGTATATAATAGATATTTATGATATATATGATATCTATATCATGAATATAATTGTGTATATAATGGATATTTTACCACATGAACAACTTGTAATTTTAAGAAGTTTATTTTTGACTCAAGTACCAAAGATCGACAAAACGACCGTTATTAACTTAAATAATTACATAATGTTCATAACATGGTAATAAGTGATATAAAAGGAATAATGAACTTGAAAAAGGTTATTAAGCAATTAGAAATTAAGTATAGTTTATTATTCAGGAGGTTAAAGAATGGTCGAGTCAAGTCGGACACGAGGTAAGGGACTTCGTCTCAATCTCCTTTCATTGAGGCATATTTTGTTTTATACACAACTTTCTTTTATACGGTGTATAAACCCCTTTGACTTTTACTTTTATTCAAAAGGAATATTTTTATACGAAGCGTTTTACTAAATGAAAAACTGGAATGTTTTTTTCTTACGTATGCGGTGACAATGACTTCTCTGCTGCCGTGACCATTATTTGAGTTTCGGTTTCCTCTACAAGCCATAAATTTTTTTAAATGAAAAATAAATACCATGTTTTACTTTTATTTTATTGAAAATGGTTTTGATCATGTTTTGATTATATCAATGTGTTATATTGATATCTTGTGATTGAAATGTGGAAATTTTATGTTTCCCTTATGCATGTTTTATGTGATACGATTATGTTATGATATGTTTAAAACTTTTCATATAAGGAATGAATTAGACTTAGTAAGTGACGGGTGGAGCCCACTATAGCTCCTCAATGCATCAGTAGGTCTCATGAGACAAACTAGTGTCTTGTCACGAGGCCTTGACAAAATATTATTTGTAGTCTTGGCACGAGGCCTTGACTACGTGGTTATGATAATTTGGAATTATGCATTCCATCATTATGAAAGTGGTTATTGATATTGAATGTGATTATTCGACTAGTAGAATATCCATGTGGATAAGTAAATGACATTATTTAATTTTACTTTTTCCATATTATGATGAAGTTCGAGTTTAAAAGGCTTTTGTTTTAGTTATACATTGCCTTAAATGTTTATGTTTATTTATGAAAGTTTCCTCTATATTGTTATCCTTAATGAGCATCTGAGCTCACCCCTTTCTATGTTTTATTTTTCCCAGGATGTGAAGAAATATTTTATGACTGATCTTTAGGGGTAGTCTGAAGGGGATATGAGTGTGGAAAATGGAGACCATGTTATTGTAGTTTTTCACTTTATGATGTAATGTAACATTTATGAATGTATCTAGTGTTTCCAAGGCAACTAAACTAATCGGTCTTTCGAGACCTGATCTTTTGTGATCATGCAAATGTTACGTAATAATGCCCTGACTCTGGGTAACTGGGGTCGGGGCGTTATAGTTGGTATCAAAGGCAGTTTAGTACTAACCTTGGAAGATATATTTAGATGGACTCTGATTAGAGCACATAACCCCAAGATAGAATTTGAGGATTAGTATAGAAGAACTTCCTAGAATTTTGGTATTATAGAGATTTTATGAGTTTTCCGAGCAATACATCCCTATCTGGATAGGAGCAGGTAGAGGAGGATATAGCACAGATGTACCTAGGGGTAAAACCTGAAACACCACTTTGAGCTAGACTCGAACGGGAACTGGTGCACGACAACGAGCCTTGCTGCACTCTTGTTTACGACACTCCTGGGGGGATATGCTTACGATAATTCTCATTTTCTTTACAAACTATTATGAAGGGTTTATCAGTATATACTTCCTCAAAGAATTTTTTTTATGATTATGGATTATATCCATAAACTGTTCAATTTATGTTAAGTGTTTTATAAGTATGGAATTATGTATTTTTATTCATGAACTGATCTAGTTTATTCCATTGTTTAGAAATGGCGCTTAGTGGAAGGAATGGAAACCGTATCAATACACGCACTCCATGTAGGGATTGCCCTCCTTCTCAAGATAATTATAATGGAGAAGGTGATACAATTGGTGCTGATCAGCTTATCACCATACTAGGACAAATCACTCAGGTTATGAATAATAACCTTACTCGTATGGAGCACCCCGATCTGCAACGTGGAGAATCAATGTTAGACCGCTTCATGAGGCAATAACCACCAACATTCAATGGGATTAAAAATCCCTTAGTAGCTGAGCAATGGATAAATTCCTTAGAGAAAATATTCCATGCCTTGGGGAGTAGTGAAAGAGAAAAGGTTATCATGGCAGTTTACCGCCTCACTGGAGATGCTGATCAATGGTGGTCATTGATACCAAACACAAAAGAAGATGATGAAGTATCAAATATGAAATGGAGGGAGTTCAAAGAGTTTTTTTTGAAAAATACTTTCCTTGTGACCATCGAGCAGATATGGAAAGGCAATTTATGAGTCTGAGACAAAAGGAGGATGAGAATGTCTCAAAGTATGAGGCTAACTTTACAAGGTTAGCGAGTCATACAACAAATTATATACATAACCCAAGAAGTAATATTGATCGTTTATTTGATGGGTTAAAACCGTTTCTCTATCGAGCCTTAGTCTCACAATCTTTCTCATCGTACGAAGATATTGTCTCATGTGCTATCAAGACAGAAAAGGAATTCTCTAAATATTATGACAATAAAGTAAAGCAAGAGAAGAAGAGAATGGTGGAACAAGAGATAGATAAAGGGAAAAAGGGAAATAATGATTTTCTATTATGCGATAATTGTGGGAAGAATCACCCCAATACTTGCCTAAAAGGAATGGGAGTTTGTTATAAATGTGAAGAAAAAGGTCACCAGGATCATGATTGCAAGGGAATGAAAGAGTCTATCAATGTTGAATGCTACAATTTTAGGGAAATAGGGCATTATGAAAATGAATGTCCTAAGATTCAAGGAAACTTACCTCAGAAAAGGCCAAGGGATCAAGGCCAATCTTATGCTATTACTATAGTTGAAGTGGAATAATTAATGTATTGGTGCTTTTGGACTCAAGGATTATATTATGGTTATAAGAATAATGTGATATATATAAGGATTGTACTGCAGTACTTGTTTTTTTCATTTAGGTTTCAATATGATGAAGGTAATCATATTTATAGTATGTGACAATAAGAGAAACTTTACTTTGTTCGGGGAATATGGTGAATTTATTTTGAAATTTAGAGACCTTTTAGATAAAGTATGGATAGAGGTATTTTGGATAACTATAAAGGTTGGAATGGATTAAGTTGAACTTTGGATATTATTGTTTAAGGTTAGAAAATTTCTGAAGATTATTTTTGGAATATTATAATACTATAGTTTTAGGAAAAGGACAACCTGCAGGTTGGGGGATAACCCGTCGCGTCGGACAAAGCTGCAGGAATCGAACCCACAACCATAGTGCGACATGCCTTTATTACCTACCACTAGCCTACAGGAAGTCCCTGGTTATTACAAAATAGTTTTCCTAATCTAAATGTTATGTGTTAATATTTTTAACCTTGTACTATTAGGATAAATATAATATTTTTGAGTTCTATTATCCTTTTGAGGGAAAGATGAGTTTGTGGTAGAAATTAGTTGAAGGTTGAAACTCTACTTGTCAAGTATATATATATATATATACATCTCTCTTATTATATGAATAAATTAATTCTTAAACTTTAGTTAATGGATATTAAAAAAATGTGTGTTATCCTAATACCTTATGTTTTGTTAAACTGATGATATTTTAAATCACAATAGATTGAAGGCTTTGAGGCCCTCAATTTTACACTTGTTTGTGATTGATGACCTCAATCACTCCCTAAAAATATTTAGGTTTTCCCTCCAATTATTTGTCTTTAATTTCCACCAATGTTCTCCTAATCGAGATCATAATTTGGTGGTGACTTTTTCATTTCCCTTTCCCTCTTATTAAGGCTAAATTTTATTAACCTTATTTCTGATGTGGGTTTTCCACAAAGGTATTTTCTATTTTCAACCTTTTATTTTTGAAGAAAATTTTAAAATTGTGAGGATGAAATTTATTGAAGGAGGGGAGAATGTAACACCCCAAGCTTCCATGGTACACTTCTCTTTCAATAATGCAATAGCTTGCATTGTACGCAAGTTCGAGATTCTAACACACCGCGACCAATCAAAGTAGCCATTATGAATAGTAATACCCAATTTTTGAATTATATAAATTTTATATTTCAAAATGGACTTCATTTTTGGATTCAGAATATCTAAATTATCATAAGTTGAATTTTTGGTATTTTTCTGAGAACATCCAATTTTCGATGAATAGTAAAAAATACTTGAAAACAACATTCTTAATCAAAATAATTTATAGTGATAAATTATACTATTAAGTGGTTTTAAAGTATAATTAGAATATAATTTCACCATTTTATCCAATGGTGGTCTTTATAATTAATTTCACTTTGAAATTGGACATAAACAATTGTCAATCTTTTGATTGATATTGTTTCTTAAAAACACGCTATTTGTTTTGAAAATGGGAATTAATTATAAAAATAATTAATGCAAATTATATGTTTGGAATTTTGTAAAATATACATCATTTTTTAATTCAGAATATCAATTATAGCTTAGGGTGAAGTTTTGGTATTGTTCTGAAAAATATTGATTTTTTGATGAATAGTGAAACCACTAAGTGGTAGTTAAAAACTGATTTTTCGTTTAAATGAAATTTTACCACTTCTGTGAATTTAATTTCAAAAATCTGACATACATGGTTGTAATTAGGAAGTAAAATGTAGTTCAATGGGATGAATTTTTTTTTGTGAATAGTAACTTTTATGTTTTATTAATCGCGGTTAAAGGTAATTAGTGTAATTTAAGGTAAATATAATGTTATAATAATATGAAATTACCTTTACACTTGTCATAACCTTATTGAATGATTCATGGACGACCACGACAATCCATGGGTCAACTTGGGGACCCCATAGAGCCACTTGGGTAATAAAATGACATTAATAACTTTTTATTTAAAGTAAAAATAAAATTGTCACTAACATGTGTTGTTTTACTAAAACAATTATTACATGAGGTTATATAAGTAAAATTTTCGACTATAAATATTAATTGGAAATATAAAAAGATTTCCTACATCATGGTAATTTTTTTATAATTTTTAGACATTAAATAAATTAATTTTTTTATGACACGATGATGATGCATCGATTACCTCATTAATTAACAATTTAAATAAAATGAAAAGATAATGTAAAATATAAGACTTACATTTTTCAAAAACCTATTGTATGATTATATTTAGAACCCTTATCACCTTATACTTGAAATATATAATTTTTGGACCTTTAAAATCTGAAACTCATTATATAATAATGTAACATTTCATGACTTTCCAAGAGTGCCCCTCCTCTCCTCTTATAAAAGGCCCCCACCTCTACCACCTTATTCACACCATCAAATCCATTTTCCTCAGCCAAAATCTAACAAAATACTCTCTCAACTTCCCTCTATTACTCCCAGAAGCCTCAATTTTGTCAGAAGTCTTCCCAAGGAATCCTCTGGCTCAAATCAAAAAGAGTTACCCGATTTTAAGGTAATGTCTTCTCTTATGTTCTTTTTTTTAATTTTGCTTGTCCAACCCATTAAACTATTTTATTCCTTTATTTGTTAACTAAAACAGTATCTTCAATACACTAGGATGTTGTTATGAGAAGGATTTTATTTACACTTACACACACCTTCGTCTAATGGTTAAAGAACATACTGTTTCTATGGGTGGTGAATTACTGCCTCACGAAACGATGATTGTTCAATATTCTTTTAACACCTCTCATGGTGGCCATTAAGATGTCACTATATTTATATATGATATATATTATGTTTATGTTTTCATTATACTTCTGTATTTTTCATTTATGGCATACCTTTATGATTTCTATTATGGGTAAACGCGATAATTTCATTTTAGGAAGTGCGGACTACCGCTCCCTCAAAGTGATTTGAATCGTTAATGCCATATGTGGGATGTATAAAGGATGGAGTTAATGATATTATATATGATATTATACTGGAATTATAATATATCTTTATATCATTATGATTTCATTCCATTAAATACGAAATAGAAATGAAAGTAGCGTTCATGCGTACGTATGACTTACCGTCTCCATGAATGGTGCATTTCATTTATTACCTCTAAATGTTATGTAATATTATAAATGATTGTATATACTAGATATATATGATATATATGATATCTACATCGTGAATATAATTGTGGATATAATGGATATTTTACCACATGAACAACTTGTAATTATAAGAAGTTTATTTTTGACTCAAGTACCAAAGATCGACAAAACGACCATTATTAACTTAAATAATTACATAATGTTCATAACAAGGTAATAAGTGATATAAAAGGAATAATGAACTTGAAAAAGGTTCTTAAGTAATTATAAATTAACTCTAGTTTATTATTCAGGAGGTTAAATAATGGTCGAGTCAAGTCGGACACGAGGTAAGGGACTTTGTCTCAATCTTCTTTTATTGAGGCATATTTTGTGTTATACACAACTTTCTTTTATATGGTGTATAAATCCCTTTGAGTTTTAATTTTATTCCAAAGGAATCTTTTTATACGAAGAGTTTTACTAAATGACAAAACGGAATGTTTTTGTCTTACGTATGTGGCGACAACGACTTCTCCACCTCTATGACCATTATTTGAGTTTCGGCTTCCTCTACAAGCCATAACTTTTTTTTAAATGAAAAATAAATACCATGTTTTACTTTTATTTTATTGAAAATGGTTTTAATACTGTTTTGATTATATCAATGTGTTTTATTGGTATCTTATGATTGAAATGTTGAAATGTTATGTTTCCCTTATGTATGTTTTATGTGATACGATTATGTTATGATATGTTTAAACCTTTTCATATAAGGAATGAATTGGACTTAGTAAGTGATAGGTGGAGCCCCCTATAGCTCCTCGATGCATCGGTAGGTCTCATGAGACAAACTAGTGTCTTGGCACGAGGCCTTGATAAAACTTATTTGTAGTCTTGGGATGAGGCCTTGGCTATGTGGTTATGATAGTCTGGCATTATGTATTCCATCATTATGAAAGTGGTTATTGATATTGCATGTGATTATTCGACTAGTAGAATATCCATGTGAATAAGTAAATGAAATTATTTCATTTGACTTTTTCTATATTATACTAAAGTTCAAGTTTAAAAGGTTTTTGTTTTAGTTATACATTGACTTAAATGTTTATGTTTATTTATGAAAGTTTCCGCTATATTGTTATCCTTACTGAGCATCTGAGCTCACCCCTTTCTATGTTTTATTTTTCCTAGGATGTGAAGAAATATTTTATGACTGACCTATAGGGATAGTCTGAAGGGGATACGATTGTGGACTATGGAGACCATGTTATTGTAGTTTTTCACTTTATGATGTAATGTAACATTTATGAATGTATCTAGTGTTTCCAATGGTACTAAACTAATCGGTATTTTGAGACTTGATCTTTTGTGATCATGCCAATGTTACGTAATAATGCACCGACTCTAGGAAACTGGGGTCAGGGAATTACATAAAATATTTTGAAATGCTCATGTAACTATTTCTTTATACTTCTACCTATTTTATATAAAATTCACTAACTTGTTTTGGTGTTATTATAGTGTGTGGAAAGCTTCTAGAGTATTTCTTACTAAGTTGATATACTCACCTTATGCATATAGAAATTGCTATGTATGTAGACTATATTTATCTTGACATAACTAAGTGGAATTTCTCATATTTATCTAGTGGAACATTATGATGTTATGGGTTTTTTGGTGGTGGGTGGAGAGTGAATAAATTTAGGTTGAGTTGTTATGGTGTCACCACTTGGGTGAAAATGCGTTGGGATGAATTTTATTTTGGGTTTTTCTTTGAGTGATATTGTATTTTGTTTTCTACTGCTACTATGATTTCTTTGGTAGTTGTTTTTCTTAGACATATGGTTGTTATATTTAGCCTTATGAATTATATATATATTTTTGGTTTATTTTTTATTTTTATCTATTTCTAGTTGTTTTTATTTGAGGTAAATTGTCCCCCAATATGTATGAAAGCCCTTGGAATTTATTATCAGCCTTTGGTGTCTTGGGGATGTCACCTAAGGTCAGTGGAACCCATGTCTCTTACCAACCCAATGGGTTAGACGTGGGATGTTACAAATGGTATTATTTTGGTAAAGTACATTTGTTGGGATGGTAGCTATGGATATTAAATGTGTCAGAAATTGAAATATGTAACATAAAAAGGAATAACTATCCTATTTATACTGAACCTAAAGTTACTAGGGTGGTTTGGGTATAAAGGGTATTTATACATACCTTTAGGAGTGTTTTCAATTCATATTCATGGGTTTAGATGATGAGGGCAGAGTATCATGCATTAATAGAAAGACCTCACAATAGGATTTCATTATCCATGATGTATTTAATGAATGCTAAGATTTTATTGTGATAATTTTATTATTATGATTTGAAATATCCCAATCCTCTGATTTTATTTTATAATTTCTATATAATGTAATTTTTATGATTCAAGAGAAAATGGAACCAATGAAAAGAGAAAGAAATCAAGCAACATATATGGTTAAAAATGTGGTTTAACCTAAACCACAAGTGAATCAACATCTCATATAGAGTATTGTTCAATGCTTTAAAGTTGTTGATATAGGAAATCAAGTTTCACAACCACACCAAGATAATTCTTTTTAATAATTTTAAAAGTATAATACACTAATCTTTTATGGGGATTTGAGATCGGAAAATGCATAAATGTGTCTTGGTTGGATTAATCAAATCTTCAATTTTATTAGCACACCGACTGATATCAAGGACAATCTAGTGATTTATGTGATCAAATATCTTTAAAGACAATGGTGGGATATAGTTCTTCAAACCAAACAAGTCTAGGATCTTACTTGTAAAGGGTTTGAGTGATTGTTTAACAAGTAATTTTACCCACATAACTTTAAGATCATGAAGATGGTAGATTTATTTACTCTAAAATAAGAAAACATTCCTGTTATAGATTTTTCAACTAAGTTCATGAACTTAGTTTTTTTTTCGCCAGAGGTTACTAATAGTGAGTACCTAAAAGCATTCATGTTTTAGGCTAGACTACAATTAAGAATTCACTCTAAGGTAATTGTCTTTTATGTTGATAATTACATGAAGATGGTCAATAGAGTGACCATGGAAGAAAAATATATTTCAGGAATATATGGTGGGGGGAACACTTTTACCTATACAGGTAAAAGTGTGAACTCAAATGTTGGGAACAATAGGAAAATAGATACTTATTAGTTGGGAATAAACACATCGGGAAACCAATCAACTAGATCCATTTCTTTTCCTCGTTACTGCAACACCATACCAAGTTGTTTTCAATATAGATCATTGGAGCATAGAAAAGGGAACTATATGTTAACTTCAATAAGGTGTAACAATTTTAGAGAAATGGTGTATATTAGGTGCTATTATACTAGATCACCAAGTATATCAGGTGAAAATGGACGCAACATCTCTCAATCCTCTAATTATCAAAAGGGTCGATCTCATCATAATAGTTATTATCCCCAGAACTGAGTGAGACATGGTGATTAAAGGAACACCTTGACACCATAGTTCATGCCACAAAAAAAAGAGTATTCATGTAGGCATATTAAGAAGTGTTATGATATAGAGTAAACAATTATATAGGATAACTCTGTTCCTTTGATGGTGTGAGGTACTATTCTTATGAACTCAGCTCTTACGATTTTTTTATTTTATATTGGAATATTCCATTATTTTATTGATTCATGTGTTGTAAATTATATGGGTGTTTCTGTTGAAATTATGACTCAAATTTTGATTATTTATACACCCCTTGTTTAGTAAAAGTCTAAGGGATTCAAATGTACCGATTATTCTCTAACTATTAATGGATTTCAGTTTCTATGATACTTTTATATTATGGATATGGAACTCTTTGATCTCATCCTGGGAATGGATTGCTTAACTTCTTTCAAGATTATATTTATTTTGACACTCATTTAATCAATTTTTTATCTTTTGATGGAGTAGTGCACCACTTTAAGGGAAACTGGGCTCTAAATTCTAGAAAAGTGGGACCTTTGATGCCAATGGTTGGGACTATCTCTTATCAATTTTTAGCAATGAACTTAGAAACTGTTGATACAATTTTATAAAGTGATCTTCCATCCATAATAGAAAGATACCCTAATGTTTTCCTTAGAAATTTATTTATATTTCCACACAAAAGATAAATGTAATTCATGATTGATCAGCTACTAGGGACCAATCCTATTTCTCTTCCATATTATAGGATGAAATTGATGAAATTGAGGGAATTGAAAGTTTAGTTGGTGAAATTGGAAAGTAAAAGATTCATAAGACCTAGTACATCACATTGGGAAGCTCTAGTTATTTTTATAATTAAATAAGGTGGTTATATACACTTTTTAATTGATTGTCATAAGCTAAATCATTTTATGATAAATAATCACTATTCTCTTCTATGAGTTGAAAATATCTTTGATCAATTTAAGTGTAAAAATTGGTTCTCTAAAATTAATTTATGGTAAGGGTATCAACAAATCTGATTTCATAAGGAGGATATTACAAGGATAGACTTTAAGAGTCATTATGGTCATTATGAATACCTTGTGATGCCTTTTGGTCTCATGAATACACCACCAGTTTACCAGGCATTGATGAATCATATTTTTTAAAGGAACCTTGAACCATTTATTGTTGCATTTATTGATGAAATCTTGGTGTATTCTTGAACTAAGAGTGACCATGAAGAATATTTTGAGGTAGAGTCAAGTACCTTATTGGAAAACCAAGTTTATGATAAACTCTCTAAGTGTGATTTTTGGATACAAGAAGTATGCTTCCATGGACATGTGATTTTTTAAAGACTAAATCCATTATCTTTTGGAAACCACTGATTAAATTATTTGATACATGTAGTTTCTTCAACTTAGCATGATATTACCATATCTTTTTTCTTGAGACTTCTCACATCTTTCCACTTCAATGTAAACTTTAATGATAAAGGGTGTTCCATTTTGATGGAGTAATGACTATCATAAATTATTTCTAAAACTCAAAACTAGATTCACTTTGGAACCTATAATTACCTTTCTAGAATCGAGGAAGGATTATGCGGTCTATTTTTATGCATGAATATTTGGTTTGGGTTGTTTTTTCATGCAAGGAGATCACATTGTAACATATTTCCTACGTCTATACATGCATGAAAAAGAATTATTCAATGCATGATCTAGTGCTATTTGTCATAGTCCAGTCCTTGGAAACTTGTTTTCAATATCTATTTGGTGTGAAGTTAATAGTTTTTATAGATCATAAAAGTTTGAAACACATATTTTCACAAAGATATTTGAATCTCAAAAAATACCGAAGGATGAAATATCGTTGGATGTTTGACTTTGAAATAGAGTATACCCCGGGTAAAGGGACATATGTAGTTAATGCATTAATTCCTAATTCATATAATCAAACTGAAAAAGAAGCCTATGATTAATGGTAGTTAATTATTATGGTTGTAAATATGCATCTATATTTGAACAAGAGGAATAATGTTTCAATTTTCTATTCATTGAAACTTATTCCTAATTTGGTTGAGCAGGTAAAAAATGCTTAAAAATATGACCTTGGTTGTCTAACCATGAAAACTAGACTCAATGGCTAGGATAATATTAATGGATGGACAGTGGATGCAAACCCAAATTTTCATTTTTAGGTATGAATAATAATTCTACCATCTTTTTAGAAACAACTTCTTTATGCTTATTACAAGTCAAAATGGACCATTCATCTAAGAAAAGAAAAGATACATACGACACTGAAGACACCCTTTTGGTGGTCCCATATGAAATGAAGTGTGGATGAATATGTTTCAAATTTTCTTAACTATTAACAACTAAAGTCTGAGAATCAAATACTCCCTAGTATGTCTCATTCCTTACCTATAATGGTATTAAAGTGGGAGAAAATTGCTATGGACTTTGGCAAGAGTTTGCTGAGAATTATCTAAAATCATGATGTTACTTGGGTGATTATGGACCAACTCAACAATTCATCTCAATTCATTCTAATTAATGAATCAAATATGGTAGAGGACTTAGAAAAACATTATATTTGAGAAGTATTAAATCTATATGGTGTACCGATTTTGGTTGTATCGGATATAGACCCAAGGATTACCTCTTGGTTTTAGTGATCCTTTTAGTATTCCATTGGAACCCAATTAACCATGAGTATGACTAATAATCCTCGAATGGATAGCTATTTAGTTCATATGATCCAAAATTTGGAAGAAATTATACAATATTGTATTATAGATTTTGGTGGCTCATGGGAAAAAGACTAATCTTTAGTGGATTTCTTGTATAAAAATTATTTTCAGGCCATAATAAATATGGATACTTTTGAGTCATTATATGGGAATCATTTTTATTCTACACTTTATTGGGAATATACAAGAGAAAAATCCCATCTTGAACCTAGCCCAGTTTATGATATAACATATAAGATTTATATGATAAAAAAATAGAATGGTGACAACCCAGAGTCATCCAAAATCTTATGCAGATCATCTTTTTCAATCATTATCTTTTTCAATGGGGGACCATGTTTTCTTAAAGATATCTCTGAGACAGATAAATAATTTTTTGGGTAAACAAGAAAAGTTACCTTTTTTGATACATCATAAATTTTGAGACACTTGAACAAATTGGTGACCTCACTTATCAACTATCTTTACCACCAAGGTTTAGTTTGGTTTATAACGTGTTTCATATGTCTCAATTAAAGAGTAATATCCTAACCCTGATCACATGATTCAATGGTATTATGTTTACATTGAGATGGATGCTACATTTATCCATACACCGATATGTATTTTAGATAGATAAGAGAAACTAAATCATGGGAAATATATTTAGTTGGTTCAGGTATTATGAAACAATGGTCAAACTTAGAAAGATACATGTGAGTGAGAAGTCTTCATACTAGATAAATGGTCAGAAATTTTCAAAATAACCATCAATATCTATCTTTCAAAGGATATAAATCCAAATTGCGAAGAGAATGTAACACCCATAGATTGAGATATGTGATGATATTATATGTGTTTGATCTATAGTTTGACTATTCTTAGTCTTGGTGAGTTTATAGGGGGGATTTATGAATGTTTTAGAGGGTGTTTAAAGGGAACACAATTAGGGGAAACAATAAAGTTTTCATCAAGTAACCATGTAAGGTGCTTGGGTGTGTTCTGGGTTGGTACATGATAATTACATGGTTTTTTCGAACTGTGTCCCAGCCATAAGACTCTGTAATTTTTTGTAATAGAGCTAATTCACCCAGTTGGTGTACTATTTTTCAAGATGTATATACTAATAGTGAGATGGAGTTTTTAAGGTCCAAAAATTATATTTTTTTATCCAATTTTCACCTAGAAAGAATCAATTATCTCCTCCCTTTCAAGGATCTCCAACTTATAGCATCCTCTAGGTGATTTTGTGTGTCATCTTCCTCTAGGATCTCAATTACAATGGATCTTCAACCATAGGATCTTGAAAATCAAAGGTAAGAACCCCATTTATCATTATATATCTTGAACTCCATGTATCCTCTAAAAAAAATTCTAGATCAAGGTTTCCATGAATGAATCTAGTATTTTTATTGTGTTATAATTAATGAGACATGTTATTCATGGATAGAAATGAAGATAGAACATGGACTCATTATCATTGTCTATTCTTAATTTTTTTTATCATTTTAGGTAGATATATTCTCACCCTTACTTATTCTCTATAAATTTAAGGCTTGTCTTTCCTAAATTAAATTGTTCGTGATTTTAACTAGACAATCCTATGGAACTTTTGTTTGGAAAACCCTTTTGTTGGTTTTATTATAAAAGAATAGAATTGATTAACACATGATAGGTGTTTGTTAAAATTTTTAAAAGAAAATAATTTATTTCTAAAGGAATTTTGAAAAGTGAAAATGGCATACATAGATTGTGTGTGTTCATAAATTTCATTTTGAGGGGGCCTTTTTGGATATATACTTGGATACCAATGACAATTGAGGCTTGCTGGTATATGACCTTATGATGACATGATATGAAATATGAGTTACCACTCATGAGTTTTGGGACTGTCATCTTGGATGCATGCATATGTGTGTGAGCCTGTGAGTTGGGTGTTCCAAGGGAAAAAACAAACACATGACTGAATAAAATGGTTGCCTCATGATATTCCCTATTCTTATAAAATTTGTTAAATTGTTCTTTATTTATAAACTATTTTGAAATTATTATATAATTGTTTCCTTACACTCCTTACTATATGATATAAAATGTGCCAAATTTTTCTGGTGTTATTAGTGTGTGTGGGAAGTTTCTGGAGGATTTCATATTGATTTCATATAGTCACCCCCTGCATATTCACTTTGGTGCATATGAAAACCTTGTTTATCATGACACAATTAAGGGTAAGGTCACATATTTCTCTAGTTTATGATCATTATGTTATGGGATTAGTGATAGTGGGTGGATCATGGAGACTTTCATGTTGAGTTATTTCAATGTCACCACTTGGGAATTAATGTTCCATGTTGACTTTTCTTTTGGGTTTTCTTTCTATGATGTTGTATTTTTTTATGATGCTACTCTGATTTCTTTAGTTATTGTTTTTCTTAGAATTTGGGTTGTTATATTTACTCTCATTAGTTATATAGATTTTGTTTTTTTTATTATTATCTATTACAAGTTTTTTTAATTCGATGGAAAATCATCCCCCAATGTCACCCAAGTTCAGTATCACTCCCGTATATTCCCAAGCCAATGGGTTTGGGTCAGGATGTTACAATAAATCTATAAATGAGATTAAAAAGTAAAATAAAAGATGATGTCAAAAATATAATTCAAAAAATATTTATAAACCCATATAATCGATATATTTTTCTTGAAACAATTATAATCTCCATTGTAATCTAGATTCCTTATTATTTTTTTTCATTATAAATATGTATATGTAATAACTATATTATAAACAAAATATTTAAATATTTATATGAAATAACTACTCTTGAAATGAATATTCCCGATCAAATGTGTTATGAATTTAAATTGAATAAAATGAAGATAAGTAAAGTAATTATAAATTTTATTAAATTTTAAAATTATTCAAAGTTACTTTATTTTGCAACCAAGTCAATAGGTAAATATGGTGAAATTAAAAATTTGTAAATATAACTTATGAGGTTATTTGAAATGTTAAAATATGCATTATGAAAATAATTAATATATAATTTTATACCGAAAGTAAGTATCACATGATAATTGTACTTAAGAATATATAATTTTCTCTCTCTAAATAATAGATAACAATATATTAACTATACAATATTTTCTAACTGTATTAGATAATGTATGAAGATTAATACCATAATATAATCATAATTGAAAAATATTACAACATAAATGATTTAGAAAACTAACTACTAAATAAATTCAATTTTAGAAAATAAGAAGAATTACATATGTATTTTCAGTGTATTTTATGTATATAAAGCTATAATTTTTATATGAAATATATAGAATAAAAATAGATAACAATGGTATTTTAAAGGATCATACCTAAATGGGTTGTAAATATTAATCAATACATCAATCATTTCAACCTTATACACAATCATTAAAGCTCATACTGATAAATTTATTGAATTACTACCCAAAACAGAAGTAAATATTAATCATTAGTATAATAGTTACAAGATAGATATTGGGAAATAAAAAACTTTAATGATTCATAAAGTTTTTCAAGTAAGTAGATCAAGGGTAAAAATGTAAATTTATTGAATAGAAAATGTATACATAATTCTGTTATCAACATTCGTGATTAAGAGATAAAATATAACAAATAAAATAGTTTTAAAAACCCAATAACTATATACACATTAATTCATTACTATATAGTGTAAATAAAATATATAATCATAATGACAGTACTGACCTAACGAACCGAAATTTTAACTACTATATTTTAAAAAGAATAGTATTCAAGTATATAAATGTACAAAGATTCAAAAATAAAATATTGGAGTGAACCATAAAGTTTTTCCTCAAATTTATAACTAAATAAAAAAGTTTAAACCCATGAAAAGGAAAATTCCCCGATGAACAATGCAATAATTAATGGTAGAAGAATGAATAACATAAAAATTCAAAATAATGTTCCAAAAAGAAAATGACAGGTTCCCAAACCCAATAAAGGAATTTTAGAAAAAATTTATCTACCAATAAAATATTTAATAATCATAAATAAATTTTAATAAACTAGTTTCAAATTCTAAAGGAGGTCGAGTGACACTTGAAATTATATGTCTATGGGGTATAAAAAGAGCAGAAATTAAAAATCATGACCAACCCTCAATCTTTCTTCCAACATGGGAAAAAGGAAAAAACCTAGTTTGGATTAAAACATGTTATGGATTAATTGAAATATAGAGTGAAAAAGTTACCATTTCTAAGGGGAGAACCCATGTCAAGGAGGATAATTATTTTAGAGGATATAAGAGCTTTAACCTACACACATTAAATTTTTTTAACCTTGAAAAGACACCCTCTTGAAGTTCCTTAAGAATGGGTTGCAACATTAGAAGGGTGGGGGTGGTTAAATCAGTAGTGATCTATTTTTTAGTTTCTTTTCCTTGAAATTGACCTTTGTGACCTATTAGGACCTGATCCACTCAAAGTATATCTCCAAGATTTACCAAAATATGACATGAAATGAAATAACATAGGGAATACACATTTTTTATAAGGTTCATCCCTAGTGTGGGTACCTACTCCTTGATGTGACTTTTATTCACCCTTAGTCCTAGATTCCCAATTATAAATACAAGTGGTTACAATGTGTATTCTATAAAGTCCATAGTGAATCTCACACAATAATAAACTCCCACTAACTTCCCAACATGTAATTTTAATCACAACCTATCACTACTAATTAAAAATATTTCAAAACTTGGTAAGAAATATCATAAGAATATTATGGTTTCCCCAATAACTGATGATGATATTCCTCCATGAGCCTTCAAAATGATAAAAAAATAATGTGATCAATTATTCATGATCTTCAATGATATATACCTAATTCTTATTCTTATTCAAAATAAAGCACCAAATAATCAGTAATAGACTCACTTACCTAGAAACTAATAATAAAAACTTGATACAACCCTTACTGATATGTTTTTCTTTTGATTTCATTAATAAAATAGTTTTATCTCTTCACACAGTATCAAATTATCAAATTCTCAAACAATATATATTTCTTCATTTTATTATTTTATATTTATATAAAAATAAAAACAATATTTTCATAATAAAATATGGAAACTCACCTTTATTAATGGTAGCATGATCTTCTCATTCAAAGCTAGTTAATAGCTTCTAAAAAAATCTCATACTGGACTCATTCTCATTTAAACCATGACAATGATATTCATTTAAATATATTATAGAATCATGATATTTATTTCTTCATGATTTCTAAAAAATATGTAGATAGTTTAAATATTTTCAACACTATCATTCATAGAACTTCATGGCATGTTAATAATTCCTGTAGTGAAATTGCCTCTCACTTCACTAAATAGAAACAACCATGTCTAACTTGAAACTTTTGCACTTCCATTTATCCATATACTATTCCTCTTATGATAGATCATTATCCAATTTCACATCTTCTGAGTTAACTATATGTGGTAGATCATCAATTTAAATTATCAAAAATGATATATATAAAACATCAAGTTCCTTGGTGTGGTTTAAAAGAATCATTAAGAAATATTCTACTATCCCTAAATGATCAAGAATAAAAAAGGGACTAATATATCTAAAAATCTTGCATTCTATTCTTGGAAAAAGAACATTGACCTGAAGTATCATTTCATTAGGAAAATTTAGAAGGAGAAAACACCAGAGATATGGAAGATTGTTGTAGTCTAAAAGCTAATGGATATGTTCATAAATAAATAGTGTGGTTTATAATATTTATAAAGAAAATTTGAAGAATTTAAGATGTAGGAATTATTTTTTGTGTTATCCAAGGCGCAATCCATTCGGTTATAAAACCATTGTTCCATGTTTGGATGGGGAACATTAACCTGAAGTATTATTTCATCAGGAACATATAGTAGATGAAAGTACTAGAGATATAGAAGGTAATTGTGCTCTAAATATCACACCCAACCCTTATAATTTTCCCTATACAAATAAAAATAGAATATTTCTATATCAACTAATAAAAAATATCAAACAGAAAAATAGACTGCACCATTGTGGTCAACACATGAAAATAACTAGGAAAAGCTATCTTTTTATTAAAAATAAGCATTAGATGAAAATTATTCATTTCATCATATTAATCATAATAGAGGATAAATGATAGAACCCAAGGACTTCAACAAAAATCATAATTAGGAATTAAATATTGAACTTGAATTAATCATCATAGTGTATGGTTCATGATGTCACAAAGAGGATTTAAATCCTAAATATTAATAACAAGTCACAATTGACTCAAGAATATCTAATAATAATAATAATATTATTATATAATTTATATGGTTTCACTATAGGGTACATGTTGTAGGTATCACACACCCCACCCTTAGATAATTAATGGTAATTCTAGGAGAGGGAGGAATCCCCATGTAGTAATCTCCATAAGGATTTATTCACGAGCCTAACTTGTGAGATCTAGTCTTCCATAAACCCTTTATGTGCACAACTACTATGCATACATCCTCTGTCTATCTCTATAATTTATATCCCCTTTATGAACCTACCATGTGGATCAAAAACCTTTATGAGCCAACCATGTGGACCGACCCCTTTTACAGGCCAACCATGTGGTCTAACCCCCTTTATGATCTAACTGCATATACTGGACCCCTCGATGAGCCAACCATGCAGTCAGGTCTCCCTAACAAGCATACCATGAAACTCCAAAATATTCTAAAGTATATATTTTTCTTTAAAATATAATGTATTAAATATATTTCTCAAACACAACAACATACCAAAATGAACCACATAACACTATATAACCTTTAATATATAGTCATATAATTGAAAGGTATAAATATAGGTAACTGATATTTTATAGTTTTTTATTTTGGCCTGTCAACCAGAATCATCTCATCATGAGGGTAATTACCTCTAATATTCATATTCCCTGAAAATATCATAGTGGAACCTACTATTAAAATAAGATCAATAGTTAACCCTTATGTATCCATCCTATACTATCATTCTTGGTCTAAGGACATCAACTTTCAATTTAAACCATCATCATCATTATTACTTATTCAAAAGGTGTTTGGGTGTATTTTTCCCCAACTTGTTATAAATAATGTGAATTGATTTCTTCAATATAGAATCATGATATTTATTTAAATCTCTAATAGAATCATGATATTTATTTCTTCAAAAGATCTAAAAAATCCATGGTAATTTTAAATATTTTCTATACTGGAATTCATAGAGCATCAGATCATGTCAATCCTCCCCAAGATGTAATTTCTACTCATTTCATGGAATCTACTTTGGTTTGATTCATAATTATCAGCTAGAATCATAATGATTTTTATGTTTAAAACATGAAAAGTTAGATCAATTATCATTTGTTTTTTTTCATTCCAAAATTCTTAGATAATTTTTAAAGTATATTACTGTTAAAACATCTAGAAATCATCATTATGAACCATATACTCATCCTTATAAATTCTTAAAACATCCTTATTAAGTTTATATTCTTACAAAGTCTATAAATCATCCTTATGAACTGCAAAATTATGCTTACAATGTTTTTATAATCCTTACAAAGTCAGTGGAAGACCCTTAAAAAGTCTAGAAATCATCCATAAAAACTATAGACTCATCCTTATAAAGTATCGAATAATACTTATGAAGCTTAAATGCCTTTTTAAATTTTCAATTCAAGATTAAAAATTACTCTTATAAAGTGAGAAACTATCCTTATGAAGTCTCAATCACTCTTACTGAGTCCTAAATAATCTTTATAAAATTGTAATTACTTTTCCAATTCTTCATTATAGGGTAAAAATGAATCTAAAGAAATATTTTATTGACTCTTATTAAGTTAAAAACCATTCTTTTGAAACCATAAGACCATCCTTATGAAATCCATCAGGTCTCAAGACTTCATCAAATTCACTAAAAATTATAATTTCTAGAATTAATTCAACTCAACTAAAATCATCTTATAACATCATACAATACTTTAAATAAACTAATATTCATTACAAATTACATTCTAATCATTCACACATGTATATTTTGAAACAAATACAATATTCAACAATTCCATCAGTTAATTTAATCCCCCCTTTGTATTTTGTTTTTCAAACTCACTCAAATTATTTCCAAAATAAAACTCTTACAAGAAGCATTAAATCACAACATTTATCAAATGAGAAGAATATTGGTACCACACTATATGATAGAGTAGTTTTTTAGATAATTATATCTCTCAGTGACATGAAACTTTTGAACAAGTAATTTTAATTCTCTCTCCCTAAACTCATACACTCACCACATATAATTTTATTCCCCCCTTTTACCATATAAATATATTTGGATTCATAATGGAGAAGATATTGAGTTATTACTCTTATCCCCTTTTATAACACATATAAATCATAGTGGGGGGGGGGGGGGGGGTCCCCCAAGGTCCCTCTAGAGTGAGGTATGAGGTGAACTTTCATGTTCAACGTTAAGGGATCAAACCTATCTTTGGCTATTACCTCAGTGAATATATCATCAAGTTGATCTCAGGTAGGTATGAACCCTAGTTTTATATCACCATTGGACACCTTATATTTATTGAAGTGAAAATTTATATAAGTGTGATTAGATATTGAGTATTTCATGAGGTTTTTATAAAGATCAATAAAACTTTTATTGTGACATGAAATTATGAGAGGCATATCAATCTTAAACCTCGAGTCTTCAAACTTTTATTTCATCCAGATAAATTGGGTTAAATTGCTAGTAGAAATCACTAATTCATACTATGTTGATTATTAAAATAATATAGTTTTTCTTATTTTGTTTCTAACTCACAAAACTATCTCTTAATAGGATAATTACACCTAAGGTTTAAATTTTTCTATCATAATACCCTACTCAATATATATCAATATAACTAGAGAAATTTAGGTTCTTTCTACTATTATACATCATCCCATGACTCAAGGTTAATTTTATCTATTTTATAAGAATATTAGAATACATTAAATGTGATTCATTTTGATCACTTTGATACCTTGCACACAAGCTCACAACATAGACTATACCAGGTCCGGTTATAGTGCGGTAGAGGAGGTTGTCAATCAATATTCTAAACTTCTTTTGGTTTAAACTTTCTTTCAAAATCCTTGAAATTTTTAAGCCAATATTTATAGCATGGAAACTGGTTTAGAGTCCTCTAAGCTAAATTTCATCAATAATTCTTTTGTATAATTTTATTGGGAAATCAAAATAAAATTTTCATATAGTTACACTTGTAAACCTATAAAATATCTCAGATCTCCTAACATAGAAATTTAAAAATTTTTCTTCATTTTTATAGATAATTCCTTATAATAACTCTATTATTATCCAATAAAAATAATACCATCAATATATACAATAACAATCAGAGTACCTTTATTTATTCCCTTAATGTAATTTTTTTCCTCTTTTCCTTTGACGAATCCCATTTCCTTTAAAAAGCTGTATGACTTTGAGTACTAGGCTCTAGGAGTTTTATTTAATCCATATAAAATCTTCATTAAATTTCACCCCATTAATCCATCATTTTCATGCACAAATACCCTAGGTTCTTAATATAGCCTTCTTCTTTCATCCCACCATTCAAGAAGGTTGATTTGATATTCATTTGAAACATTTTATACTTTACATGAGCTAAAATATCTATAAAAATCCTTGTGTATTCCAATCTTGTAATAGGAACAAAGGTATCTTCAAAACCAACCCCTTAAACTTGTGAATAACCCTTTCATATAATTATATATTTTTTCCTTGTGATTTATCCCTTAATATTCAACTTAATTTCAAGTACCCACTTAGAAATAATCTTATTCTTATCATTAGATATGGGGAAAAGATCCTAAGTATAATTATTCTCTATTTGATTCATATTTTCATTCATAAATCCAACCCATTATTTTCACTTGTTTTTTCAATATATTTAATATAGCTCTATTTATGAGATAAGTGATATTTGGTTATAAAGGTTCAATATTCTTTTTGTCTGAACTGGTGAAATCTTATCTCCCAATATGTTGTCTACTTCCACATGCTTCTTTATTTTTTTATATTTCTATTTTTCAACTTTAGTAACCTCTTATTCACCAATTTTCTAATCAGAGTCAGTATCAACAATATGTGGGTAATTTATCCTTGTTCTTTATTGACTTTCTCAGATATCTTCTCATTGTATTCATCATAATTTTAAAAACTGCTTCACTTTTCAAACTTTAGGTGAATTTATTCTCATTAATATTCACATAAAATTAGTGAACTAGTTTTTTTCAACTTATTCTTTCATTTTATCATATTTTATTTGATAATTAGCCCAAAAAGACTCATTCTTCTAAATTTTTTTCAAACTTTACTAGATTAGAATTCTTGATCTCTATGTAAAATGGGATACCAAAAACCATAAATCAACTTACTATTGGATTTATTTTGTACCACATTTTATATGATGTCATGTCTTTCCCTAGTCACTGAAAACACCCATTCTGTATATGAAAAACTATACACACTGCTTCTGTTCAAAAGAAATTTGTGATTTTGTGTTCAATTTTTTTTCCTATCTACCTCAACTAAACTTCTATTCTTACTTTTTGTTGTTCCATTATATTGAGGAGTATAGGGAGAACTACATTGACGAATGATTCCATGATTTTTAAGATATATTTAAAGAGCATTATAGGTGTAATTATTTCTATTATTAGATATCAATTTTATAACATAGAATCTAGGATCCTTCTAAACCTACCTTTTAAAGATTTCAAATGTGATAATTATATTATATTTGCGACTTATTAACTTGACATTGATCATTTGAGTGAATTAATAAATGAACATGATGAAATATAAATCACCATTGGTAAAATTTTGTATAATAGGTCCATATAAGTCAGTATAAATTGGATTAAGTGACCTAGTGGATTATATATACACTATTTTATGAGTTCATCAAACTATTCCCCCTTTTAATATGTTTCAAAAAGAACTTTATCTTTTTTCAATTGGGGTAGGTACCCCAAAACACCAAACTTTACGATTTTACTCATGATTATTTAACCAAGATGGATGAGTCTCATATTCCACAACTTGGTTTCATATTTGACACTCAAATAATAGGAATTAGTGGGATCATTATTTTTAATCAAGTTATAACTTGTTCTATTTACTTATTTTATGATCCTTCCATTATTTGTAATTTTAGTAATGAATGAGTATTTCTTGAAAATATCCTAATTTTCATCATCATATAGTTGACTAAAACTTCATAGATCATTCCTCCATCTATAAATAAATAGTATATATTTTGACTTCAAGTTTTGAGATTCTATTTCAGTAGTTCCAACTCCTCATAATTTTTGAGAACAATCATTACCAAAATTCACTAATCCCTTTTCATTATTTTACATATCCATCATAATTTAAGTATCATTAATAATATATAAGGAAAAACCACTATGATGAATCCATGACTTGGTTTTCCTGTAAGTTTTCAATTAAAATTCATAAAAAAATAACTTTTCTACCTCCAATTTATAAATTTACATTATTTTTTCACCATTTGAATATTTTAAAGGAAGGATAGTCATGAAATTCTCAATATAGTGACCCTACTGATCACATCTACCAATTTTTTTTTCCAATAATACAAACTTGTTTTTTGTTAACAAATATGATGAATTTATAGTAACAAATTTCTTCTATTGATATTCACTTTTCATCATTTTAGAATTGCACCCCTTGACCCATGCCTCTTCAATGGTAATGAAATATTGAACCAACAAAAATAGGATTTATGCCTAAAAACTCTATATAACTAGAAATATCATTTTATCCTTATTATTTCACATTAATATAAATTCTATCAAAAAATATTTTTATTGTTGTTATATCACACATTTGTGTAGATTTTTTCCATGGGAGAAAATATCTTCTTGAGATATTATTCTATTATCTTGACACTAAAGTGTATTTTTCATTAGTATTCTTGAAAAAGTAGATATATATTTGGTTTTTGAACTTACTCCATTATAGGAAATTGATTTATCTTGAGATTTGGTAGGAGTAAAATTTACCTACCTGTTTAAAATCCTCTTTTCCCCAACTTGTGATGATTTATATTTGAACTCTTCTACCTTATTGAAGTATTTTATGATTATTTTTAGCCTATTATTATCCTAAATAAAATTTTATTATTTATTTCATAGCTCTTATTTTCTCAAATCAAGTTTTTATTAAAGAACCCTTACCATATTATCTTGATTAATAACTTTTAACTTTAGTTTTTTTGACTTCATCAGTATAAACTATTTCCTGATTGATGTAATCCTCCTTTACTTCAACCTTATTTTCAACTTCTTTCTTTAACAACCTATTATCATTATTGATTTTTGTATTCTACTCAAAAAAAGACTCAGGTTTATCCTTCTACATATTCTCCATAAATGTTGGTTCAACTTATTTTTCTTCACTACTTGAGGTCTCTTCATATTTAGAAACATGAGCCATGAATTTAGTAAATTTTATAACATACTCATCTTCTGATTAGATTCTTATTAAAAAGTATTCTTATTCTTACTTACACATAAAAATTATTATTTTTCTTCTTGAAAACTTCTTCATGTTCTAACCACATTTGTTCCCTTTTTTTGAACTTTACCCTAATTTTTTTGATATTTCTCATCTTGTTCATCTGTCACATATTCAATATTTTTATTTGGAAATTTGGTAGAAAAAAATCCAATGTAACCACATTTTTAACACATTGGTGGGTGTTTTCCTTTAAAATTAATCTTTCCCTTTTGAATTTATTTAATATAAGAGCAATAATTCTCTTTTAGTTTTAATACTCTTCTTCATATTTAGATTCACTTGATTCTCCAACTTCTTTATCTCTAATTTTGAGTTTTCTCATGACCTCAAAATAAATTTTATACTTAAACTTGTTTTTGAATACTAAAATATTTGTCATTTCATAATAAATGAGAATGTTGTGAAATTAATATCTGGTAGGATCCTATATGTCTTTTAATATTTTTAGATCAAACTGTCTAAAAAGTTTCTTATGAACTTTATAACAATTTTGGAATCATCCATTTTATCATCATTGCCCCATATGTTGTTAAAAATCTAATTGAATCTTATAAAGTAGTCATAAATAGTTTTTTCCACTCATCTTTACATATTCAAATCATTTTCTCTATATTTTAAAATTTTATTATTTAACTTTCACATTTCCTTCAAAGCTACTTTCCAATTTATCCCAAACTTATTTAGCTATTTGAAGACCCATAAATTTTGTGAAAACATTTTTTAACATATACATGAGAATATTATTTTGGTATTTTCCTTCAGTTTATATATTCTTCTTATTAGAGAAGGACATTGAATAATTTCTATCAATGGGTAGAAAACCCACTATTATAGCATCTTTAACCTCTAGGACAAGTTATAGAAGATAAGACACCATCCCATTATTCTAATGATGACAGTTTTTGAATTTTAAAGTAGAAAAATTCCTGGTATTGATATAATTTAGACTATATATATCAATGAACTTTTGGATCAAACAATGGGAACCTAAATTCTCTAATTTCACTTGAAGTTCCCCAGAAATGGGTTTAAAAATCGGGGGACGGGGTATGATGAATCAATGTTGCTCTCTTTTATATATTTTTTCTTTTAAATCAACCTCTATGACCTGTTAGGATATGATCCACTCACATTAAATCTCACAAACTTACCCAAAAATTATAGGAAATGAAATAACATAAGGAAAACAAAATTTTTATAAGGTTCATCTACAATGTGGGTACTCAATCCTTTTTGTGATTATAATTACCCCAACTCTAGTAGACTATATCCAGTGTATGCTTTATTACATTTACATAAGATACAATGAATCACATCTCAAATGAATTAATTGTTTAGTAGTCTTAGTAAATTAGATACATACATGATTCCCATATTAAATTTTAATATAAAAATTATAACATAATTTTTTTTCAAGAAAATCATTATTCCCTGTAGAATATCCTTTCATATCATTCATAGTAAACTTCCAAGATTCCTAGGAAAGAAAACAAAATAATCATGATCTCAAAACCTCAATACGAGTTACATAAATTGGAAGCTATCATGAGTAAATGAATAATAATCAATATGGTATAATCCATATAGTAAGATAAATATATAAAAACACATGCCATTTAATCAATAACTTGACTATTAGGAATAAATAAAGAATAATCAATATGGAAAGGTAAATAACTGAACACACATTCTATTTAAATAACTTGACTATCATAAATAGATAAAGAATAATCAACAAGGAAAGGTAAATAACTAAATACACATTCCATTTAAATAACTTGACTATCATGAATAGATAAGGAATAATCAATATTGAAAGGTAAATAACTGAACACACATTCCATTTAAATGACTTTACTATCATGAATAGATAAGTCTTAATAAATATAGAAAAGTAAATAACTGAACACACATTCCATTTAAATAACTTAACTATCATGAATAGATAAGGAATAATCAATATATAAAGGTTAATAACTGTACACACATGTCATTTAAATAACTTTAATATCATGAATAGATAAGGAATAATCATTATGTAAAGGTAAATAACTGAACACACATGGCATTTAAATAACTGAACTATCATTAATAGATAAGGCACAAAAAATATTACAAGGTAAATAACTGAAAACACATTATATTTAATCAATAACTAAGAATGAAATCCATCCAAACATAATATCATTGAAAAAATTTCATGGATATTAATAACTAAATTATTAATGAAGGAAATGATTAATTATTGGACATCATGATATCAGGAATCATGATACCTCTATCGTCAAGTCCTTTTATAAGATGGTTTAAAACAATAGGTAGAAACCCATTTAATGCTAGCATATTGATTCGCATCATGAGACCACCGATGCATCGAGGGGCTATATAATCCCAGGCCCCACATATCACTACATTTCCAAATCATTCCTCATGTATATAATAATCTATTTAATTCATGAATAATGTTCTATATCATTAAATATCTGTATTGAGTAAAGAATATAGATTTATTAATATTTCACCAGATAAACAAATAAATTTCAATGTAGAACACCATATGTAGAATTGATATAAATTTTAAGAAACAAACATATATATGGTAAATAATATGAATATTTAGGGTAAATTTAATGTCCAATGAACACATGAAAGTGAATATTTCAATCAAAAGTTAATGACTACAAAAATGAATCAAGGAAGTGAATGTCAATATTCTCATTGGTCAAAATGATCATAAAACATCCTTATAAAGAACAAGGATAGTATCAATACAACATATTCCTAATGTATTATAAAGAAAATAAAGGGTTGTTGTCGTTGATGAATAGAAATACCATAAAAATATCATTAAAAAAATTCTTGAGGAAAATAAAATTTTTAATTTGAAAATAACATTTGAATATTATAAAATAATCTATAAAACATTGAGTGGTCAAGATAAATATAAATTCTATTCATACAGTACATGTTAAAAAATATTCCTTTCATTATTTTAATAAAATATAAACATGTCTTTTTTGGAAAACGACATGAATATTCCTTTCATTTTTTTTGTAAAAAGTCAAACATGGGTAAAAATTTATTTAATAAATAATTTTTAAAAGTTTAAAAATATTTTTGAAAACATTTTTAGAAAACGTGTATTTTGATGAAAAGGTATTTTCAACCGAAGAGAGAAATGAAGTGAGATTTTATTAAAAAAAATTCTCATTAATTTGAAGTACCAAAGAGTGGGAAATGGTATTATTACTTGAAAAAAAGCATGAATAACCAGTAGAGAAGAAAATTAAAGATGTTTATTTTAAAATTATAAAATAACTTCCTTCAATGGAAATTCAAGTATAAAAAATCCTGATTAAAATGAGATTGTGAAATAAACCCTTACAAATATCATAACATTGAAGTGAGAATTAATAAATGAAAAAATTATGCGTATCAAATTTAAATCCATATAAAACAATTTTAAATACAATATAATATAGTCAAAAGTCTTTATAAATATAATCTTATAATGTCAAAGACAATGAATAAGTAATATAACCAAATGAAAATAAATTAAGTTATGAAATTCTTTACCACTTAGTAAATTTCAAGTCAATTCCACTTGGATAAAATTATTCAAATTGAATATTAAAATAACATGAATTATGATTTAATCATGACATTACATGTAAAAGGGGAATTATATACACCATATAAAATAAATTAGGTGCATAACATTACAATAAGCCTCAATGAAGGGAAATTGAGATTAAGTCCCTTACCTCACACTTACTTTTGATTGAACATGATTTAACCTCATTTATAAGGGTTTTAATCATATTATTAATTTATAAAAGAACTATATAAATATTTATAATATCATATATTATCAACTTATAACATTTTACCACCTTTTTGTTAATAATAGTTCATTATTTTCATTGTTTCAAGTGTTAATTACCTTGTTTTCTCATGCGTGTTTTGTCATAAAATTTCCAATTATTGCATATATTATATAGTTAAATAATATCGCAAATTATATTAATGTTATACATTTTTTTAATTCTATAAAATTTTATAATCTTTATTGAAATTTGAACATGGATAATGGATTGAACCGCTTCATTGAGAGGGTATGTCGTACGCATGCATGAGCGACATTATAATTTCCTTAATAGGTAAAAGGGTAAATAATTATATGGTATATTAATTTTAATTAATAAATATAATATCATATATATCCCATATATTAATTAAATATATTCTTATTAAATTCCATATAAAGCGTAAGTGAAAGAGAAATCACATCGCTTCTTGAGGTGGTGGTCCGCCGTACACATGAGTGATGTTATCTTATTTTAAATGAAATGGAAAGTAAAAAGGTATATGTGATATTATAATTTAATAAGTATAATAATATCATAAATATTATATATATAAATTAAATACATCACTATATACAATCATGATATGTGTTGATGGAAAATGAGTTACATCGGTTCGCGAGGCGGTAGTCCACAGTACACATGATAAATGATTTCGCTTCCCATTTGATGGAGGATGAGATGGATAAAGGTAATTAAATTAACATAATATAATATAATTATATGGGAGATAATATTGTTATTATACTAGTATTATTGAATAATATTTTATGGTGGTGGAAGAAGATACAAAATAAAAATGATCATTTTAGAATGTTACATCTTCTTTACACAACTTCTTTAGGTTTGCATCAAAATCATTCCTAGGTTGGATTTATGATAAAAAATGGATATATTATTTTATAATGGGATAAATTAATTAATTTAGTTAGGTATTTTTTAATCCAAATTTATTTTTAAGTGTGAATAGGAGAGGAGAGAGGGTGTCCATTTAATAGTGGGGGAGAGGACACACATGGAATTTTTGAAAATATTCAATTACAACCACATTTTCATCATGAAAAAAAGACTAAAAAACGAGTAATTAAATAATATTATAGGTTACAAGGTTGATATATTTCCATAAAATTAGTTTTGGACAAGTTATTAAGTCATTTTAACACTTATCTTTGTAGTTTAACCCCTCGGTAAATCCATTTTTACCTTAAACATGATAATTAATTTTTACCACTTGTACTATTCATAATGGAAAAAATTAAGTTGAAATTATTATTATATTTAAAAATATGTAATTCATTTTCAAAATTCAATCCATATATGTGGCATAATCCATTTTCAAATTATACCCACAGACGCGACAAAAAAACGGGTTTCCAAAGAGAAAATTTTCATAAGTGTAGAAGGTTTTAATATCAAAATTCAATATAAAATTGATTAAAATGACCTAAATTAGTCAAATTTTAATATAATTTAACTAATTTTACTTTAAAAATAATTTATAATATAATTTAATCTTGTAAATTATTTAAAAGAAAATGCGATTTTCAAGAAAAATCAGTATTTTCAATATTCATCGAAAAATGAAACATTTCAGAAAAATCACAAAAAATTCACCATAAGATAATTTTTATATTATAATTTAAAAAATGAAGTTAATTTTATAAAATTGATGAAATTAGTTTTTAATTATGTGGTAACAACACAACTAAACCATGTTTTAGAAAAATATAGTTATTTAGAAAACATTGTTTTCCCTTTAAATGATTCTCATTTTATTTATAATCAATATAGAACCATAATTTTCATAATTTATTTAGTAATATTCATACCTACCGATTTAATAGCTAGTTTATAATGATATACTATATTAAAGTTCATTTAGGCTCAAGGTTTTGTGATCCATAAGCTATCTAAGAGATTAAATTTAAAGAAATAAATTTTATTAGTAGTTTAATATTGGTGTGGAATGTCAAATAAGAAATAAAATAAAATGTTCATATTTTAAAATATCAGGGTGTTATAGTGATTGGTTATTCGCCCTGATTTATATATTTTATACTATAAACATAAACAGTTATAACAAGTATCCTCTTAATCCCTTAATGTAACTTTTACAAGCACAATATCCCACTATGCTACCCAAAATATACTTGGAATCACAACCACTCATTGATAGTTACATGTATTTCAAAAATTATTAAGAAATACCCTAAGAAGATTCTATTTTCCCTAAAAACTATGATTATTTTCCTCCCCGAGCCTTTAAGATGACCAGAAAAGAATGTGCTCAATTCTTCATGATTTTCAATGAGATATACCGTAGTATTACTTTTTTTATTAAAATAAATCCACCAGATGATCAACAATAGAATTAATTTCCTTGACACTAATAATCAAAACCAGATGCATACCTTTTCAATCTCCTCTTCTTCCTTTTTCTTTGATATAATGGTTTTCTCTCTTCATATAGTATCAAATTATAAAATTCTAAAACATTCTATCCTTATCTGTTTTCTTATTTCATATCAATAAAAAATGCTAACAATATTTACATAATGAAATATGTAAATACTCCATGATTCATGGTAGCATGATCTTCATATTCAAATCTAGTTAAAAAACTCTAAAAAACTATCCATTTTTACCTCATTCAAATATTTTTTTAATCCCACTCATTATCTCCATTTAAATCTATAAGGGACTCAGAATATTGACCTATTCAAAAACTGTACAAAATTCATGGATAATTTAAATATTTTCCATAGTGGAATGTTTAGAGCTTTGTGGTGTTTCAATCCTCCTCATAACACATCTACCTATCACTTAATTTAATCTGATTTAGTTTGATTCATCATTCTAACCTATAATCACACCTCATCAAAATTATTGGGTTGTTTAAAACATAAATGAATACATCAGGCATCATCTGGTATGTGTACTTTCCAATATTCTCATATAATTCACAAAGTATATGAACCTTAATAATTCAAGATATCATCCCTACAAACTAATGTATCATCCTTATAAAGCCTTGAATCCTTATTATTAAGTTTGTATAATCCTTATGAATTTAACATACAATCCTTAATAAGTCTATAAATCATCCTTATGAACTAAAAAATTATCCTTACGAAGTATTGAATTATCCCTATGAAGCCTTCATGGTCCTTAATAATTCAACATATGATCTTTATGAAATTTTAAAATCATCCTTACAAACTATATATTTTTCATGACCTCCTCCCTCTAAAGGTAACAATCCTAGGAATATAATGAAGTAAGAGAGATAATAACCCATTAGTCCCACCTTTAATAGTCCCCAAGTTGGAAACTAACATCGAGAGTATAAAGAAAATCAAACATATGAGAGGCATTACCCTCAAGAATATGAATAGGTTCTAGAGATATAATGAACAATCACCAAGAAACTCCATAAAAAGTATATAAAAAGGAGAACCAATCCACCACAAAATGCATGACCCATGTAAAAAAATACAAATAAAATTCTCTAAGTAAAGTACTAAAAACAATCTTATGGAAGCAACTCAATGCGAACCCCAACTTCCAAGATATTAATGTTCATATCAGTTTTTAAGTCCTCTTGGAAACCTAAAAAATAGTATATATACATAGGGTGATAAAAAATGTATACTCAATAGGATTATACCCAATGTCTCTCACACAAATGTGAAAATAGCATACTAATGCACTAGTGAGTAAACAATAGAACCAAAAAGCTCTTAAACTATCCAACTATCCATTAAAACCTCACTATAAACTCCTCACCAAATTAAACATCCAAGTATAATAACATATCATTGATTAAAAAAATGAGAAAAGTCACCCCACAGCCACTTCCCCATTGATTTTTCTCTCACTCCCCAATTCCAAATGTCCTATGTTCCTATCCCTTCCATGCCAAAAAATCACATATCCATCCTTCTATAATGTGGGTTGACACACATCCCTACCCACCATTACCTCATAAGTTTTAGAATCATGTTCTATCATTAGTCAAAATCCAATTCTCAACTTCATCATGTAACTAGAGAAGTAGGGTACCATGAATGTGAAGGACATAAACCTTGTTCCCTACTCCTAATATGAATGAATCCCACCATATAACATATCCTTATAATCAAAAGGTATATAAAACACCAATCATTATTATCTCTAATAATCTACAACACCAACTATCATCATCACTACTATTCAAGAAATATTAGGGAAGATGGGGTAACCAACCTTCCAATTCATCACTAACATGGATGTTGGGAAAAACACCCAGAACTCAAAACATCTAGAAATTGGTATGGTTATACAATATGATTGGGGTGTGTATATAAACAATATGAAAATAAAAGATCGATATATAACACACAATACCCAACCTATGGGTTCTTATCCAATTCCACTAGCATATCCCGTAACACCACCACAACATCTCATGACCTATGCCATCAACTGCTTCGACCAATAAAACAACAACCCCAAACAATCCACACACAAGGCATAATTCACCTTCCCTTAGTTAAATAATTTCTATATTTGTTAGTTTCCAACTAACTTACACTTATCAAACCATTCATTTCATTGATTGATCCAATTATCACAAGTTAATTCTATCTCATACACTTATTCAATCTCTACATGTTAATTCCAACCTTCACATATTTAATTACCAAACATTTCTATTTCAATTTAATCATTAACATTCCATCCCATCACTACTAGGAAACTACATTAGCACACCTCATAATAACCCATTTATCTCATACCAACAAACATCACATCACATACCAATCCATCACCACAATTCAACCATCTCACTGCAACAACTAAAAACCATGTACCACGCATCAGTCCTCATTACATCCCATTCCAAATAATTATAACCTCATTGACCAACACATTATACACCCAATATCGTCAACACCATCACCACATGATACCCATGAGATCCCCACATATCACATAGAAAAATACAACAACCACTCTAAACACTTATAACACCAAAAGTTAACTCCCGAAATCACTATAAGTTCAGATTCATAAAAAGGTATTCATTACATTACTTAATTAATTTTATGGTATTCTTACGCATTTCCATAATTTCATAGGAAACTATTTTATTATCCATATATAAGTTTTTGACCTTTTATTCATGGGTGAGTTCAATCAATAAATACAATATGGGCTTCAAAAATCCCAATAGCCACAACATATACAAGGCTCCCAATACCTATTATTTCTAGTAATAGTAATTAACATGGATAAACACATAAGTTATATAAAAAAACAAGTAAACACATTTAATAACTCCCAAACCCTTTAAATTTTAGTTTAGGACAATTAATTATCTTCTTATTTCAAGCTATATTATCCAACCAAAGGAAGAAAAACACAATCAATTCTCAAAGATGCTCATAAAAGGGAGAGAATGGGGATCCCTAACCTCAACCAAAGTTTTTGAGTATATTCACAATAATAAAGTAGGAGAAATATGCTCACTAACTAAAAAAATGAAAGGAACACCCCAATCAGTCTAAAAAAATGACCCCGTAAAATATCAGTCTAATATGTACCAAACTTATCTTGCATAACTGTTTATAATCCTCAATATAAGAATGTGAAGAAAACTAATGGGAAGAAGAGGAAAACTAATCTCAGATCTCCAACAAAAATTCCTAAAGTTTGGGATCAAAATTGTGAAGGGAGGGCTAGAAAGACTCCCACAAATTCCTGGGGTTCACCTAAGTTTCAAGTGAAAGTAGATGAAAATGAAGAGAAATGGGTTAGGGTTTAAATTTATAATAAGTTTAGAAAACACAATTTATTACATGACAAATACATTCACATCATGAAATCCTTGAGCACCCAATCTTTCACAATGTGAAAATTTCTTTCATATTATGAATGACTCGATTCAAACATCTTCTAGATTTCAAGGTACCTCAAGCAAAAGATATTCACATCATGAAGAAATATTAACATTATGAATTGATTATGGAAATAAACCTTTGAATTCCAATATCCAAGCTATGAATCAACCCTCATGTTGTGAACCACACTGTGAATCAAATTCATTTCATGAAAAGTGGATCACACTATAAACCACTTTATATAGTATAATTTTAGATCCAAACTCCTATGAATTTACCTCAAGCTCATATGAACACCCCCAAAACTGAAACCAGCAAAGGAATGGACCAAGAATACATGATACATTACATCATATACCACTCAAAAAGTTATTATCCTTAAGAATAAAAAACAAATACAGATCAAGAGAATAAACTCAACACCATCAACAAACTCCTAGGGAAGATAAATGGGGAAAAGTAAGGTCTGAACAACCACCCCATGAGATACATCATAGAGACCTCATTATAGCCCAACTCAACAACAAACTAAACAATACTAACAAGATAAAATAACACATTTCATAAAACAACAAAAAACTAAACATTACATTATCCAAGGTCAAAAAAAAAAAATCAAATATAAAAAAAACTCTAGATTCTGAGTGTGCATCTGTGTCTCATGCTCCCAAGCACTCACCTCCAAGAAACCCTTTATCCAGAGCACAAGAACCAAAGGAATATATCACCCATGAATCACCTTTAACTTTCAATCCTGGATCTTAATTGGTTACCCCAAATACAATATGTCATCCTCTATATCTAATTCTCCCTAGTCAATGACACGAGTGTCATCGTGAAGTTATCGACATATTTGAGACACATGGAAGAATTTTTGGAAATTTTCTAAACATGGTGGGAGTTACAAATGATATAATACCTCAATAACATTCTCTAACACCTCAAAAGTATTAACAAACTTGGGATAAATATTACTCCCCTGACTAAATATTTACTACCCCTAATGAGTGGAAAACCTAAAGAACACATGGTCTACAACTTCAAACATTAGGGGTCTCCAATTATAGTCCGTATGGGTAATATAATAGAAATATAGCAACTTAATATTCTCTCTAATGACCTAGATATTTTCTATTTTTCTCTACATCACATTAGGATCAATGAAAACTGACTCTCTAAACTTATTTCATCACAATGGAGAATGAAAAGACCATCTATACAATGACTCAAATTATGACATTATGATAGATGAGAGATAATTATTATTATAGGAAAAATCAAACAAGGAAAATTTATTTTCCCACAAAATGATGAAAATCAAGACACACGCTCTCAATATATCCTCCAATGGATGGATTTTCCACTTTATTTACCCATCTGTATGGGTATATAAATCAGTGCGAAGGGGAATCTGGGAGCTAAAAGAATACTATAATTATATCTATACTTGAGAGGTAAAATGAGGACCCTGATAAAAAATTATGGTCCCTCACACCATATAAAGTCTAAAAATCTTATGTATTCACATTTTCACAATATAATTCATAGAACTCAGCTCCCTCATCACCATAAAATGAACCAAATTTGTCAGTTAATCCATGATCATCCAAACAGAATTAAATCTTCTCAAGGCATGGGGTAAACCGAGGATAAAATCCATTGAAATGTACTCCCACTTACACTTAGGGACATATAAATGCTACAATAAAACTCTAGGAACGTAGCTATTAACAATCACCTACAATAAGACTAGACACATCTCCACGAACTCTACCACTAACTGCTTCATCCCAGGACACCAAAATTTCCTCATCAAGCTACGATACATCTTAATTTTTTTTGGATACATCACTAAAGGTGAGTTGAAAAACTCACAGAGGAATTCCTCATGCATTTCTAATAGAACAAAAAACCATCCTTGAAACAAAATCCAATTTTAACCATTATCCAATTACCCCTCTAGAACATCACAATGGATGGCATGATCTCATATGACCTCCACCTATGAGTCTCCCAACTGAGAATCCTCCACCCAAATCATCAAATATGATTCCATAATAATCTAATAAAGAGAAACTCTACCCCTTAACTCCTCTACACTGTGATGCTATGCTGAAATCTCTTCTATCCATCACCAATCATCAATAGAATCCCAAACGACATCTCTTTATAACTTTGTACTCATTGAATGAGCCATAATATTTCCTTTACTGAAGGTGTAAGAGATATAAAATTACTAATCTTGTAGAAACTCCATCCAACTCTACTACCATAGGTTTATATATCACTAATAGAATACATACCTCATACTCTTATGGTCCAGGAATACCACAAAGTGGTCTATGATAAGGAAATGTCACAAAAAATTCATAGAAAATACCACTAAATTTATCTATATATTATGGGTGTAATAGTTATGATAATGGGGAAAAAATTCCTATACCCATAAGAGATATATTCCCTCTTCTGAAGTAGGATTCATCCAAAACCCATATAGGAAGTGTTATAAAATACCTAAAAATCACCCTTTCCTCTAAAAATGAAAGAACCGAGGCACTGATTGAACTCTCCTTAAGAAAGTAAAAAGATGTCTGAAATTAATAATTCTCAATGAAATATTGGACTTTCATATTCAAATATATTATTGGGAACGTAATCTGAGAGAAATCAATCATGAATCTCTAGTAATATCCCACAAGACCAAGGAAGCCACAAACCGCTTCCACATTCTTGGGTGTTGTCCAAGAAAAAATTTCCTCTATTTTTGATAGTTTAATAGACACACCCTTATACATCACAACATTTATATAGAAATGAACCTATCACATCTAAAACATACACTTGGAAAATTTTCCATATAGCTAGTGGTGTCAAAGTACCTATGTGACAACTATGAGATGTTTGACATGCTCCTTTTCCAATATTGAGTAAGTAAGGATATCATCGATGAACATGAATTTGAAATAGTTTATTAATTCATGAAAAATGGAGTTCATAATACTTATAAACATTTTTGGTGTGTTTTTGATACTAAAATACATAAACAAAAACTTAAAGTTCCCATACCTACATCTGAAGGAAGAATTCAAGATATCTGAATCCTTAACCATTATATGATGATACCCAGACTACAAATTAATATTCAAAAACTAATTGGTTCAAATTATCTAGTTAAAAATATAATATATCATTGATATTGGGTAATAGTTCTTGAATAATACCCAATTGAACCTATGGTAGTATATACAAAACTTTAGACTACTGTCTGCCTTCTTGTAGAATAACACTAGAGCATCCTAAAGAGATACGCTGGGTCAGATGAAACCCATAATCATCAGATCATTAATCTATATTCTTAATTTCCATAAATCTTGGGTTGTATATAATAATGATCCATAAAAATAATATACACACCTAGTTGTAACTCTATCCCAAACTCAATGTCCTGTGGGGGGGGGGGTAATGTCACAACCTCATCCAGGATAACATCTAGAAACTCCTCAAAGACCCTGGGAAACCCCACCACCTGATCTTCCACTGAAAAATATTATAACTAAGAAAAAAGATACTATATTCTCCTCCTTCCCATTTGATATAACTGCTCACCAATGAACACTACATTATACCTTCCATATCAAAAAATTATACCCTTCTTTAGAAGTAGTGCATAGATAAATGAACAGAATAAAAAAATTATGATAAGGATAACATCATATGATTGCATCCATAATGAAATAAAATTACCCATAAATTAATGCTACTACATCATTAGTTTGTATCTCAGTAACACATTAAAAAATAAATCATGACCTCTAACTGGAATGGATAATACTAAGAGATCTGGAATCCTATCCACCTTTAATCCTAATGCACATACCAAAATGGGAGTAAAAAAGGAATGAAAATCTATAATAATCAAACAAATATAAGACTAAGGTGGATGATAAAATGATAATACCTCAAAAAAACCTATCCCCTATAGCACTAACACCTCTATAACATGCATTTAGTCTCACCCATACCCCCTTCCTTGCTAGTGACATCCCCCATGACCATGATTTGGACTGGGTCCCTGAGGATGAGAACCATCACTGAGTTGAAATCTACTAGCTCCATATCCCCTCTAATAATCATAATCCCATTGACCCAGCTAATGAAAAAAATAAGGTGATCCATATTACTAGAACTACCTTGGAGTTATATGCTTCTACCACTAGAAGGAGGCCTTACCGCTCATACCACACTAACTCCCTATGCAGTTGGGAACTGAACCTAACAATGACCTTGACCCTCATAAACATAACATGTTAAAAGAAATCCATCGATTGGAACTCAAGAACTACCAACCCTATAATGACACGAGAAAGACTAATGAGGTTATATACCCATCATTTGGAACCCTAATTCCCTCAACACCTTCAATACACTTCCTAAAGGTCTACTCTTCAGAATTTCTTACTAGACTCCCTCTGGGGTCTCTCCTACCAATACATGCATCCTATTGATTAATTAAGACTTTTCATGCACTACTAGATATGTAAGAAGCATAAATGGGATGAATTTATAACATATTTATGATTTTAAAACCTCTTCTAGATGCTTCACACTAGACTCCTCATCTGGAAAGAGGTTGAGAGAGAAATACAAAAGGGTCCTTAAACAGAATCCCAAGCCATTGTATACTCAGGATCCACTACTGAACGGAGAGAAGCTATTAACTCTTTACTTACTTCATAGTTAAAGATAATAAATCTAGAAGAAACTAATTTTTAAATTCATCCCAATAAACATACACCTCATTATGATCACTGATATACAACATCCACAACTGATGCACCTCTCCTTGCATCTTGATGACTGTCAACGAACCCAAAACTTAGCTGGAGCTCAAATCAGACTAAAAAAATCTCAAAATCCTCCTTCCAACACTCTATATCTATATCAGAGACACTCCATTAAAAATTTTCTAGACTCTATGTAATGACCCATTATTTTAGTAAAGGATTTTCCTTAATTAAATACTATGTGAGTAGCTTGTCGAGCACATGACACTGAACTAAAATGAAAACTGTGTTATTATAACAAAATTATTAAATATTACCATGATATTATAACTGTTAAATTGATAGATATTAATATAAGTAAACACTTTATAAAAACCATATAAAAGGTATAATAAAATATAGGCCATTTATTCTTAGAGAAACACTTTTTTCTAAAAAAAACTTTTTTACACTTTATGTTCCATAATATGAAGATTAAAATTTTATCACCTTTATAAATTTTATTTGGGAAAATAGATTACATATTAGTAATAATTAGGTACAAATTATATAAAAAGGACCAATTTTTTAAATATAGTCATAATATTACTAATACTAAAGTTAATTACAGTGATGATGGTGAGACTGTTATTTTCTAAGATTTGTTTTATTTATACTGTGTAAATTTTATCTAATAAATTAAATTAACATATTTTAAATAATTAATATAATATGGTTTTTAAACAAATATATAATTACATTAATAGACATTTAATTGGTAACGAAATCTAAACAATATTAAGAACATATAATAGTTAAAACACATTTGTTTCTAAAAAACAATTTATATATGTATAAAATGTTTTAATATAAAATTTAATTTACTATTATTTATAAATTTAATTATATTAAGTAGATATTAAATTCAGTTTTGAAAAAACCAAAATTTTTAAGAGGTTTTATTTTATATTTTTATTAAAACACATATTATTTGGTTTAAAAACTAATCACCTAGGTTAAAACTAAAATCGTAAGATATCAAAACCTAAGGGTAAAGGTCTTGAAACTTAAAAGATGTGTTAAATTATATGGTTGAGGATTTATCAGCCCAATTTCACCCAAAAATACAATTTTTTCAATATTGTAACCATTGACCCTTGGATAGTGTTTTTTAATTTTTATTATAACAAAAGTGCCCCTCCTCTACAATTTAAAAGGAACCGTTCACCCCTTCACTTCACTACTCTTTAAAAAGACTTATCCTTAATAAAAACTCCACTTAAGCCTATATTTAACACTTTCACTACATCCTAGATTCATTTTACTTTCATAAATTCCAATATTAGGTTCCTTAAGGTGTTTCTAAATGGATATTATCCATAAGAGAAAGGTAATATTCCCTAAAAATCACTCATAAATCATTCCTTCATTTTCCCACATCTTTAAGATATATTTTTTCTCCATTATAATGAATTAAAATATGTGTTAATAATATAATGAGATTTTTTATGATTATAAAATATTCATTAACTACCATAACTCTTTCACTTAGAAAAATGAAAATGCCGTCATACGTATGTGCAGACTACCTCTTCTACGAACAACATGTTTGTTTTTTATTCATTGTATTTTATGGATGGTTTAAATGGTGTAATAAATGTTTTAATATTGTATTTATAACATAATGAATACTCTATAATCATAATACCATTTCTTACTTTCATTCAATTATATGGGAAATGAACATGTCACTCATGCGTACGTGCAGACTACCAGCTCCACGAGATGATGTACTCAGTTTTCCAGAATCTCCTAACTTATTTAACTTGAAAAGTATATTTAAATTATAAAAATTATTTTTATGAAACTATTGATATTATGATAAATTAATATTATACATTCTATAAGTGATACAAACACTAAACAATCATAATAAATTTAATCACCCAAGATAAACATATCAGGGTACATTTCCTAATATGGGTTCATTTTATAAAAACCTATATAAATGTTTAACTTTTATACAAATATAATAATATAATACATAAAACTCTAAAATTATTTATATTATGATGTTCTTATATAAAACCTTTGACCTTGGACAATATATCAAAAGTGTTATAGAGAATTTGGCCTAAGAATCTCAAGTAACCTATATAAACAAAATAATAATAAAAAAAATAATTTTATATGGAAATAAATGAACATTATTAAAATAAATATATATGAATAATATTAATAATAATGTTTTTAATAAAATTAATTTAGTTATCCAGTATGTTAGGTTCAAGTTGAGGGTGAATCAGGACTAAAGTAAAGGTTTCATTGACTCAATTTATGATTAATTAGGCCACATTATTTCTTACTTGATTATACTTTTAAAGATTTTTTGATCCTAAAGTTCCCTTATTTTACATGGTATTTACTTTTTTTATTTTTTTAAATTACTTCTCATAATAAATAATTACTTCTTTGATGAATTTTTTTTTGAAATAAAAGTATATTGTTGGTAAGAATAACTCCCATTATTATCAATGAATTTTTTCTCCCATGTCTAGGTTTTTAATATTACATGTTTTTTTTAATGAAATACAGGTATGTTTTTTTATTTTATATTCATCATATTTTCCTTTAAAACCCTTATTAAATAAAATTATTTCAAATTTTATTCGATGTATTTTTCCTCAAAACAACCTAAAAAACTTAATAAAGACATTTCATTTCATCATTTAACACTCTGGATTTATTGGCTTCATTTTTCAATTATTTTCAAGGTTACTTTATTTAGAACTCTCTACAATAAGTTTTTTAAAAATTCTTATCTTTTCGTTATTAAAAATGTTTTTGAAATAAGTTTTCACTTCATCTTTTATGATAATGTTTAAAAGGATTTGTGAAAACTTTTTTATTTTAACTTTTATTTTTATCCAAGGGTTTCTCACATGAAGTGATTTTTTGATCACCCTATATATATTATTATGATATGATTCCTTTTGTTAATTATATTTTTGATATCCTATGATTTATTAATTTTATGATATGTGATAAATTTTAGAAACCCATTCTTTATTCCACATGTTCATTAAGATATGTTTACTATTGATTTTAAGTGGAACACATATGTATGGATGATAGAGGGTGGTTTTCTATATCACTATCCAATTAACTGGTTTAATTTTATATATAATGAGATAGTCAGGAATGAAGAAAATGATATTTTTCACACATGCATAGTCATAATTAGGTTGATCACATTTTTATGCATGGACATAATGAGTTTGTTCACATAGTCATGGGAATAATGAGTTATCTCACAATTTTTTTCCTATAATTATGGTTTTTACACATATAAAATTTGTACATCAAGTTTTTATACATTTCATGAAACCTTTTCATATTCAAGATATTCTATTTTTTCATGTTATACCTTATTTTTTTAAATTATTTCACACTCTTATGTTATCTCTCATGTTTTATGGTTATTGAGATGTATTTCAAGCTATGTCATAAATTTCATGATTCCTTAACTATATTTTTATGATCCTATGTATCTAAACCATGTTTTATGATCATCATATATTGTCTCATGATCTTTTAAAAAGATATCTATCCCTTATTCATGTTCTCTTTAAAGTTTATGATATGATACGTTATGAATTTTTTTACCTCATCAAGTGTATGAGCTCAAACCTTTATTATGTTTCATTTACTTGGATTATTAATATGATTATATCACATGATATGGATAAATTTTTTTCCAAAGGAGCGTGACTATAGAGAAATTCTTATAAGGGTTATAAAATTAGAAGTCCATGTAGGTAATCTCCAAAACATTAAACATTCAAATCTTTAGTCTATGAAACTATTTGTGATATATATCTCTTAAATCATGAGATTAATTTATTATTTATGTTATATTTATCATGGTTTATTTTAAACTTATACTATAAATAATTGAAATCATACTTCCATGCCTCATCCTCCTCTATCGGATCAATCCTTCAATGATTCATGGGGCTAGTCTCCTAATCCCCCACTACCTAAATTACATAAATAAGATGACTAGGATCCATTACTAAAATAACAAAGAGAACTATACTCTTTATATCATGTAATTTTAAAGATTAATTTAATTAGGTTCATTTTAATTTCCCAAAAATCACCTCCTTCAATCACAAGAGCACATAAGCATGATTCATACACCTCTCCTAGATCATTACTTTGTAACCATCACCAATTAACTTGTCTATTTGATAGACTAAAATTCCTTCTATTGGATCACGAGTCCTCTATAAAATCCAATGTAAAAGCTTGTCTTCTTAGCCTATGTCATGCACCAAGATCTATTGGTGTTGTTTCCTTTAAAACCCTTGTAATCTTCACAAGTGCCTAACCTCAATATCCATCCTATCTCTCAACCAATCCTTTGATACCACTCTGCCACAACTTTTCCCTCTAAAGGTACCACTCTTGGGATGATATTAAAGGAATGAAGATAATGAACCCTATTTACTACCTCCAGTAGGCCCCGTATATGTGACTAAGATCAAGGGTATAGTGAAAATCACACATATGATAGGCATTACCATCAAGAATATTAATAGTATCAAGATATAGAATGAAAAACCACAAATAAAATCCATCACAAGTATATAAAAAGTAAAACCCAAGAAAAACATAGTGTATGAACCATTTTAAAAAAATACAAATAAAAGTATTTGAGAAATTACCAAAAGAAAATACTATGGTAGAAACTCAATACAAACCCCAATGTCTAAGCTAGTAATGTCTAGCTTAATACTCAAAGTTCTACTGAAAACATGAAAAATAGTTTATATATACAGGGTGAGTATAACATTATACTCAATAGTATCATACCCAAGGTCTCTCATGAAAATATTAAAATATTACATTAATACACCAGTGAATAAATAAAAAAACCAATAAGCACCTAAACATGTCAACTATGCATCCTAACCTCATTGTGGAACCCTAAAAAAATAACACCTCTAAGTATAATAACTTATCATTGAAGAAAAATTAAGAAAATCCAACCCACAAATACTTTCCCACTAGTTTGACACTCTCACACTCTAATTTCAAATGTCCCATGCCCTAATCCCTTAAATTTCATTAAGTAACATATCCACCCATCTATGACATGGTTTGGGGTGAATCCCTACCTACCCATCCATCACAAGGTCTAACATCCTTCACTATAATTTGTATGAATTGACACCTCAACCTTATCTCGTATCTAGGCCAATAAGGCACCATGAATGTGAAGGATATCAACCTTGTTACCTCCTCGTACCAGGCATGACCCTCACCACATAACATGTCCTTATGATCACTAGATATTTACAACACCATCCATCATCGTCACTAGGCATCTCCAATACCAACTTTCATCATCCCTACTAATAAATGAATAATGGGGAAGATGGGGGTATCCAACCATTTGATTCACCACCAGTCTGTATGTTGGGGAAAACACAAGGAACCCAAAACATTTGGGTACTGGTAAGGTTATCCAACTTGGGTGGGGAATGTTTATAAATAACATAAAAATACATGATAGATATATAACACACAATACCCAACCTATGGGTTTTAAACCAATTCCACTATTATACCCACAAAACAACCAAAATATCTCATGACTTCTACCATCAACCGCTACCACCAATAATACAACACACTCCACAAATAATCCACAATTCAACAACCCTTTATAATTTAACCAATTTAAAAATTTATTAGTTTCCATCCAACTTTAAGTTATTAAATCATTTATTTAATTCATCAATCCAAATATCACATGTTATTTCTAACCCACACAGTTATTAATTTTACACATATTAATTCTAACCCACACACATTTAATTACCAACCCATGCATTTTAAATTTCATCATTAACATTCCATTCCATCACTACCATAAAACTACATCAGTACACCTTAGAAAATACCATCTACCTCACATTGAAAAATGTCACATCACAAACCAATCCATTATTACAACCCAACCATCTCACCTTAATAGCCATAAAATAAGTACCGCACATCATCCCCGATCACATCCACTTCTAAGTAACCATAACTTCACTTTCCAAAACATTCCACACCCAATACGGTCACCACCGTCACTGAACAATTCCCATGATATCCCCACACATCACATAGTAAAAAAAAACCACACCAATAACTTATATCACCAAAAATTAACTCCCATAATAACTATATTTTTTGATTCATAAAAATGGTTTCATTATATCACTATATTCCATTCAGGGGTATTCTCCCACAATTCAATACTTTCATGGGAAAAAATGTTTATTATCCATATATAAATTATTAAACTTTTATTTAGGGTGAGTTCAATCAACTAGCACAATAAGGGTTTTACAAATCACAATATCCATAACATATACAAGGATCCCAATAGCTGTGATTTTTAGTAATAATAGGAAACATGGATAAACTCATAAAAAATATCGCAAAACAAGTAAATTCATGTGAGAAATCCCATAAACTTTCAATTTAAGGTTAATAAAATTATTTATCTTCCTAATCTAACCCATACTATCCACCCAAAGGATTAAAAAATCATGAAATTATCAAATATGCACATATAAAGGAGATAAAAAGCATCCCCTACCTCAACCAATTTTTTTGAGTCATTATATAAGAACAAAGAAGAAGAAAGACAATCACCAAACCAAAAAATGAAAGGAACACCCCAATCAACCTGAACACAATGATCCTCTATCAAAATTGTAGCCTAAAACATCCCAAACTGACCTGACATAACTATTGAGAATCCTCAAGAGAAGAATGATAATAAAACTAAGGGGAAGAATAGTAAAAACACATCAGATAGCCAAAAATAAAACTCATTAATATGAGGATTGAAGTTAAGAAGGGAGGGATGGAAAGACTCTTAAAAACTTGTATGGTTAGACCAACGTTTGAGGGAGAGGAGAGGTGAATGGAGATAATTAGATTGGGGAAAGAATTTATATGAAATTTTGAAAACACCATTCAAAGTATGTAAAATACACTCGCACTATGAAATCCTCAACAACCCAATCATTCATTATGTGAAAAATTCTTTCATGCTCTGAAAAATTCAAGTTAAAGATCTACTAAATTTTAAGGCACCTCAAGAAGAATACATTCACATGATGAAGAACTATTCTTGTGATGAATCAATTCTAGGAAGAACCTTTAGAATTCCAACATCTAAAACATAAACCAACCCTCATGTTTTTAACCACACTATGAATCACATTCACTTCATGAAAAATAGATCACATTGTGAACCACTTCATATAAAATAATTCTATCTCTAGACACCTCTGAAACTCCCTTGATCCTACCCAAACACTCCCAACACCAAAACCCACAATGGAATGGGATAAGAAGACATTGGATATTACATGACTCATACTTATGAAGTGTTTAATCATTATTAAGAATTTTATATTCCTTTTCCAATTTTTAATTCATGATTCAAAATGAATATTATGCAGTGGTCATCCATCTTTATAAAGTTTCAATCACTCTTACAGAGTCATAGATCATCTTTTTGAAGTTGTAATGTGTTTAACAATTATTCACTCTAAAGTAAAAATGACTCTTAAAAACTATTGTAAAGAATATTATGAAGTGTAAAACTATCATTACAAAACCACATGATCATACTTAAAAAGTTTAGCAGGGTTCCAAAATATCAAATTCACTAAAACCTATAATTTATAGAATTAATTAAAATCAACTAAAATAATATTAGAACCTTATCCAACACTTCAAATAGACTTAAAACTATTCAATATTATATTTAAATCATTTACACATGCATAGTTGATACAAATATAATCTTAACCAATTCCATTGGTTGCTTCACCTCAATTTAATTCTAAATAATGGGAGGATATGGATAGAATAACATCGATGAAGACTGTAAGAGATCACATTGTTGGGATAATGGTTTCCAATGTCCAAGTTTATCTTTATCATTTGAGAAAAACTAGGGAGAATAACTAAAACTACAAAATAGATATATAGGCAGACCGAAGAAACAACTTCATTGAAGGGAAACATTATGAACTGCCACACAAAACCACCCACCTTCAATTTAAAACTCATTGAAAACTAATGTAGAGAATCTAATTCATGCTTTCATGGTATTTATAGGTGGTCAATAAAGGAATCTTGATTCCAGTTGGAAATGAACCAGGGTTTATAGAAAACAACAAACTAGATTTTATAATAGATTTGGGGAACATTGATTTGATTAATGGGATGAAAAACCACATGAACTTGATATTAATTTGGTGGTCAAAGTGGGAGGATGATTACCTAATTTAGAGGAAACCCAACTCTAAAGAGGAGTTATGGAGGAGAGGAGGTAGATTAGAAGATAAGGAGATGGAGGTAGAGTAAAAGGTGATGAAGATGGGGAAGGTTAGGTGGATATAGGTTGATGAGAATATTTGGGAGTGAGTAATAGTGGAATGGGGGTATCTAATAGAAAATGTTGTGTATTGGGGGTGGATATCATGGTTTGGGGAAGAGGTGGTGAAGGAAATGGGGAATCAAGGGTGAGATACTTGACATGGATTAAGATTTGGGGGTAAATTATGGGGAGTGGGGAAATTTGGGTAAGGGACGGGGAAAATTGAGGGGTGTGGATTAGGGGGAACGAGTAGAGAAATAATCAATGATGTGATGTTACATGTATGGAAGGAGTTCCAAAATTATTATACACATAGAGAAATAAATATATATAAAAAATTATTTTGAAATTAATATATTAAATTAAATATAATAATCAATTGATCAGTTTATTTTTTTTAGTGAACTTAAAATTTTAAAAAACAAATTAATGAAAAATATGCATCAATTTAAAACTTTTTTCTAAATAGACACCCCAACTCTGTATACTAACCTTAGATATACGAGTATACCCCACCATTATAGAATCAAATTTTGGGCCCTAGGTCTCATATCATGTCTTATGTTGAATATGGATCAATTTAAAACTATTAAAATAAAATTTAATTATAAATTAAATAATTAAATAATTATATATATATATATTTATAAACCATAAAAACAATTAAGAAAAAAACATAAAATAATAATAATATATATGTCTTGTGATTTTTGAACACATATAAGAACATAAATATATATGTTATGTACTATTTAAAAAATAACATATCTTTAGATTTATTTAATAAAAGAATTATATATATAAATAAACATATATGTTTTGTAAAATATATATGATTTTATTTGTATTGTTTAAACTCAAAACTTATGTTTTTGTTAAAAATATATATATCAATTCAAAATGTATTAAATTAATAAATAATGGAAAATAGTATTTGTTTTGTATTTTAAAAACTATAAAATATGTTCCAAAAATTAAATATTAACTTTTAAAAATAAAAAAATACATTGTCTATTTTTTCAAATACATAATATATATATATATATATTTGTGTGTTTTGTATTTTTTAATCACATAAAATATGTTTATATATGTTTAATAAAAAACATATAAACATACATGTTATGTATATTTTAAACACACACACACACAACTCAAAAAGTATATAAAAACTAAGACAATAAATATATATTTATTTTATAAAATCTTGAAAACATGTTTTAAAAACTAATCATCCAATTTTATGAAAAAAGAATGTATGAAAAACTAGATTTTTTATTTTATTTTATTATTCTATAACATTTAAAAAAACCAATATTCTATATACAATAAATTAATATGTTTTTTGTAATAAAGTAATATCTTATATATAAAATAATGTATTGTGTACAATGAAGTAATAGGTTATATATAATGTGTTATGTGTAATATGTTATGTTTAAGTAATAATATGATGTGTTATATCCAGAGTAATATATTTTTTATGTGTAATATTTTATATTATGTGTAATATATTATGTTTAGAGTAACATGTTATGTTTTATTTATAAATTAATATGTTAAAAGTAATAAAGTATTAAAGAAATATGTTTAATAAAGTAATGTATTATAAATAAACATATTAGGTATTATATGTATGATAAATTAATATATTCTAATATATTGTAAATTAAGAAATATGCATTATGTCTTTAATGTGTATTGTTATATATGTATTTATTTTTTTACTTTAATACGTTATGTCATTATAAATTTTTAACATTTTTGGTGTTTTTAACACATTTCATGTTTTTATATGTTTTGTATTTGTTGAGTCTTGGATTTTAACACTCGTCTATTTTTTGTCATCTAAATATTGGAGGTGGTTAAAAATAGTTCGAAAGTGGTTTGGGAGAAAAGAAGTGGGGTTTGGATTTTTAATGGGGGAAATGACTAATGTGGTATCCCAATATGTTGTGGTGTCATCCGTGGTTGGTATGTGAGCATGGTTGTTGTCTATTTACTATAGATGTTAGTTCTAGTGGTTGGTTTTAGTAATTTTAGTAATAACCTATGTGGTTTAGAGGAGTTTATGGTGTGGTTCTTCCAATTTTGGTAAGAATATTTCATAGTAGTTGTTGGTGGAATCCCTTTGAGAAATAAAGGAGTTTCAAATGGCAGTTTTGGAGATCATGGTGCTTCATGTGAATTTTATAAAGGGTTTTATGTTTTGGCCACTCTTGGAGGTAGGTTGTAAAAAAGGTTTTTCTAGTTATTCTATAGAGATTTGGGGCTCAAGTTGGGATTTGGGGATGAAATAACAATTTCTAAAACCATTATAAAGTGGTATAGGTCAACCCATTTGCAAGAAATATTAAATGATCATATATGGGGAGGGGGGGGGGGGTTCTAATTTAAAGACTAGGGATATAAAATCTCTTTTGAACAACCCCAATTATGCCATGGTGGTGTTCTCACTATTCCATGGTGTGGGTATCTGAATTTAATTATAAATTAACCCCAATTATCTTCTCTTTCTCATTTTTATTATTATTTCCTTAAACCCTAGGAAACCAAGGGTATTATTTTTATTATTTTAAGAACCTTTAAGTAGTTATTGAGTCACTATCTTTGAGGGTTGTTCTCCATTAGCCCAAGGTTTATGAAAGGATTCTTGAGAGTTTATTGGAGATCAAATTTTATTTTATTTCCTTTTATTAGAATTGTGCTTATTAAGCTCCATTTAAGTAAGTGATTTCTAAAATATTCTTCTATCACTTGGAATAATATGCCCGATTTACCTATTTTTATTTCTTCTAATGATTTTCTTCATATCCTGTATGCTATATCTCTTACTTATGGTTTCTTGTTTCCTTTCATGGGTTAATTTTTCATTAATGGGGAAGATATTAATGGGGAGTCCTCTTTAAGAAAGAAGTTTTATTTAAATAAAGAAAAAACTAGAATAAGGTCTTGGATGAGAAGTGTTAAGAATGTTTTGATTTTTCTTGTGTTATTTCAATATTGTTGATGTTTTTTTTGGTGGTAAAAATTTTGTTGTGTTTTAGTTATTCATGTTGATATATTAAAAATATGTTAATGGGTAAATTTGATAAAGACGGCAATGAAGACGGGAAGTAGAAACTTGAGCTTCATTATGGTTTGACCTGGGATAATAAATAAGGGATAAATCATGGGTGCTTAAGGGTATTGGGTTTTCACTAAAATTAAATGGTGGTGTTTTTTTATTATAGGTTTTGGGGTTGGATTGTAGTTTGGGTACTTTAGTGTTATGAGTAACCTCCTAGATTTTTAAAGGGTTGGATTATTTAGGGTCTATTTTAGCCTTTTAATAAGAAAGGGATGTTTTTTATAGTTATCTTTATTCTTAAGTAATGTTGTTTCATCATTTATTCTTTCCTCCCCCAGTATTATTACTCCCTTGTTGAGTATTTTCCTTACAGATTCAAGTTTTCACCGCGTTGAGTCTAGTATTCCTTGATTATTTTCATTGTCCTATAGAGACTCACTCTCACTCTATTGGTATTTATTTTTTCCTTATGACTAAATATTGGGAAGTGTGAAGTTTTTAATGAGAAGGGTATAATAGTTTATTTTTATAAAAGGGGTTTGTGGTTTTATATTCTTTCCTCTATACTATCATCGACTATCTGTAGAAGTTAGGATATAAAGGGATACTAGAAATAAAATGGTAATATTAAGTTTTTTATTTTATTTCAATTAGGAGAAAGTTATGTATATGGTTTAAGAGTTGGGAAGTGATGTGGTAAAAATATGTGTTAGGTTGTTTCCATATATTTCATGATTTAGGGTTAGTTTGTTAGGGCATTATTTGGTTACTAGTATTGGAATGGATTCATCATGGTGAGGTAGTTTTCATGAGTCTAGGTGTTATGTATTATGGGATATATGGGAAATAAATTGATGAGTTGAAGTAGGTGTAGTTCCTTTATGCCATGTTAGAGGGATAACCTTATTATCGAAAGAAGTTTGGTATTTAAATTGTTAACTAATTATGTCTCATTACTGTTTGAATGGATATTATATTGTAATTATCTATGGTTATATTATTTATTGTTTATGGGAGTGATGTTGTGATAATATGGTAATGGCGGATTATGGGTGGTATAATATAGACTACGATGAAACACCATTATATCACAAGGATATAATAGTTGTGATGTGGATATATAGTGGGGGCATACATGGAAGGAAGATGGAATTATGTTAATATCCTTCATGATTATGCACCCATGACGGGGTGGTGATATGTGAATATATAGTGATGAGGATATAATTATGGAATTGTGATTTGATAATATATGATATGGGGGATATAATTGAGGTGTGAATAGATGGTAGTTGTTTTGGACCGATTGTTATTTTATTTTACATTCTTGACCATTTGGTGAGGAGTTTTCCTACCATGACTTGCTACCCAGTTGTGAGTTAGAATGACCTCTGAAATGACTAGTAAGAGTAGCAATAAATTTATATGAATTTTTATATTTTTCATTATTTAGAGGTATCCATAGATTCATGATATTTCCCATTCATTGGTTATTAATTTCCATTTATGTTTTTTTAATTCTTATATTTGGACTGAAATTTAGAATTTATATTGGCATGTGAGGATGTAGATGTAAATGATATTTGGAATGGATGAAGCTATGGATCTTGTAACAGAATTAAAGTGTTGTGATTTTATAAATCTCTACTTATATTTATTCTTATTATGTTTTTATTCCCTTGTTTTTTTAGATCATATGAAACATGTATAATTTTTTATATTTATTTCACATGGATATTTTTTTTATGAAGATGATCATATTGAGTACTTCTATGTGATCACTCCTCTATACTTTTCTTGATTTTATTTTGTAGTATAGTGTATAATATACTTGGATCTACTATTTAGGAAGATCAAGTGGAGTTTAATGAATGATTTGGAGTTTTTAGGAGGTTCTTTTGTATATTTATATATATATTTCAAATGTATTAACTTATTGTGATATTATGGGTTGAGTGAATTTTTTTATGATATATTTGGAATTTATTGGTGGGTTTTTATATTTATTCAGATTAATAAGGGAAATGCCTCCCATATTATAAGTTTATACCCTTAATATTAGTCGACAACCTATGGACCATTGGAGGTGAGATTCAGGGGACACACTTATCTTTAATGATGGTCCAAGATGGGTTCCAGTAGGAAAAAGTTGTGATAATATTATCACATTATGTTTATATGTTTGTGTTTTATATGTTATGTGTTTAATATTTTAATTGTAATATTTTATATGTTATGTGTTTTATGTTTTGTGTCTAATATTTTTTTGTTTTAATATTTCTATTCTTTTACAGGTTATTTGATTCTAATATGTTATGTGTTATTTTTTGAAACATGTTTTTATTTTTTATATTATTTTATATAATAAAAATATTATACTTGAATTTTTTTTATGTTTGAAAATTGAGATATTTAGTGAAAGAACAATACATAAAACATATTCACTTCCAAATAATTAAAATTTAAAATTTACATTTTAAATGTAATTATAATATATTAGAAAATAATATTCAATATATTTTCAATGTTTAATATTTATTTTAGAGGTACAATAATGAATATCCTTTGAGAATTTTAAAGATAAATTAGTGATTTAAGGAGACTCTTTAAGAGGTAACATGTCTTGTTCAATTTAATATTGTTATTTATAATGATACATGGAGTTCTCTCACAAATATAACTCTATTCAATAAGGTGAAGTTTATATAACTCTCACATTGGGATTATAATAAAGACTATTTTTTTGTAAATATGATTCATGAGTTTTAGATTTTAATTAATGTTTTATTTATTTTCAATATGATTATAATTTTTTTTGAAATTTATTTGACTTTAACATGTTGCAAAGGAATGAATAATTCAAAAATAAAATAAAAAACCACATCATAATGGTGGAGTGAACACATCTTGGTTTAGCTGAGGAAAAATAAATTATGAAGAAGTATGAGAAAATGGTCTTGGTTTTAATTATAGTTACTAAAGTAAAATAAAAAAATCTCAATATTCCATAAAGAAGGAATTTTTTATAGTTTTTATGATCATTTTTTTTGTTTGTAAGAAAATGGTTGGGGTTAGGTGAATGATATTTTAGAGTTAGTTATTATAATTTTGGATGCCAAATCACATTATGGTGAGGATGAGAGCAAATCATGGTTTTGGTCAAAGCTACAAGATATGATTTGGAAACAAACTCTCAATTTTGTAGAGGATTTTTATTTCATCCATGGTTTTTGGATCTATAGTTGACCAAATAAGACCGCTCAATAATGTAAGAAATCATACCATTGTTTATTGATCTATATATAAAAATTGATTTTCAATTGGATAATGAAAAGGGAAACTAAAATACTTTTTATAAGAGCTTTATAGAAAGGAAAGAGATTTTTTTTGAATATAGAATACATACATATATCAATGGTTGGTAAAAGGTACTAATTAAACAACTAATAATATCATAATTATTTATTTATACTTAATTATTGATCATTCTTGATGTCGTATTACAATTCATATTCTATAATGGATAAAAGGTGCAATGATTGTTGGGAAACATCATTATAAAGGGTTCAAGGTTATCCCATTTCCATTAAAATTATTTCTTGATAATAACACAAAGATCACATGGTGTTGGATAATTCCATCCAATCACCAAGGAGTAGCCACTCATGAGTGTTATAAAACATTTTTAAATGACTGTGTTTGTGTGCTTGATTTCATTTCTTTATAATTAATCATGGTTTATTAGGTTAAGTGGATGATTCTATGCACAAACTAAAAGTGGGAGAAAAGTGTGTGAAGTGGGAAAAGGTTTTATGAGAATCAATTCAACCACCCTATAAGTGCTACTCATATTTACCTAAGAACATCAATTGGTATCATAGCCTAAGTTAACAGTAAAGGATATTATGTTCATTTTATATCTTTCATAGCTTATTCAATTAAATATTTTTTAATAAAGAACATTAAATCTATTAACAATAAGAATATTCCTATATTCAATGAAAATGGGTTTTGTTTATGGAAGGATTGGATGATTCCATATTTGATATCTTTGGGATTAGATGTTCTTTAAATCACTACTAATGTAATTAAAACACCTATAAAAATTACAAATTATACCCCAATTGATTAAAAGAACAATTGAATCTTATAGAAGAGCCTATAATTAATTTATATAAGCTCTCTTGAATAAGGAATCAATGAAGGTAATGAGTTTTAAAATCACTAAAGTTATATAAGATAAAATATTTGGTATTAATGATTGAAAATTTAAGGTTAAATAGTCCTAATTATAATTACGTCACACTCAATTTTATTATATCTGAATGCTTGACAATGAATCCCTAAAATTCATTTTTATAGGGGTGAATAAAATTTTTATCACTATACATGGTTGTTGGGAAACCATGGAATATTCAACTATCTTGAAGAAATTGATATTAATTTTTAAGGATAAAATTTATGTGAATATTTTAGTTCATTATAATCAATATCTATATGTCTTAATGATCTATAAATTAAACAATATCTTTAATAGGACTAGAGTGATAGAGCAATGACGAGTCATGCACAAAGTGATAAGAGAAGCCTAAGAGTGAAAACAAAAAAACCATTAGGTTTTTAGACCCATTCATTTCTATATGAGTAAATTATAAGTATAACTACATCATTGACGATGAGTATGGTATAGAAAACAATAAGGGGCAATGAGGTTGTGCTTTTGGATTCCAATATTGAAAAAATTAATCTTTTTCATTAGGCCTTTGATCCATGTACTCTAGGACTTCAGGTCACGTAAGGGTTACCTCTAAACCTAGTAAAAAATAGATTCATCTAAATAAAAATTATTAAAGACCTTTGGTCTAGGGGATTATGAGATGAGAAGAGGCCTGTAATTGAAGAAGAAATGAAGAACAAATGAAGAGATTGCATTCAAATCATTCAAAGTCTCAAGGATTAATGGGAAAATAAAATCCCATGATGAATAATTTTAGAATGAAGAGAAATAAATGGGTTATAATGATTTTATGTCACTTCTCTAAATATGATTTCATAAATGAAAAGTTAAGTGTTGTAACCATCAGGGTCCCAATCACCCTAAGTGGGAGTAAATTAAGGTGAGCATTGTTTCTTGTAGAATGGATATTTTTATCATGTTAACATAAATAATCAAATATATCAAATCAAACTATTCATTCCTAACATCTAAATAGGGAAAAATAAAGCACACAAATATAATTATTTTTTACTGGTTCACCCAAAAAGTGATATGTTTAATGAGTATACAATAATTATATTCTAATATATGAATAATATACTAATGTACTATTGAGTGAATAAATATTTTAGGATTGTTTCATTAATGATTCCAAGTATAACCACCTCTTCTTATATCTCCACCCACTAATTCATGATAATATTATAAATAGAACAACTCATAAGTAATTACAATGAAAAATTTAATGTAAATCAGTAAACAAATTCAATGCATATGTTTCACTTTAGCTATATCTCCAATAGTTGGTTTAGATCATTAAAAATGTGTGTTATATTTATCCTTAACATAATATCCTCCTCAAAATTCTAGATATTTAATAGTTTCTCTCTGCTTTATTACTAAATTATATTCTCAATTTCATTCAAGCCTTAATCCCTTCCTGATTTTTCCTTTATAAATTTTTTACTTATTATAGAAAGCTTGTAATAACTTAGTCAGAATCCCATGGTTTAACCCAGATCATTATAAGACCTTAGATGTTATTCCCAATCACTATAGGCTGGCGTAAACATATAGGGATTATGTAAAAGAACATGGGAAGTGATTTTTCTTCAATCTTAATACCAAACCATAACTGGAGACACCATCCCAAAATATATATAGAATAACTACAAATATATATATGATAATAGATGAAAAACATACTTAGAGTTGGTATAAAAAATATACATGAGTTGGAATGCAACAAAACAAGAAAATGGAACAACTATAACACAACCCATAAATATTATATCCAAAAAGTAAATAAAAACAACATTAATCATTTATACTCAAGCCATATGCCATTATCTCCAAAGATTTCATCACGAATATTATTTTTATGTTATAGTAACCCTTATGCATTGGGGCCTTTACCTTAACTCGATTATGAATAATAATATCTATAAACATCCTAAATTATACATGTAGGGTGTGAGTAAATTCTACTCAGTAGGTGGTCACCACATGACACCTAAGAAAGAAAATATAGAAACAATTAACTTGTCATGTAAGTGTGGGAATTAAATAAAATAACTTACCTTGGTTGTTAGTTTCTATGTACTAACCAAGATAACATGGAAACCAACCATACCTACCTTGTTCCAAGATCAGAATCAATGATGGTTAGAACTAGAAAATTCTTTTATGAAGAAATATAACCACACATCCACACACATCCACATCCCCACTTAGGATGTAATAAAACTCATATTCTTTAGGAACATTCATATATTCCAGGAGTTCATTCCCTTTTAAACCTTTATAACATTACACCCCCACCCCCACATAGTTTATATATATACATATATGTAGATATAAATTCTTAATAACTATCTTTAAAGGCCAAAGGAACCTGTATAAGTAATTTATAAAAAAAGATACGTGATACTAACCTATTTAGAATATTAGGATAATATATTCATAACTACAATAACAATAATTAGAAAAAAGTTATTTCTAGAATTTATACTAAATATAGAATAAAAAATAGCATGGAAAATAAATATACCAATCAAATAAAGTTCATAAAAACTAGGTTTATGAAAAAAATTAGAATAAAGATTCAATTTTAGTTTAGTATCTCTCAACACAATGGCACTACTAAACAATACATTACAATATTCATAAGAGAGAGGATAAGTCACCTACCAAATAACATGTCAAGTACAATCCATAATTATAGAGGAAAAAGGATGTCACCACCTAGATATATTTTAAAAATGTTATGATATATAGTTTTAGGGATTATTTCAATATAAATAATTTACAAAAATCAAGAATAATGGAGGGCTACCCTATCTTATAATTTCAAAAAATAACTTTTGGAGTAGTGTGACGATGAACCAAATAAATCCTGAGGATATGATGACTTTAGAAGAGAGGAGGGAGGATAATATATAATTTTAGTAATCCTCATTTTGGTTTATGGAATAAAATCATTAAGAAACCACTTTAAGAAAAATAATTATTTAAAGGAAAATATTAAAATACCTAAGGTTTAAAAAACAATCTCAAATTTATCAAAACTATGATGGTTAACCATAAGAATTCCAATGGATATTGGGTATTACATCTCAATCCACCAAGTGACTAGTTTGTTTTCTTACAACAAATGTAACATCCCATGCTTCCACGATATGCTTCTCTTTGAATAATACAGTAGCGTGTGTTGTACGCAACTTCGAGATTCTAACACGTCGCGACCAATCAAAGTAGCCGTTATGAATAGTAATACCCACTTTTTGAAATTTTATACATTTTATCTTTTAAAATGGACTTCATTTTTGGATTTGTAATATCAAAATTATCCTAGGATGAAATTTTGGTACTTTTCGGATAACTTTTATATTTTGATGAATAGTGAAAATTACTAAATTTTTATTAAAAACAACTTTTTTAATCGAAATAATTAATAGTGATACATTATGAATTTGAGTGGTTTTAAAGTATATTTAGAATATAGTTTTACCATTTAATACAATGTTGGTCATTGGAAATAATTTCACAATTAAACCGGACATAAACAAGTATCAATCTTTTGATAGTTATTATTTCTTAAAAACACGCTTTTTTGTTTTGACAGCGAGAATTAATTTTAAATCAATTGGGAATTATCCAGAAGACTCAGAGAAGACATGAATTATATGGGAAGTTTATCAAGTGTGAATTATGGCTTCAGGAGATTTCTTTTCTTGGCCATATTGTCTCTAAAGATGGAATCTATGTTGATCCTTCTAAGACCAAGGAAATCCAAGAATGGTCTGCACCTACAAGTATAACCGAGGTATGCAGTTTTATTGGTTTAGCAGGTTATTATCGATGTTTCATCTAGAATTTTTCCCGATTGGCTAACCCATTAACAAAGATAACACGTAAAGGGGTTAATTTGTTTTTGGAAAAAAGAGTGTGAAGAATGTTTTTAAGAACTGAAGAGAAGATTAGTCAATGCTCCTATATTGACTCCACCATCGGGGAATGATGTGTTCGTTATTTATAGTGATTCCTCGAATAAAGGACTTGGTTGTGTCCTTATGCAGAATGATAGGGTTATTGACTATGCATCATGACAGTTGAAAATTCATGAGAAAAACTATCCTACTCATGATCTCGAGTTTGCAGCTGTGATCTTTTCTTTGAAGATATAGAGACACTACCTCTATGGTGAAAAATGTGAAATTTATACTGATCACAAGAGTTTGAAGTATATTTTATCACAAAAAGAACTCACCATGAGGCAAAGGAGATGGCTTGAATTACTCAAGGATTATGATTGTACGATACACTAACACCCCAAGAAGGTAAATAAGGTGGCAGATGATTTGAGCAGAAAAGATCATGGAGTTTTGAAGAATATGAGAATTGAAAGGGATCCATTTTCATGGATCTAGTGAAGATGGAAATGGGAATAACCATGGAAGGTGAAACATCAGTGCTTTTTCAAATGGTTTCCAAACCATCTTTACTAGAAAGGATTAAGAGTTCTCAGACCAATGATGAAGAATTTCAAAAGAATATTAAAGCTGTGAATGATGGGATATTGAGAGACTTTGTGTATGGAGAAGGAATTTTGAAATTTGGGAAGAGACTTTGTGTTCCCGATATACCTGATCTAAAAAGGGAATTATTAGATGATGCTCATAGCTCCAATTTCTCTATACACCCTGGGAGTGCCAAAATGTATAGAGATTTGAAGGAACATTTTTGGTGGGACAACATGAAGAGGGAGATTGCTAATTTTGTGTCAAGATGTATGGTTTTTCAACAAGTGAAAGCTGGAAGGCAACAGCCTAGAGGATTCATGTAACCTATTCCCATACCTGAGTGGAAATGGGATCATATCACTATAGACTTTATCATGGGACTACCAAAGACTCCTATAAGGAACGATGAAATATGGGTCGTTGTTGATCGTCTTACCAAGTCAGCACATTTTCTTGCTATAAGGGAAGATTTACCACTTGAACGTCTAGAAAGACTATATATTAATGAAGTTGTGAGACTTCATGGAGTACCCCTATCGATTGTTTCGGATCAAGATCCCCGTTTTACTTCGAGATTCTGGAAGAGTCTTCCGAAGGCCTTGGATAATGAACTTCATTTGAGCACTGCTTACCACCCTCAAACAGATAGACAATCAGAACGGACTATTCAAACCTTAAAAGACATGTTGAGATCTTTCTCACTTGACTTTGAGGGTATGTGGGATCAATATTTACCTATGGTAGAATTTTCTTATAACAATATCTTCCATTCCAGTATTCAAATGGCACCATATGAAGCATTATACGGAAAGAGATGTTGCACACCAATCTGTTGGGATGGAATTGGTGAAAGAAAACTTGTAGGTCCAGAACTGGTGGAGGAAACAATGTAAAAGGTAAAGGTAATCTAAAACCACATCAAAGCAGTTAAAAGTGGATGGAAGAGCTATGCCAATAACCAAAGGAAGGATTTGTAATTTCAGGTAGGAGATCATGTTTTCTTGAAGGTATCTCCATGGAAGGGAGTTATACGTTTCGGTAAGAAGGGAAATTTGAGTCCCAGGTACATCGGACCTTGCGAAATTCTAGAACGAATTGGGGCTGTAGATTACCGTTTGGCAATGCCGCCAAGTCTCTCCAAAGCTCATGATGTGTTCCACGTATCACTGTTGAGAAAATACATGCCAGACCCAACGCATGTACTCACTTATGAGAAATTAGAACTGGAACACGATCTGTCTTATTGCGAAGAGACCGTCAGGATTCTTGATACGAGAGAACAAGTGCTGAGAAACCGGATGACTCATCTGGTAAAATTTCTATAGAGAAACCATAAAATGGAAGAGGCAACGTGGGAACCTGAGGAACTTATGATGAAGAACCACCCAAGTCTTTTTATGCTGTAATATTCTAGAAATTTCGAGGACGGAATTATTTGAATGATGAGAGAATGTAACACCCCAAGCTTCCACATTATGCTTCTCTTTGAATAATACAGTAGCGTGTGTTGTACAGAACTTCGAGATTCTAACACGCCACAGCCAATCAAAGTAGCCATTATGAATAGTAATACACAATTTTTGAAATTTTATACATTTTACCTTTCAAAATGGACTTCATTTTTGGATTTGGAATATCCAAATTATCCTAGGATGAAATTTTGGTACTTTTCAGATAACTTTTATAATTTGATGAATAGTTAAAATTACTAAATTTTTATTAAAAACAACTTTTCTAATCAAAATAATTAGTAGTGATAAATTATGAATTTGAGTGGTTTTGAAGTATATTTAGAATATATTTTTACCATTTAATAAAATTTTGGTCATTGGACATAATTTCACAATTAAACCGGACATAAACAAGTATCAATCTTTTGATAGTTATTATTTCTTAAAAACACACTTTTTGTTTTGACAGCGGGAATTAATTTTAAATTAATTTATGCCACTTTTGTGTTTTGAATTTGGAAAAATGAATTCCATATTTGGAATCAAGATGTCCAAATTGTGTAAATAGGTAACTTTCATTTTTAGACATTTTGAATAATTATTTCGGTAAATATTTTATTTACCATGGTTAAAGGGTAAATCCGGTAAATAAGGGTAAAAAAATAATATTATAATAATAATAAATTACCCTAAAACGTGTTCTAACCTTATTGGTGGATACATTTCCTACCATGGGCATCTTTGGGTCGATTTTGGGACCCCATGGAGCCACTTTTAGGTGATAGGGACACTTTAAATTAATTAAGTTAAAGTAAATACAAAAATAACATAAGCATATATCTTTTAGAAAATTTTTTTACATAGGGTTATATATGTTATATTTTCTACTATAAATATTCATTATAAATATAAAAATATTTCCTACACAATGGTAGTTTATTTATAATTTTTAGACATTAAATAATTTAATTTATTTATGACACAATGATGATGCAGTAATTACTGTTTTAATGAAAGATTAAGATAATTGATATTATAAATACACAAATAAATGTAATTTGAGACTTTTTATAAATTCCAATAATTTTATAGGTTACTATGACATATTAGTATTGTTTATATAAATTGTTTTCGAAGTAATAATTCTGTTATAAATTTATCAAGAACAAAATACCCAATAGTGTCAAAATTGACATAAAAGAGTTTTTAAAACAAATATTATATTATTAATTTATATTCAATTCCTAAAAATATAAGGTTCATCCAAGAGACTTATATCATGATAGGTGTATCATTAATGGACTACTTGGGGGTAGTTTGTAGGTATATAGTAAGTTTATTAACTATATAATATAAAAATACAAAGTGACATAGTAAGTGTCAAACTAATTAACTAAGAGTTAAACCTAAAATATAAGGTTAATATAATGAACCAAACTCTCTAAATTCTGTTGGTAGAGTGGTTTTAGACCCATCCCCACCTTAAACATTAAATAATACACTTTTGATCCATTAGAAACCGAATATGAATTTATTATAAAATAATATTTCTAGCTTTTCCAAAGGTGCCCCTCCTCCCCCTTATAAAAGGACACCACTTCTAACCAATTATTCACACCTTCAAAGCCATTTGGTTCGGCCAAACCCTTCCCAAATACTCTCTCAACTTCCCTCAATTCAACCTATATGCCTTAGTTTGATCAGAAAGCCAACCTAAGGATTCCTTTTGATCAAATCAAAAGGAATAACCAGAAGAAGAGGTAATGTTTTCACCACCCTCTTTCAAGTTCCTTTCTTCTTCAACTTCTTCTTTCTTTGTTATTCCAATTCTAAAATAATAAATACAATATATCCTATATACTGTGATATTATTATAAATATGGTACAACCATATTCATTATTCTATCCATCATTTGAATGACATGTCACCATACGTGCGTACGTACGGCTTACCGTCTCCACGTCGCGGTGTAATTGTTATTCAATATATTATTATTTGGATGGGCATAATAATGATTTTTAATTTATGTAAATAATAAATATAACATGATCAATATTTTTTATATATGATATAACATCCAATTATATATTTTTTTAATATCAAAAGGATGATATTGTCGCTCGTGCGTACGTACGGACTACCGTCTCGACGAACGCGATGAGATTCATTCCCCATTGTATCCATTCAAGAATAATTCTCATTTTATGATTAAAAGTAATGTTTAAGAACTTTATATCATTATGGATATTAATAAGATACAACCTATCTATAAAAAACACAACTTATGTAACAAAACATATAAAATAAAATGAGTATGTTAACACTCGAAACGACGATAATACTAAAGTATTATTAACAAAGAATTATTAGAAGATCATATATGATATCAAAATTATTTATATGGTTCTTGTATAATTTAATAATTTTTTTTAACTATTATACAGGAGGTTAACATACCATCGACTAAGTAAAAGTACAAGGTAAGGGTTTTTCATCTCACTCCTTATTCCCGTGAGATTCATGCCATATTGACACTATTACCTTTTGTGTGGTGTATGTACTGCCCATAATTGTATTCTTTGTGTAATACACTTTAATTTATGTGTATTTACATATTAATTGTTTGATACCTCTTTCATGGGGTGTATGTTTCATAAGATTCCAAATTGGTAAGGGTTTATTTCACAATCTCTTCATTATCCGAGGTTGTTTATACATAATTATCTACTGGGACCTCTTTATCATCCATAACCATGTTTCTTACAAATTTATTTCAAAACATTCTTACTATTTTACAGAATATGGGTTAAAGTCATTTATACCCTTGTTTTAATTTTTATAATAAGTTTATAAAGTAATCTTAACGTTATTTTCCAAACAAGGACCTTTTTAACCTTTTTGACAAATTAAGGTCAGAATGTCTTTTTTTTAACTTATATGGAGGGTGCGGCTATTTTCCACCATTGTAAAATCTTCAAAGCTTACCTTACAAGCTTATAAGAATATTTCCAAAGTAAATGTATTATTTTATAATTATGTGACTTTTAAATGATTTAAAAAAAGTGGTATTTCTCTCAAATAGTTTTGATTTCATATATGTCAACATCCTTTGATGGATTTTAAGCTTATTTGAAGTTGATTTATTATGATACAAAAATTACATACTGTATTGAAGGTTTTGTGATATGTTTGACTGTGGATGTGTTATTTTTTTACCATTCATGGTTTATGGAGAAAGTATTTACATTTCTTATGCTAGTTTTAATATGAATGTTTATGTTATGTTTAAACCTGTCCATATGAGGAATGCATTGGACTTAGTAAGTGACGGGTGGAGCTCTCTATAGCTCCTCAATGAATCGGTAGGTTTCATGAGACAAACTAGTGTCTTAGCCCGAGTCCTTGACAAAATCTTATTTGTAGTCTTGGCACGAGGCCTTGGCTACGTGGTTATGATAGTTTTGCATTATGCATTCCATCATTATGAAAATGGTTATTGATATTGCATGTGATTATTTGACTTGTAGAATATCCATGTGAATAAGTAAATGGCAATATTTCATTTTATCTTTTCCATATTATGCTGAAGTTCAAGTTTAAAAGAATTTTGTTTTAGCTATACATTGCCTTAAATATTTATGCTTATTTATGAATGTTTCCACTATATTTTTATCCTTACTGAGCATCTGATCTCACCCCTTTCAATGTTTTAATTTTCCCAGGATGTGAAGAAGTAATCTATGAATGACCTGTAGGGATAATATGAGGGGATATGAAGACAATATGTTGTTGTAGTAGTTTTTCACTTTATGATGTATTGTAAACTTTATGAATGTATCTAGTTATTTCAAGGCTACTAAACTAATAGGTATTTTGAGACTTGATCTTTCTTGTGATCATGCCAATGTTTTGTAATAATGCACCGACTCTGGGAAACTGGGGTCAAGGCATTACAGTTGGTATCATAGGAAGTTTAGTACCATCCTTGGAAGCTAGATTTAGGTAAACTCTGATTAGAGCACATAGACCTAAGATATAATTTGAGGATTAGTATAGAAGAACTTCCTAGAATTTTGGTATTGTAGAAATTTTGTGTGTTTTCCGAGAAATACATCCCTATCTGGATATGAGTCGATAAAGGCCGCTCTGGCACATATGTACCTAGGGGTAAAACCCGAAAACACCGCTTTGAGCTAGACTCAAACAGGAACTGGTGCACGAAAATGGGCCTTGCTACACTCTTGATTACGACACTCCCGGGGGATATGCTTAGGATGATTCTCATTTTCTTTAGGAACCATTATTAAGGGTTTATGAGTATATACTTCCTCAATGATTTTTTTTTATTATTATGGATTATATCCATAAACTATTCAATTTATGTTAAGTGTTTTACAAGTATAGACTTATGTATTTTGATTCATAAACTGATCTAGTTTATGCCATTTTTTAGAAATGGCACCTAGTGGAAGAAATGGAAACTGTATCAATGCACGCACTCCATATAGGGATTTCCCTCCTGCTCAAGATAATTATAGTGGATCTGGTGATGTAACTGGTGCTGATCAGCTTATCACCATACTGGGACAACTCACTCAGGTTATGAATAGTAACCTTACCCATATGGAGAACCCTAATCCATAGCATGGAGGATCAATGTTAGATCGTTTCATGAGGCAACAACCACAAACATTCAAAGGGAGTAAAAATCCATTGGTAGCTGAGCAATGAATAAGTTCCCTAGAGAAAATATTTCAGGCTTTGGGGAGTAGTGAAAGGGAAAAAGTTATCAGGGTAGTTTACCTCCTCACTGGAGATGTAGATCAATTGTGGTCATTGATTCAAAACATGAAGGAAGATGATGAAGTATAAAATAGGGAATGGAGGGAGTTCAAAGATCTATTTTTAGAAAAATACTTTCTTCGTGACCATCAAGCAGATATGGAAAGGCAATTTCTGAGTCTGAGGCAAAAGGAGGATGAGAATATCTCAAAGTATAAGGCTAACATTACAAGGTTAGAAAGGCATGTTGGAGATTATATACGTAACAGAATAATTAATATTGATCATTTCTTTGATGGGTTAAAACCATTTCTTCGTCGAGCATTAGTCTCACAATCCTTCTCGTCGTACGAAGACATTATCTCATGTGCTATCAAAACAGAAAAGGAATTCTCTAAGTCTTATGACTTCAAAGCAAACCAAGAGAAGAAGAGATCTGCCAATCAGTCTGGAAATAGAAATAAGGGGAATAATGGAAAAGTTGAAAATCCATCCTGTTGTAAATGTGGGAAGAAACACCCCGGTACTTGCTTAAAAGGAATGAGAGTCTGTTACAAGTGTGATGAAAAAGGCCACCAAGCTCATGATTGTAAGGGAAAGAGAGTTGCTGTCAATGTGGAAAGCTATAATTCTAGAGATATGGGACATTATGCAAATTAATTTCCTAAGCGTTAGCGGAACTTGCCTCAAAAAAGGCAAATGGATCAAGGCCAAGATTATGCTATCACTACTGCTAAGGTAGAAGCTTCGAAAGACGTAGTGGCAGGTAATTTAATGGTTTACTCAAGTTTAGAAAATGATTTATTTGATTCTGGATCATCAAATTGTTTCATATCTTCCCAGTTTGCTAAGAAAATTAGATATTTCCAAATTGATTTAACAAGGGAGTTGTCAGTTAAAACTCCTAAGGGAAGTATCATTGCATCGAAGTTTTGTGAATCAGTCCCCATTAGAGCACATAAATGTTCTTTATCCGCTGATCTCATCATCATATCTATGATTGAATTTGATATAATCCTCTGTATGGATTGGATTTCGGACCATGATGTGAAGATTTATTGTAAGAAGAAGGAGGTTACGATTCTTGATGATGATGATAAGGAACACCTTATCTTTTGAGCAGAATCATCGCCACCTAATTCTTATCTAGATCCACCCCCAGTAGCTCAACTAAATTCAATTATCAGGGAGGAAGAGAATGAAATAACAGTGGGTGAGGAAAGGAACGTTCAAATAGAGGATGTACCTATTGTGAAAGAATATGTAGATGTGTTTCCGAAAGATTTACCTGGACACCCTCCAGAATGACAATTTGAGTTTCCATTGATTTAATTCCTGGATTAAGGCCAATATCGAAGACCCCTTATAGAATGGCCACTTTATAATTAGTGCAACTAAAGAAAAAACTAGAGGAATTGAGTAATAAGGGATTTATTCATCCTAGTGTTTCTCCATGGGGGGCCCTATTATTTTTGTTAAAAAGAAAGATGGATCTATGAGATTATGTATCGACTACAGGGAGATCAATGCTATAATAATAAAGAACAAGTATCCCCTACCCATCATTGATGATTTACTTGACTAAATGCATGGAGCTCAATACTTTTCAAATATTGAACTTCGATCTGGATACCATCAGTTGTGTGTGAAGAAGGAAGACATTCCGAAGACAACATTTCGAACCAGGTATGAGCATTACGAGTTTACAGTAATGCCTTTTGGGCTGACTAATGCACCCTCTGTATTCATGGTTCTAATGAATAGAGTTTTAAAGGAATATCTCGATGATTTTTTGGTGGTATTTGTTGATGATATCTTGGTATACTCCAAAAGCTATGAAGATCATGAAAATCACTTGCGCATTATCCCGAAGACTCAGAGAAGACATGAATTATATGGGAAGTTTAGCAAGTGTGAATTATGGCTTCAGGAGATTTCTTTTCTTGGCCATATTGTCTCTAAAGATGGAATCTATGTTGATCCTTCTAAGACCAAGGAAATCCAAGAATGGTCTGCACCTACAAGTATAACTGAGGTACGCAGTTTTATTGGTTTAGCAGGTTATTATCGATGTTTCGTCCAGAATTTTGCCCAATTGGCTAACCCATTAACAAAGATAACACTTAAAGGGGTTAATTTTTTTTGGAAAAAAGAGTGTGAATAATGTTTTTAAGAACTGAAGAGAAGATTAGTCAATGCTCCTATATTGACTCCACCATCGGGGAATGATGTGTTCGTTATTTATAGTGATGCCTCGAAGAAAGGACTTGGTTGTGTCCTTATGCAGAATGATAGGGTTATTGCCTATGCATCATGACAGTTGAAAATTCATGAGAAAAACTATCCTACTCATGATCTCGAGTTTGCAGCTGTGATCTTTTCTTTGAAGATATGGAGACACTACCTCTATGGTGAAAATGTGAAATTTATACTGATCACAAGAGTTTGAAGTATATTTTCTCACAAAAAAAACTCACCATGAGGCAAAGGAGATGGCTTGAATTACTCAAGGATTATGATTGTACAATACACTAACACCTCAAGAAGGCAAATAAGGTGGCAGATGATTTGAGCAGAAAAGATCATGGAGTTTTGAAGAATATGAGAATGGAAAGGGATCCATTTTCATGGATCTAGTGAAGATGGAAATGGGAATAACCATGGAAGGTGAAACATCAGTGCTTTTTCAAATGGTTTCCAAACCATCTTTACTAGAAAGGATTAAGAGTTCTCAGACCAATGATGAAGAATTTCAAAAGAAGATTAAAGCTGTGAATGATGGGATATTGAGAGACTTTGTGTATGGAGAAGGAATTTTGAAATTCGGGAAGAGACTTTGTGTTCCCGATATACCTGATCTAAAAAGGGAATTATTAGATGATTCTCATAGCTCCAATTTCTCTATACACCCTGGGAGTGCCAAAATGTATAGAGATTTGAAGGAACATTTTTGGTGGGACAACATGAAGAGGGAGATTGCTGATTTTGTGTCAAGATGTATGGTTTTTCAACAAGTGAAAGCTGGAAGGCAATAGCCTAGAGGAGTCATGTAACCTATTCCCATACCTGAGTGGAAATGGGATCATATCACTATAGGCTTTGTCATGGGACTACCAAAGACTCCTATAAGGAACGATGCAATATGGGTCATTGTTGATCGTCTTACCAATTCAGCACATTTTCTTGCTATAAGGGAAGATTTACCACTTGAACATCTAGAAAGACTATATATTAATGAAGTTGTGAGACTTCATGGAGTACCCCTATCGATTGTTTAGGATCAAGATTCCTGTTTTACTTCGAGATTCTGGAAGAGTCTTCAGAAGGCCTTGGATAATAAACTTCATTTGAGCACTGCTTACCACCCTCAAACAGATGGACAATCAGAATGGACTATTCAAACCTTAAAAGACATGTTGAGATCTTTCTCACTTGACTTTGAGGGTATGTGGGATCAATATTTACCTATGGTAGAATTTTCCTATAACAATAGCTTCTATTCCAGTATTCAAATGGCACTATATGAAGTGTTATACGGAATGAGATGTTGCACCCCAATATGTTGGGATGGAATTGGTGAAAGAAAACTTGTTGGCCCAGAACTGGTGGAGGAAACAATGGAAAAGGTAAAGGTAATCTAAAACCACATCAAAGCAGTTAAAAGTAGGTGGAATAGCTATGCCAATAACCAAAGGAAGGATTTGTAATTTCAGGTAGGAGATCATGTTTTCTTGAAGGTATCTCCATGGAAGGGAGTTATACGTTTCAGTAAGAAGGGAAATTTGAGTCCCAGGTACATCAGACCTTTCGAAATTCTAGAACGAATTGGGGCTGTAGCTTACCGTTTGGAAATGCCGCCAAGTCTCTCCAAAGCTCATGATGTGTTCCACGTATCACTGTTGAGAAAATACATGCCAGACCCAACGCATGTACTCACTTATGAGAAATTAGAACTGGAACACGATATGTCTTATTGTGAAGAGACCATCAGGATTCTTGATATGATAGAACAAGTGCTGAGAAACCGGACGACTCGTCTGGTAAAATTTCTACAGAGAAACCATAAAATGGAAGAGGCAACGTGGGAACCTGAGGAACTTATGATGAAGAACCACCCAAGTCTTTTTATGCTGTAATATTCTAGAAATTTCGAGGACGGAATTATTTGAATGATGAGAGAATGTAACACCCCAAGCTTCCACATTATGCTTCTCTTTGAATAATACATTAGCGTGTGTTGTATACAACTTCGAGATTCTAACACGCCACAACCAATCAAAGTAGCCATTATGAATAATAATACACAATTTTTGAAATTTTATACATTTTACCTTTCAAAAAGGACTTTATTTTTGGATTTGGAATATCCAAATTATCCTAGGATGAAATTTTGGTACTTTTCAGATAAATTTTATATTTTGATGAATAGTTAAAATTACTAATTTTTTATTAAAAACAATTTTTTTAATCGAAATAATTAATAGTGATAAATTATGAATTTGAGTGGTTTTGAAGTATATTTAGAATATATTTTTACCATTTAATACAATTTTGGTCATTGGACATAATTTCACAATTAAACCGGACATAAACAAGTATCAATCTTTTGATAGTTATTATTTCTTAAAAACACACTTTTTGTTTTGACAGCGGGAATTAATTTTAAATTAATTTCTGCCACTTTTGTGTTTTGAATTTGGAAAAATGGATTCCATATTTGGAATCAAGATGTACAAATTGTGTAAATAGGTAACTTTCATTTTTAGACATTTTGAATAATTACTTCGGTAAATATTTTATTTACCATGGTTAAAGGGTAAATCCGGTAAATAAGGGTAAAAAATAATATTATAATAATAATAAATTACCCTAAAACGTGTTCTAACCTTATTGGTTGATACATTTACTACCATGGGCATCTTTGGGTCGATTTTGGGACCCCATGAAGCCACTTTTAGGTGATAGGGACACTTTAAATTAATTAAGTTAAAGTAAATACAAAAATAACATAAGCATATATCTTTTAGAATTTTTTTAACATAGGGTTATATATGTTATATTTTCGACTATAAATATTAATTATAAATATAAAAATATTTCCTACACAATGGTATTTTATTTATAATTTTTAGACATTAAATAATTTAATTTATTTATGACACAATGATGATGCAGTAATTACTGTTTTAATGAAAGATTAAGATAATTGATATTATAAATACACAAATAAATGTAATTTGAGACTTTTTATAAATTCCAATAATTTTATAGGTTACTATGACATATTAGGATTGTTTATATTAATTGTTTTCGAAGTAATAATTCTGTTATAAATTTATCAAGAACAAAATACCCAATAGTGTCAAAATTGACACAAAAGAGTTTTTAAAACAAATATTATATTATTAATTTATATTCAATTCCTAAAAATATAAGGTTCGGCCAAGAGATTTATATCATGATAGGTGTATCATTAATGGACTACTTGGGGGTAGTTTGTTGGTATATAGTAAGTTTATTAACTATATAATATAAAAATACAAAGTGACATAGTAAGTGTCAAACTAATTAACTAAGAGTTAAACCTAAAATATAAGGTTAATATAATGAACCAAACTCTCTAAATTCTATTGGTTGAGTGGTTTTAGACCCATACCCACCTTAACCATTAAATAATACACTTTGGATCCATTAGAAAACGAATATGAATTTATTATAAAATAATATTTCTAGCTTTTCCAAAGGTGCCCCTCCACCCCCTTATAAAAGGACACCACTTCTAACCAATTATTCACACCTTCAAAGACATTTGGTTCGGCAAAACCCTACCCAAATACTCTCTCAACTTCCCTCAATTCAACCTATATGCCTTAGTTTGATCAGAAAGCCAACCTAAGGATCCCTTTTGATCAAATCAAAAGGAAGAACCTGAAGAAGAGGTAATGTTTTCCCCACCCTCTTTCAAGTTCCTTTCTTCTTCAACTTCTTCTTTCTTTGTTATTACAATTATAAAATAATAACTCCAGTATCTCCTATATACTATGATATTATTATAAATATGGTACAACCATATTCAGTATTCTATCCATCTTTTGAATGACATGCCACCATACGTGCGTACGTACGGCTTACCATCTCCATGTCGTGGTGTAATTGTTATTCAATATATTATTATTTTGATGGGTATAATAATGATGTTTAATTAATGTAAATAATAAATATAACATGATAATTATTTTTTATATATGATATACCATCCAATAATATATTATTTTAATATCAAAACGATGATATTGTCGCTCGTGCCTACGTACGGACTACCGTGTCCACGAACGCGATGAGATTCATTCCCCATCGTACCCATTCAAGACTAATTCTCATTTGATGATTAAAAGTAATTTTTAAGAACTTTATATCATTCTGTATATGAATAATATACAACCTATCCATAACAAACACGACTTATGTAACAAAACATATAAAAGAAAATGAGTAAGTTAACACCCGAAACGACGATAATACTAAAGTACTATTAACAAATCATTATTAGAAGATCATATATGATATCATAATTATGTATATGGTTATTGTATAATTTAATAACAATGTTTTAACTATTATACAGGAGGTTAACATACCATCGACTAAGGAAAAGTACAATGTAAGGGTTTTTCATCTCACTCCTTATTCCCGTGAGATTCATGCCATATTGCGACTATTACCTTTTGTGTGGTGTATGTACTACCCATAATTTTATTCTTTGTGTAATACACTTTAATTTAAGTGTATTTACATATTCATTGTATGATACCTCTTTCATGGGGTGTATGTTTCGTAAGATACCAAATTGGTAAGGGTTTATTTCACAATCTCTTCATTATCTAAGGTTGTTTATACATAATTATCTATTGGGTCCTCTTTATCATCCACATCCATGTTTCTCAAAAATGTATTTCAAAACATTCTTACTATTTTACAGAATATGGTTTAAAGTCATTTATACCCTTTTTTTACTTTTTATAAGAAGTTTATAATGGAATCTTTACGTCATTTTCCAAACAAGGACTTTTTTAACCTTTTCAACAAATTAAGGTCAAAATGTCTTTTTTTAACTTATACGGTGGGTGCGGCTATTTTCCACCATTATAAAATTTTAGAAGATTCCCTTACAATATTAAAAAAATATTTACAAAGTAAATTTATTATTTTATAATTATGTGACTTTTAAATGATTACAAAAAAGGTATTTCTCTCAAATAGTTTTGATTTCATCTATGTCAACATCCTTTGATGGATTTTAAGCTTATTTGAAGTTGATTTATTATGATACAAAACTTCCATATTGTATTGAAGGTTTTGTGATATTTTTGACTGTGGATATGTTATCTTTACACCAAAACCAACTTCTTCCCCCTCCAATGAATTTACATTCTAGCTTTAAAACTATTAAAACTCCCATTTAAATAATTTAAAAATAAAATAAAAAAATAAAAAATAATGCTAATCCAAATGATGGGGTTCATTATGAATTTTCACCATGATATTTCCCCCAAAAATCTCTATAATTTTTGAGTCAAATATCCTATAAAAATTACATGTTTATATATTTGAAAATATATCTAAATCCATAAACCATGGAAATATCTTGAAAACTACGACATGACCCACCTAACAATGATGAAGTTTCTTGAAAAGTTTATTTGTTTTCATATTTTGAAATCCATTTTTTATGAAAAACATGATGAAATTTCATCTACATTATAGTGTACTTATTTCAAGAATATTCAACAAGGCTTATCTAGTAAAAACAATCAGCACCACATTCAAAAACATGATCACTTACCACTATTTTTAGAAAATGTCTTAAAAAAATGACCATAATTCTTTCACACCTCATTTTTCATTATGACTTAGAACCACCTTAAAAACTACGGCCATTTCCCCCTCGAGTTCATCATTTCTCAATCTTATAATGGATCCATGTTCATAACCATGACATGGTTTAATCATTACATGGTATCCAAATATTTTTTCAAATCACTCTCTTAAAAAATTCAAGAACCATGAAAATTGTTTGGAAACCATGATGTGGTATATTAACCAATGAAGTGGTTTTCATCCTCATGTCATCTAATAAAAACACTACCTTATTGAAAATATTAAAAAAAAACTACAACCTATTCCACATCCTTAGTTATAATGTGATTTTATAATCATTCATAAAAAAATATCTGAGCATCATCAAATAAACACTAAACTTCGTCAAACCTTTAATATAATCATATTTCATCCATTAAAACCAATTTAAAATACTATTTTTGAATATTTTCACCATTGTATTATTTTGATCAAGATAGGTTCCAAAATTCATCCCTTTTAGGTTTTTTTTGAGAATTCTTAAGTTTCTCATATATTTAGAATGTGTTATTAACAATCCTCATATATCACTCTTAGTCAACATGGAAAATTATTAGTGTAGAAATAAAATTTTTAGAAAAAATTATAGGCTAAAATTTCTATATCTATATGTTCAATCTCAAATCCACTATTAAAAACTTTACCCCATTTAATTTTTTCAGATAAATCCCCATGGATCATTTATCCTCCTTTCTTAAGAGTATATTTCTCCCCTTTAACATGATAATGGAAATTTTCATAGACATTATCTCCCACTTTACCAATAAACCTAAAGGGTACTAGATTTTTAATCTTTTCATAAAAAACATCCATGTTAAGTAATAAAGAATAGAACGTAGAAGGGATTTTCCAAACCCCCAAGTTATGGGAGGTGATTGAACACCCAAATTGAACTGATGTTTCTTATAAACCTACATGACAAATGATTTTATGAAAATATTCACTACCTGTTGATAATTACAATGTACTACACCTTGAAAATATCATGTTACAAATTCTATTTGATAAATTGGTATTGAATTTCAATATGGTTAGTACATGAATTTGGTACTAGATTATTTATAAGATCAATCAAAATTTTGTTGTCAAAAAGTATCTTCATGAAAATATTTACTTCATTACCAAGAATTTTTAAATATTTATTTATCCAAATTATTTGACAACATGCCATTGTTTTCAAGATACAATTCAATTTAGTTTTACTATGTGAAGTAATTTTTTACTTCTTGATAATCCAACTAATGAACCTATTCTTGTTAAAAAAATATCTTACACATGGTAATTTTCTACCCAAAATTTATTCACCCAAATATACACCTAAATATTCCAAAAAATCTCACTTATTTTCTTCTTTGTAATTCAAGCAACGACCAAGTGTACCTTGAACATACCTCATAATTTTTTTAATACTATAAGATTCTCCTCTTTCAGATTAATTTTAAAAATTGTTTCCAAATAAGTTACACAAACAATATCCAACCTTTTACAAACCAAATAAAGTAAATTTATAATTATTCTACAAAATAATGTTGAAGAAATAGTTTTTTCATCTTCATGCTTTCCAAATTTGGTTCCAACTATTATTAGTGTTGAAATAGGCTTATAATCATGAATGTAAATCTTTTTCAAAGATTATTTTACGTAATCTTCATGAGATAAAAAAGTGTACTAAACCTTTTGGATTTACAATAATCTAAAAAAAATTATTTACTCGATCATAGATATTTCAAACTCCAATCTCACCATTCTTTAAAAATATTTTATTAATTCCTTTTTTACTTCTATAAGATATAATATCATCAATTTAAATGAGTACCATGAATTATTCTTACTTTAATATTTTCACATAGAGGTGGTTGTGATAACTCATGTAATATTAATAATAGATCAATTTCATTGATTATTAATATTCATGAATTATATTTCATTATCCATATCTATTTTAAGAATTATAGGTAATTTTTTATGTCAAAAATAAAATAGTTTAATTTAACTAAATTGAGCTTCATGAATTATATGGTTTTTAAAAAAGTTTAATTAAAAAAATTAAATATTTTAATTTTTAAAAAATTATAATTTTTTTGATATCATCATGTAAAAATTATCTTAGAGTGAATTTTTAAGAATTTTAATTTTTTTTGATTTTTTATTAAAGAAGATAAAATACCGATTTTTTAGAATACTATATTTTCTTGTCAAGTATTTAAAAATTATCATTTTTTAATTGTGTTTTAAAAATAAATTAGTTCCGTTTAATTATAAATAATTAAATTAATTAAATTTAGATCAACATTATAGTTTAATTTTGTATGAAAAAATTTTATACTTAAAAAGGAATTTACCAAGAAATCCATTTTCACCGCGTTATATGTTCTAATTTTAAAATTAATTTTTACCACCGTTATAAATTAAATATTAAAAAATGAATTTAATATTTGGAATCACAATGTTAAAACTTTTTAAATAGATCAAACTCGTCTTTGGTCTTTATGGATAGTAACTTTGGTAAAAAAGTTAGGTACCATGATAAGAGTTAAAATGAGTTAAAAGGGTTAAAACTAAAATTACAAGGGTTAAAATGATCTAAAAACAATCTAAATACTACCATATGTCATATTTAGATCCTATATAATATAATATTCAAATATAAGTCATTTTTATCCACATGGATGGAGTAAGACACAAATATATTTTAATATTTTGTAAATTCCAAGTGTGTCCTCTTCATCACTTATAAAAGGGAATTACCTCTCCTCTCTTATCTACACTTCAAGAGCCTCTTAGCTTAGAAAATTCTTGAACAAATAATTTCTTAACATCATTAAATACATCATATAGGTATTATTTTGATCCTAATATCATATTAGGAAGGATTTATGTATAAACCTGAGAATGTTTTTTGAAGAAAAGATATAGTTATTAACAACGTGCTTTCATTATATTTCTTCTTTTAACTTCTTCAAAACTCTATAAAAAATTTTAATATAAAAAAATAAATATATACCATATAATATAATTTTATTATGTTTATGTTATAACCCTTTTTCATAAAATTATCCATTTAATGGGAAATAAAAACTTCTTTAGTGTGTACGTGTGGACTACCATCTCACGAGATTATATATTTCATTGGTCATCGCTAAATCATATAGATGGTCATAATAATAGATCCAAATGAAATAATATGATATTTTTAAATTTTTAATGGTATATAAATATTCTAATTATTTATTTACCATCCAAAAAATAATATAAAAACATCACTCGCGTGTACGTGCGGACTATCGCCTCATGAGCCGATGTATTTTATTTTTCATCAATGCCTCATATGCTTGGTGTATATAGGTGGATTTAAAAAAATAATATAATATTTATGATATAATTATAATTCTATAAAGATAAAATAATACCTTTTTTACATCATGTTTTTTGAAAAGTGGAAACATTACTAATACATGTGTATAGACTACTGTCTTTATATTGTAACACAATTCATTTTTAATAACCACATTAAATATTTGGTTATAAATATATAATAAATGTATTAAAATAATAATTATAACATTATTATGATTTTATAAATGATAAATTCATGATTCATTTGACCATATTCAAATTACCAAAGTCATTTTGGACTTATGAACCAAACATCCTCAAAACATACGAAGTAAACTTAATCAATTTAGTGATTAATTATGAAATGGTCAAAAGTAAAATAAAAAGAATGATAAAAATATAATAGAATTAAAAAATATTATTAATCAAGTAAATAATTAATATAAATTTATCATTCAGGAAGATAAATAATGTATGTGACAAGTCAGACTCATGGTAAGGTATATTCTATCTTAAAACCAAGTTTTAAATCATTGGAAATATTTATTTCTAATAATTTTACTCAATTTCTATATTTTTTCATGGATTAGAATTTTTTTTAAATAAATTAATTAAAAATTTCATTTTACCACTCCTTTGAATTTATTAAAAATGTATTTTAAATAAATATTTTTACTTATTTTCTAAAAAATGTTTAAATTTCTTTACAAAGTAAAAAATATATCATATTTAAATGTATATGACATCCATGGATTTTCTGGCTACCATAACCATTATTTTATACTTGGATTCCCGTATAATATTCTATGATTTATTTATAGAAAAACCCTTTTACCTTTGTTTTGGTTATTTTAGTTCTGAAAATGGGATTTTAAGGGAAATAGATATATCAATATCTAAAAATGCTTTACTTATGGGTACACAAGTATATTTGTTTGATTTTGATGATGAAAATGTGATATTTTTTGTGTTTCATGTATGCTATGGTCTTGGGAAATTGTTTATGATAATGGATGATCCTAATATATCTGTCTAGTGGATTTGGTAATGATTATGTTCTTGGAAGAATTATGTTGTAATTTACCGAGAAATTTATTCCATTTTAAGAGTTCTTTTATGGGTTCTATGAAGATGATATCCCAAGGAACCTATATTCCTTCACTATTATTTTAAATTAATTTTTATGAAAATCATTTGATTTCACAAGGTAATTTAATGATCTTTTTTAAAGGAAGGACTATGTCCTTTAAGGTTAAAAGGTATGCTTTTTAATAAACTGTTTTTCATGGGTTCTCATGCTTTCTACGAGACCCTAATGATTTTGATTTTTCGTTTTTGTTTTCTTTTAAAGTTTTTATTAAAAATTTTGGGAGGTAAATCTTATTTAATTTTTAAGTAAATGACCATTTGAGCTCAAGGTTTCTTATATTAGATAAAAAGTCTTTTATATGATCTCATGGATTTTAAATTGAATAACATGTATCATTTTTTCATTGTATATGTACCTTAATAATATTTTTATGCTCATTAGATGTTTTCAAATGTTTTTCATAGGGTTTAAAGATGATAAGAAATAATGATGAAGTTAATTTGAAAATCATGAAGTTTTTTCATGAAAATAAAATGTGTTTCATTATAAAAGTATTACAATATGAAAAAAATGGACAATGAGTGGAAGGGAAAATTTTTTAATACATGGGTTTGTTATATAATATTTATGACCAAATTATCTAAAATTATAAACCTAACAAGTTGTTTTCAAATGAAATAAAATAAAATCTTTTTTAAAATTAAATTATTTGTTGAATAAGGATTAAGAACTTATATTTGTCATTAGAGCGGGGTTTAGATAGTTTTAGAGGTTTAGATAATGTAAGTAAGTAGCATTAAAATATTCTAATTTATGGTTATAATGATATAGTTTTTGAATAATACCATGTTTATTCATCTAATATATGTAGGTTTATAATGATTTTATATAGAGGAAATAGGGAAGTTGAAGTAATAAGGCACTAAGAAGAAAATATATTTCTAAATTAGCAACCTAGAATGGCTGGAATTGGAACTGATAAGTTTCATGCTGTAATGGCATAGATGAAAAATGATATTAATGGTTGTGAAATCCATGTCATAGAGAAACCACATTCACCATAGAGAAATATGCATATAGTATAGAATTTAATGAAACAACACCCTCTAGAATTCAATGGATTTTCTAACTAGTGATAACCGAGGGATGGATTAAATATTTGGAAAATATATTCTAAGTCATGGTTTATTTGGAGAATCAAAAGTTAATTCTAGATATTTATCATATTTAAGGTGGAACTAACCCGTGGTGGTCAGTGGTAAAGAATTCTAGGGAAAAAGAAGAGATTGATGCCTTGTAATGGTATGAATTTAAAAAAATTTACATTGAATAATATTTTATTAAATATATTAAAATTAAGAAGTAAAACCAATTATTGGAATTGAGGTATAAGGAGGAAGATTATGTGTCCATGTATAAAGTAAAATTACCCCAATTGTAAAGGTATACACCAAATTGTATCCAATTTCTTGATAGTAAAATTAATTATTTTTACTCAATATTGAAGCTAAGATATCAAAGTGAATTGGACTATCATGAATTTTAATGTTATGAAAGAAATTGTTTGATATACTTAGAAGGTATAAATGAATTTTTTCAATGATTATGTTTTATTCAAAAATAATAATAAAAAGAGGTGTGTGTGTTAGGAAAAGGGGGAAGTATCTATCAAGGAAATTTGAAGGTAATAAAATCAAGTTTCCATATTATTATATGTGTGGTAAAAGAAATCCTTGAAAATTTCAAATAAAATCTAAGAAGTGTTTTGGATGTGTTAATTTTGGATATATGTATCATTATTGAAAATAAAAGGATCATGATAATTATTAGATAAATAATAGAAATTTTATAGTAAGATGATTTAATTTTAAGGAATTAGGTCATTATTCCAGTAATTGTCTGAAGATATAAATGAAAGATAGAAGTCATAAAGATCACAAGTAGAAAGGTGTGGCTATACTTCAATAGATGTTGGACTATCCTATAATTTGGGGTCAGGTATATTAATTTTTTTGTTCTAATTATGATGATGTTTTATTTTATTTTGGGTTTAAACATTCTTTTATTTTATAGAAATTATTGGTAAATTGGAAATTTAACCTCAAGAAATGAAGCCAGAACTTTTGGTAATAACACGTATGGGTAGTATTAAGGTAGGAATAAATTATAATAATATTCCTATTTTTTCTATGGAAAGGCTTTAACTATGAACCTTACTATCATTCCCCCTGTAGAGTTTTAGGTTATTATAGTTATGAATTAGATTGTTGTTTATTATGATAAGATAGATTGTAGAGATAAAGAATGTTTTTTTGTAACCCCCCAACCCCAGTTTCCTAGAGTCAGTGCATTATTACATAACATTGGCATGATCACAAGAAAGATCAAGTCTTGAAAGACCGATTAATTTAGTAGCCTTGAAATAACTAGATACATTCATAAAGTTTACATTACATCATAAAGTGGAAAACTAATACAACAACATATTTTCTTCATATCCCCTCATATTATCCCTACAGGTCATTCATAGATTACTTCTTCACATCCTAGTAAAAATAAAACATTTAAATCGGTGATCTCAGATGCTCAGTAAGGATAACAATATAGCGGAAACATTCATAAATAAGCATAAACATTTAAGGTAATGTATAGCTAAAACAAAATTTTTTTAAACTTGAACTTCAGCATAATATGGAAAATATAAAATGAAATAGTGCCATTTAATTATTCACATGGATATTATACTAGTCTAATAATCATTTGCAATATCAATTACCACTTTAATAATGATGGAATGCATAATGCCAGACTATCATAACCACGTAGCCAAGGCCTGGTGCCAAGACTACAGATAAGATTTTGTCAAGGCCTCATGAAAAGACACTAGTTTGTCTCATGATACCTACCAATGCATCTAGGATCTATAGTGGGCTCCACCCATTACTTACTAAGTCCAATGCATTCCCCATATGAACAGGTTTAAACATAACATAAACATTCGTATTAAAAATAGCATACAAAATGTCAATACTTTATCCAGAAACTATGAATGGTATAAAATAACACATCCACAATCAAACATATCACAAAACCTTAAATACAATATGGAAATTTTGTATCATAATAAATAAACTTCAAATAAGCTTAAAATCCATCAAAAGATGTTGACATAGATGAAATCAAAACTATTTGAGAGAAATATTTTTTTTTTTTTGAAATCATTTAAAATTCAAATAATTATAAAATAAAACATTTAATTTGAAAATATTCTTATAATCTTTTAAGGGAAGCTTCTAATATTTTATAACGGTGGAAAATAGCTGCACCTTCCGTATAAGTTAAAAAAACATTCTTACCTTAATTCTATCGAAAAGGTTAAAAAGGACCTTGTTTGGAAAACAACAGAAAGATTCCTTTATAAACTTATTATAAAAAGTCAAAAAGGGTATAAATGACTTTATCCCATAGTCTGTAAAATAGTAAGAATGGTTTGAGATACATTTATAAGAAACATGGATGTGGATGATAAAGAAGTCCCAATAGATAATTGCGTATAAACAACCTCGGATAATGAAGAGATTGTGAAATAAACCCTTGACTTGTACTTTTCCTTAGTCGATGGTATGTTAACCTCCTATATAATAGTTAATTTTTTTTATTAAATTATAAAATAACCATATACATAATTATGATATCATATATGATCTTCTAATAATTCTTTGTTAATAATACTTTAGTATTATCGTCGTTTCAGGTGTTAACTTACTCGTATTATTTTATATGTTTTGTTACATAAGTCATGTTTGTTATGGATAGGTTGTATCTTATTCATATCCAGAATGATATAAAGTTCTTAAACATTAATTTTAATCATCAAATGCGAATTAGTCTTGAATGGATACGATGGGGAATGAATCTCATCGCGTTCGTGGAGACGGTAGTCCGTACGTACGCACAAGCGACAATATCATTCTTTTGATATTCAAATAATATATAATTGGATGGTATATCATATATACAGAATAATTATCATGTTATATTTATTATTTACATTAATTACACATCATTATTGTACCCATCCAAATAATAATATATTAAATAACAATTACACCACGACGTGGAGACGGTAAGCCGTACATACGCACGTATGGTGACTTGTCATTCAAAGGATGGATAGAATAATGAATATGGTTGTACCATATTTATAATAATATTATATTATATAGTAGATACTATAGTTATTATTTTATAATGGTAATAACAAATAAAGAAGCAGTTGAAGAAGAAAGGAACTTGAAAGAGGGTGGTGAAAACATTACCTCTTTCGGGTTCTTCCTTTTAATTTGATCAAGAGGGATCCTTAGGTTGGCTTTCGGATCCAAATTAGGCCTCTAGGTTGAAGTGAGGGAAGTTTAGAGAGTATTTGGGTAGGGGTTGGCCGAGCCAAAAAGCTTTTAAAGTGTGAATAATTGGTTATAAGTGGTGTACTTTTATAAGGGGGAGGAGGGGCACCTTAGAAAAATCTAGAAATATTATTTTATAATAAATTAATATTCGGTTTCTAATGGTTCCAAAGTGTATTTTTTAAAGTTTAAGGTGTTTATGGGTAGAAATACACTCAAACAATATAATTTAGACAGGTTTGGGTCATTATATTAACCATATATTTTAGTTTTAACTCTTAGTTAATTAGTTTGACACTTACCATGCCACTTTGTATTTTTATATTATATAGTTGATAAACATACTATATACCTCCAAGAGACCCCAAGTGGTCCCTTAATGATACAAATATCCTGATATAAGTCTCTTGGCCTAACCTTATATTTTTAAGAATTGAATATAAATCAATAATATAATATTTTTTTTAAAAACTCTTTTATGTCAATTTTGAAACTATTGGGTATTTTGTTCTTGATAAATTTATAACGACATTATTAATTTGAAAAAAATTTATATAAACAATCCTAATATGTCATAGTAACCTATAAAATTATTGGAATTTATAAAAAGTCTCAAATTACATTTATTTGATTATTTATAATATCAATTATCTTAATCTTTCATTAATAGGGTAATTACTACATCATCATTGTGTCATAAATAAATGAAATTATTTAATGTCTAAAAATTATAAATAAAATACCATTATGTAGAAAATATTTTTATATTTATAATGAATATTTATAGTCGAAAATATAACATATATAATCCTATGTAAAAATCGTTTTTCTAAAAGATATATGCTTTTGTCATTTTTGTATTTACTTTTAACTTAATTAATATAAAGTGTCATTATCACTTACATGTGGATCCATGGGGTCCCAAAATCGACCCAAAGATGCCCATGGTCGGAAATTTATCAACCAATAGGGTTAAGACACGTTTTAGGGTAATTTATTATTATTATAATATTATTTTTTTACCCTTATTTACCGGATTTACCCTTTAACCATGGTAAATAAAATATTTACCGAAGTAATTATTCAAAATGTCTAAAAATAAAAGTTACCTATTTACAAAATTTGGATATCCTGATTCCAAATATGGAATCCATTTTTCCAAATTCAAAACACAGAAGTGACATAAATTAATTTAAAATTAATTCCCGTTGTCAAAAAAAAAGCGTGTTTTTAAGAGATAATAACTATCAAAAGATTGACACTTATTTATGTCTGGTTTAAATGTGAAATTATGTCCAATGACCAAAATTTTATTAAATTGTTAAAATATATCCTAAATATACTTTAAAACCACTCAAATTCATAATTTATCACTATTAATTATTTCGATTAAAAAAGTTGTTTTTAATAAAAATTTAGTAGTTTTCACTATTCATCAAAATATAAAAGTTATCCGAAAAGTACCAAAATTTCATAATAGGATAATTTCGATATTATGAATCCAAAAATGAAGTCCATTTTGAAAGATTAAATGTATAAAATTTAAAAAAGTGGGTATTACTATTTATAAGGGCTAGTTTGGTAAGTCATGGTGCGCTTGAACTCAGTGTTGCATGCAGTGCAAGTTATTGAATTATTTTGAAGAAATAACGCACTATGAAATATTGGGGTGTTACATTCTCCCCTACTTAAATAAATTGAGTTCTCGTAATTTGAAATTGTTCTTCAAAAATAAAAGGTTGAAAATAGAAAATATCTTTGTGGGAAAACCCACATCAGAAATTGAGTTAATAAAATTTAGTCTTAATAAGAGGAAAAGAGAAATGAAAGGGTCACCCCAAAATTATGATATCTATTAGGAGAACATTGGTGGAAATTAGATACATATAATTGGAGGAAAAACGTAAATATTTATAGGTAGTGATTGAGGTCATCAATCACAAACAAGTGTAAAATTGAGGTCCTTAAATTCATGAATCTATGATGATTTGAAATACCATCGGTTCAACAAAACATAAGGTATTAGGATAACACATTTTTGGTTTTAGGATCCCTTAAATAAAGTATAATAATTAATTTATTCATAGAATAAGGGAAGAAGAAAAATATATTCTTGAAAAGTAGAGTTCCATCCTTTAACTAATTTCTACCACAAACTCATATTTCACTCGAAAAGATAATAGAACGTAAAAAATATATTATATTTATCCTATTCGTATAGGGTTCCAAAAAAATGAATTTATAATTCATCTACCAGATCTTTTAAAAAAATCTACATTATTTAATCTAGGACATCATGTGGGCCAGTGGTAGGTGATACACCCTTTTCGCCCTTCGGTTACGGGTTCAAGTCTCGTGGCCTTGCCAGACGCGACGGGTTGCCGCCCGACCTCCAGGTTTTCCTTTTATGGAAATCCAAAAATAATACAAACTAAAACTATCCAAAATACTTCAGTCCAAAATTTATAAGGAAGGTAAACATAATGAAGATCCTTTTTGCCGCGTAATAACATGTGGACACCTTTATCATGTATTCTTTTAAAACAATGCAACATCCTGAATTACCATAAAACCTTATTGATTACATTCATGATCCCTTATTCCTTAAAGAATAATGGATATACTCCTTCAATCCAAAAATGTTGTAAACTCCAACAATGAAGGAATATACAAATCATTATTTAGTTTCAAGGTAGTCTCGAATATCCAATATAATTTATCCAAATCAATCATGTATTATTCCAAAATCACTACCTCGGTATCAGAACCATATTATGGGTTATCTTTCTGTCAACCATATATTTTCCAAAAATTTAACCTACTATTGAGTCAATTTTCATGGTTCTACACAATCTCAAGTCCTTAATGAAATAGTATTGGAGTACAATCCTTATATACTGAATAATTATTATAACCAGTACATCGTTGATACAATACTCAAATGACATAATTATTTAATAATAACATAAGAACTCTAATCATTCATCGTCATCTGTGGTAGTATCATAACTTTATTATTATCCAATAGCATCATTTGGGGCATACTCTGATGATTTGGACATTAGTTTGCATAGTGTCCCAAATCCTTGTAGATGAAGCATTGTACATTTGTAACCTTTTTCTTACCCTTGCAGTCATGTACAAGGTGTCCCTTTTCTCCACAATTATAACAAACTCCCATTCCCTTCAGGAAAGTTCCAGGGTGTTTCTTCCCACAGTTATCACATATGGGAAAATTCTTCTTTTCCCTCTTCCCTTTACCCATCCTTCTCTCTTCCATCCCTTTCTTCTCTTGCTTCCATTCAAATCCATAGGACTGAGAGAACTCTTTACTTATCTTATCAACACATGATATTATTTCTTCATATGATGATAATATGTGGGAGACTATTTCACTTATAAATGATGGCTTAATACTATGAAAGATATGATCTTTCTTACTCTTTGGATAATGCGTATTGCTGGAGTTCTCATTCCTTCTACTGGGTGCCATTTCTAAACAATGGCATACACTAGATTAGTTTGTGAATATAAATACCTAATCCCAAACTTGTAAAACACTTAACATAAATTAAACAGTTTATGGATATAATCCATAATCATAAAAATGTCTTCATTGAGGAAGTATATACTCATAAACCCTTCATAATGGTTTGTAAAGAAAATGAGAATTATCCTAAGCAAATCCACCGGGAGTGTCGTAACCAAGAGTACAGCAAGGCTCATTGTCGTGCACTAGTTCCCGTTCGAGTCTAGATCAAAGCGGTGTTTTCGGGTTTTACCCCTAGGTATATCTGTGCCAGAGCCGCCTCTACCTGTTCGTATCCAGACATGGATGTATTTCTCGAAAAACTCACAAAATTTCTACAATATCAAAATTCTAGAAAGTTCTTTTCTACTAATCCTCAAATTATATCTTAGGGCTATGTGCTCTAATCAGAGTTTATCAAAATCTAGCTTCCAAGGTTATTTCTAAACTTCCTCTGACACCAACTTTAATGCCCCGACCCCAGTTGCCCAAAGTCAGTGCATTATTACATAACATTGGCATGATCACAAGAAAGATCAAGTCTCAAAAGACCGATTAGTTTAGTTGCCTTGAAATAACTAGATACATTCATAAAGTTTACATTATATCATAAAGTGAAAAACTACTACAACAACTTATTGTCTTCATATCACCTCATATTATCCCTACAGGTCATTCATAGATTACTTCTTCACATCCTAGGAAAAATAAAACATTGAAAGGGGTGAGCTCAGATGCTTAGTATGGATAACAATATACAGGAAACATTCATAAATAAGCATAAACATTTAAGGTAATGTATAGATAAAACAAAATCCTTTTAAACATGAACTTCAGCATAATATGGAAAATATAAAATGAAATGGTTCCATTTACTTATTCACATTGATATTCTTCTAGTCGAATAATCACATGAAATATCAATAACCACTTTCATAATGATGGAATGCATAATTCCACACTATCATAACCACGTAGCCAAGGCCTTGTGCCAAGACCACAAAAAAGATTTTTTCAAGGCCTCGTTCCAAGACACTAGTTTGTCTCATGAGACCTACCGATGCATCGAGGAGCAATAGAGGGCTCCACCCTTCAGTTACTAAGTCCAATGCATTCCTCATATGAACAGGTTTAAACATAACATAAACATTCATATTAAAAATAGCATACGAAATGTCAATAATTTATCCATAAACCATGAATGGTATAAAAATAACACATCCACAGTCAAACATATCACAAAACCTTGAATAAAATATGGAAGTTTTGTATCATAATAAATAAACTTCAAATAAGCTTAAAATCTATCAAAGGATGTTGATATAGATGAAATCAAAACTATTTGAGAGAAATATCTCTTTTTTTAAATCATTTAAAAGTCACATAATTATAAAATAAAACATTTACTTTGAAAATATTCCTATAAGCTTTTAAGGGAAGCTTCTATGATTTTGTAATGGTGGAAAATATCCGCACCCGCCGTATAAGTTAAAAAAAACATTCTTACCTTAATTCTGTCGAAAAGGTTAAAAAGGACCTTGTTTGGAAAATGACAAAAAGATTCCTTTATAAAATTCTTATAAAAAGTCAAAAAGGGTATAAATTACTTTAACCCATAGTCTGTAAAATAGTAATAATGGTTTGAAATACATTTTTAAGAAACATGGATGTGGATGATAAAGAGGTCCCAGTAGATAATTACGTATAAACAACCTCGGATAATGAAGAGATTGTGAAATAAACCCTTACCTTGTACTTTTCCTTAGTCGATGGTATGTTAAACTCCTATATAATAGTTAAAAAATTGTTATTAAATTATACAAGAACCATATACATAATTATGATATCATATATGATCTTCTAATAATTCTTTGTTAATAATACTTTAGTATTATCGTTGTTTCGGATGTTAACTTACTCGTTTTCTTTTATATGTTTTGTTATATAAGTCATGTTTGTTATGGATAGGTTGTATCTTATTCATATCCAGAATGATATAAAGTTCTTAAACATTAATTTTAATCATCAAATGAGAATTAGTCTTGAATTGATACGATGGGGAATGAATCTCATCGAGTTCGTGGAGACGGTAGTCCGTACGTACGCACAAGCGAAGATATCATTATTTTGATATTAAAATAATATATAATTGGATGGTATATCATATATACAGAATCATTATCATGTTATATTTATTATTTACCTGAATTATACATCATTATTGTACCCATCCAAATAATAATATATTAAATAACAATTACACCACGACGTGGAGACGGTAAGCCGTACGTACGCACGTATGGTGACATGTCATTCAAAGGATGGATAGAATACTGAATATGGTTGTACCATATTTATAATAATATCACAGTATATAGGAGATACTGGAGTTATTATTTTAGAATGGGAATAACAAAGAAATAAGAAGTTGAAGAAGAAAGGAACTTGAAAGAGGGTGGTGAAAACATTACCTCTTCTTCGGGTTCTTCCTTTTGATTTGATCAAAAGGGATCCTTAGGTTGGCTTTCTTATATTATATAACAATTACACCAAGACGTGGAGACGATAAGCCGTACGTACGCACGTATGGTGACATGTCATTCAAAGGATGGATAGAATAATGAATATGGTTGTACCATATTTATAATAATATCACAGTATATAGGAGATACCAGAGTTATTATTTTAGAATGGGAATAACAAAGAAATAAGAAGTTGAAGAAGAAAGGAACTTGAAAGAGGGTAGTGAAAACATTACCTCTTCTTCGGGTTCTTCCTTTTGATTTGATCAAAAGGGATCCTTAGGTTGGATTTCTTATATTATATAGTTAATAAACTTACTATATACCTCCAAGAGACCCCCAAGTGGTCCATTTATGATAAAAATATCATGATATAAGTCTCTTTTATTAACCTTAGATTTTTAGGAATTTAATATAAATTAATAATATAATATTTTTTTTAAAAGACTTTTATGTCAATTTTGACACTATTGGGTATTTTGTTCTTGATAAATTTATAAAAACTTTATTAATTCTAAAAAAATTTATATAAACAATCCTAATATTTCATATTAACCTATAAAATTATTGGAATTTATAAAAATTCTCAAATTACATTTACTTGGGTATTTATAATATCAATTATCTTAACCTTTCATTAATACGGTAATTACTGCATCATCATTGTATCATAAATAAATTAAATTATTTAATGTCTAAAAATTATAAATAAAATATAGTGATGCAGGAAATATCATTATATTTATAATAAATATTTATAGTCGAAAATATAACATATATATCTCTATGTAAAAATTGTTTTTCTAAAAGATATACGCTTATGTCATTTTTGTATTTACTTTAACTTAATTAATATAAAGTGTCATTATCACTTACAAGTGGATCCATGGGGTTCCAAAATCGATCCAAAGATGCTCATGGTCGAACATCTATCAACCAATAGGTTTAATACACGTTTTAGGGTAATTTAGTATTATTATAATATTATTTTTTTACCATTATTTATCGGATTTACCCTTTAACCATGGTAAATAAAATATTTACCGAAATAATTATTCAAAATGCCTAAAAATAAAAGTACCTATTTACACAATTTGGACATCCTGATTCCAAATATGGAGTCCATTTTTCCAAATTCAAAACACAGATGTGGAAGAAATTAATTTAAAATTAATTCCCGCTGTCAAAACAAAAAGCGTGTTTTAAGAGATAATAACTATCAAAAGACTGACACTTGTTTATGTCCGGTTTAAATGTGAAATTATGTCCAATGAACAACATTTTATTAAATGGTAAAAATATATCCTAAATATACTTTAAAACCACTCAAATTCATAATTTATCACTATTAATTATTTTGATTAAAAAAGTTGTTTTTAAAAAAAATTTAGTAATTTTTACTATTCATAAAAATATAAAAGTTATCCGAAAAGTACCAAAATTTCATCCTAGGATAATTTAAATATTCCAAATCCAAAAATTAAGTCCATTTTTAAAGATAAAATGTATAAAATTTCAAAAATTAGGTATTACTATTCATAAGGGCTAGTTTGGTAAGTCATGGTGCGCTTGAACTCGGTGTTGCGTGTAATGCAAGTTATTGAATTATTTTGAAGAAATAACGCACTATGAAATCTTGGGGTGTTAAAGTTTTTCAGAATGAGTTTCTATTTGTATACAAGAATGAATTCATACCTTTGATAGCATATCAAGAAATTGAGAAATTTATTAAATATGAAAATGAAAATTATCTTGCACATATTTTTGAGAAGGAAACTATTCAAATTAGTGATATTCATATAGTAAATGAATATTTGGATGTATTTAATGATGAATTTAATATTTAATTAGATCCTGATTCTAAGAAAATATCAAAACCTCTTTATAGAATGGCTTAAGTAAAACCTTTGGTATTAAAAAAGCAGTTATAAAAGTTTCTTGATAAAGGATTCATCCATATTATCATTCCACCATTGGGTAATCCTATTTTTTTTGTTAAAAAGAAATATGGTTCCATGAGACTTTAGATTGATTATAGATAATTTAATTACATCACTATTAAGAATAGGAATCCACGGCCTCATATATATGACTTGTTTGATCAGCTCCTGGGTGTTTAATATTTTTCAACGGTTGATCATAGGTCTGGGTATTATCAACTAATGGTGAAGAAATATTACATTCTAAAGAAAATATTTCAGAAAAGGTTTGAAAATTATGAGTTTTTGGTTATTCCCTTTGGGTTGATAAATGATCTAAATATATTTATAGAACTTATAAAAAGAGTCTTCCATGAGTTATTGGATACATTTGGGTCTGTGTTTATTGATGGAATCCCGATATAATCTAAAATTTATGATGATCATGAGAAACATTTGAGGGTTATTATACAAACCTTAAAAGAAAATAAGTTATATAAAAAATTTATTTGATGTGAATTTTGGTTGTAATAGATTTATTTCCTTAGAAATATTATAAAAAAAGATGGAATAACTATTGATCGAGCTAAAACCAAAGTAGTTTAATAGTTTCTATGCCCTAAAAATGTCATATAGATTTATTGTTTTCTTAGATTAGTGGGTTACCACCGATTTTTTTGAAAAATTTGATCAGCTATCTATCCCACTAACTAAGTTAAATCTTAATGGAGTTAAATTCATATAGATTAAATAATGTACTGAATGAATCTAGGAATTGTAAATAAGATTAGTGAATGATCTAGTTTTGGACATTCCATCCAGAAATAGTGAGTTTTTTATCTAAAAAGATGATTATTTAAAGGTAATTGGTTGTGTTTTGATGTATATTGATTGGGTAATTGATTATTATTCATGAAAAGTTAAACCTCATGAGGAAAATTACCCTATACATGATCTTGAACTGGTAGCTGTAGTGTTTGATTTAAAAATCTAGATACTGAATTTATATAGAGTAAAATGTGAAATATATACTGATTTTAAAAGTTTGAAGTATATATTCACTAAAAATGAATTAAACATGAGATAGACAAGATGAATATAAATGATTAAGGATTATGATTGCATGATTAATTTACATCTAGGAAAATTAAATAAAATTGTTTATTCCTTAAGTTGGTAAGATAATGCATCATAAAATATGATAAAAAAGGAACATGACCCTTTAGTAAATGATTTAATAAATTTTTGATTTGAAATTGTGAATGCATGAACTTCCTTTATTTTGTTTTAGGTGTTAGTACAATCATTATTATCAGACAAAATTAATAAAGATAATAAGGAGGATCGTAATTTACAAGAAAAGGTAAAAATGGCCAGGAAAGGTAAGTTTACAAAATTTAACATTAATAAAGAAGGTGTTTTCAGATTCATAAAAAAATTATGTGTGAATTGTGATTCTCAGTTGAAGAGACAATTATTGATTGAATCATATAACTCTCCATTTTCTGTTCATCCTAGTAGATCTAAGATGTATAGAGACCTTTGTGAATGTTTTTGGTGAGGTGGAATGAAAAGATATGTTACTAAATTTACCATGAAATATTTTACTTCTAAATAGTTTAAAGTGGAATGAAAATTACCTAAGTGGATGATTCAACCTTTTCAAGTGCTATATTGGAAATGGGAGAGTATATCAATGTATTTAATGCTTAGATTTCCAAATACATCTCATGGTATTAATGAGATATGAGTTATTATTGATTATTTGACTAAATATATTCATTTTATTCATATTAGAGATAATATTCCATTGGATCATATTTTTATACATTATGTTAATGATATAATTATATTGCGTAGAGTCCCTATTTCTATTGAATCTGATCGTAATTCTAGATTTACCTCTATTTTTTGAAAAAGTATTCAGAGGTAATTGTGTACTGAATTAAATTTTAGTATATATTTTTATCCTCAATACGATGGTTATTAAGAGTTAATGATTCATAATTTAGAGGACATGCTTCTAGCTTGTTCATTAGATCACCAAGGAAGTTGGGATCAACATCTTTCACTAGTTGAATTTTCTTATAATAAAAATTTTCATTCTAGTATATAGATGAAACCTTTTGAGGCATTATATGGAATGAAGTGTCAGACTCTAGATTATTGGGATAAAGTTAGTGAAGGAAGATTTTTGGGACTATAATTGTTAGAATATATTGTTAAGAATATGGAGGTGATTTGACATCATATAAGGGTAGCTCAGAGTAGGCATAAAAGTTTTGTGGATAACTAGAGTAAAAATGTTTCATTTGAGGTAGGTGATCATTTTTTAAAGTATATCTATGATATAGTGTTATAAACTTTGGTAATAAGGGAATGTTAAGTCCACTGCTCATTAGACCATATGAAATTATAGATAAAATTGGATCAGTTTCTTATTAGGTGACTTTTCCTTCGAGTTTATCTCAGGTGAATGATGTGTTTCAAGTTTCATTGCTAAGGAAGTATGTTCTAGATGCATCTCATGTTTTGGGTCCTCAATTAGCTCAGTTATAAGAGAATAATTCTTATAAGGAATAAATTATTCATATTATAAACTATAAATAGTTGGTGTTAAATAATATGAAGATTTATAGTGTTAAGTTTCATTTGGAACAACCTTATGATTTAAGAATAAATTTGGGAATCTGAAATGCTATGAAGGAAAAATATCCCCACTTGTTTATGAAGTGAATAAAAATGGTTAGGGCCTAATTTCCAAAAAGGGGGAAGAATAAGATAATATAGGTAATATTAATAATAGATCAACTTCATTACTTATTAATATCCATGAATTATATTTCATTGACCCATATTCATTATAATAATAGGTAATTTCCTAGTCAAAAACAAAATAATTTTATTCTAACTATTGAGTTCTATGCATTATACGATTTACATAAAAAGTTTATTTTAAAAATTATAGAAATTTATTTTGGAAAAATAATATAATTTTTTACATAATCAAATCAAAATTATCTTAGAGTAAATTTTTTATAATTCTCTAAAGAATTTATTTTTTGAATAAATAGTAGAAAATACCAATTTTTAAGAAAACTGTCTTTTCCTTTCAAGTATTTAAAAAGTATCATTTTGTTTTGGATTGGTTTAAAAATTAATTTAGTTCATTTAAATTATAAATAATTCAATTAATGTCCTATTTATCAATATTATTCTTTAATTTGGTACAAAAATATTTTTATACTTAAAAAAGAATTTATCCAGAAAACCATTTTTCTTCGCATTACGTATTCCAATTTTAAAAGTATTTTTTAAATAATTTAAATATTTAAACTTAAAAAATATATTTAATATTTATAATTTTGAGTTTAAAATTTAGTGAATATTTCTATATGTTTTTTTGTTATTATGAATAGTAATTTTTTTTAAAAATCAGTTACGATAGTTAGAGTTAAAACAAGTTAAATGGGTCAAAGCTAAAATGATAAGGGTTAAAATAAAATAAAGACTTATCTAAATCATATTTTATTGTAATATTTTTACCATATATCATATAATTTTTAATGATGAGTCATTTTGGATCCACTTGGTTAGATTAATATATTAATATATTTTAATATTTTGAAAACTTCCAACCATGTCCTCCCCATCACTTTTAAAAGTAAACCACCTATCCTCTATTATAGACACTTAAAGAGCATATTATCACAAAAAATACCTACAAAAATAATTTACTAACATTCATCCAAACATCATATACTCCCCGTTTTGATCAAAATACTATCCTATTAAGGCTTTAAATATAAACCTAAGGAGGTTGTCTAAAGAAGAGATATAGTTCTTAACCAAGTGATTTCATTTTATTTCTTCTTTTACCTCCTTCACAACTACCTTAACCATTATCATATAAAAAAATTAATATAGATCATATAATGGAATTTAATTATGTTTATTTTATAACCAATTTTCCTCTATTTATCCATCTGATGGAAAATGAATACATATTTGGTATGTACGTGCAGACTACCACCTCATGAGATGATATATTTAATTTTTCATCACCAAATCTTGTGGATGGTAATAATAATGGATAAAGAATGAAATAATATGATATATATGATATAAATCTAATTATTTAATGGTAAATAAATATTCTAATTTTTTCTTTATCAACAAAATAAAGAATAAAAATATTGTTAGTGCGTACGTGTGGAATGCCACCTCGCAAACCAGTGTATTTTATTTTTCATCACCACCTCACATGGAGGGTTTATATTGGTGGGTTTATAGAAATAATATGATATTTATGATATAATTATCATTCATTAATGGTAAAATATTATTTATTTTCTTTCTATAATTTTCATTGAAAAATGGAAACGTTACTCTTGCATACATATAGACCACCATCTCCATGTTGCATCATAATCCATTTTCCATAACCACCTTACATAATTGGTTATAAAATTATAATTAATTTATAAAAATAAAAATTAAAACATTATTAATATTATTTAAATGATATAATCATGATCTATTTGACCACTGTCAACCTACTAAATCAATTTTGGACTTATAAACCAAACATCCTCAAAACGTCCAAATTAAACTTAATCAATTAAGTGATTAAGTATAAAATGGTAATAAGTTAAGTAAAAGTAATAATAAAAATATAGTGAACTTGAAAAATATTATTAAGAAAGTAAATAATTAACATGAATTTATTATTTACGAAGTTAAATAACACATGTGAAAATTCAGACTCTAGGTAAGGGATATTCTATCTAAAAACCTTATTTTATTTATTTTTAAATATTTATTTATTATATTTTTCCTCAATATACATATTTTTTTATGGATGAGTAAATATTTAAATAAATAAATTAAAAAATTAATTTTAACTATCCTTTTAATTTAATTCAAAGGACTTACAAATGAATTTTCTCAGGTCTATTTTATATGGAATTGACTTTCTTTACAATGTAAAAAAAGAATGTTTTTTAACAAATAAAACATAAAAAAAATTTCCATACGCCACAAACATTATTTGATATTTGGATTCCTTTACAAGATTTCATGTTTTATTCAAGTAAAAACATTTCTTCCCTTTGTTCCAGATATTTTTTTTGAAAATGGGGTTTTAATGTAAATAGATATATCAATATTAAATTTTTTTTACTTATGGTTTCAAAAGTATATTTTTATGAGGTTGATGATGATTAAGGGTGGGCCTTTTATAGATCTCAAATGTATTGGGTAATGATTTAGTTGTCCAAATAATTATTTTTGAATTAACTGAGTAGGTTATTCCATTTATAAGGTTTCTTTTAATGGTTTTATGAAGATAATGTTCTAAGGGACCTACATGAATTTTCTATGAATTCAAATGAATTTTCATAGAAATATTTAGTTTTCATAGGTTAGGCTAATAATATTTTGTTTAAACTATTGAATATTCCATTTAAGGTAATTTTATTTATTTTTTAAGAATTTTTTTAATAGATTCTCATGTTTTCTATGAAACCCTCATGATTATGATTTTTTCCTTTAGGTTTTCTTTTAATGTATTTTATGAAAATATTTGGGAAGTAAAGATAAATTCATGTGTAAGTAAAGGATTATTTGATCTCAAGGATTATTATGTTAAAGAAAAACTCTCTTATATGATATCATGGTTTTGAAATAGACTAACAACTTTCCTTTATTCTTTATATATGTCCCTTACTAATATTTTTGTGCTCATACCACATTTTAAAAAGTTTTTTCATAGGCTTTATGGATGTATAATAATAATTATGAAGTCAAGTTGAAAATCCATGTATATTTTTCATTAAAATAAAACATGTTTCATTTTAAAAGTATTGTATTATTAAACAATAGACACTGAGTAGAAGTAAACACTTTTTAATGCATGGGTTTTTTATATAAGAGTTATAAAAAAACTATCTAAAAGTATAAACGTGAAAAGGTCTTCAAGAATTAAATGAAATGAATTATTTTTTTGAAATTAAATTATGGATTAAATGAGTATTGGGCTCTTATAATTGTGATAAAAACACCTCTACTAAACCCCAATTACTTTAGATACAAATATAATCAAACATAACAAGCACATGGTGCATGATTTAATCTATATAAATCCCTCTTGAAATGACTTACCTTGATTTCATCATCACTAGGTTATAAAATCATTGGTTTTTAAATATATTATTATTTTTAATTAACCCATTTAAAATATTATCTTCAAATCTATTTGGTAGATCTAAATTCACATTTTAATTTTAACCAAAAAAATATCCAGATTTATTTAAGTATTTATACTAGTGAAAGTGTCTACTTAGCATCAACACCCTCAATTTGAGTATAGTATTTACAAACCCACCTTGAATTATTATGGATCACACTATTTTGCACATCATGATTATTTTTAAAGACCAATTTCTTTTCAAAAGAAATATTGATCACTAAGCCAGTTTAGAATATACTAAATATGAATTTTTACAATTTGAATGAGTTCATCATTCATGGATTTAACCCAGGAATCACCCTTTTCATCTTCTTTAAAATATATTAGGTTTACTTGTGATAAAAAAATAGTTTTCTTAACACTTATCATCCATCAAGTTTTTATTTTAGTATTTGTTCACTAATGATAATAGATTCATTGATTTCATCTCTTATTTTTCTCCTTTGAGTTAGTGGTTGATTCACTTTAACACATACTTACTCTTTGGATTCAATCTCAGTGATAGGACCTGATCTATTGGGATCATACCTAACCTAGAATTTAGGTCAAGTGTGCTACTAAGATCCTATCTCTAATATTCCATGGATTGGTGATTAGAACAATGATGGAATATCACACACATTATAAGCCTTATCTTAATAAATCCACACACAACTACATGTCTCTAGAAATAAAATAACCAATGAAACACATATATAATAGCCAAATTTAGAGTAAAATGCCAAAAAAAAAATATAAAAACCATAGCATTTTAAAAATTTAAAACTATATAAATAAGGGAATACACACAAGACCAATATATCAAACTAAATACAAATTTAGAACAAATGGAAACGGGTAACTCTATGTCACACCATCTCTAGACATAAACATCTTTAGAAACTATCATTATAAATAACCACTAAGCTCTAGATTAACCAACTAAATGTTTTATATAGTAAAAAACAAAATGTATTTCATTTGAATAAAGAAAATACATGTGGATAAAAACACCCATGCATGGGTGAATATAAACTTACGTAGTAGTATACCCTGGAAACTCAAATAATTATGGAAGGAAAAGTAAAATCTAAACCCAAGAGATAGGGAAAATAACACAAAGGGCCCATATATTCTTTAAGGATTAAGATAGTTAGAGAAGTAGTGAAGTACAGATGTTATAGTTTAGATTCACAAAAATCACATGCCATAATAAACCCAAGGTATCTAGTGAATCATAAGACCTGCTATATCCAAAATTCTCAATAATTCATAAACCATGCCATATCTCAATCTTCTTAATGGGGTACCTATGCCTCTCTAAGGTATATGTGTTAGTATATGGGGTACCAACCATAAATAGAATACTCAAGACTTTTTGAAGAAAAACATATTGATTGAGGGTGTGTTAATTCCATGGATGGAGGACTTTCACCCTATCTAAAGGGGCATTCCATACTCCATTGATCACATGTGGGACCCACACATTATTGATAACAAGGGAGTATTGAACTCATTCCAAAATTGGAGGGACTATTCCCTACCTCTATGGGGGAGTACTGAAAATTTTAAATTATGTAAGGGACCCATACCTAGTCATCAACATGGAGTCAGGGGAGTATTGAACCTCATGTATACTCTATTCATCTCACCCGAAGCTATTTGTTGAACTTATAGATATTAATAAATCAAAATACCCAGAAAAATTCATAAATGGTCCCTAATGGTAGTGAGAAAAGCACCATCATGTTCTACTTGAAAACACACACGTAATTGACTAATTTGTTCGTTGATTCCTATATTCTGGTGATAAGATGAAAATATACACTTACATTTGAAAAGTAGATGACATGTAATTTATCTAATATGGTGGGTGCTAGTGGGATACACACCATACATCATTATTTCTTTCCCAAAAATTTATAATTTAACCTATAATAATTGTTAATGACTATGTCCTAGTGGCTAGCTAGGATTAGATTCTGTCATCATAACTTAAGTGCCTGTCCTCTAAGTTATTCTATAAGTATCACATATAAGATAAGAAAAACTCGATAATGATATAAGGGTACACTAACCCATAAAATATTTGGCATGGCCCCTGTGTTAAAGTGACATGACCATGTACAACTCTACAAAATCCTATGTAAAATGCTTTTCAAAGTCTTCTATATCCTTAACATGTCATGGCCCCATGAAAAAAGATCATGACTTGTGTAACTCTATGACACATTATCCATCATCCCAGACTAACACTTCCACAAATTTTCCTAGAAAATGTAATCACCCCATACTATATTGGCATAAACCATATGTAAGTTCATAAATTTAATAATTTCAATCCAAAAGGAAAACCTTGGGTTTTATCTAGGCTCTAAATTTCTAAGTATTGGATAAAATATCAAATAATAACTAATTTCAATAGTAGTAATAATCTCCAATATAAATGACATTATAAATTATTGAAAAATGAATCAAAAACCACACTTAAAGAAGGAAATCATGTATCTAGGGTCTAATCTTATTTGAAAATTCTATAGAAAAATAAATTAGAATAATTTAATTGTTAAACCATATTCCACTATTTTTAGTATTTTAAATTTGGAAAGTGTAAATATTTAATAATTAAACCATAGAAACCCTTAACCTTTCCATTTATGATTTCTCATTTTTTACTACGTTTATTCCATTATCCAAAAATAATGTAATAATGTAATTTCATAAAGAATACAAGAGGGAAGTGAAAGTATAAAATTATTTACCTTAATACCATAAATAACACTATCTTTTGATACTCTAATATTCACCATTGACCATTCAAAAATTACCATTATTTTTTCCTTTATTTTGATCCCCCGCTATTTTACAATGTTCCAATGCTAAATAAACTTCCTTCCTTAATAGAATGAAGAAAATTAAATAATGGAGAGAATAAGGGGGTGTTATGGGTGAAAAAGTTAATTCCAAATAATAAACCATATAACCCCCCTTGTAATTCTATTAAATAATTTACCTTATAGATTCTCCAATCAAAACTCCCACATATATTCCCATTAATTTTCTAATTAAGTTCCATTAAAAAATCATATTTAATTCACCTATAATATTCCATATCAACCACATTAAAATATTTACCACTATAATATCCTCTAATATTTCCACCCCATTGAACCGCATAAAATATTTCTCATACTATATAAATAATTTATAAAAATAACACATAATGAAAAACAATTTATTAAATAAATAATAACTAAATTCCACCACAACCCAACATATATGGAGAAAACAAACCATCTCAAAAAATTACCAAAATACTCTTCAAAGACATCAAATTTTGAATCTAATAACACAATCAAAATTTAATTCAAATAATGGTAAAATTATCACTATACTCTTCTCCTTCAAAAACACGACAACTTAATAAAAATATTGTAAAGGACTTAATGAAAAAATCTAGGTTGTTAAATCCTCATGAAATTTAATGTTTTTTATATTGAAAAGAATAACTTAGTCAAAGAGGTGAGGGTACTAAGATTGTATTTTATTCTCATGCTCACATGATATCCCTTGAATATTATCATGTTTCCACAAGATGTTCACAATGGTATCAACTACACCTTAGAATATTTTCATAATTATACTTGATTTCCTCCCATAATTCCATAAAGGTGGTGTTTTCCTCAATGTATATCTCACCCCATCGACAATGTTCATCAGGTCATACACATACCTCCTTAGCTGTGATATTTGGAAGACATCATGAACTCGATCCAACTGTGGGGGTATCACCAAGTGACATATAAACTCACCTACCTTAAAAAATATCTATAATGGTATGATTAACCTTGAGAAAATATTTCTCCCATAAAAAACTCCTCAAATTTCATCATAATGAGACCATCAGGAAGACATGGTCTCCATACTCAAACTTCAAAGGCCTCTATCGTTGGTCCATATAGAAGTTATGAAATCTATGAGCTGTCCTCATCTGATTCTAGATCTCTTGCACCATCTATACTGTCAACCACATGATATCGGATCCTATAAGAAATGACTAACCAATCTCTATCCAATAAAGGTGATACTTATAATGTCTCCCATACAGGGCCTCAAAATGTGTAATGTTGATAATAGATTGATAACAATTTTTTATGTGAAATATACTAGTAGTATGCGATCAACCTATCTCTTAACAAAATCGAGGAGTCTCTCAATATATCATTAAGTACTTAGATATTTATATTTATATATAAATATTCTTAGGGATGGAATATTGTTCTTAGTTGTAACTGAGTCTTGGAGTTTTCCTAAGAATCCATCTATAACTTGGATGTAAACCGATAATATTGGTTAGAAACAATCATCAAATATAATCTATATAATAGTTTTATCTCATCCAATTATAGATATACCATACTCTCCACTGTAGTCTTCTCTTAGATATGGAGTAAGTGAGATGACTTAGTCATCCTATCAACTATCACCCAAGAAATATCATGAACTATTATTAAATATGTTAGTCCTATCATGAAGTCTATTGATATACTATCCCACTTGCACTTTCAATCTTCAAGATATTAGATCATATCAACTAGAACCTGGTGCTTTTCCTCTAACTAAGGGAAAGTAAGGCATTACGATACAAACCATACAATACACATCTTCATGCCAAGAAATCAATGATGGAATTTGAGATCCTAGTATATCATCATAACACCATGGTGTAACATCAAGGGGGAAGTGTAAAAATTATTTTGATCCTCTTTATAAAGTGAAACTAGAAACACTATCCTCCCATAAAATAGGATTGTGTGCTCCTTAACTTCAAAAAAATCCACTAAGCACATCACCTATAAATACCCATTAAAGTAAAATATTATAATTGATTTCATTAATCCGGGTCTCCCTCACATAGTGAAGTAGTGTAAGGGCCGAAACTATATATCAGAGGAAAGATACATCACCTTTTTTCACCAAAACCAATATAATTGAGGTTACCTTATTTTCCTTCCCCCAGGTGTATACTATCTTGAAGTCTTAATCCAATAGGAACTCTATCCACCGCCTCTTCCTAGGTTAAGATCTCACTGGGAGAAGATTTATGTGAGACTATTATAATCTATGAAGACCATGAATTATTCATAGAGATGGTATTACCTATAGGTATTCAAGGAAAATACTACTACTACATGATCCAAGTCACGAGTCTTGTAGTTCTACTCATGTGGTCTGAATTACCCAGATCCATAAACAACCACCACATACCCCTGTATCATCACATGACCAAGTCTAGTTTTATAAATATTAAAGGGCACCACACACTCAAATTATTACTATAGAAACTATAAAATAGGTTTTTTAATCAACCCACACTTAATAACTTCAAAATATATCTAACATCAGTCAAACTATATAAATGGATACCCCTTATGTGTATAGGTAGTGATGAGAGCTACTATCCTAGAGATATCCTCTAGGAATCTCAAGTAATATCCTAGTAAACCAAGAAAATTTCTCACCAAAACCACATACTTGGGTGACTCTTAAGCCATAAAAACATTAATATTTTTGGGGTTTACTAATCCACCCTTTGAGATGATGTATCCCAGAAAATGGACTTCCCAAATTCAAAATTCTCACCTTGAGATTTTACCATAAACTGGTGATATTAGAGAAAGTATTGGGAAATCCCTAGATACCTGTCATGATTATCATATAACATGGGATAAAAGAGTCTTTCATTAATTAATAATACCATGAATTGGTATATTAATGGATAATTATATGTTTCATGAGTCCCATGAATACATTCATATAATTTGTTACGTTTTTATCTTAAATTAATTTCTACCACTTATATAAATTGAATTTGATAAAATGGATTCTATATTTAGAATTAGGAGGTTCAAAATTTTTAAATAGGTCCCATTTATTTTTTTTCATTATAAATAGTAACCATAGTAAATATTTTTCACCTTGGTAAGGGTAAAACTGGCTTAAAACTTTGGGATAAGATGTTAAAATTTATTTAACACTTTCCTTTATCCTATTGGATTAAATAAGTTCATCCATTTCCAACCAAGTCAAAAAAATATGGCTACTTGGTGAAATTTTTCTTTGATGTCGACCTTTATATTACTTTAAAAAAGGAATAAAAAAATGTCACATTCTTGAAATTAATCTCTAATATATTTTCTTAAGTATAAAAAGAGATTAGGTTCAGTTTTAAATGTTCATTTTAAATATTAATTAATTTTTTTATCATGGTTATTTATTTTTAATTTTTAGTGTTTCAATAATTAACTTAAATTCTTATGGAACTATGACACACTATTTATTTAGTTAATAAAAAAATAAAATAAAATATTTTTAAAATATTAAAAATAATACAATTTGGATGAATTATTTTGTTACAATAATTTAATAGATTAATATATAATATTATGGATGTGTGAAAGTATTGTATTCGAATTCCATAATTATATTAATGTATTTGAAGTTAAATTAAATTAATAGTGTTAAAAATGAAATTAATAATATTTTATGAAGATAATATTTTATTAAATTATTTATAATTCATAAAAATATTTAAATAGGACAATATGGATAATATATGTCCTAAAATTTTATGATATTTACATTTATATGTAAATTTTTACATTATAAGTAAAATTATAACCCTTTAAGATTGAAAAATTCATTATTGCAGTTAAGGTTAAAATTGTTTAACAGCGTGTTTAAACAAAAATATGATATATAAAATACAAATTAAAAATAATTTTTTTATTATATGAATGTATTTAAACCATATAATATCTTATCTTCTAAATTATGGTGATAAGTTTCCACTTTCACTTGAAAATGAGTTTATTATATTTAAATCTTTGTATTAATTGCATGTTTGTCCTTTCATTCACTATAAAATGCACCACCACTCCAATATTATATACACCACCTAGATCAAATTATCATGAAATAAACCTACCAAAAACTCTACCCAACATTCTTAAATAAGTACTTTTGATGATTCTCTTCCCAAAAGGATAACCCTGGGTCCCATAAGAGGAGATATAAAGGATATCTTTTAAAAAAGAGGTAATCTCCTTTACCAAATATTTCAAATTTATTTCTTCTTATAATCAAATTAAATATATTTTAACCATAATAAAGTAATAATTATACTATAATAAATAAATTAATATGTTATTATGATTATGGTACAACCATTTTTCATATATTTTCCATCCTATGAAAAGTGAAAACATCGCTCATGCTTTTGTACATCTTACCGTCTCCACATAACAGTGAAATTTGTTTTTCAAAACTAATTTATTTTTATGGTTATAGAGATATAAATAATTAAAATATATGATATTTGTGACATAATTATTCTTATGAAATTATCATATTATATCTACCTTTTTATTTTCCAATCTGTTGGAAAACGATAACGTCGCTTCTATGTATGTGTGGACAACCACCTCCATGAAGCGATGTGATCCATTTTTTATTTATGTTTCACATAGATTGTAATAATGATAGATTTAATTAATATATATATATATATATATTATATATATGATATAAAAATTATTATTTTAAGGTTAATTATTATTTATATTTCTTTTGTTCTAACCTTTGAAAAGTGAAAACAATATTCATTTGTACGTACAGCCTACCGTCTCCATAAACGGTGCAAATCATTTTTATATCTATACCTTTTATAAATGAATATAAATATATATTTAATTAATATATATTATTTTTATAACATTAATAAAATTCATTATATGATGTAACGATGATCAAGATGCAAGGATCAGAACTACCGAATCAAAACATACATGAAAAACAAAGCAATTAATACCTAAAACAATTATAGTAATAAAATATTGCTAACTAAAATGTGATAATATGTTATAAATAGATCATATATGATATTATAAATATTTATATGGTTATATTATATACTTATAATAAATATAAATTTATTTTACAGGAGGTTAAAATCACTTGAGAGGCAATTCAAATTTGCGGTAAGAGATTTCATCTCAATTTCCACTCCATTGAGACATATTTAGTATTATAAACATATTTAATTTTATGTGGTGTTTATACAACCCATTTGAATTATTTGATATAAATTTATATTTATTAATTATTTTTAATGTTTTGATTCATGTTTATTATTTCAAGTGATTATAGTTTGAAATTTTTTCAAATTGGTAATAATTTATTTTAAAATCACATTTTTTGGGATTGATCTTATTTTCATTTAAGAAATATTATAATTCATCCTTTATAAACTATATATATTTTATTAGATTCTAAATATTTAAGTATTTTATAGGTTTTATTACAAATTTTCTTCTCTTTGTAACTTTAATCAAGCAAATAAAAATTTAAAATAAAAACCAAACTTATTTTTTTTGATCATGTACATTTTTATTCCATGTCCATATTTTTAGAAATTATTTAAGAAAATTCCTTTTTATTTGATCAAATTATTTATTAATAAAATTTTATATTATCACTTATTTTTTAATATGTTGAAAGTAATGTTTCTAATTTTTTTAAATGGTCATTTTCAACCTTATTTAAAAAAAGTCAAAAGGAATGGTTTTTAATGTATCTGATGTTAAAGAATTTTCTCACCATCAAAACTATTTTATGATCTTTTAGTTCATTTAAAAAATTTCAAGGTTTTACACAGAAAAATATTAAATGAGTTATTGTGTTACTTTTTTTCATCATTTATACTTTATTCTATAAAGGAAATGATTTTATTATAAAACCTATATTTTCAATGAATTTATGGTCATCTTTTATCTCTTATTAATTTTTTGGTTTTTAACTTTATATTCAGACATTAAATTTCTTATTATCCACCAATACATATTTTTTTATTTTCTAAAAAACACTTTTAAGGGATAAGTGTGAACCTTAACAATATTTAAACCATATTAAATAAGTCCAAGTGGGAAACCAAACATGTTCAGGCCAAAAGCAAGTAAACACAAAAGGAGGTCACATAGTAATTGAAAACAAGTCTAAAATTGGTTGGATTACTTACCCAATATAATCCCCATTGAAGATCATGAACCTATGAATATGTATCATCTCTGATAAGATACTAAAAATGAGTGATGATATTGTCCCATGATTGGATGTATTCTTCCTCACTGATCTTCCATTCATTGAAGTTGCGAGCTAAGATCCATTCTTATTTTTTGATCTAAGATTTTTGAAATTTATTAACATTAAAACGAAGTTCACTCTCTAAGATTTCACCCTTTTACTTATCTAAATCCTTGATCTCCATGGTATCAATCTATATTTCTTCATTTGAGTGAAGAATAATATCGAGATGTTTTTCTGGTTGTTTAGAAGAAACGTGTTCAACCTGTTTCTTTTCCTTTTGAGTGGCCACACTCTTCTCCCCACAAGATTTGACTTCAATATTGTTGCTCTTTGTCATGCATGAAGATCTGTTTACAATTTTATTAGGGGTATTAGAGTATTCATTTCAAGTTCTTCACTTCCCCCCTTTTAGATCAGGAAATCTCCGAGGAGAGTGTTTGCTTTATTCCCCTTTCCTGAGCCAGCTCCAACCCATGTGTGACCATGAGATTGCTCATGATCCATTATTAGTTGAGAATCAAACTCACTATCACTTGATTCTGGAGATCGAGATTGAACCTATATTATTTTAGTTCTTAGGATGATGGTTTTCTATCCTTCAAGATCCACATTATCTTTTCCAGCTCCATCCAAAGTAGCAAAACAATTTTGGGACTTAAATAAATTTGATGCTTCACATTGTACATTAAATCCTTGAACCAAAGACACTATTACATTCAAATAAGGGGAGATAAGATTATCTAAAACCACTATTACTTTATAGTGAATAATTTTAAAGCTATTTTATTAACTGGGGAAATTTTAATATTCCATATGATTTATTTAATATAGATACTTTTTGATAGGTATTATTTTTTATGAATTAAATTGATCATTAAATATACGAGGAACACATTAGAAATGTAGTGAAAAGTGGGAATCAATTATAGATAACCCCTTGATCCATCAACAAGTATCATGAGACAAAAATAGTTGGATAACCTTATTAATGGGTTTTTGGTGTATGCCTACCCCTCAGTTAAAATGTATTAGCGCAAGGCCTATATGATAAAGATATCATGATGTATAAGATCATGACATATAATATTAATTATTTCCTTAATTTAATCCAATTATTATTATCCATGAGATTACAACCTCGATATTAACCATGGATTTATTTCATTCTCAATTTATTGATTAAATAGAATGAATTTTAAGTTATTTTACTTTCCAGATTGATTATGCCTTATTTATTAATGTTGTATTCTGTTGTATGTAACCCTTAATAAGAATCTAATATCACCCTTAATTTTATTTCCTTTTACTAGGATATGAATAAGGATATTATGATTAATATCAAGGATGAAAAATGATTATTATTCTATGTATTTTTCCAATGTAATATGGGAATCATGTATGTATCTAGTTCTACAACACTACTAAAATATTTAGTCCTTTGGTATGAGAACCATTATATCTTATAACAATGTAATAAATTAGACACTAGCACTGGGATATTGAAGCTAGGGTTACTACAGTTGGTATCAGGACAAGATTAATAAAAACCTTGGAAACTATATATTTAAATAAACGTAGATAACATGAGAATTTTGATAATCTCTTATAGTATATGAGAAATTTCAGCAATATAAGGATTATTATTTTTTGGATAAATATTCATAATGATTATGAGATTACTTAGTGTGTTTCATTATTTATTGATCCTGCCTAATAGAAGAGGTTGAATAAATACTAATTGAAAATATAAGGATTTAACCATTGATAAATCTAATAAAAATGATGTTGAAAATGATAATATCATGGATATATTAAGTAAACTGACTTAGGTTATAATGAATAACATTTCCCGTATAGAGCAACCTGTTTTTCTACAGTGTGACTCACCTATATTGGACCACTTCATAAAATAAAATCATCTATATTTTAGTGTAACTACTAATTCTTTGATGGATGAGTAATGAATTAAGTCCCTTGAGAATATATTTCTAGATTTGGGAAGTAATAAAAGTAAAAATGTTACTTTTGCAGTGTATTATTTAGAAGGATATATTAATCAATGGTGGTCATTGATCCATAACACTAATGAGGTTGAATAAATAAAAATCATGGAATGGAGAAATTATAAAGTGATTTTATTTTAGAAATACTTACCCCAAGAATAGATATCTGAAATGGAGAAGAAGTTGATCACTTTAAATTAAAAGAAATAAGAATGTGTGGAAGATTACGATGCTAACTTTACAATATTAGACATGAATTATTTGAACTGTATACATAATACTGAAAGAAAAATTTACCATTTATTTGATGGGATCAAGTTGAGTCCCTAAAGGGAACGAGTTTCTCAAACATTTTCTTCATATAATGATATAAAATCAAGTTCCATTAAGAATAATAAGTAATTTTTGAGATCCTATGTCATTAAGGGAAATAAATAAATGAATAGGTCGACTGAGCACCAATAATAAGAGAACACATCAAAGAAGAAGATGGGAATGAAGCAATTTTCATAATGTAAAAATTATGGAAGAAAACATCTTATAAAATTCTGGAAGTTCATGAGATTTTTTTACAAGTGTGGATATAAGGTTCATATGCATAATGACTGTATGGTGAAGAAAGAAACCACTAATATATAGTGATTTAATAGTAAATATATGGTTATTATTAAAATAAGTTCCCCAGGTATCAAGGTAACTTACCATATAAGAAAATAATGGGACAAGGCCATGAGTGTGGATTTACTACAGCCGAAGTAGATATTCTATGTGATGTGGTGAAAGTTACACTTATCATCCACTATAGAAGTAGAAATGTTTTATTTGATTCATTTTTGACCCACTATTTTATATTTGAATAATTTTATAAGGGTATAACATCACCTTATCAATGATTTGATGTTGATTTAGCCCTAAAAACTCTTAATGGTAGTATAATCGCATCTCAAGTATATAAATCTTCTATAATAGAATTTTATGGGAGTGTGATTCCTAAAACTCATGTAATTATTGATCTTGATGAATTTTATGTGAGTTTAGGAATGGAATTTGTCTCTCAGTATAGATCTCATATCAATTTTCAAGGAAGTAAAGTTACATTCGCTATTCTGAATCAGCCTTCTATAGTATATTTATTATGAGGGTAAAACTGAACTCCCAATGGAAATTACTTCCATCATATGAGTTTTACTACCAATCAATGAGGTATTTTTATCTTAGATAGTTGGGAATAAACTAAAAATTGAAGATATTTTTATTATACGAGAGTTTATTGTTGTCTTTACATAAGAGTAGTATAGTCTTCCCTCAAATAGTGAAGTTGAGTTTTTAATAGAACTTATACCTAGCACCACACCTATTCAAGGAATCTATATATAATATCCCCAATTGAGTTTTAGTAATTTAATAAGAAACTCTAGGTGAATATAGATATGGGATTTATTCATCCGAGTACTTCACCATAGGGTGAACCAATTCCTTTTGTTAATAAGAATGATTGGTCATTGAACATTTTCATTGATTATCTGAAACTAAAAAAAATAACTATTAAGAACAAGTATCCTCTAACCCATATCAATAATATTTTTAATCAATTAGGGGAAGATAATTTTTTTCCAATATTTACCTTTGATCTAGATATTATAAGATAATGGTCAAAAAGAAGGATATACACATGATATCTTTATGTAAAAGGTATAATCATTATAAATTTATAGTAATTCCATTTGTAATTACCAATTATCCTGTTATATTTATGGATTTAATGAATATAATCTTTAGTTATTACCTTGATTAGTTTTTGGTATTCTTTATAGATGCTATGATTATATATTTGAAGATAAAGTAAGAGCATGAAGAAAATTTGAGGATTATTATCAAGACCCTTAGGAAGAAGAATATATATTCTAAATTTAACAAGTATGAATTTTGGTTACAAAAAGTCTCATTCTTAGGTCATATAATATCAAATGAGGGTATATAAGTAGACTCTTCAAAGGAACAAGTTATTAAAAAATTACCTAGACCAATAATTGTAACTGAGAGACATAGTTTTCTTGGATTTTATGGATACTACCGATGATTTTTGAGAAATTTATCATGACCATATAATCCATTAATTAAGTTGACATAGAAGGGAGTTCTATTCTTGTGGATAGATTAATGTGAAAAGAATTTCAAAGAATTGAAGAGAAGGTTTGTTAGTGCACTTTTGTTTACACTACCCTATAGTGAAGAAGGGTTTACAATATATAATGATGCATAAAAGTAGGTAATATGATACATAATCATGTATAATTATATGGTGATATATTATTCTTACCACCAATTGGAAATTAATGTGATTATGTAGAAGGAAATGCTAATTTTTGCATTAAAAATATGGGGGAATTATCTGTATGGTGAAAGGTGCAATATATATACTGATCACAAAATCTTGAAGACTATATTTACATAGAAATAATTGAATATACAGCAGAAAATATCTTTGGATTTGATCAAGGATTATGATTTTTCAATACATTACCACATTGGGAAGAAAAACAAGGTGACTGATGATTTGAGTCAGAAAGATAATGATAGTTTTTACATGATGAGGATTGAAAGAGATCCAATATTTGTGTATTTTAATAATTTGGACCCTAAAATCTTGGGGAAAGGTAAAAAATATTTTCTTTCTCATATGAATGGTCAACCACCCATCCATGAGAGGATTAAGAAGGCATATAAGAAAGATATGGAATTATAAAAGAAGGTGAGGAATATTCCTGAGTTCAACCATGATCATGCTATAATGATAAGTTTTAAGAACTATGTATGTTATTTGAATAAGGAGCTATTAGATTATGTTCATAGTTTATCTTACTCTATTCATCATGTAAGTACAAATATGTGTAGAGATCAGTAAGAATATTTATGGTGGTATAACAAGAAAAATGATATTTTTGAGTATATATCTTGATTCCTGGTGTTTCACAAAGTTAAGGATGAGGGACATAAGTATAAGGGGATGTTACAACCATTACCCATACTAAAATAGAAATGGTAAAAAATTACTATCATCAGATTCCACAAAAAAATCTAAATAGAACAATGATATTTGGGTTATAGTCGATGACCTTATGAAATCAGTGCATTTTATATCTATTAGAGAAGATTTCTATCTTTATAAGCTTACTTAGTTATATATTATGTAATTTGTGATATTTCATGAATTACCACTCCCGATCATATTTTATTAGGATTCGAGGTTTATCTTAATGTTTTTGAAAAACCTTCTGCAAGATTTGAATACAAATTTATTTTTTAGTACTTATTATCATCCCCAAATAGATAGTCAGTATTAGAGGACCATTCAAACTTTATAAGACATATTTAGAGCTTTCTATATGGACTTTAAAGGTGGTTGGGATCAACTCTTTCCTTTGGTATAATTTTCTTACTATAATAGATTTCACTTAAGCATTCTGATAGATCCTTATGAATCCCTCTATGGAAATAAGTACATTACTAAAATGTGTTTGGTTGAAGTTGGAGAAATGAAGCTATTAGAACTAGATCTAGATAAGGAAATGATAGAGAAGGTTAGATCCATTCAAGAGAACATACATGCAACTCATAGTTGAAAAAAAGTTATGTTGAAAATCATTAGTGATATCTAGAGTACAAAGTTGGGGATAAGGAATTATCATGAATATATCATTGGATAAAGGTTATATTATTTATAATGAAGGGAAATATAAGTTCTATATATATCAGTTCTATTGAAATTCTTGATCCTATAGGGATGATAAGTTATCGTTTGGCCCTTCCAACAAATCTATATAAAGTTCATACATGTTCCATATATATCTTATGAGGAAGTATATATCCAATAATTCACATGTAATAAAATCAAAGGTTATACCACTATATAAATATTTGTCTTATAAGGAATAACCTATGGAGATTCTAGATCATAGAGAGAAAATTCTATGAAACAAGACAACTCATTTTCTCAAAGCTTTATAGAGAAACCTTAAAATTAATAAAGATACTTGGGAACATAAGGATGTGATGGGGTAGAAGTATCCTTAGTTTTTTGTATATTATTTATGGATTTTTGAGTGAGAAATTTCTATAAGGGGTGTAGGATTCAACAACCTAATATTTTATGATATATTTCCATTTAAATAAATTTATTTGACATATTTCTTTACACGCAACACCGACTTTAAAAGAACCATGAAAACCTATTGAAATATTAATATGTGAAAATTATAACATTTTTAAATTTATCATGTAAATATTTTTTTATATTGTAAATATGTATTTTTTCTGAAAAGATTGTCTTTTTTCAGTGAATAGTGAAAAAATATCAATTTTTTTTTAAAACTAACATTTATTTTAATTGAAAACCCCATGATTATTTGAATTTAATAAAAAATTAAAATAAGCCTCATTTGTTAATAAATTATATAATTAATTACATTTTAAGCATCATCATACCTGATTTTAGTATAAAATCATTTTGGGACTTGAAAATGCATTTTTCTAAAAAAAATGTTTTTCATTGTGTTTTTTGTTTTTATATTAAATTTATTTCTAAACTTATATGAATCAAATTTGATAGAATGGATTATATATTTTTGATTACGAAGTTCAAATTTGGTAAATATGTCCCTTTTATTTTTTTTTCATTATGAATAGCAACCTTGGTAAATATTTTTCACTTTGGTAAGGGTAAAAAGGGTAAAATTATATTAAAACTTTGGGATAAGGATTTAAATTTTTTCCAAAACTTAATTTTATACTATTTTATGAATTTATTTCTACCATTTTCATCCAATCCTTGAAAATATGGGCACTTGGTACCATATTTCTTTGATATTTACCTTTATATTACTTTAAGAAAAGAAAACAAATGTCGCATTCTTGACTTTAATATCTATAAAATATTTCAATAAGGATAAAAGTGGATATGTTATGTTTGAAATATTTATTTTAAATATGAGTTAATTTTTCTATCATGGAAATTTATTTTTAATTTTTAAGGATTTCATAATTACCTTAAATTCTTACGCAACACCAACACGATATTTATTAAATAAATAGAAAAATAAAATAAATGTTTTTTAAAATATTAAAAGTTATCTAATTTGGATGAATTACTATTTTACATGAATTTAATAAAAGGATATATTATATTTGGGATTTTTAAAAAAATTATATTTGAATTCTGTATTTTTCTTGATGTATTTGATGTCAAATTTAATGAATTTTTTAAAAAATGACATTAATAATTTTTTATAACACTAATATTTTATTAAGTTACTTAAATTTCTTAAAAAAAAATCAATAGGAAAAGGTAGATAATATATAGTAAAAAATTTCATAATTTTTCCTTTTATGAGAAAATTGTTAACTTATAAGTAAAATTATAACCCTTTAATATTGAAAAAGTCATCACTACGGTTAAGGTTAAGATTTCTTGATGAATGGTTTAAACCAAAATATAAGGTTTACAATACAATATAAATATTACGACCCATACTTTTCATATATAGATATTATATATTTATAAATGAATATTCATTACATAATATTTTGACCCGTGTCTGAGTTGTTTAGGTCTAATATCTTTGGAAACCTTGAAACATAAACAACCAGTTGATAAAATATTTATATCATCTCCCACTTTTCTATTCAATTATATAACCCTTCTTATACATATCATACTTAATAACTTTCTTTATAAGTTACTGAAAGGAAACATAATAAAGTGAGATATTAGATGCTCAGTAAAGGTCAAAATGGGAGATATCTATCAATAATCATATGATAGAATAAGATAAGTATAAGAGTACAAGATCATGAACATAACTTAAAAGTTCATACCAAATCTGTCATAGATCGTAAACATGAGTCATAGAATAAAAAATTAATATTTCAAAATATATGGATTATAAGAGTGAAAATTATCATAAATTAACCATGAATCACAATCTCATGTTATTCACAAAAGTGTGGCACCAAAATAGGTATACAAACAATTTCACAATATCAAGGTTAAATACCAAGACCATCAAACCATAATAAATTAAGCATCACCATCTGTAACCCATAATAGATCAAGCACATCGACTTGCTTCCCATAGTAGATCAAGCACTTTGACCTGAATCCCATTGTTATATCATGAGATATAAAACTTTACCCATTGAATTGGAGGGAGATATAGGTCCCACCCTTCATATAATGAAAATCACACATATGTGATAAAAAATATCATAAAGAATTTATCATATCAGAACCCATGAAAAGAAATGGGTTTCAGAAACATTTCATCATAGCATAACCCATAGAAAAGAATTTAGTTTCATAAAAATATTGTCATCATAAACATAAACCATCCAGAGAACTAATATGGATGATATAATTGGATCATATTTACCTTAGAGTTTAAAAACATCGAAGGATTCCATCTTATATGGAAAAAGATTTTAAAATATGACAAGGAATAATTATTTAGGAAAATAACATTTCTATTATGAAATCACTTCATTAAAATAAATTGTGCAATTATAAAGGAAAAAAATTTCTTTGCAAAGTACCTTATAAACTTTTAAATAAATACTCAAAGAAAAAATTATTCATGATTAAAGAAAAATATTTTTATTTTATATAATTTAAAAAAACATTCCTTTCATATTTTTTTTCATAAAATTCAAAAAGTATATCATTTGGAAAATGAAAACAATATTCCTTTAAAACTATTATGTAAAAAGTAAAAAATCGGTACAATTACTTTAATTAATCATTGAAAAATAGTAAAAATAATTTTGAAAACATTTTTAGAAAACATGGACATGGATGAAAAATATTCCCTATTAGATACTTAAAAAACAAAAACAATCCCAAAAATTGATGAGATTGTGAAATATAACCCTTACCGCTTTGGAAACTTTAGAATCATAAGCCCCATGAAAGAAAGAACCTAATATAGATATGTATAAAAAATAATTCTCAAAAGAATAATCATAAAGTAAATTATTGTGTAGTAAATATATTATAAAAAATAAACAAGCGGTGTATAAGGTATATGTCCCATAGAAATAAAAGTGATACAAAAATCAGTTACCTCAAGTTCACCTTGATTTGAAATCACTCTAACCTCTTATTCATAGAAATGAATCCTTTAGGTATCCTATAAAGGGATATAAGGTTGTTCTTTTGAGTAAAAAAACCTTTAAAATGTGTATATATAAATTTAGATGATAAATTGGTAGAGGTTGGTTGAGCTAGAAGGCTCAAAGTTATGTAAATAAGTGAGGGAGGATTTTCCCTTTTATAATGGAGGTGAGGAAAACTTTTGGAATTTCTCAAAAGAATAAATTATAAGAAATTCATTATCAATAAAAAAATTTCAAAATAGATATGTATTTAAATAAAAGGTTGGATATGGCTGTAATACAATAAAATAATATAATTTAGACAAATTTTTGTGTCATTTTAAACCTTATCATTTTGATTTTCTAATAGTTAACTAATTTTAATTTTAACTATGGTAACAACTTTTTCAATATAAAGGGTTGTATTTATTTTCTTATAAGGTAAAAATTAGACAATAAATGGGAAATATATTACATTTTAGACCATATCATATCTACCGTGTCTTATTTTAATGTTTTTATGATTTTAAAATAATTTAATAAAATATTATTTTGATAAAATATCATTATTGTCAATTTTGATACTATTCATTTAATTTAACTTCAAATTAATAAAGAAAAAAGGGGAATTAGAATATTTTTTTTAATTTCCCTAATATGTCCTATAGATATATATAATTATTGGTTCACATTAACTCATTAAAACTATATCACTTTTAATATTTTTAAAATCATTTCTTATATTTTTTTATTAAATGGAGAAATAATGCATTGGTGTTGGATAAGAAATTAAGGTCATTATATAATTACTAAAAATTTAAAATAAATTTCTATCATGAAAATAATTTTATTAATCTCAAAATAGATAATTATATTTATTCATAACTTATGTTTTTCCATATATGGACACATAAGATATATTATAAACAAAGAGTGTGACATTTTGTAACTTTCATTGATTTAGATTATATATAAGTCCTTTTCCAGGAAAAAAGTCAATTAAACAACTAAATTTTGAACCTAATACGATAAGGATTAAATTGAATACATCCAATAATAATTAGGATGAATAATTATGGCTTTATAAATTATTTTTAATCCAAACTAACTTGATTTACCCTTTACCAAGGTACGGAATTTTACCATGATTAATATTTATATTGAAAAAATAAAAGGTTCCTAATTACCAAATTTGAACCTCCTAATTCTAGATATTAAATTAATTTTTTCTAATTAATACCTATAAATATCAAAAAATAATTTCAAATTAAGTGTTCAAATTGCAGCAAAAACTACTTTTTAAAAAATACATTTTTAAGCATAAAACTACATTTATTCATATCCTATTTTTAGAAAAATAATTGTTAATTATTTAAAACATTTTATAAATTAAATAATATATATTTAATTAAAATTATTCACTAATAGTGATTAATTTAATTTATTAATAAAAATAAATTGTGCACATTAAAATACTTTTTCATAAAAGCATAACATTTTTTTCAAGTATTTTTCTTGTTTTCAATTCTAATCATTTAATAACTAATTAATTCCTTTTATAAATTTTTATATAGTATATTTTTTATAATTTAGTGATTTCTATTTATAATTGCTAATCCAATGACTATGTTGTAATGGTCTTTATCCTCCTGATCCATTAATTTTACAATCTTGGGTGTTGGAGGTGTTTTAGGGGCAACTTGAGAAGGATTTGTGGTGATCGAAGGAGGCATAGAGAGAGAATAGAAGATTTGGACGTTAAAAAGATAGAGGTTGAAGGAATACACATACTTTAAAGTTTACATGATGTGAAAGTAAGTTTCAAAACTTGTGAAGGAGGGTTCATGGGGTGTTACATGACATATAATAAATTCAGGATTTAATGGTTGAAGTGATGCGTTTTTCAGTGAAACATAAAACGTAACATTTACATTCCATTCAAGGGTCAAATGTTGTGTAAATTCTCTTTGTACCATGACTTTAAAGCCTACAACGTTCATATTTTTCCTCTAGTTCTACACCCCTATTATTTTCAAGAGACCCAGTGGCTTTCCCTCCTTCCACCTTGGGATTCCTTCACCGAGGATCAATCCTTGGCTTCCCATATTCAATTAATTGGATATGGTGGATTCATATTGGTGATATTTAGTGAGTTATTATCTATTTATCATGCATTTAATTCCCTTATTCTTCAAGATTCACTACAATTATATTTTTTATGGATTGGGCTGTGAGTTGGGATATGTATTGATTATCTTTGTGTGCGTTATAGGTTGATCTGTGAATTCCTTGTGTGGTTGTGGTTTATGGGTAGTTTTTTATTTTCACTATGGTTTTCAGTGAGATTGATAATCTTATTTAATGTAGGGTATCCACATTCTCACTCTTTTATGTACTATGTGTGGGATTTGTATGTTTTTTCTTACCTTTGGGTGGATAATAAGGGTCAACATAATTATTTAATTAATTGGAATTCCTAAAATTGATGGGTATGGGGAGTTATAACATGATTTAATAATTTGATATATGTTTTTGATGTTATTATTCTTTCTTATTTCCAATTATGAAAATAACAGTTGTTGGGAGCCTTTCTTTCATTGTAGTTGTTATGATGTGATGACCCATTCCATGTTGTTGTGTAATATCACCCTAAATAAAAGGATAAGAAATGTATATTTGGATAATAATTGGTCACCCCTAGATTATAGTTTGTGTGATTATACCCATGCTAATATAAATATGTATTGTGATAAAGACCCTGAATAAATGAAAAGCTGGGATATGTTACTGTTGTGTATGGATGTTCTTCTTGTGATGCTTTGTGTGGCTGGCAGTGGTTGTCTAGTGAAAATAGTGACCATATGGGTTGTGTACTATACAAGTAAGTAATGTAGTGGTTGGTTTTCATGGATGAGTTGTGGTAAGTTGTGCGAAATGATGCAATGAGGTTGTGACACAAAGGATTTGGCGTAATGGTTGTGGGGTAGAGGTTGTGACGCAGTGGTTGTGGTGCAGTGGTTCTAGAATAGTGGTTGTGGTATAATTGTTGTGGTATAGTGGTCATGGTAGCGTGGTTGTGGAGAATAGGTTATTGAACAATGCTTGTGGTGTATTGGTTATGGCATAGTGGTTGTGGTGCATAGGTTATGGCCTAATTGATTTGGTGTAGTGGTTTTGGCATAGAGGTTGTGGTGCAGTGGTGGTGGTATGTAGTAGTTATGGTTGTATGATAGATGATATGTGTGGTTTTTGTGTTGTGAGATGTCTTGGGAGATGTTTCATGATGACGATGATGGATGTGTGTTTCCATGACAGTGGTTATGTGAGCTGGGCCAGTTGTTTTGTGACATGGTTGAGTTAGTTTCCTTGCTATCCATATAATAAATGTTGATGATAAATGAATAAATTAATGTGTTGGAAATTGAATATATTGGGATGGAAGTTTATGTGTGGTAAATGTATTAATTAATAAGTGTGGTGAAACTGGTAAGTTGGAAGCAAAAAATATTATGTGGCTAGTGTGACAGTTATGTAGTGTGTTGCATATAGTGGTGGAAGCAGTTATGATGGTTGATGTATTGTATGTGGTGGGAACTAGCGTTTTTTATATGAAACCTCAGGTTGGGTATTGTGTGATATCTCTATACCATGTATGTTTATGTTATTTTATACTCACCCCACCCGATTTGGATAACCTTACGAATGCTCAAAGGTGCTGAGTTATGGGTTTTTTACCACAACATCCAGGATGGTAGTGATATGGATGGCTGTCTACCCCTTCCCCCACTCTTCCTTTAGTTGTGATGCGTGGCTCAGGTGCCTATAAGTGAGATGTGATGTTATGTGTGGCCCATGTGTCTACTTGTGAGTTGTGATGTGTTGGCTTAGGTATCTATGGGTGAGATGTGATGTATTGTCTCATGTGTCTATGGGTGATACATGATGTGGTATGATGTGATATCTGGTAGGGTCCATGCATGGTAGGAGGGGGGAATTATGTTGATGTATTTTAAATTCATGATATTTTACTGGTCCGGTTATGATTGTGATATGTGGCCTATGTGTCTGTAGGCAGGATGTGATGTGATATGTGGATAAGGTGTCTACAAACATGATGTGATGTGATGTGATGTTATAAAATCCCATTACTGAAATATTAGGTATGTATTTAACCTCATCATGGTTTTACTTTATCGTTTTCTGTATAGGGTCAATAAGGAATTAGCAGGATACTTATAATGGTGAAGTCACATATTTATTGGACTCTCATCTTTAACCAGTATTTTCTACAAGTTGCAGGAGGATTTCATGTCATGTAACTAGGTTAAATGTTGCGTAAGTGTTTCTAGGTTCAAGCTGTGAAATAGATTCACACTATAAAACATTACACAACATGAATATTAGTTTCATGTCGTGAATGATTTAAATAATGGATTTTTAATATGAGGTGATGGATTTCTTAGCGTACTTAAACACTGTGGATTTCACTATGTGTAAAGGAGTAACACATTGTGTAATTACTTTAGTAGGGAAGTTTTAGGGCACCGTTTGGGTTTTGGGTGCCCATTCAACCACTTGTTATCTTTTTTTATTGAACCAGAGCTCCTCTTCAATGATTTTTGGATCCATCGTTCCTTCCTGACCGATCCATTCGGTGTTCTATCTTCATTGTAGTTGCAATGAATCTCTCCATTTAAGTGATCTTTCTACTTCTTCATTTTCATTGATCACAATTTCTCCCTTGGGTTGCATCATTGAATACATTGATCTAAATTGGTGTTTCTTCTTGTCTTCTTCCACAATCTATTATGTGATCTTGTTTTAGAGGTTGTTCCCTTATCGGTTGTGGTGTGACATGTGTTTTTTATTGAGGTATGTGGTGTTTCACCTTCTCCACCAACCCTCTTTCTCAATTGGATCTGTCCTAAGATGTTTGGGTTGGATTAAAGGGTGTCTGTTGGAATTGTTGGGTTTCATCATTGGTGGATCCCATTACAAGCATGTGCGACCATAGTTTTATGGTAGGTGGTTCCATCTCTAGCCTATGTTGATGAAACTTATTGTTCATACTTTATAAATTTATTTATACATGGGATTGAAATGATTTGTGTGTGTATTTATTTTTTTAAGAAAAATGATTTTTCTCTAGTTATTGATAATTGGAAAGAAAAGTGGTATTTTAAAAGCATTGAAATAGATTTATGAAATGGGTTTGCAATGATTTTTAAAATAATTGGAATGAATTGTGAAAATCATCACATTGGTTACCTTGGGTACTTAGGTTGAAGGTTTAGCATGAGGCCATCGTCTATTTTTTGTGATTATCAGGAAGTTTTGTCCTGGGTATTTCTACTATTTCTTAAGCCCATTGTTCTATGGGATTGATATTGATATTATTAGGGGGGAGTTTAATCATGGGTTATTCCTCTTCTTCCTAGGACCATGTTATAGGAACTAGATTGTTCACTTGATTGATTATGGTATGATTAGTCTGCTAGTCTGACCCATAGTGATCCTCAGTACTGATACCTATGCTTTTATTTTGTATTTCTTGGATTTGTTATTTTAGCCTTGATATGGATGTTTATATTTGAAAAACATGATATGGAAAGTATTCATTGAAGTTGATATACCTATTTTTTTAACTGTGATAAAGGGGAAATGTTTAGCATGTTTTCTATAAAACTAATTTACAACATATCACGCCATGTTTTATTTAAAATGATCATACATGAATTGTTATACAGAGAATTGTTATGAAACACCTGGGTGGGATCCTACTAATCCTATTATCTCACACCATTCACACCTCTTCAGTGGTACATAGAGCTTTGTATGTCTTCCAATGAAATTAAAGGAAAATCACTATAGTGAGGAGGTAAGGTTTCGTGTTAGCTGGGTTGGGTAGCTGGTGGGAGTTCTTCCACACCGTCATATGAAGTATCTGTTTGATTTTGGTCCTTTACATTTGGACTTGTCCCTTGGAGTTTTTGACTACTTTTACAGTTGTTTTGTTTCAACTATTTTTCTTAAAATTATGGAATATATTTTATTAGATTTATTCTATTCCTTATCATTTCGTGTATATATATTCCATGTGTTTGATCAGGTTGGGAGAAATTATTCTCCCTAGTTTGATGTTTGATTCTTGGGTGCTATTCACCAGCCCACGGGAATCGGGAATTCCCTTTGGGTATGTGAAAGACCAGTTTGGGTTCTAGGTTTGAGGGTAACTCGGTTTGGTTTGTTACAAAATGGTATCAGAGAAAGGTTGTTATTTTCCCCTAATAGTCATTTTCTTGGGATATTTGTTAGACCAAAGATAGGATTATCAAAAATTGAGAGGTATGCTTCAATAAGTTCATGACCATCTATTATTGTGATGAGACTCAAGTTTCCATGGTATGTTGGGATATGTTTCTCTTGTTTTAGGTTTTTTTTTAAATCTCAGTGTCTACTTATGGGTTTTCTGGTTTAAACTGAGATTTGTTCTATTGTATGATAATTCTTATGTTTTGGTGTGTAACAGTATGCCTTCGAGATGTCTTCCACAAGTTCCTCAGGTGGGTGTAGCTGATGATCCTCAAGGGAATCCACTAATATATTATAATATCATCGAGACTATCATATGGGTAGTTTTTTCTATTGATCAGGATGTACCATGAGTTCAAAACCCAGTTGTTGAGGTGCAACCAGAAGATGGAGGAAAGAGAGATCGATCACGAGAATTATTGCATGAGAATCCACCATCATTTAAAGGAACGAATGAACCTCATAAGGAGGAGTACTGGATAGAGATGATCAATAAAATCATCAAATTTTTGGAAACACCTAAAAATATCTGGGTAAAGTGTGAAACATTCACTCTTAAGGGTTTTGACAAGCGATTGTGGGATTCTATGGTCCATGATGACAGACACATGGACTTGGATTTAAAGGGTCTCAAAACCCCATTCTTCTAGAAGTTTTTTCAAGAGTCGTTGATGCTGAAAAAGTCTATAGAGTTCCTATCTTTTTAATAGGGATAGAATTCATTTTCGGCATACACCAACTGGTTTTATTAGCTTGTCTGTTTTTCTTTGAATGTGGTAAAGAATGACCAGCTGAAGACTCAGAAGTACCTTCAAGGTTTGTGACCAGATATCATACTACAGGTGTTTATGTTGAATCTTTATAACTATGAGGATATGGTAGACAGAGATATGATTGAATAGATGTATATTGTTGGAAAGGTTAGATTTTACACCCATTCTATTCCATCCAGTGGTTGTTTCAATGGCATGCACAAGAAGAAGACGAAGTGGCAGGATCATCGCATGAGTGGTGGAGGTGGGTCTTAGCAGCGAGTCTCCTCTACACTATCTGAAACAGATAAAATTATGCCTATAAATTTCTATCAGTATGGTAAGGTCAGAAACAAAATTCATTCTTTTCCTATGCCCATGAAGATGTGCAATAGCTATGAACACATTGGTCACTTATAGTGCTTCTGTCAGGTTATGACTATGACTCATTATGAATTAGGTTCATCAGCTCCAAAGGCTACTATAGGATAGTTAGATGCTTCATGGACTAAAGGGATCCAACCATAGGCCTCAAGAGTGAATTACTTTCATTCAGTAGATGAGTGTTTAACATATAAGTCGATGCAGGTATGAAAATAGTGAGAGGCACTATCCTTATTGCATCTTCCATAGCAATTGATTTATTTGAAAATGGTTCCTCCCAGTCATTTACATCTATATTCTTTGTTAATATTATTAAACTTCCAATAGAACTTGTTCCCTTTGTAATGGAGTAAGATACAACTCTTGTTAAGAGTAAAGAGATGGGGTTTCAGTTTCCTTATTGTTCATTAATGATAGATGATGCGAAGTTCGTCTGGGATTTTCTTGTTCTTGATATGGATCTATTTGATGTAATAATCAGTATATATTGGATTGTTAATAATAAATCTGAGGTTGATAGTTATCATTAGTGTGTTTTGTTTCTTTCTGATGATGGGAGATCTTGTGTATTTCAAGGGGAGTGGGACTTGAGGTTCGGCCATGCAGGACCTTCCCACCCAGAGCTCAAGAATTCTTTTATCATCTATTATGATTGAGACTGATGAAATCTCTTCTATTTTTGATCTTCCCATTAGTGTTCAAGAATTTTCTAACTTTTCCCCAGATGACTTCTCTGGTATTCCTCTAGAGTGATAGGTAGAGTTTACGATTGACATGGTTCTAGGTACAGAGCCGATATCGATACCTTCTTATCATATGTAACCAGTGGAGATGAAAGATATTAAGATTCAGTTGGATGACCTATTAAAAAAATGTTTCGTTCACCCTAGTGTTTCTCCTTAGGAAGCCCCTATGCTTTTTTCAAAGAAGGAAGATAGTTCACTTTGGTTGTGTGTAGATTATCAGAAGTTAAACTAGGTAACAGTTAAGAATAAACATCCTTTTCCTTGTGTGGATGTTTTTTTGACTATCTAAAGAGGTAAAAGTGGTTTCAAATATTGATTTTCAGCTGGGTTACCATTAGCTCAGAGTTCATGAGTCTGATATACCAAAGACAACTTTTAAGAGAAGGTATAAATATTATGAATATATTGTGATGCCTTTTGGTCTAACAAAAAATCCTTTGGTTTTTATGGATTTAATGAACTAGATATTCCATCAATATATTTACACTTTTTTTTTGTAGTTTTAATGGATGATATTCTAGTTTATTTTAAATCAATGTGTGAGAATGAGCATAATCTGAGTTTACATATAGAAATTATGAGAAGTAATAGTTTATATAGAAGTATTTTGAAATTTAGTTTTTGGATTCAATAAGATAAATTATTAGGGAATAATATTTTTGAACATGGATTATTGGGTTATCCTAGAAAGGTGAAGACCGCCAGGTCTTGGAAGGAACCGAAAAATGTCTCTGAGATATGGAGCTTCCTTGGACTTACTAGATAGTACCTGCAATTTTTTAAGGATTTATCTAACCAAGTATCACCTTTTACTTATCTTACCTGGAAAGTGGTGAAATTCACATGGGATGAAAAGTGTTAGTCTTCTTTCAATGAACTGAAATGACTCCTGACATCAGCTTCTATTATGATCTTACATGAGCCTAGTAAATGATACATGGTGTTTTATGATGATTCTGGGGCTGGTTTGGGATACATACTTATCCAATATATCTATGTGGTAGCTTACAACTATTTTTAGATTTGACCACATGAGAATAATTACCCCATTTATGATTTATATCTTTCTACAATTATGCATGAGATTAAATAGTATAGGCACTATCTTTTTGGGGATAGGTTCACAGTCTTCTCAAATCATAAGAGTCTGAGTTATGTATTTTCTCATAAGGACTTGAATATCAGGCACAGATGATGGGAGGAATACCTTAATACGTTTGAATTCAATATATCCTACATCCCAAGGAAGGCGAATTCCATTGTAGACACTCTTAGTAAGAAAGTACCATTACAAGATGTTATGGAATTGAAGGAGGAGTGGAAACTTATGGGGATTTTATTTTAGTTTCACCTGGATGCTCAGGAGGATGTTTCCGGTGTGGTTCTAACTAGTTTTTAGTTATCATCATTGCTAATGGAGTCTATTTTATAGATTAAATAGTAGGATGATGAGTTTATAAAAATATGAGGAATCCTTTATGGTGGGGATACCATTTCTAGTTCTCTCTCTTCATTTGGCATACTCTACTTTTAGAAGCAGGTTGTTGTCCCAACATCTATTAGAATTTTAGTCTTGTTTAATTGTCACAGATCTTTGTGGGAAATTAATCCAAGAACTATAAAGTTGTATTATGACATGAGATGATGATTCTAGTGGTTGGGTATGAAGCATGAGATTACATGTTATGTGTCCCACTGTTGCACCACCAACAGATAAAGGTGGAGTACTTGAAACCCTCTGGTTTGCTTCATCCTATTTTAGTGTCGATCTAGAAATGGGATGAGGTATCCATAGATTTTGTTATTAGATTAAAAAAGACTCCCCATGAGATGAATTCTATCTAGGTGGTTATTGATCAGTTGATGAAGTCTTCTCATTTCATTCTGATCAAGTATACCACTATGGTTAAAGATCTGGGTAAGCTGTATGTGTATGAGATTGTGAGGTTACATGGGAGTCTTTATTCTATTATTCTGGATAGGGATCTTAGGTTTAACTTGAGGTTTTGGATGAGTCTCTAAGAAAAAAATGAGAACTTAGGTCAAGTTGAGTACAAATTACCATCCATAGATAGACAGTCAGATGGAGTGTGTAATTCAAATCCTGGAAGACATTCTTCATGCCTATATCTTAGACTTTCCTGGATCATGGGATAACCATATAGAACTAGTTTAGTTTTTTTGATAACAAAAGATATCAGTACTCGATCCGAATGGCTCCCATTTAAGCATTTTATGGTCTCCTATATAGATAACCTCTTTATTGGGATAATGTGTGAAGAGTATCTTTAGTTGGACTAGGTTTGGTTCAGAAGATGTTGGAAAATATTTGGGATGTACATCGATGCCTGTTTAAAACATAGAGTCAAAATATTTTGTATGAGGATCACCGACATCGTCCTTTGGAGTTTCCAAGTGGTGACTGGTATTTCTGGAAAGTTTCTCCTCGGTTGGGTCATTATCATCTTGGAAAATAAGGATAGTTGGCTCTGAGAAATATTAGACCATTTGAGGTCACTGAGCTACTCGGGAAGGTTTCTTATCGATTAGAATTTCCAATTTAGTAAATTGGTATTCATGATGTTTTCCACATGTCTCAGCTCAGTAAGTACCATCCTGATCCTGCTCATATTCTGAGTTGGGAATAAATTGAGTTAGATCCAGATGTTTTTATTTTAGAGAAACTAGTTGAGATCATTGAATCTAAAGTGAAGATATTTCATGGGAGGTTGATTTTATTGGTTAGAGTACTATGGAAACATAGATCAGATTCTCATGAGACTTGGGAATTAAAGTCATTGATGAGGGATCAATGACCTCATATTTTTCCAGGGATTACATATTCCGTATGAATTTCTAGGGAAATAAAGTCTTTATGGCGGGGAGTTTGTAATATCCCATTACTAATATATCAGACTTGTCTTTAACCTCATCATGGGTTTCCATTATCATTGTTTTTATAGGACTGAGAAGTAATTGGGAGGATACTTATAATGACAAAGTCATATATTTGTTGGAATCTTAGCCTTAACCAGTCTTTTATATAGACTACAAGAGGATTTTGCACCGTGTAACTAGGTTACATGATGTGTGAGTGTTTCTGGGTGAAATATGTGAAAGATATTCATGCTGTGAAAGTTTATATGATGTGAAGATATATTTCACATCATGAATGATTTGAATAATGGATTTTTAATTTTAGGTGAAAAATTTCTTGACGTACATAAACACCATGGATTTCATGACATGTAAAGGAGTTACATGTTATTTAATTCCTCAAGAGGGGAAGTTTTATGGTACCATTCGGGTTTTGGATGCCCATTAGACCAGTTGTTCTCCTTTTCTATTGAACTAAATCTACTTTATGATGATTTTCGGACTCACCTTTCCTTATCGATTGATCTGTTTGACATTCGATCTTCATTGCAGTTGCGGTGCATCTCTCTGGGTAAGTGATATTTCTATTTCTTCATTTCCATTGAATGTGGTAGAACCCTTGGGTTTCATAATTAGATATGTTGATCTAAATTTGTGTTTCTTATTGTCTTCTTCCAAGATCCATTGTGTGATCTTGTTCTAGAGGCCATTCCCTTGTTGGTTGTGGTGTGGTGGGTGTTTTTTGTTGAGTTATGTGGTGTTTTCCCTTCTCCTCTAACCCTATTTCTCAACTAGATCAATCCTAATATGCGTGGGTTTGATTAAAGGTTCTTCGTTGTCATTTTTGGGTTTCTTCATTGGTGGATCCCATTGCGGGCGTGTGCAACATGGGTTTTGTGGTAGGTGGTTCCATCTCTAGTATATTTTGATAAACCTTATTGTTCCGAATTTATAAATTGATTTATACATGAGATTGACATTATTTTTCTGTGTGCATTGAAAAGAGTTTTTTTAAGAGAAATGGTTTTTCCCTCATTGATGATAATTGGAAATAAAAGGGGGGTTTTCAAATCATTGAAATGAATTTCTAAAATGGGTTTGAAATGGTTTTTTCAAATCATTGGAGAGAATTGTGAAAATAATCACATGGGTTACCTTGGGTACTTAGGTGGAAGGTTTAGGTTGAGGCCATCATCCATTATTTTATGATTATAAGGAGGTTTTATCACGGGGAATTCCTTTGTTACCTAGGACTGTTGTTCTAGGGGATTGATATTGAAATTGTTGGGGGGTTTACTCATGGGGTATTCCTCTTCTTCCTAGGCCTGTGTTCTAGGAGTTGGATTATGAACTCGATTGTTTATGGTATGAGTAGTATTTTAATATAACCTATAATAATCCTTAGTGTTGATACCTATGACTTTTTTATTTCTTTTATTTTTTGTTTTATCCATGATATGTATGTTTATACTTGAGAAAGATTATATGAAAAATATTATTTGAAATTGATATACCTGATTTTATTTTTTTTGAACTGTGATAAAGGGGAAATGTTTACCATGTTTTCTATAAAACTACTTTACTACTTATCATGTCATGGTTTATTTAAAATAAGAATAACTGAATTTTTATACAGAGACTTTTTATGGAATTCATGGGTGGGATCCTACCGATCCTATTAGCTCACATACTGCACACCTCTTCGATGGTGTGTAGAACTTTCTATGTCTTCTAATGTAGGTAAAGGATAGGCACCACAGTGAGGTGGTGAGGTTTTGTGTCAGCTGGGTTGGGTAGATAGTGGTGAGATGGTGGGAGTTCATCTACGCCATCACATAGAGTAGCTGTTTAATTTTGGTCCTTTGTAGTTGGACTTGTCCCTTGAAGTTTTGACTACTTTTTACAGTCGTTTTCTTTTTGATATTTTTCTTACAATTATGGAATATATTTTATTATATTTCTTCTATTCTTTATCACTTTATATATATATATATATATATTCCATGTGTTTGAGCAGGTTGGAAATTTTTTTCTCTCTCTGGTTCGATGTTCAATGCCCGGGATCTTGTTGATGGGCCCGTGTTGATCGGTAACTCTCTTCAGGTATGTGATGGATCAGATTGGGTGCTAGGTTTGAGGGTAACCTGGTTTGGTTTGTTAAAAAATATTACGACAATCCCACATCGAAGGAGGAGGATCATGAAGCACCCCTTTATAAGGTGGTGTGGATACCTCTCCCATAATTTGGCCTTTTTTGGGGGATGTTTGAGGGACAGAGCCTAGGGAATGAAAAACCATATGGGCTAGGCCCAAAGCATACAATATCTTGATTGTGGGTTGGACTAGGCTATTACAAATGGTATCAAAGCCAGTGTCCATTTGATGTGCCAACAAGGATGTTGGGTCCTTCTAGGGGGAGGATTACAACAATCCCACATAAAAGTAAAAAACAAGAAGTACCCCTTTATATGGTGGTGTAGATACCTATCCCATCTTGAGAACTTTTCCTAGGTTATGTTTGAGGTTTACAGCATTGGGAAAGAAAAACCATAAGATCTTGGCCCAAAGAGGACAATATCAAGATTTTTGAATGGATTGGGCCGTTACAGATGTGATATGTGTTGAAGGGATGAGAGCATAAGATGTTAGACATTGGGGTGTGAGAGAAGAAAATATATTGGGAAGAGACTATAAATAACCTTGATTTATTATGATAGAGATGCTATATTTTTATATTGGATGCATGATTTGGTGAGTGAGCCATGGTGAGGTTAGGTTTGGTTAGATGACCTATAAATGTGCTTATTGGTTTCACTTTTTGTTCACTAGCGCGTTAGCATTCTCTTTTCACAAGTGTACTTGAGGTTTTTGTTATGTCCATACTGAGTATACCAATTATGGTCACCATACATATATAAAATATTTTCAAGTTTTTAAGAGGACTTTGAAAACTAATCTAAACATTAGTAGTTGGGTTGGAGTTTCTATTGAGTTGCTATTGTAGACTTTTGTTTTTAGTATTTACTTCAAAGAATTTTATATGTATCCATTTTACTTATTCATGAATTATGGGATGGTTTTTGTTTTACCTTTATATCGTATTTTGGAGTTTTTTTGTGACTACTCATCCTATTTCCCAATGCTATTTTATTTATAGAGGGTAATTCCTCCCATATTGTGAGATTTTTTATACCCTTGATGCTAGTCTTCATCTCGGGGGCTACTAGAGGTGGGAGTAGAGGGGTCATTATACCTCTCCCTTCATTATAACATATTTGGTAAGAGGGGGTCATGATAGAGTGGTATCGGAGGTGATGGTTGAGAGATAGTGTGGAATTTGGAGTTAGGATTAGTGATTATTGCATGGGTTGGTATGGAAGTAGTGCTAGTTGACCTTGGTACGTGAAATATGATAAGGAGGATGGCTAGGAAATGAGATTTTAGGGAACCCATGATCTATTGAATGGAATATGAGCTTATTGTATGACCAAGTGAGGTGGACTTTTTTGCTGTATAGAGACCTAGGAGAGGTACATGCATCATGATGACTGGTGTTCTTGTTTTAATTGGGTTTTTTTGGAAAATAAAATGAATAAATTAAATAACATTTTATAAAATTCGATGATATTAGGTTTAGGATATTCTACTTGTTTTTAGGAATGGATCTTTTTTGTCATCCATGAGTTGCTCATGAAGTTGAGGGTTAGTAGGCTGACTCAATTGATCGTTGGATGGTTGACCTAATAGAGGAGGATGAGTCATGGTAACGATCTTTTCATGCCTTTCAAAACTAGAGTTTGGGTAAGTACATGGGGAGTGTCTTATATTTGAAGATATAGTGATAGATAGAGGATTTAAAGATCACTTTTGGTATGATCTAATAATGAATTGAGTTTTTTGGTACCATTAGAAGTTAGTAAGATATGGGGAGCTTCACGTTAGTGGTGGATGCTGTTTCTTGGTGACCTTAAGGAGGAAGATTTGTTATGGATTGAATTTTAAAGGGATTTTGAGTAGATTTTATTTAAATGATTATGAGGGTATCCCAAAAGAAGGAGCTTCTCTCCCTTAAGTAGGAGAGTCTTGGATCAGGTTCAAGGATCTCCTACACTTTTCTCAAAATATTTTCCCAAACAAGGAGTCCATAGTGCGACATCTGGATGAGGCTTTGTGTCTAGTGAACAAGTATGTGGTCACTTTGTTTATTCTCTCTCTATATCTAGAGATAAAAAATCTAGGATATAGAGTATATTATTTCCTTAAGAGTTTACCTATAGTTGGGAGGGTAGCAGGGTGTTTCAAGGAGCAGGGCTTTGGGCAATGGGGAATGGGTGTTCATGAAGTTAGGGTTTTATTCAGTGGGGAACTGTCCATGGATGTTTTTTCCTTACCAGCAAGGATAGGTGGTTTTCAAGAACCTTTTGATGATTTTCCATTTGCATGACATATCTATGGTAGATATGGGCACTGATTGGGTCAGTGTCTAACCAATCATGGAGGTCAGTTTTAGATGGGAGGTTAGACACCTTTTTACCAGCATTAGATGCCTCTGAGATAGTTCCAGTGATAGAGACCATAGGTTTTTCAATATATATAGTAGGAAGAGTTGGAAGAGGGAATTATTATGATGGTTCCCATACATAGGGAACTAGGATAGAATTCAATTGTGGAGGCCGATAGTAGGTAGGTAGAAGATATGGTCATTTTCAAATGCACACGTTAGAGGTAGAAGTGTTAGCAGTGTTGGGAGTTGTTCGAGGTATGATCAGTTTATCATATACCCCTTTGTATTATTTGTTTTATTCATGATCCTCACAAAACTTTGTTGGTATTTATTTAGTTTTTATGATGGTACTGGATGTGAAGAGGCTTCCAGTTCCCCATGCATTACCTACACTAGTTGGTGGCTTGACTTCTTTGTTTGATGTGTTCCAGGAATATAAACTAGTGATAGGGAAACACCATTCAATGGGGGACTTATTATTTTTATAGATACATATATATGATGTTATCCTTATTATGGAATAGATGTATTTTGTGCATTCATTCATCAACAACTTTCAAAGGAGAGTCTTGTTTTATAACATGGTGGGTTAGTGAGTGGTGTTCTTTGGAGAGTGAGATTATCAGTTGGGTGGTAGAAAATCAAAGCCTATTTTTTCATAGTTGGAAGATATGTAGAATCTTTGGTTGGGGACTCTCCGAGGTTTTAGATGAGTTCCTAGATATGTTCTCATAGGAGGTTATGACACTATCTTCTCAATGTGATGTTGCGTTTGGGATAGAGTTGCACATGGGTGCATATCCAATTTCTATGGATCCATATCAGATGGCACCCACATAGTTGAATGAGTTGAGGCAATGGGTAGATTAACTAACATAGAGGGATTTCATAAAACCTAGTGTTTCATCGTGGGGTGCTCCAATGTTTTTCACCAAGAAGCAGGATGGTAGTATGAGGTTGTGTATAGAATACTAGATGTTGAATCAGGTAACAATCAAGAATTGTAACCCTATTCCTAGGATCGATGATCAATTCGACCAATTGATAGGATATAGTTGGTTCTTGAAGATTGATATGAGTCAAGATATCACTAGTTGGGGGCGAAATATGAGGATATTTATAATACCACCTTCATATTTAGGGATGGGAAATTAAATTTCATAGTCATGCTATTTGGTGTTACGAACACACCATCTGTGCTCATGGGGCTTATGAACTCTGTGTTCTGTGATTTCCTATACCGTTTCATCACTATATCTATTAATGATATATTGGTTTACTTAAAGTCATAGGAGGATCATTCCAATCATCTCAGAGATTTTTTGATGGTCCTTCGACACCACCAACTTTATGTGAAGTTGTATAAGTGTGAGTTTTGGATGAAAGAGGTGTGTTTCCTTAGACATGAGGTGTCTTAGTAGGGTGTGGAAGTGGACTCTTCCAGTGTATAAGTAGTTTTTCATTGGTAATAACCCAAGAATGTGGTAGAGGTTTTCAATTTATTTTCTCTCAAGAGTTATTATCAGAGGTTTTTACTCAATTTATATCGAGTTAAATCCTTAATAACAGTGTTGAATAGGAAGGAACATGATTTTTTTTGGTCAGATAAGTTTCTAATAGAATTATGTTACCTTAAGGAGAAGTTGGTTTGTGCTTCAGTGCATTAGTTTCTATAGGAGGGTGTGTTTTTTTTAGATTTCTTATGATACGTCCTATCTGGGATTGGGATGTGTGTTGATGCAGTAGAGATTAGTGATCTATTATGGGTATATGAAGTTACATTTCTAGGAGTGTAACTATAAAACCCATGTTCTGTATTTTTCATAATTTTTGTTCATGCTAAAGTGGTGGAGGCATTACCTCAGTGGTGAGAATTTTGTGGTTTTCATGGACCATAAGAGCCCGAGATATGTTTTCTCTCAATGTGATCTGAATCAATGTCAGTGAAGGTAGATGGAGTTTCTTTAGGATTATGATTTTGAAATATCTTAAATCATAGGTAAGGGTAATTTATTTTCCAATGCATTGAGTTGTAGTTCTCTAGATGATTTTTATATGGAGTCAACAGATGTTTGGAAAGTAATAAAGGAGCTTGTAGCGATGCATCTTGACATTAGAGAGAGAAGTGGATGAGTTTTTCTTTATCATATGACATTGGAGTTATATTTAATTAAGAAGGAATAAGAGTTTCAATGGGGAGACTCAAAGGAATAGGTGATGCATGATCATGTTGTCCATGGTGATTCTTCTAAGGGATGGTTTGAGGATGGTTGGAACTAGGTGTTGTTTCAAGATAGGATGTTTGTCCCATAGGTGATGGATGAGGGAGTTCTCCATGAGTTTTGAAAATCATATTTATCATTACATACAAGTGTGAAAAATATGTATCATGGATTTAGGAGAAAACTTTAGTTTCCATGTATGAAATGGCCAGTAGTGGAATTTTTGGAAAGATGTCTAGTTTTTCAGTAGGTGAAAGAAGAACACTATGTTATGAGTGGTTTGTTGTTGTCCCTAAATGTTCCTAAGTGGAAATGGGAGGAAATTTCTATGGATTTCATCATAGGATTTCCCCAATATTAGGGAGTTTGTGATTGTTTTTTGCTGATAGTGTATAGTTGTTGAAATCTGCTCACTTTTTAGCGATCTGTGAGTTTCATTCCATGGTTTTTAGCAAGGAAGTACATGGATGATGTGGTTTGGATTCATGGGGTACTAAGGACCATAATATTTTATTAGGATACTCATTTTAACTCATTATTATAGAGGGTATTGAATCATGATTTTTTCTCCCAGTTGTGCGTTAACACTTCTTTCCACCCCCAAAAAGATGGACAGATGAAGCAGACCATCAAGATGATAGAGGATATGTTTCAGGCATGCATCTTAGACTTTAGTGGATCTTAGGAATGAAACTTGACTTTGATTGAGTCTTCATAAAACAATAGTTATCACTTATCCATTGGTATGTCTTCTTTTTATGCATTGTACAGGCGACCGTTTCATTCTCTATTTTTCTGGATGGAGGTTGGAAAGTCAGAAGTTCATGGTCTTGATGCAGTGTAGAGAATAAATGAGAAGATATAGTTGGTTCATGAGAAAAAGTGGGTAGCTCATGAACATAATAAGGCCTATGATGATTCTGGGTAGAGGCCCTTGGAGTTCGAGGTTGGAGACAATGTGTTCTTGAGAGTCTCATCTGGATGTGGGTAATAGAGGTTTGGCAGAAAGAGTAAGCTTTATCTCCGTTTTTGGGAACTTTGAGGTGTCAGAGAAAGTTGGAGAGGTGTAATATCTGTAGGCATTGACAACATAGTTGTATAGGATCCACAATGTCTTCCATGTGTCCCAGATTTTTTAATATCTTCATGATGAATTCCACATTAGTTAATGGGGATATTTGGATATTGAAGATGATGTGATGTTTGTGGAGCGGCTAGTAGAGATATAAGATCATCAAGAGAAGGTGCTACATAGGTGAACCATTCCCTTGGTTAGTGTGTTATGGAAGCATAGTGGCTTGAAGGAGAGTACTTAGGAGTGAGATACATAGATTAATTCCTATTACCCAGATCTATTTTAAGTTTTTTTTTTCTTATGATGTGATTCTTGGATATTTATATGTTAAGAGATGTGTTATTTCTCTTCATGTGTGATGTGTAATAAAACCACTGACATATGGAAAGTGGAGGACCTAATTCCTAATCAAGATGCATTAAATTATATGTGGTTAAACCCATGTGGGTGACTCAGTGCTTCCCAGAGTAGACAATATCACAACATAGAGGATGGAATTCTCTAATTCGTATGTTCAAGGTAGTGAGGTTCGTTGGTTGCGATGGTTGTTGGTTTGAGCCGTGTAGAGGTTGGATGGTTGTGAAGTTGTATGTGTAGTGTGTAGTTTCTTTTGGATGATATTTGAAGAGACCCAATCTTTATATACATGGAAATTACGTTAATTTTGCAGAATACTTAATACATAATAAAAACAGACACCAAAGGACCGTAATAGTTTAGTGTCTTTGGAAACTCGGAATATAATCTTCTAATCTTGGTGAAAGATCTTAAACATCTCCCATTAAGATCTTCTTCCTTTTTTTCTTACCTAAAACCTTTCTTTATATACTGGTGAAAATAAAACATATAAAGGGTGAGCTCAAATGCTCAGTAAGGGTAAGCATTGGGAAAATAAAACAAACCATATACATTTGAACTTCAAAACATGAGCATAATATTTAAACATCAAAATCTTGAGCAATGACATAAAACATGACAGTACATAAGGCATATATCATAATGGATCATCAATCATGATAAAATAGCATGGGAATAAAGCATGTAATTTTGGAAACCAATAAGAACATGTTATGATTTCCATAGTAGCCAAGGCATTGCTGCTAAGACCATCTTAGTGGACAAAGTCCCTTTCTGAATCGAGTTCACTCCTCGTTCCAGTCCTATAACACTGAACCAGATTAACTTACCATTCCAGCCATGTATATCTCATGAGATATAAATCTTTACCCAATGCATGGGAGGGAGATATAAGTCCCACCCATCTCATAATGAAATCATTCTTATGTGTTCCACAACATAAACACGAATCATTTATCATAAACCAAAGAATAAAATGGGTTTCATAAATATCTTCCCATCATAACATAATCCATATAAAAACAAATGGATATCATTTCATCATAAGAAAAGTGAAACCATGTAAATCATAGAGATATTATACTTGAAACATAAACATATTAAATAATTTCATCTTATATGGAAAATAGTTTTGATAAAATACTTGAAATGAATTCTTGATGAAAATATCCTTTCTTTTTCAAAATAATTTTATTTTCACAAAATTCAATGAAATTTTAAAAGAAAAGGATTTTTTTGAAAATAGTCATGAAATATTTTAGAGTAAGCTTCAGGAAAATGAGGCTTTATGAAACCGTAAAAATCCGTTCACGCCGTATAAGTTAAAAATAACATTCTCCTCGTACTTTTGTCGGAAAAGTCAAAAAGTTCCTCATGTGGTAAAAAAAAGTAAGATTCCTTTCATAACATGTGGTAAAATTAAAAAATGGGTAAAAAGGACATTAAAAATACATGAAAACATTTTTATAAAACATGGACATGAATGATAACAAGACCCCCATTAAATATTTACGAATAAACAATCTCGGATAAGAACGAGATTGGAATAGTTATCCCTTACCTTATGTCTGATATGCTTCATATGTATCCGAACCTCTTGTATAATGATTTAAATAATGTCATTGACTTATTAAAGAATCATATTAATTGTTATGATATCATATATGGTTCACTTATGACTTTATATTACCCATTCTTTTGTAAATTCCATGTTAAAGCAGCGTTTTGGGTAAAATCGTTTCATTTATCATCCGTGTTTTGACTTATAATTACTAATATGATTACTTAGATCATGATTAATTAATTACAGAATAAAAAACATGATTTATATATAATATATATTAAGAATATACATATATATAATAGATCGATAAATGGAAAGAAATACACCGTTCATGGAGACGGTAGGCCGTACATACACATGAACACTATTTTTCGTTTCCTTATTGAATTGAATGGAATTAAGTAGATGACATACATATATACATACATAAATCCAGTAGAATTATTATGTAATATATTTCATGATTACTTATTATATATACTTTACAATCATTCTTTAATTGTTAACATGGAAAATGAATATCATCGCGTTGTGGAGACGGTAATCCGTACGTACGCACGAGTGATGATTTCATTCCCATATTTATTGAATGGAATTTGAGTGGATTATATAATATCTTATAATCAGTATGATGTTATAAAAATCATATATAGTTATTCTTTACACCATTATACCCATCCAAGTAAGGTGGTGGTGGAAAAACTGATTAAACCACGGCGTGGAGACGATATTCCGTACGTACGCACGCGCAATGATTTTGTTTTCTGTAGAATGGATAGAAGGTGAAATAGGGTTGTTTAATATTTATAATAACATATCATTATATAAAAAATACTGATGTTATTACTTTAAAATGAAATAACTAAAGAAGAGGAATTAGAAGAAGAAAGAAACTTGAAAGAGTCGGTAGAAGAGATTACCTCTTCCTCGACGCACCTCATTTGAACTTCTTCTTAGGGAACTAGAGTTGGTATTTTGAGAATACCAGAACCTCTATGATATAACTAGAGAGGTTGAAAAGAGTAATTGGTAGGGTTTGGCCGAGATTCAAGGCATAAAAGGGTGTGAAGAGAAGAGGGAAGGGGTGCCTTTTTTATAAGGGAGGAGAGGGGCACCTTTGGAAAAAATTAAAATATTATTTTATATTAAAGTCATATTCGGTTTATAATAGATACAAATTGATTTATTTCGAAGATAAAGTTGGTATGGGTCGAAATAATCTCATCCAATAGTTTTTAGACAAGTTTAGGTTACTATTTTAACCTTATCATTTAGATTTAACTCTAAGTTAAATAATTTAACTTTTACCGTGTCTTCTTGTTTTCTTACACTATATGGTTAATAAAATTACTATAACACGTCAAACGAAACCCAAGTGGTTCATTATTAATATATATAACCTTATCTAAGTTATTTGGCCGAACCTTAGATTTTTAGGAATATAATAACAATTAATAATATAATATTTGTTTTGAAAACTATTTTATGTCAATTTTGACACTATTTGGTAATTGATTTTTGTGAAAATCATAACAACATGATTAGTTCGAAAAAAGTTAAATGAACCAATACTAACATGTCATATTAACCTATAAAATTAGTGTAATTCATAAAAAGTCTAAAATTACATTTATTTGGGCATTTATAACATCGATTATGTTAATATTTCATTAATAAGGTAATTATTTCATCATCATTGTGTCATAAATAAATTAGATTATTTAATGTCTAAAAATTATAAATAAAATATAATTATTTAGAAAATATTTTTAGCTTTCTAATTAATATTTATATTCTAATTTATCTTATGTATAACCCTATATTAAAAATGTTTATTTATTAAACTTTGATTTTAACTATTTTAACTCCTTTTAAAATAAAATAATAATAAGTTTCCTAATCTAATCCAAGTGGACCTAAAGGGTAATATTTTATTCCTAAGGTTGTTTTTTGTCAAATTACTCTTATCCAATAGAATTAGGACATGTTTTAGGGTAATAATAATATCATTTTTACCCTTAATTACCTTATTTACTTTTAACTGTGGTAAATAAAAGTAAAAAAGTTACTATTCAAAAAAAATTTATCTTATTAAACCACATTTTACTCCTTGATATTAACCATGTCTCTCAGATTTTTGAAATTCCACTCACATAAGCGGTAAAATTAAGTTTTATGTAAATTTTCAAATTCTCCTAGGAGGTGGGTAAAACACAGTGAAAAGTTCAATAAAAATTTTTATATATCTAAAATTATTATAAAATGACTCAAATGAATTACATTGAACTTATATATGTATTTTGTATCAATTTTGACCTAAAATAAATTTAAATAAAATAAATAATTATTTAAATAAAAAGTCGGTTTTTAAATAGTAACATAGTGTTTTCACTATTCATCAAAAATTGAAAGTTTTTAGAAAAATACCAAAAATTCACCCTAGACTAATTTAGATATTCCAAATCCAAAAATGAAGTCCATTTTAAAAGATAAAATTTATAAAATTTCAAAAAGTGGGTATTACTATTTATAACGGCTAATTCATAATAATATTATAATAATATATCGTTTAGTGAAACTTGGTATTGCGTACTACACACGCTATCTAAGAAGATCTTGATTGCGTGTAATGAAATCCAAGTCAGGGCTGCGTGTAGTGAAATCTCCATTTGGTGTTGTGTATAACATAATCAAAACTTATTTCATTTATACATTAAACAAAATCTATACTCAATGTTGCATAGAATAATTTCTACAAAACGAACTTGAAATTGTGTGTAACACAAGCCAATAATAGTGTTGCGTATACTGCAATCTAATACGGTATTGCGTATAGTACAAGCTAATCTTGGTGTAGTGTATAATAGAAGACATCAAATAAATTAAAAATAATATATCTCATAAAATCTCAGGGTGTTACAATATTGGATGTTTTGGTGATGTGGATGTGACGTGATGAGGCTGTGTGAGATGTCTTGTGGCCATTCGGTTTGGCGTGTTTGGATGGTGTTAGCATTGAAAAGTAATGATATCCTTGAGAGGTATCTCACAGGGTGATTGTTCAGATCCCTTTTTCTTTTAGGGTTGGTTTTGGATTATTGAGGGTGATAATTATTTGAGAGGTATCTCATGTAATGGTCCATATCCTCCCGGTCCATTACCTTGATAGTTTTGGGTGTTAGAGGTGTTTTAAAGGAGGCTTGAGGAGGTTTTATGGTGCTTGGAGGAGGCCTAGAGTGATACCAGAGTTGTTGGATACTAAGAAGATAAAGGTAGGAGGAATACACATAGTGTAAAATTTACAAAACATTAAAGTAAGGTTCACATCCTGTGAAGTATAGTTCACATCTTGTTACTTGATAATTAATAAATTTGGAATTTAATATTTTCGGTGATGATTTTTTTTATAGAAACTTAAAACCCAACATTTACATGCCATTTAAGGGTTACATGCCTTGTAAATTCCCTTTTTTGTCTTGGATTTAAAGACTAAAATTCTCAGGTTTTTTCTCAAACACTACACCCCTCTCATTTCCAGGTGACCCAATGGATCTCCCTCCAACTTCCTTGGGATTCCATCATCAGGGATCGATCCTTGGCTTCCCATTTTCAATTTTTTGGATCCAGTGGATACCTATAGGTGATCCATTGTGAGTTTATATCTATTTCTCATGAATTTCCTTCAATTATTTTTCATTGATTCACTATGGTGATGTTGTTTTGGCTTGGGATGTGAGTTGGGATATGTTTTGATGACCTTTGGGTGTGGTGTAGGTTGATCTCTGACTTCCTTATGCAATAATGGTTTCTAGGGATTTTTTTATTCACCCTATAGTGCATAATGAGATTTGAAATATTATTTATGGCAGGGGATCCTCATTCTCACTCTTTTTTGTGATATTTATAGGACCTACATGATTTTCTTACCTTTTTGTGGATATTATGGGTTGAAAAAATTATATAATTAATTTTCATTTTTAAAATTTATGGGTAGGGGGAGTTATTACATTATTTACTACTTTGATATATGTTGTTAATATTATTATTCATGCCTATTTCCAGTTATGAAAATAACATCTATTGGGATCCTTGTTTTCACTATATTTATTATACTGTGATGACCCTTTCTATGTTGTTGTGTGGTCACACCCTAAATAAAAGGCTAAGGAATGTATATTTTGGATAATAAATTTTCCCTAGATTATGGTTTGTGTGACAATACCCATGATAATATAAACAAGTAATGTGATAAAGGCCATGAATAAATGTGAAGCCAAGATGTGTTTCTGTTGTTTGTGGTTATGCTTCTAATGATGCCTTTTGTGGATTGTAGTTGTTGTGTAATGAAGTTTGGGACAAACTATGTTGTGTAGTATTTGGATCGGTAAAATGATTGTTGGTTGGAATGGATGTATTGTTGGTAGTTTTGGAATAGAGGTTTTTCTGTAGTGGTTGTGGCACAATGGTTGCGGCATAAAAGTTTCAGTATAATGGTTATGGAATAGAGATCATGACATAGTGGTTTTGGAGTAGTGGTTGTGGTAAAATGGTTGCGGTATAATGGTTGTGGTGTAGTGGTTTCAGCATAGTGGTTTTGGTACAATGGTTGCAATGTAGTGGTTGTGGAACAGTGGTGGTGGAACGTAGTGTTTGTGGTTATATGATGGATTATATGTGTAGTTCTTATGTTGTGAGATGGATTGGGAGATATGGCATGGTGACGATGGTGGATGTGTAGTGCTGTGATGGTGGTTATGCGAGTTGGGCCAGTTATTTCATGGTGTGGTTGAGTTAGTTACCTAGTTATATGTGGATTAAATGATTATGATAAATGAATAAATTAATGGGTTAGTAATTGAATATAATGGGATGTAAGTTGATGTGTGGTACATGGATTAATGAATAAATGTGGTGAAACTTGTAATCTGAAAGCGGAAAATGTTTTGTGGCCAGTGTGTTAGTTGTTTGGTGTGGTGCATATAGTGGTGGAAACAGTTGGGACAGTTTATGTATGGTAAGTGGTGGTGATGTGGTGTGTTCTAGTGTTGTTGATGTGAACCCTTAGTCTCGGTATTGTGTGTTATCTATATACCATGAATTTTTTTTATACGCACCCCACCTGAGTTGGATAACCTTACCAATGCTCAGAGGTGATGAGTTCCTCGTAGTGATACAGATGGCTGGCTAACCCCCTCCGTTAATTTTCCTTCAGCTATGATATGTGACCCAGGTGTCTACGGGTGAGATGTGATGTGATGTGTGGCCCATGTGTCTATGGGTGAGTGTGATGTGTTGGCCCAGGTGTCTATGGGTGAGATGTGATGTGTTGTACCAGGTGTCTATGGGAGAGATTTTATGTGGTGTAATGTGATATATGGTGGGGGTCATGCATGGTAAGAGGGAATAAGTTTTATGTTCTTCATGTTAATGATACCCTTCTGCATTGGTTTTGATTTTGATATGTGGTTCAGGTGTCTATTGGTGGGATGTCATGTGATGTGTGGCCTAGGTGTCTGTGGGTGGGATTTGACATGATGTTATGCGATATTTCAGGAAGGGATACGAACATAGGGTGTTCGATGTTGGGGTGTGAGAGCATAAAATTACTAGGGAAGAGGCAACAAGGTGCCTTTATTTATTATGATCTTGAAGCTATATTATTATAGCGGATGCATGATTTGGTGAGTGAGTCAATGTGAGGTTCAGTTTGTTAGATGACCTATATAGGTTCTTGTTGGGTCTTCTTTTTGTTCATTGTCATATTAACAATCTATTTTCACTTGTTCACTTGAGGCCTTATTTATTCCCCTACTAAGTATAGCTGTTAGGCACACCCTATGTATATAAACTATTTTTAGGTTTCACGAAGGACTTTGCGGACCAATCTGGACATTAATAATTGGGTTGGAGTTTCTGTTGAGTTACTTCCATATACCTGTCCTTTTGGAATTTAATTCAGATAATTTTATGTATTAGTTTTATTTAATCATGCACAGTGGGAGGGTTTTCAGTTTACCTTTATATCATATTCTAGAGTTTTTTGGTGATTGTTTATCCTATCTCATGATACTGTTCTATTTGTAGAGGGTAATACCTCCCATATTGAGATATTTTTATACACTCAGTGCTAGTTTCGAACCCATGAACTGCAGGAGGATAGACTCATGGGTCATTATTTCTCTCACTTCATTGTGACATCTTTAGTGGGAGGGGGTTATGACATTGGTTATAGTAGAAAAATAATATTTTAATAATGTTACAGAGTTTTTTTAAACATGAAGTTATATACAAAGAAAGATTCAAAGAAATCAAATTATTTTAAAAGAAATATTTCCTAAAAATCTTAGAGTGTTACATTATACCACCCTTAAAATGAATTTTTCCCTCTAAACTCATAAATTTAATACAAATAGATTTTGAAAATTATTCCCAATAACATCCTTAGGTTCCCACATAGATTCCTCAAATTGGTGGCTTCACTAAAAAAAATTTGACCGGGTGAGTGGTCTTATTTCATTTCATTTTATCACTACGACTTAGAATCTCTACCAGTTGTTCCCCATAAGAAATTTATTTCTCCAAGATATGACCTCTATGTTAAGTACATGTGAAGGATCATTTATATACTTATGAGAAATATATGAAACACATCATGAAATTTAGAGAGATTTTATGGAAGTTACAATCGATAAGATACTATCTTGATATGATCGATAATTTAAAAAGGACTGATATACCTAGGGATTTGCTTGACCTCCTTTATAAATATCATCATCCTATTCCAGGGAGATATTCATAGGAATAAATTATCACCAAATTAAAACTCTAGATATTTCCAATGACTGTCAACATAATGGTTTTATCTAATCTGAGATGCTCTTATGTTATGTTAGATGGATCTATCCTTCTCTTCCATTTCCTTGGCTAGATCAGGTCCAAATAATGTTATTTCTTCAAATTCATTCCAGTACGTTGGAGTTCTTCACTTCCTGTCCTATAGGGATTCATAGGAATCCATCTGAATGCTATATTGAAGGATATTGTTGTAAGAATATTACACTAAAGGATGTTGTTGATCTCAAGTACCATTTAAATCCCTAGATAATTCTCTCAACATGTATTCTAGAGTTTAAATGGTTCTCTCAGATAGACTATATCTCTAATAATTACAAGTAGTGCTGAAACTTAACTCTGTATTTTGATCCTGCTAAATAATTCTAAAAAACATTAATGTAAAACTTGGATACCAATCATATACAATTGATAGTGGTATACCATGAAATCTTACCACTTCCTTAATGTATAACTGAGTAAGTTGATCAAGAGAAAAATATTCTCCAATGGAAATGAAGTTTGTTGAATTTTTAAGGTGATCAACTACATCCCATATATAATTTTTCCCTTTATATGTTTTTTGGAGTCCAAATACAAAATACATGGTGATTTTTTCCCATTTCCATTCTGGTATGGGTAATGGTTGTAATATCCCCTTAGACTTCTATCTCCCAGCCTTAACTTACTGACATATGAAGCAAAGGGAAACATACTCTAAAATATATCTCCTTATTCTATACCACCATAAATACTCTTTTAAATATCTATATATCTTTTTTACTTCTAGGATGAATATAAAATGAAGAACTATGAGCTTCATCCACCATACCCTCTTCAAATTTGGTATCGAAGGGACACATACATGGGTTCTGAACCATATTATTCCATCATAATAAAGTTTTAAATTAGACACATTTATTTACTTCTTTTGTAGCTCTGGAACTTCTTTTTGTTCCTCTTTAATGTTTAGTTAGATATATGGTTGAATACTCATTTGATAAAGATAAGATTTCTACCCTTTAAGATTTCAAGATCCATACTTTTCAAGTACATAAATATTTAATATTTTGTGATACTCATTATAGACAATCTCACATGATCCTTTTGATTTAGAGTATCTTCCACCTTGTTCACTTTACCAAGATGGTAATTTATTAAGAAAATATAATATTTAATAAGCTCCAACCATATTCATTAGTAAATGTTCAGCTCTTTTAAAGTGAAAATTTACTTTAAACTTTTGTGATCATTATATATATAACTCCCTACTCTATAGAGATAATGCCTCTATATCTTTAATTCAAAAATTACCACAACTAACTCCAAATCATGTGTTGGGTAATTTTTATCATATACCTTCAATTTTCATATGGCATAATCTATAACCATATAATTCTGCATGAGGACACATCCTAGTCCTTTCTTTGATGCATTACTAAATATTACAAACCCTTTTCCACTACATGGTAGTGTAATTATAAGTGCACCAACTATCCTTCCATTAAAACATTCCTCACATTAATACATCTAAAATAACTTGGCTTCACTCCAAGTTAATTTGTTGAGTGGATTTTATAGGAATGAAAAATTCTCCACAAAGCACTGATAATATCTATCCAAAACTAATAAAACTAAAGATTTAGTCACAGTGGTTGGTCTGGGATAATGTTAAACAAATTATATCTTTTTAGGGTCTACTGATATACCCCCACTTGAGATTATATGACCCAATAATGAAACTTTCCAAATCCAAAATTCACACTTGGTAAAATTTTTATAAAGCTTCACCCTACTTAGCATCTTCAACACAATTTTCAAATGATTTTTATACTCTTCCTTACTCTTTTAATAAACAATAATATCATCTATAAACACTACTACAAACTGATCAAGGCAATATCAAATCCATAAATATAACAAGGGTATTAGTAAGACCAAATGGAATCAATATAACTTCATAGTGTTCATACCTTGTATGGAATGCTATCTTAGGTATATCCTCCTTATTGACCCTCAATTGATGATATCCATAATAGAGATAAATCTTGGAAAAGTATTGATCTCCACAAATTTGATTAAATAATTCATTAATATGGATAGATGATTACAACATCCTACCTTTTATTATATAACTTTTCATTACATTTTGCAAACAGAGGATCTTTAAAGTCTAGTGTCTTGGAAACCAGGAACATAATACATGAATAGAACATAAAACATTATTCTAAACCACTTGTAAGGATAAATCATAGGTTCATCCTATGTACAACTACTGCATATCATATCCTGGAGACATATATCAAAGGAAAGGGTGAGCAGAAGGCCCAGTAAGGGGTAAACAAGGGGATCGGTTTACTTGTGATATCAATAAGAACTTGATGATAAATATGAAGACATGAGAAATAGAAAAAGAGGAATATCATAATAACAAGAACATGAATTACAACTTGAATATGTGGATATAACATTTCATTTAGACATTCATGAACATATCACCAAGGTCCATCCCCAACGTGTCATAAAAATTACCAAGGTTATTCACCAAGGTATCATTAAACTTTTCATCTCTAGAGATTAATTATTTTCCCAATGAATTGGATAACTATAAGGAAACACCCTTAATATTTATTTACTTTCATTTGAGACACATAGATCAAAATCAAACATTTTATAAATAACCCATAGAGAATAAAATAAATGGGTTTTATTTCAAAATCGCGACGTTTTAAAAGTGCTTAAAAATAAGATAATTATGTCATTTATAACCTATGTAAAGGGAGTGAGGGTTATATGTATGTCAATTAAAAAATAAAATATATCATATTTATATATTTATGAACACCCATATAAATTTAATAGGTCTGGGTATTCATATAAATAAAACAAGATAATTTCTGGAGATAAAGATAGAGAAATTTTAAGGCGAAATTTCTGTAGCATAACGACTATATAACATGGTTTTAGAAAACATTGAAAAGATATGGGACAAGGGTAAGACACTCATAAATAATTCATAATACAGTATGGTTACATAATAATATCATGTTATGGATATTTGAATGAAATACCACATGAAAAAGAAACATGAAAGAAAAGAGAAGATGTAATTTCTTTTACGCGAAATTTGGCAGCCTAACAAAGTCACTTAAAAATTCAGAAAACAAATTGATGATAGAAAAAAGGGTCTCTCAAAAATTAGACATTAAATGGAAATTAATGAGAACATATAATAACATACCCACAAAAAAAGAGATGGAAACTAGAAGACACAACATAAAAAATGTCATGGATTAAAAGAGGAGGGTGAAAGATTCCCTTACCTTGAAAAGTAACTTTGAAAGATTTAAGGTTGGGACATTGGGAGGCTTGAGGGAAGATTTGGAGGACTACTTGGGAGTTAAAGAGATCAGAACTTAATTGGGAAGGATTTGGAAATTAAATTAATGAGGGAATGGCTTGGTATTTATAGGAGAAGTGAGGGGACAAGTCATTAATTTCCAAGGGACACCACATCGGTGGTATTGGCAAAACCATGGGCTTGACCATGGTATTTTCCCATGGTATTGGAAACTTAGGACACCTCATATCATATATTACTATTCATAAGTAGACCATAATTATTACATAATTATTACAACCTTAATGATGTCATTAAAAACCCAAAACCCAAAACTGCATTTTCACTATTTACCGAAAATTCAACTATTTCAGAAAAATCCCAAAAATTCACCTTCACCTAATATCAATGTTATGAATTCAAAAATGAACTCTATTTTATGAAAATAATTTTCTAAATATTTTTAATTTAATATTTAAATAAAAAAACTATTCACTGAAAATTCAACTATTTCAGAAAAATCCCAAAAATTCACCTTAACCAAATATCGATGCTTTGATTTCAAAAATGTACTCCATTTTATGAAAATATTTTTCTAAATATTTTTTATTTAATTTTTAAATAAAAACACTATTCATTTGAAAGAAAACTAATACTTAACTAATAATTTCTAAAACAGTTATTTAATTATTTTATTGAATCAAATTACCTAATCAAGGTGCCTAAAATTTAATAATACTTTTTTAAGTGAGATTACCATTCCATTTGGTAACATTACTATTCATAAGCATAAAATTACTATTCATAAAAAATTATGTTGATCTTATTAGACTCTAAACTTCTTACTGAACATAAATGTAGAAGACCATTTTTTGAAAATCATTACACATTATTAATTATTTAAGGTTTACATAAATATTGTAAAATATCATTTTTCCCAAATTCACCAATAATATACATCTTATATTTATCTGGACATTTGATATTTACCAACTCTACCATAAGAAGAAATAACAATTTTATTTATATCAAGGATTACACAAAGCAGCTAAGGCCTCATTACATAGCCCCTTATAACACCAGTATAGGACCTAAGCGTAAGGTGTGCTAAGGTGATAGAATCTTGGGGAAACTCAGCCAACATTGCCCGGGTGGTAATTTCTACCAGATTGAACTTCTCCCAAAGTTGATTCCATTCCAGCTTCACATGATGAAGTTCGGCTTGGGTTTGGTTCAGAGCAAAGCCCAATGGTGGTACCTCCTTCCCAAGTTTCATCAGATGGGCTTCGATCGGCCTGAGACTACTAGATGAGGCCATCAAATGTTCTTTCTATATTAATTAACCAAGATCACTTGTATTTATAGAAAAAAATTGCAACATTTAGTTTCCAATGATCATATTGACCAATGATCATATAACAGTTGAAACCCAATGGTCTCATTTTAATTATACTCATTTCATTAAATGAAATAGTTTTGTTAAGTATAAAATAAAATAACACACAAAATTAGGAAACAAAAATTATTAAAAAGTTTGGGTCGTTACAATGATACTTGTTCTTGATGGTGATCTTGTTGAGTTCTCTAAAGTCAATGCAAAGTCACATTTAACCATTTTCTTCTAAACAAACAAAATAAGTGCACCCCAAGGTGAAACACTTGGCTGAATAAACCCATTTTCAAGATTATCTTGGATTTACTTATTTAAATATTTAAAATAAATTTGGTCCATTATATAAGTAGTATTTGAAATAGGTAAAACACTAGGTATTAGTTCAACTTAATACTTGACTTCACGAATCAGTGGATGACCAGAAATATCTTTTGAAAAAACATCAATAAAATCTAAAACAACAGGATTATCCTTAAGGTTGAGTTTTCCCCAAACCATCTATGATATATACCCTTCATGAATAGGAATCAAGACCCACAAGATATAAGTGATTCCCATTAGGAATTCATATTCATATTCACACTAATAAACAATCATAGGTTCATTCAGAATATGAAATGTGACTTCCCTCCCAAAAAAAATGATATGATCTTCATATAAGTAAAGAGAATGTATTCCTAGAATCACATCAAATTAGACTAAAGGGAGAATCAAAATATTTTTAGGAGGAACTCTCCCATAAAATTCAATCAGAGAGGAACTATAGGCTTGAGATGTGACTATCTTACCATTAGGAGTTATCACTGCTAACTCAATATCTAATATTTGAGGATATGAATTAACATTCTTTGATAAAATTTCTATTATAAAATAATTCATATAACTATGATCAAATAAGGTACTTCAATATTTGAGATTACCTATTACCACCTAGACATCATTATTATAACCTCAGTCCTTAGTAAAACCAAAATGATTAGCATGACCGTCAAGAATCTTTGATCAAATTAATCAATTATGAAAAATAATTTATAGTATTTATAAATAAATACATCTTATTTTAATGCCATGACACCTTACCTAGGTCATACATGATCATTTACATAACTTGAGGATGTTATACTATACTTAGACTTATCCCTAGGGTTCTCAGTAAAGTTTTCTCATCCTAGTTTCCAAAGTTTAACTAAACCTTGATCTGACACCTACTACAGTAACCCATAATTTTCATACATAGATATTACATCTTAATAGATGAATATTGATTACATAATATTTTGATCCATTCTAATTTTTTTAGTCTAGTATCTTTGGAAGCATGGAAACATAATCAATCGATTAATAAAATATCTATATCGTATCCCACTAATTTAATACTAGCACCCTTCTTAGACATATCATACATAATAAATTTCTTTAAAAACCAGGGAAAGGAAACATAATAAAGGGTTATATCAAATTCTCAGTAAGGGTAAACATGGAGGATATCAATCTATGATAATATTAAAAAATAATATAAGTATAAGAGTATGAGATCATGAACATAAATTAAAAAGTTAATACCCAATCTATCATAGATTGACTTACATCAACTTGTATCTTGTAATAGATCAAGCACATTGACTTACATCCCATAGTTATCTAATGAGATATAAAACTTTACTCAACACATTATATGGAGATATAGGTCCCAACTGTCACATAATGAAAATCATACATATGTGTTACACAATATCATAAAACATTCATCATATCAGAACCCATGAAAATAAATAGGTTTTATAAACCAATCATCATAGAATAAACTATGGAAACTAAATAGATTTAATAAAAATCTTGTCATCACAAACATAAACCATACAAATAATGAATAAAGATGGTAACTTTGGATCATATTTCTAGTAAAGCCTAAGTAACATCAAAGGATTTAATATTAGATGTAAAATTATTTTTAAAGATAACTTGGAAAAATTATTGATCAAAATAACCTTTCTATTTTAAAACCAATTCATTAGAATAAACCACACAATCATAAGGGAAAAAATTTTCATTGAAAAGATCCTTGAAAACTTGTAAAGGTTACTTCAAAGAAAAAATTAGTCACAATGGTGGGAAAATAAATTTATGCTGTATAAGTTAAAAAATATTCCTTCCATATTTTTTTCAAAAAATTCACAAAGTAACCTGTTTGGAAAATAAAAAAAATATTCCTTTCAGATCATTTTGTAAAATTTCAAACATGGGTAAAAATGAATTTAAACAATTAAAAGAGAATAATAAAAATATTTTCGATTTTTAAAAAAAACAAGGACCTGGAAGATAAATATTCCCCAACAGAGACATAAAATATAAACAATATTGAATATTGAGGACATTGTGAAATAAAACCCTTTCCACTTTGGTAACTTTTGAATCATAATCACCATGAAAGAAAGAACCTTAGATTGATATGTATATCCCATAATTTAAATGATAATAATAATAAAATACATTAATGGGAAGTATATATATCCCCAAAAATAAATAACTGGTGTATAAGGTATGTGTCCGACATAAATAAATATGAGACAAAAATTCCAAACCTTGAGTTCGCCTTGTTTCAAAAGCACTCTAACCTCCTATTACTAGAAATAAATCCTTTAGATCTCCTTTAAAGGGATATAAGGTTGGTATTTTTAGAATACCAAAACCTATAGAATGTGTCTAGATAATTTGAAAAGAAAAATTGGTAGAGGTTGGTCGAGCTACAAGGTTTAAAGGGATGTATCAAAGTGAGGGTGATGGTGCCCTTTTATAATTACGGTGAGAGACACTTTTGTAATTTTTGAAAGGGTTAAATTATAATACATTAATTCTCAAGAAAAATTCCTCCAAATGGATTGGGATTAGAATATAAAGTATGATAGAGTTATAATACCACCAACCAATAGAATTTAGACAATTTTTTTGGTGTCATTTTGAACTGTATCATTTTTTATTATCCCTTAGTTAACTAATTTTAACCTTAACTAATGTAACACCATTTTCAATGTTAAAGGGTTGTAATTTTTTACTTATAAGGTAAAAATTGGACCATAAATGGAAAATTTATGACATTTGAGACCATATCATATCCACCTTGTCTTATTTAATTTTTTTTTTATGTTTTTTAAATAATTTAATAAAATATTACTTTGATAAAATATCATTGTTGTCAATTTTGATACTTTTCAATTAATTTAACTTTAAATTCATCAATACAAATGCGTAATTTGAATGTAATTATTTCAAACCTCCCTAATATGTACTATATATCTATATAATTCATGGAACACATTAGCTCATTCAGTTTATATAACTTTTAATATTTTTAAAATAATTCATTATATTTTTTATTAAATAGAGAAATACTGCATCTATGTCGTATAAGCAATTAAATTCATTATATAATCACTAAAAATTAAAAATAAATTTCAATATTAAAAATAATTTTATTAATATAAAAAAAACTTATATTAATTCAAAATGTACTTTTCTCTATATTTGTACATATAGGATATATTATAAATAAGGAGTGAGACATTTTGTAACTTTCTTTGATTTAAATAATATATATGTAATTTTCAAGGACACGTGTCCATTAAAAAATTATATTTCTTAAATAACATGTTAATAGTATAATTACCTTAATCCAATAACAATTATGAGGAATAATTATGTCCTTATCACTTATTTTTAATCAACATTATCCAGATTAACCTTTATCGAGGTCATAAATTTTACCATAATTACTATTCATATTAACAAAAAATAAAGGGTGCATAATAAAAAAATTTAAACCTGATAATTATACATTTTTATTTCATTTTATATAATTAAATACCTATAAATAATAGAAATTATTTTTAAATTAAGTGTGAAAAATGCGACAAAAACCACTTTTTAGTAAAAAATACATTTTTAAACATAAAATTGAATTTATTCTTATCCTATGCATAACAAAAAATATTTTTTTATTATTTAAAACATTTTATAAAGTAAATAATTTATATATATTTCATTTAAATAATTCACTAATAGTGATTAATTTAATTTATTATTAAAAATACATTGTGTACATAATTTTTTTTTCATAAAAACATCACTTTTATTTTCAAATAATTTTTTGCTTTTAATTTTAAAATTTCATAAAAAATGAATTCATTTTTTAAATGTGTAGACCATATATTTTTTATAATTTTGTTATTATTATTCATACTCACCAATTCAATAGGTATGTGATAATGAACACCTTATATTTTATCAATGTTGCACGGTTAGTTTATACTCAGTGTTGAGTGTAACACAAGATATTGAATGTTGGGGGCAAGACCCTTTATTAAAAAATATTAAAATCACACAAACCCTTTTAATTGAAAAATGGAGAACCCAACACAAATACAATGACGCAAAATCCCAATAGCATAAGACCATTACTAATCATATGTGCCAAAGTCCCATAGACCCAAGTATAAGGCCTAAAGAGGCCCAAGGCCCAGTAGATGACCCAGCTTTCACCCGAAACCACACACACCATAGGACCCCACCACGACCAGATCTATGCACTAGCCACCATCATCTGGTCGCCGAATCTGGAATTGCCTCCACCCATAACCTAAACTTGACGAACCTCACATCCATATCTCATCCAGATCTGGCCACACCGCAACGAAGACCGTCTCATAGATCCGTTGCAGTCAAATCCTGACCACACCATAACACCACATCCTGTGACCTCTAGCCTGAACCTCACCATATAAATCTCAACCCAACCATGAACTGTCCCACTACATCCATAACCAACATTACCGAGAGTGCCTTCTCATTGCACATCCTGTGCAACAGTGTCACGCCCTGCCCAATACGCCGCATAAACTGTCCGCACCAAATATGTTGGGCAAAAATCCCTCAAGGTAACATTGAAGTATTTTTGGGTTGATTGTGTTTGTTGACAAAGCATGTTTCCAGGGAGAATTGTAGAGTTCCCGAGAAGTTGTTGACATTCCATGTTGACAAAGAACGATGACAAAGGAAAGGACGATATGGAGGTGGTACAAAAGAGCAGTACAAGGTGGCGTTGTTTCCCAGTGTTTGCCAAATTTTTGGGGTCCAAAATTTGGAGTTTGGTGAGCATCGCGAAAATAGGATTTCCATGAAGATCATAATTTAATATGTAAAAGGCATGAGTTTCGCGAAGATGGGATGCATGGATTGGATTTCGCGAAGACCAAAAAAATGGAGGCGGTGATGCTTCGCGATTACGTCAATGATTCGTGAACGACAGAGTTGAAGCGCATTGCGGAGATGAAGGGCTTCGCGAGAAAGCTTCGCGGCGAAGGTGCGGAGGAATGTTGATGGTGATGCTCCGTGATTATGATGAGCTCCGTGATCCGAAAATTGCCGAGGTGCTTCGCGATTTGGACAGGATTCTGGCATAAACATCGGAGCTTCGCAATTTGAGATGACGTGGCGTTGACTTCGCGCGGAAGGGTCGAGGGTCGGTGGAATCGCCTATAAATAGAGGCTGACCCCCTCAAGAGAAGTAGAGAGAATTTTCAGAGAAGATCATTTGCTCTCATTTTGTGAAGGTGGTTCGTGGAGCCAGTGTGCTTTACGAAAGAGGAGCTTCACGACTGCTATTGTAGCTCTAAGAAAGTTGTGAGCTCCGCGTTGTCTCAGTGAGATTTTCGAGGGAAGTTTCTCTGCAACGGCTTGAGCTTCGCGGGAGTGCTTCACGAGAGTGCTTCATGAGAGAGCTTCGTGAAAAGGCAGGAGCTTCGTGAAGGCTTGTTTGAGCTTCACGAAATTGGAAGCCTCGCGAAGTAGGGTGCTTTGCGAAGGTACTTTCCAAAGGTAGTTGCCCAGTGGTCAGAGGCAAAGAGGTATTCATCAGTGGATGAAAATTGGACTTCAATAGAGCATCTATAAATAGTTGAAGATGCATTATTTCATGCAAATGAAGAGACCTACAGGTCCATAAACTGTGAGTGAATCACTTCACAGAGCAGTGAGCTTAGGAAGAGGAAGAAGGTGATCCTCTCCACTGGCAGTGAGCCAGAGAGAGAGAAATAGGGAGTGACCCATGGGAAAGTAGTGAGCTGACCCTAAACCTTGTAAAGGCAATGATCCTGGGTATAGAAGTGATCTAGCCTGAACCTTGTGAACATTATTGGCAGTGAGCCTTAGTGGATTTGGTACAACGGCACATCGCCGTTGTATGCTCCGTAGACGTAGCCTAGTGAGGGTGAACCAAGTAAAAATCTTTGTGTCTTCCTGCTTACTTCCCTGCATTTCATTTGAAGCATCATCATCAGACAAAGAAGAAAATAGGTGATCATAATAAACACACAAGTGCAAACAAAGTGACCCTTGTAATAAAGAGGTCAAGATCCAGTGGGGCAGGAAGAATTTTGAAAAATAATATCCATACCCTGATTCACCCCCCTCTCAGGGTATATAGGTCCATATTGGCCCTAACAAAATCCCATCGAATACATATATCCCACCAATTTGTTTATGTTAGATTCACCAGAACCCATAGCCTCACACCAGATCCTACTTCCCTATACATTCCATGTGTGAAACTCCGTTGTGCACTGCCTATTGACCAATTTCCTATCAAATTCATCAATCCAAGTCACTGATGCCTGATCAGAGCCCACTCAAAGATGAAAACTATCGAATATCCATCACCATATAAAGACTCTGAAGCTGTGAGAAGTAAAGAGAGAAACCTGGGGTTGAAACCCTAGATCCTAAGAGCTTTTCTCTGAAGTAGAGAGCATAACACAAGTTATTGAAGAAATTAAATTATTTAAAGAGAAATATTTCATAAAAATCTTAGGTTGTTACATTAAACTTGTAAAAATTTTATTTCATGAAGGTATTTCAATCATACACAAGATTATATTTTTAAATAATGGATATATGATTCCACTTTTAAATGAAAATGAGTTTATTATATTTAAATATTCTTATTAATGCCACGTGTGTCCTTTTATTCACTATAAAAAGGTACCACCTATCCTATCTTATATATAACAAATAGAACCACTTATCTCACCCAAACCATGAAAAAAACTTTTCTCAACACCCTTATCCATGTTCTAGGGATTTTGGTCATCCTAAAATATCAACCCTGGGTCCCTTAAGAGAAGATCTAAAGGATCTCTTTCAAAGAAGAAGTAATCTCCTTTAACAAATCTTTCAGATTTATTTCTTCTTATAATTAATCTAAATCTATTTTAATTATCATAAAATAATAAATAAAGTATCATAAATATACTTTGATTATGTTACAATTATTTTCCTTCACTTTTCCATCTTATGAAAAGAGAAAACACCAGTCGTGCATACGTATGACATAACGTCTCCACATAGTGGTGTAAATTTTTTTCCATCACCACTTTATTTGAATAGTTATAAAGATGAAAATAATAAAAATGTATTATATTTATTATTATTATTAAATTATTTTATAATATTTATCATTTAAACTTATAATTCATTAAAAAATGATAACGTCACTCATGCGTACGTGTGGACAACCACCTCCATGAAGCAATGTGATCAATTCTTCATTTCTATTTTAAATGTATGGTAATAAAGATAGATTTAATAAATATATATGATATATATTTTATAATAATGATTCTATAAAGGTGAATTATTATTTACCTTTATTTTGTTCCATCCTTCAAAAGGCAAAAGCAAAATTTATGTGTGCGTACAACCTACTGACTCCATGAACAATGTAACTCATTATCTATATCTACCTTTTATAGATAACTATATATATATATAATTAATATATATGATATATATATCATGGATAAAATTATTTAGATGATTTAACCATGAGAAAGATATAAGGATCAAAACCATAAAATCAAAACATACATGAAAAATGAATCACTTAACACCTGAAAAAATGTTAGTAATAAAAGACTAATAATAAAAAGGTTATATAATGTTATAGATGGATCATATATGATATTATATTTATTTAAATGGTTCTGGTATATAATTATAATAAATCTAAATTTATTATACCATAGGTTAAAATTAGTCATGAAGAAATTCAAACTTTATGTAGTAGATTTTACCTCAATTTCCACTCCATTGAGAATTATTTGGTATTATAAACCTATTTACTTTTATGTGATGTATATAATGAAAATTTTATATATTTAAAATGAATATATATTTATTCATGATGATTAATGTTTCAATTTAAGTTTATTATTTCAAGGTGCTACAGTTTTAAAGTAACCAAAGAAGTAAGAATTTATATTACAATATCATCTTCTCGGATTGATATTATTTTCATTAAATAAGTATTATAATATATATTTCATAAAATCCATATATTTTCTTTGTCACTAAATATTTAATTAGTTTCCATGTTTTCTTATAAATTTTACTCTATTAGGAACTTAAATGAAGAAAATAAATGTTTAAAAGAAAAGCTGATTCTATTTCTCTTTTGATCTGGTATATTTTTATTCGATGTCTATATTTTTCAAAATTTCATTACAAAAGTCCCTTTTTATTTACTAAACTTATTTATTAAGTAGATTTTATGTTATAATTTAATTTTTAAAATATTCAAATGAATATTTATAATTTTTCTTGAAAGGTTTATTTTTGAATTTATTTACAAAAAATTTAAAAGGAATGATTTTTAACATATATGATGTTAACATATTTTCCCAGTGCCAAAACCATTTTATGATATTTTATCTTCTTTTAAGAAATTTAAAGTTTCTACAAATTAAAATCTTAAATGAAATATTATTTTAAATTTTTTCTTCCATTTTATTTTATTCTCAAAAGGATATTATTTTGTTAAAAAACCTATATTCCTAATGAATTTATGATCACCTTTTATCTCTTATTAACTTTATGGCTATTAACTTTCTCTTAAAACATTCAATTTATTATTATAATTTTAATTGAACATTAAACTTCTATTAAATATCAACATTATTTGTATCATGGATATGATTCTTTCCTAAAACACATACCATTTCTATGTATGGTGTTTTACTATGAAAGTTATTTGTTTGACTTTATAAATCTTAATATTCTGTATTCTTTACTCAATAAAAATATATTTTTTGATAATGAAAATTTTTATGAGTTAGATAGACCATTAAATATTTTTAGAATGCATTAGACATGTAGTGATGGGTAGGGATTAGTTATAGATATCCCCTCAATGCATCGATTGGTCATATAAGACAAACCAATTGGCTAGCCTTATTAAATGGGTTTTTTGGTGTATACTCACCCATCGATTAAAATATATTAGAACAAGTCTTGATGATAAATATATCACAATATTTGAGATCATGAAATCTAATATTAATCATTTAATTTATTGAATTTATTTATTATTATTCGTGGTATTACAACATTGATATTATCCACAGATTCATTTCGTGCTCATGTTATTGATTAAATGACATGTGTTTTCAGTTATTTACCTTGTCATATTTACTATACCTTATTTACTCATAATAAATTACAGTTTACTTAAACCTTATTAATCATCTAAGCTTAACTTTTATTTGTTTCCTTTCCCTAAGATATGAATAAGGATATTATTAATAATATCAAGGATAAAATAATGTTTCTTGTGCTATATATTTTATATTTCCAATGTAATATAGGAATCATGTATATATCTAGGTATTTAAGTCTACTAAAAGATTTGTTCATTTAAGATGTAATCACTTGAATGTTATGACAATGTAATAAAGTAGATACTAGTTTTGGGTTACATGGTTTTGGGTTTCTACAATTTCTAGGTGAGATGACACAAATAAATAGATTAATAACAACTTTAACACTATAAAATGTATATATCATTCTTATCATACCCTATAAAAAATTTCTTAGGTTTCCAAATTGACTAATAGATTATCATAATCCTAGAGAAAGGATAGATCATCCACCCACTCCTACATTAGGTTCCCTAGTCAAATAATTTAACTCGAGAACCTTTGATACTTTTCCAAAAGTTTATTAAATCAAACGACACAGGTATTCTAACTCTAAACTAGACCCCTTGGAAGTAAACCACTATGATACCACTTTCACATGATCCAATATATTGGGACCCGACCTAGGATGGAAATTAGGATGAGTGTACCACCCAAATTCTGCCTCCAATAGCCCATTGGCTGATAACTAGCATTAATAATACATATCATACATATGAGAGGCATTAGCCAAATAAACTTTCAAACTTACACATGCCTTTATAAAGAACTTAATCAATTAAAATATAGATATAATATCCACCTATAGAGTTACATATGTTCGAAAAATGAAAAAATACATAATAGTATAAAAAATTAAATATTCAGAAAAGAGGGAATATAGACAATCCCTATGTTCCAAATAAAAGATAATCCTAGAACAAATATAAAGGAAGAAATCCATGTTACACTATCTTCCAACACAAATAACATCAACGACCATCACCATCAAGCACCACTAAGCTCTATCTACACTAACTACACATCCTCAATAACCACCAAAAATTTTTCTATCATTTTCAAAAAAATACAATATATATAGGAAAAAGTTGTTATGAAGAGTTGAGTATAAATATACCCAGTAGGACAACCTAAAAGATAAAGGAAGTATATAAGTAAAATGTATCTCTAAAACTATGATAGAGATAAAATAACATGAAGGAACAAGATATCATTTAAGGATTGACATTTTCAAAGCATTAGTAAAGCTTAGTATCACAAATCAACTCTACATAGATCATAAACTATAGGAAACCTAATGTATCTAATAAACCATAAAAATTACTATATCAAAACTACCTAATAATTAATAAACCATTCCATATCTCAAAATTTATAGTGGGGAACACATGTATCACCAAGGTATAAGTATATATAGAGGGCATACTGACCCACTGTGGAGTAATTACACCTCATTTAAGAGAAAAACATCAATCTATAGAGTACCTACTCCATGGGTGGTGAATTTGTGCCCCATATGTGAGGGAGTTCCTAAATCTATATTCATATGGGGTACTCATGTCTTGTTGGCACCAAGGGAATACTGAACCCATAACCTAATTATAGGACCCACATCTAATTTTTTTGGGGAAGTAACAAACTATATAAATTATATGATGGACCTTCACCCTATCATCAAGACATTACTAGGGGGTACCAAACCCCATTCCCACTCTAGTCATCACACCCAAACCCAATAACAAACCCTACATAGCTTAACAACTCAAATTTTAAAAAATATTTCATAAACAACCTCTAATGGTGGATATAAATGTACCATTACATTCTATATGAAAATGTGAATAGAATAAACTATTTTCTTATCTGATTATGGTACTCAATTGAGAATTTTTGAAAGTACAATCTAAGATGAAAAGTATATGATATGTACTTGTTCAAACACGATATGTGCCACTGAGATTAACAACAATTTTCATCACTACTTTCCCAACCATTCATAATTTAAATACCAAGCACTGAAAATGACTATGTTCTAGTGGAAACTTAGGATTAATTATTATAATCATAAATTCATATACATCCTATAATCAATTACATAAGTATCAACCTAATAAGAAGAAAAAATAGGTGATGATAGATTGGTATAGGACCCCATGAAAGATCTGGTACTCCCTCATGTTAAGGAGTATGACTATGTATAACTCTACAATATATTGGCTAACTTAATACTTTAATTCTTCCACATCTAGAATATGGCATAGCCACGTGCCAAGATGGAATAACTCATGTAACTCTCATCCACTTTTATCCCCTGACCCTCACCAACAATTCCTCACATTTTTATATAAAGTGGAAGGGGACCATGATAATATGGCACTGATCCATTCCAAATTTTATAAATTTAATCATTTAAAAAAAAGTTTCCTATGGGTTTTTTACTAGTATGTGATCTACATTTCAAATTGGAGGCTTTACCAAATATCACATAGTCATTAATTTAACTAAAAATATAAATATTTAACATAAAAATTATAAAAAATTATTAGAAAAAAAATCATAAACTTCCCTTGATTAAGGAAATCACATATCCCAACTTTATAATCATATCTAAAAATTTGATAAACATTATTATCATTATTTAATTTAAATACAATATTCCACTAATTTTATTCTTGTAATTTTAAAAATCACAAATCTATGGTAATTTAACCATTGAAAAACTTATCCTTAAGATTATTATTTATCTTAATTATTGTGTTTATTCCGTTATACATGAATAATAAAAGAATGTAATTCTTTAGAGAATCCAAGAGGAAAGTAAAAGTTTTGAATAACCTAACTTGATACCATGAAAAACACTATCTTTTGATCCTTTAATGATTGCCACTAACTACTCATCTATTCTTACTCTTCTCTATCCTCTATTATTATATTACACCACACTAAAATTCCCTAATACCAAATAATATCCCTTTCTTGAGAGGATGGAGAGTACAAAATAATGGACACAATAGGTGGAAAATGTTCTAGGTTGTAAAGTCAATTATAAATAATCATCCTCCCAATCGCCCCTCAAAATTCCATGCTATAATTTCCCCCCATAAATTCTCCCATTAGTCCTACCTTATCCCTTCCCATTGATTCTCCAATTACAATGAAACCTTATATATGAACTCCCAAATTCAATGATAGAAAATCATACTTTACATACGGGATTTGATACTAACCATAAATTCATAGACAAAACTATCACATAATTATATGAATTAAATAAAATATTTAATTACATTCATTTTTAATAACTTTAACGTTTATATATTTAGATAATTAAGACAAAACATAAAATAAAAAATCCCATATCTTACTCAAATAATGGAAAGTTTTCTACTATATAAGAAACTACTTAATCTATAATAAGTCTTCAATATCTCCCAAAAAATTTTCACACAAGCTATCATGTTAGGAATATCAAATGTAATAATTTTCTTCATAACCTGAGGAAATATAAGCATAATAATGGATGAGATCAAACACTCAGTATAGAAAAAATCAGAACTAAGTTAATCATTGAATAAACATAAAATAAATATTATTATTGGAATAAGTAAAAAACATGAATCCATAATCATCTAAAACTAAGATATTCTATATCCATGATAATAAATGAAAACACACACACACACACACACACACATATATAATAATGATCTCATATTTATGGAATTAATAATACTATAAATAAAAACATTCTTTTAAGGCCTTTTCCAAGACACTATCATCTTATGGGAAGATGTATACACCAAAATCATCTGGATTTGTTTCATGAGACTCATTAATGCATCGAGTGGCTATATAATTTCAGGCCCCAACTGTCACCAAATTATGTCGAATGAATTCACTATAAGAGTCAAAAATATTATTAATTTAATTCCATAAGGAAACTTTGGAGGAATAAAAACATGGATATCCACATAATGAAGAATATAGAATATCAATACATGATAAACCTACTTTAGTATTCAATAATCATCAAGAATGTTAATAATTTTCCCAATGTTAATAAAAGTGATAACATGATCGTAACCCATCTAGATAAAAAATGTGGATGGTCAAATAATAAATTTTAAAATTTATAATAATCATATGTATTAGAATAAAAACATACATAAAACCAATAATTTTCTCTATGTTAATAGATTAACATTCTTTATCTGTGAATATCATCAAATCTAAATTATGTAAAATGTGATGTTCACATATTATAGATCAATGAGTATACAATGAATCTAATACCAAAATAACATGATCATAATCCACCTATAGAAATAAGTTTGATAGTTTAAAAATAACATATCCTTAGTATAACAAAGTAAAACTATAATAATTTTGACATATATGAAAAATATCTCCTCAAATTAATGGTTGAATGATAATACCCGAAAAGGGACCATGAATGATATTTTTTGGTATCATGAGTTCATTTACGTAAAATATAAATATATATTAGATTATAAATTGTGAAATATAAACCCAATTATATTAAATCCTTTTTAAAATAAAAATGGAAATAGAAGTGAAAACTTAGAAGATATTTTATAATTTTTTTAATATTAACAAAAAAGGAAGTTACAAGTCACCCAAACAAGTATTTTTCAAATGGTGAAGAAAAAAATATTTCAAAATAATTAATTTTAAAAAAAATATTCAATAGCAGGTCCTTGAAAATTCATAAGTTTTATCTTGGGGAAATGTGGATAGGAAGATAAAACATACGAAAGTTAAATGAAACCCCCTTTTTAATATCTTGAAAAATACCATTGTTCAGAACCCACATTATAAAAAGTGTAAAACAAATTATTTTTTATAAAAATATATTTTTACCCATATAGGTAGAGATATTACCATAAAATGAAATATTAGGGTGGAAGAACTCAAAAATAGAAGAAGGAAGTTACTGAATAAACAATATAACTCAAGGAAAGGAGACTTGAGTTAGCAATATTCCTCATGAGCATCATATCCTTATAAATGAGAAATAATTGTCAAGTATTTGTGTGTTAGGAATGATTTTATCTAGAAAAAAATTATATAACAGAACATAATAATATAAAATGAAAAAATTTACCCAAATAATATGAAATAAGTCCAAGAGAATGACTATAACTCAATGAATGAAAGTTGAGTTACCAAAAATGCTTACCACTGGGGAAAAAATTGAATCAACATCCACTTGAATAAGGGAACAAGACTGAGATAGTGAATACCATGAAATATAAATAGAATAATAAAAATATATACATGGCAATTGAATAAACCATACAAATAAAACATGGTGCATAAAGTGTATTATGTCCCAACGAATCAGAATTGAGACCAAGAAAACCCTTAAAATTTTCGAAACTTTCAAATCAAAACACCTTAAAAGAGAAGGATTGTAATAGAATTTAAAATAACACAACTAAAAGATAATTTATGATATGATATATAAAATATGTAGTATATACACCTCATAAATAAAATTAGGTACATAATACTAAACGTGCCACAAAGTGAGGAATTTGAGATGAAAACCCTTACATCGGTCCCAATTTGTTCCACACATATAAAAAATGTCATGAATAATTAAATTAAGTTAATTAAATACATATTAAATAACCTTATTAATAAATGTAATCATTTATACACCGCATTATAATCATTTTACAGATATATATTAGTTAGTTTTTACTTATTTTCAACACCAGGTGTAACTAATCTTTATCACTTTGAAATAGTTTCTTAAAAGTAGTGTTAGTATCTATTATTTTTCTAAATTAAATAATTTTTAGATCATATGAGGTAATGGGATAGATTTTCCATGATAATTATAAAGGTATAATTTCATTCCATGGTAGTTTTGGTTAAAAACCAAGAAAATGACATCGATGATGATCATGTTTTGGGGATTCTTAATAAGCAAAAAGTTTTTTCTTAATTAATTAGTTTAATGTTGATATAACATTAAAAAAATAAAAATAACATTATAAACATTTTTATTTCATATTATACCTGTAAATAAGTTTTCATAGTCATCCATGATATAAATTCAAAGTATTGTTCAAGTGGGTGGATAAACCGACCCAAACAAGAACCTACCATGATTAATGGGTGATTATGAATTAATTTAGTTATAATATCATTATAAAAGAAGTATAATGATGTTATTTAGTTTTAATTAGTGTGATAAACCATAAATTTAAATTATTAAAAGTATAATATAATTTATATAAATTCATTACTTAGAACGAAGAGATCATTATGCTCTTAGTTTTCTCGTTTTAAATGATATAATTAAAAATATTTGTTTGTCGATCATATCATTAATAGGTTTTAAAATTTGGGCTAAAAACCGTAATTATATCATAAAAATCACATATATATATATATTAATTCAATCTTCCTGACCATCTATGTAAGGTAGTGATGAAAAGAAAAATTAAAATCTGCCGTTCTATGAAGTCAGTAATGCATACGCACGCATGGTTGATGATTTCATTTTTCATAGAAAAAGTGAGAGGATTAATATGGTTTATTATTTTAAAATAATAAAAATTATATAAATATGATAATTATTTATTAAATTCATATTTCCAAATATCCTTTTATGGTGATGAAGGAAAATGAAACATGTTACATCATGGAGGCAGTAGTCCGCACAACACACAAATGATAGTTTAGTTATTATTAATATAAAAAGAAAAAGGTGATTAATAATTATTACCATATCATTATAAAATTCAGTATATAACCGCTAATTATTCTGTTTCATAGGTTTTTGAAAATAATAAATGGAAAATAAAAAAATAAAAAAAGTTAAGTAAAAATTATTACTCATGTGATTACTTTGAGATTTCCTTAGAAGATCCCTTGAAAATGAATGTAATATGATAATATCTCCTGAACATAAGTTAAATAGAATGAAATAATATTCTAGGGAAGGAAAAGTTAGGGATTAATGGGAAAACTAAATTTTTAGGAGAGCTGTAACATCTTGTATTTTCAAGACACACACTTTTTCTAATTAAGAGTGTGTTTTCAAGTTTAGAGGGAATGAGTTTTGTTTTTGGGGAATTTCTATAAAACCTAGGATGAAGAATTTTTTATAGACACTTTTAAATCATAAGTTATAGCATAGATCATAATTCCTTCACTAGGAACTATTGGTATGATGGTTTTTGACACAAAAATCTTGTGATCAGTTAAATCATTTTTAAGACATAAATTCCTTTTATGTAGTAAGATTCACTTTTATGTTGTAAAATAATTTATTGGGGAAAATTTAAGTTGAGGAGAATTTTTTTTAAGTGTATATGAGTTATGGAATATTCATTTTTTTTAAAAATGTGTTTACATCATAAAAACTTTGAGCTGGTAGGTTTTATCATGATATATGCCTGGAAATTTTCTTATTCATCGTTCAACCTTTATCTCTTGAAACCTAGTTGATTCCCGGTGTGATTTGGGTGGTATCCACTAATTTTCAGTTCCTATGTTAATTTTTAATCTCTATGGATATTTCATTGATTTCCCATGGTAATCTACCTTTCCACTTAGTTGTTTCCATTGGTTGTGGTAGCATTGAGGCACTACATTTTGTATTCGTCAACCCTATAGTGAATTATTTATGATTCATATAGATATTTTGTATGATATTCATCCAGGGTTCATTCCTTTGTTGGCCATGGTGAAGAAGGTTCGTGTTATTTGAGTTATATTGTGACCTAACCACTCTGGTGACACTTTTTTGTTATGTAATGTGATTATAAGATGGGGGAATCAATTCTAGCCCCTCCATTGTTGTCTTTTCATTCCTTATGGTGATAATGGATCATTCTGTGGGCGTGTATGACCCATGTTGAGGTAGGTGGTTCCATATATATCCTATGTTTGATGAAATTTATTTTTTATGTTTTTTAAATATAAATATAAATGAATTGTCATGATTGATTTGCGTGCATAAATGAATTTCAATAAAAGATGGTTTTTATCTTAGTTTTGGGTAAAGTAAAATAGTGTATTTAATGTATTTTTTTGTGTAATAAAGGGTTATGAAATTGTTTTCAAAATGTGAAACCATTTGAAATGATTTATGAAATCTAGCACATGGGAGGCCTTGGGTACTTAGGTGGGAGGTGTAGCATGGGGCCATTTTCCACTAGATTGTTGGGGGGGGGGGGTCACTCATGGGGTGTTACTCTACTACATAGGCCTTTTGTTCTAGGGGATTGGTTTAACATTGTTGGTGTGGGGTCACTCATGGGGTGGTCCTATAATCATTAGGCATTTGTTATAAGGTCTTGGGTGAAAACTAGTCATTGAATGCGGTATGAGTAATCTGCTTGTATAACAAATTGTGATCCTTGGTGTGTTTACCAATATGCTTGGATTTTTAATATTTATATTTTATTATGGAAACTATGATTTTGGAAATATTTTTACCTTAATTATTTTGTAACTATAGAAAAATGGAAATATTTACCAGGTTTTGATATAAATATATTTAGTTTCTTATCATTATGTGTTTTATTTTAAATGATAATACTAGGATTATTTGTACAAATACATGATACAAAACACCTGGATGGGATCCTAATGAGTCTATTTAGCTCACACCTTGAACACCCCTTCAACTATTGTAGACCTGGTTGGGTCTTATGATGCAAGGAATGGCAAGGCGTTGTAGTGAGGTTGTGAAGTTTCTGTTAGCTGGGTATGGGTATCGGTTTGTGAGATAGTGGGATATTTCCCACATATCACATGAAGCATCTCATATTTTATTTTTGTGTCCTTTTTTTTCAGTCCTTTACCTTAGAGTTTGATTTTTCTGGTTTGAGTTGTATCAATTCTGATATTCTTTTTTAGTTATGGAATATAAATTTATTCTGGGATTTCTTCCTCTATTTCCTTCTTGTATGTATATACATATCATTTCCACTTATTCAGGCTGAGAAAAATCATTCCCTATAGTTATTGTTAATTTCCAGGTGCTAGTTTCCAACCCATGGGGATCAAGAAGACCCTTTGGGTATTTGTTAGATCGGGTCAGGTCCTAGTCTGTGAGGGTATACTAGGTCAGTTCATTACAATTTGGTATAAGAGGCAAGTTATGATCAGTATTGGGATGTTTTTAGATAAGAGATAGGATTGTTGGAACTTAATAGGTAGACTACAGTGAGTTCTTGGCTAGGTCTTACTATGATGTGACTCAAGTTACCATGGGAAGTTGGGATTTTTTTATTCTATGTTTAGTTCCAGATCTTAATCATAGTTTTCACTTATATTTTTCTAGTTTAAAATGATATTATTCTTATTGTATGATATTTTATTATGTTTTTAGTGTGCTATGATATTTCTTAGAGACACCCCTTACGGGTTCCATAGGAGGGTAAAGTAGATAATCCTCAAGGGAATATGCATCTTGATCATAATTTTATACAAGATATCATGTGAATAGTTATTGGTGTAGGAAAAAAATGCATTGTAAGTACAAAATTTAGTTGTTGATGTATAAACAAAAGTTTGAGGAGAAAAAGATAAATCTTAATAATTATTATGCGAGAAAGCACCATCCTTTAAGTGTATGAATGAGACCAGAGAAGAAGAGGGATGGATAGAAAATATTGATATGATCTTTGAATTTCTGTATACAAATGAGAATATCAAGGTGTAGTTTGCAAAATTCAGGCTTGAGGGTCCCAACAATGATGGTAGGATTCTATGGTATAGGTAGAGAGAAATATGGGTTTGGATTGGATGTGTTTCAAGACACTCTTATTACAGAAGTTATGTTTAGATACTTTCATAATGGATAAGTCTTTGGAGTTCATCTATTTGGAGAAAAGAGAGTGATCAATGTAAAATTATACCAATTAGTCCATGAAGATAGTTTTTTTTTCTCTAAAAGTGGTAAAGAATGACTAGTTGAAATCTTAGAAGTAACTATAGGGTTTGTGACTAGATATCAAATCACATGTATTTATATTGAAACTTTCTACCTTTGTTGAGATGATATATCAGGAAATTATGGAAGATATGGATATGGAGGGAAATATTGTATTTTATGTCCCTTAACTTCCACCCATTAGAATATTTATTGGAGCACATGGAAATAAGAGGAAGTGGAATGAGCATTGTACGAGTGGTGGAGGTGGTTCCCAATAGCAAGCCTCCTTTGCTCCATCATTTATAGCTAGTAGTGCACCCTTGACTTTCTATCAATGTGGAAAGGTTGGAAACTCCCAAAATTATTAACCCATCCTAAATAATCTATGCAATGGTTGTGTCCTCTTTGGCCATCTACAACGATTCTATCAGGCTATGTCTAAACGTCATTATGGTTAGGGATCATTGGATCCAAAGGCCACTGCGACATAGTTAGAAGATTAAAATTCCATAGGGATCCATCCATAAGCCTCAGGAGTGAAGTACCTTCATGTAGTGGATGAGTTTCTAGTAGAGGTAGATGTGAGTATAATGATAATGAGAGGTAATATTTTTATTTCATACTCTATAGAAATTTTTATTTGATACCTTCTTCCCATTCATTTTTATATTACCATTTTTTTGATGTGTTAAAACCTCCAATAAATCTCATGTCTTTTCTTAAAGATTTAGAGACACCTCTCAGGATATAAAAAGAGTAGAGGTTTAGGTTTCCATCTTGTTCTCTTTTGATAGATGCTGCATAGTTAGTCCGGTATTTTCTTATTCTCAATATGGACCGATTTGATGTCATCATTGGGATGGTTTTGATTGTTTCTCATAATCATAAGGTTTATTGTTACCATCAGCATGTTATGTTTATTTCTTCTAATTGGATATCTTAGGTGTTTCAGGGAGAGTGGGATCTAAGGTCTAGTGGTGCAGGACCTTCCCGCCAAGAGTTGAGGAGTTTTTTGTCTGCTGTTATGCTTAATCCCAATGTTTTTTCTAATCTTTTTGATCTTACCATGGTTTTTTGGGAATTCATTGATGTTTAACCAGATGAATTATCCAATCTTCCTCTAGATAGAGAAGTATAATTTATGATTTATCTGGTGTCGGTTACACAACCGATCTCAATACCCTCCAATCATTTGGTACCATAGGAGCTGTAAGAGCTCAAAATTTAGTTTGACAATCTGATATATAATTTTTTTTGACCTAGTGTTCTGTGGGAATCCAATATACTATTTTCTAAGAAGGCTGATGATCCCTTCAATTGTGTATGGACTATCTAAATTTGAACTAGGTAATAGTTAATAATAAGTATCCTTTTCCCTTAGTGGATGATTTTGTTTAATAGTTAAAAGGGGAAAAGTAGTTTTCAAAGATAGATCTTTAGTTAGTTTATCACAAACTCATAGTTTAGGAAACTATGATAAAATAGTTGGATTTCGGGAGTAGGAATAGTAATTTTGAATATCTTGTGACACATTTTGATCTGACTAACACTCCAATAGTTTTTATGGATCTAATGAACCAAATATTCCATCAGTATCTTGACACTTTTGTGGTAGTGTTCATGGATGATATTTTGGTTTATTAAAGGTTTGAGTGTGAGCATGATCACCCTCTAAATATAGTTTTGTAAATCTTGAGGAACCATCATCTTTATGAAATGATTTAAAAATTTATTTTTTAGATTCAAGAAGTGAACTTATTAAGGAATGTGATTTTTAATGTGGCTTATCAGTCAATCCTGATAATGTAATGGTTATATTATCATGGGGAGAGCCAAAAAACTTCTTTGAAATGTGGATCTTCCTTGGTCTTGCTGGATACTATCAATGGTTCATTAATAATTTCTCAAAATAGACATAACCTATGATTACTCTTACCCTGAAATGGGTGAAATTTACACGGGAGGTAAAATATTAGACTTTATTTGATGAGTTGAAATGTATTCTAGCATCAAAACCTATCTTGATCTTACCTGATTTTGGTAAGGGGTATGTGATGTACTGTGATGAATTTGGTGCTAGTTTCAGTTGAATCCTTATGTTGGATGATCATGTGGTGGTTATGGTTATCATTAACTTCATCCACATGAGAAGAACTACCCCACTCATGATTTGTATCTTTCCATGGTTATTTATGCACTTAAGTGTTAGAAACACTATATTTTTTAGAAGATATTCAAATTCTTTTCTAAACATAAGATCCCAATTTATATCTTTTCTCATAAGGACTTGAATCCCCAGTAGATACAGTGGGTGTAATGCCTTCATATGTTTGATGTCAACATCGCCTACACACGAGGGAAGGGAAATTCCATCTCATAAACTCTCAGTAGGAATGTACTATTATAGGTTTTATTAGAGTCAAAGGAAGGGTGTAACCCAATGAGGCTCCTTACTCATTTTTCCACAAAGAAACCTAGGTTGAATGCAAACTGGTCACTCGATCTGATCTTCAACATGGACCGAAGGGTGTTCCTCATCCCCACGACCTAGAAACTAGTACCAGACATCATCAAATTAACCAAGGGAATTATTTCTCACAATAATAAATGAATAAACTGAACATAAACAAGATAAATAGAACAAAATAGAATATATATATATATATATATAACCAAGTTGAACATTTTTACACAAGAATCTGAAAATACAGCAAACTGATCAACAAAATGAAACTAAACCTGACAACCACAATGTCTTTTTGTGACCCCAGGGGTCACTCTCTGATACAAAAATAAGACATCACATACAACGTTATAGACTAAGTTGGAACCTGCACCTCAAGATAAAAACAATAAGAAACTATAGGCATCAGTATTAAAACTCAGTAGGCGTGCCCAAAAAAATATATTCCCAATTCACTTTCTTTAATATAAAAGGAACATCAACTTCAATTTTGTAATACATTATATAAATACAATATTTCCCACAACTTTAATTTAGAAAAAAACATGATCCATTGCAATTTTTTATACTAAAACCAGGTTCATTTCCATTAAATCATTAATATCATTTTTAATAGGAAAGTGATGCATCCATTTCAAACAAGTACAATAGAGTATAAAACCTTTTCTACTTTAAAAAATTTTCCACAAAACTTTTAAAGCCAATTCATAACCTTCTAAATAAATATACCACACATGAGAATACTAAAATGATCATATAATAAGGGAAATAGAAATAATCACACAAGATTAACCAACCAACATTGTAACACAATCATCACTACAAGCAACTAAGTTCGAATAGATATGGGACAAACATAGTAACTTGTGAATAATCTAAAACATACTAATATATGTTGACTCATCTTGGAAAGAATGCCTAACTAAATGATTCCAATAACACCCAAATGCTCATACATCCGCCACATGGTAAAGACCGAGGGGAACAATCCCACAATAATAAAACTCAATATATCCCGGTGTTATGGGCCACTAGCTAGTGCATAATATAACTAGTGAGACAATAATTCTCAGGAAATTAAATATCTATGTCAGGTAATCTATATCAAGATTATTAAAGAGGGGTGATCCAACTGATTCCAACCAAGCTTCCAATCACATTCACATATATCATATATAATAATCCACACAATATGCATCACCCCGAGATACTTCAAGGAACAATATCTTTCCTTATGACATATAAATCATAAATGATTCTACACTAAGAACCACCCATTCTGCACAAGTAAATGAGTCATGAGGATTACACAGTGAGGAAATACCAACCATTCAAAATAAAATCGGCAAGATAATTATCAAAGAAGAATTTTCATAATAAACACTTTCACCATATTCATAAAATTTCCAAATGGGCCACAATTTCATTTCCATGAAAACCACCATTTACCAAATAACTAAATAATCCTTTAAAAAATATGCAAATACATTATTTTTCATTTCATAATCATTCTAAAAAATATATTTTAAACAAGCACATCACACTTCTAAGTCCAATCCAGTTTTATAAAATTTCCAAACATGCCATTAACCAGTATCACATTCCAAACAATTTTAAAAACCATCAACATTTACCATTTTCAAATATGAACCATTTAGAAAACCCATTTAATTTACCTACACCACATGTGAAAAACAAAACCCATTTTCATTAAAGTGTCAAATTGGCCACACACTGATATTACATTCCATTCCATTTTCAAAATCCAAACACACACCTCCATCCAATTCAAAACCACTTGGAAAAATCATTCAGGAAAACCAAAAGCATCATTTCACATATCAATAATTCATTTAAATTACCAAAACATGCTTTGAATATCACAAAGTGCTTATAAAAACCAACTAGTCATTTCATCAAACACTTGGTGTGCACAATATAACAAAACAATACTTTTTCCTACAAAACAAGGTATACACTAAAACTTTTCACGCCAAAAAAACATTCCCAAGATAAAAAATCAATACTTATCATTTTAATAAAGTGATAAAATCAAGAAAATAATGAATCATAAATTAAAAAGGTAAGTGAAAATGGAAACCTACCTCAAATCTCACAACACTTTGAGAACACACACCTGAAATCACTCCATGAAGGATCCAAGATCCAAGATCCACCTAGAGGAACCATAAAAAAGAAAAACCCCAATATAACCTAAGTGGAAACATGAAACCTTTTCCCAAGAGACCATATGATAAGAGAAAATCAATAGAAAATGGAATAATAATTAAGAGGGAGAAGAGGATATGATATTACCTTGAGAGATCTAGCCCCAAAATTAAATAATCACCTTAGATATACACCAAGGGATAGTGGAGAGGCTTAAAGATCCAAGGAGGAGACCCTTAGAGTCAAAAAAACTAGGGGGGGTGGGAAATGAGCAGATTTGGGGTTAAAATACCATATGGTTAATTTAGAAATTTGGAAAATTTTAGGATCTGGGAATATTTCATAGTTGGATTCACAATTTACCTAACCGTTCACCCCTCATTAGAAACACATGGGCACCTATATGATCCGGCCACACAGTTTACAAACCGTGCACCAACCATGCCAAACTCCACTACCTCGAGATAGAACCTCCCCACAAGATTACTGGATAGTTTGAAAAACTGTGCACAAGTCGTGCACCATGCCTCTACCATAACCACTTGATCCTGAAAATTACTTGTAGAAATCCTCTTGGTTTCCCAAACTATTTTCAAACCATGCGTAAGCTATTTACAAGTTCAAAAATCAAATTTTATTATAAAAATTATAAAAAAATTGAGAAATAACCATGGGGTAAAGAATAAATAAATAAACACATAAAAAATTAGAACCCATCACACTCAAAACTCAAGAGAAAAATGAATATCCAAAAAACAAAACAGAACAAAGATTGAAAACAAAAACCTATGTGAAAAAATTCTCCCCACCATTAATCTTTCTTCCCACAAAAAGCCACAACATTTTCCCCTTATTCGATCAAGGCTAAGGATTTCCAAAACTATATGATCCAACCACTCGAACCAATAATATCTAAAAAAATACTAAAATAAACACACACCTATTACATGAAACGAACCAACGATCCCAAACCACTTTTCAGGAAACAATACTAAAACCTTGATTCAACAAAACCACTAGGTGAACTCCATACACAATGTTTACTCAAGGGAATAAATAAAAAATAGGTAGCTCCAAATTAGACTATAAGTTACCCAACCAACACTAGAAACTAAAACAGATTACCAAAAGGGGGAGGCCAGAACAGACTACCCACCCTTTGAAAAAAAACTACCCCTGTTATAAATTAGGAGAAACTGTAATGAGACTTGCAGTGGGTCTACCCACTATTAAGACTTGACTATCTTGAACCAACAACTAAACTTCCCCCACACAGGACAAAAACCCTCCACCACAAGGGGATGAGGGGGAGGGAAATGAAAAAGCACCACCCCAAATGGCCAACCACCCAAGGGAAAACAATTAGTGTCTCAAATTCAAAAATACACAACCGCCAGTATTGCACAATGATAAGACCACCTGGATTTATATGACAAGGTGGAACTCACAACAACAAAGAGGATTTAAAAAGGAGAATCTAAACTGACACACCGTAATGTTGGAGACAAAAGCTAAACCATAGTTCCCCACATTCCTAATGATTTCATGACTGCGTGAAAGGCCTCACTCCAAGGCCTATGGATGGATTCCTAATCTTTGAAGTATCGTTTTCACCATTATTAGGAGGTAATGACTCTTGATTGGGAACACAATGCCTCATAAAGAACTTAAAGATCGTAACACACCATGAAAGGTACTTTCTCAAACAAAGAAATTTTACCCAAACTGAGGCTTAGAAGATACACAACACCATTATCTCTTAATTAAAATGAGGATTAGAATAAAAATGGCACATGATGAAAGAAACCATCACTTAGAATGGAAGGATTCAGAATTTTCAGATAAAAAAACTTTCATTAAACAAAAGTCCAAAAAAATCTATTTACTTTTCAAATAAGAGGGAACAACATTGGTCACAACCACCACAAAAGAAATAAACATGGAAATAAAAATAGGCTTTAAGATGAGACCAACTAACACCCTACTACTACAACCTAGTTGGAGTTTCTTTTGAAGAGGTGGTTTTAACTTTCTAAATTAAAGAAAATAATCCTTAAGTTGATCAAATCGAAATTATGCTAACAGGGAATCACCTGTAGCTATACCTTGAACATCCATAAAATCACTATAGAGGAGAAAATTGGGAAAATAGAAATACAAGAGATAAATCAAAACCAGATCATAACCAAAAATCACCTCAAATAGGTATCGACATAAAGGGAAACCAGATCAAAGAATCCCAAAACTTTTCTAGAAGCCCACTAAAAACCACTTCCAAACTGAATCACTGATGAGAATACAAACTCAAAACACAACATGAACATCACTTCCAAATCACAATAGAACATTATATATAAACAAAACTTCTCAAACCATAGGATAATAATCCATACAACTATTGGTTTTTAGAACACTGAAGTTTTTCACTAAAAAAATTTTGGAAAGCAAAAAAAACTTGTTGGAATTTTAAAATCACCAATGATATTCTATAGAGTCTCACTCACATGAAAATTATTGTGCAAATATGAGAACATATCAACACATACCATACCCAGAACTCATTAACCATGTAAATCTCAGGCACTCTCACTCACATGCACTTTCCACACATATCCATGCATGTGAGCACTCATGGAATAAACCAAAGGACAAAACAAAACACTTCCACTTTAAAAACTAAACATTCAACCCCATTCAAAATTCATGAAACATTTCAAAGTATCACTAAACACAAAGTCAAAAACCATTTTCAAATTACAAGTTTTAATCCATTTCATAATGATCGAAAAAAAATCCCATGGATTTCCATCCAAAAACCCAATTCATACTATTCAAAATAAATTCTAGTAGCTCAAGAAAGGTTCATCTCATTAAACCCATTTGATTAAACACCCATTTATTATCAGTTAAAACATGTTCCCAAAACCCCTTTTCTTAATAAAATTTCATGTTCAAACAAAAAACTTTTATAAACCCCAAGTTTTGATTATTAAAAATTCAATCTCAGTGAACTCATCCCCATTTACTCAAAATCACTTTATAAAAATAAATTTTAAAATATTTTCTTCAAAAATATTCTGAAATTTCATTTTCCATCTTCCCAAAACCAAACCATTACCATTTTAAAATATATTATCTACAATTCCAAAAAAAAAATTCTCAAAACAATTTTTAGAATTAAAGAAGACCCAAAACTGCTAATAAAGAAATCTAGTGTCAATGGGTGACTTGGACATATGGTTGGTGGCCATACACCAATGACGCCACTATAATATAGAGTATTCTAGGACCATGTTTCATGCTCTACCTGGTTTTATAGGACCTGAGATCTCACAATGACCTTTATCCCAACACCATCTTCGTATCTGAACAACCAAAAAAACCAAAAGAACCAAATAAAACAACTATAACCCAACTTCCCATGGTAAATTAGGTAAAAGTTCTAGAAAGTGTTGACTAGACACTCCCCATGACTTTTAACCCATGTTCTGATAGTCCTACTCCATCTACCTTAACATCCCCATGTAACAAAGGGTGCTCTGAAATGTGTGTTCCTCTAAAGAGCCAACTCGATTTGATACCATCTTTTAATGAACCAATCCAGGTCAACCCTGAAACGGTCACCCAAGATAATCCATGACATGGACCGAAGTGTGTTCCTGATCCCCATGGGATAACAACTAGTTCCAAGAATCATTAGAATAACCAAGAGAAATATTTCTCCCAATAATAAATGAATAAACTATACAGTTTAAAGATAAAAAAATATCCACATATATATATAACCAATCTGTACATTTTTTCACAAGAATATAAAAATACAAAAATATAATAAAAAAAACAAAACTAAACCTGATGACCAAAACAACTCTATGTGACCCTAGGGGTCACCCTCCAATACAAAACCCAAACATCATGCATGGAGATCTAGACCAAAATGGAACCTACACCGAAAGATAAAAACAAATAGAAAACATAGACGTGAGTGTTAAAACCCAATAGGCATGCCCAAACAAATCAATTCCCAATTCACCTCCATTAAAATAAAATAAACATCAACTTCAAGTATGAAATAAAATATATAAATATAATATTTTCCACACTTTTAATTTAAAACAAAACATGGTCCATTTCCCATTTTCATACCCAAACCAGGTTCATTTATATTAAGGAAACATTACCAATTTTATAGGAGAAGTGATTATTTCATTTCAAAAAGTTCAAGAGAGTATAAAACATTTTCTTTATTGAAACATTTTTTAAAAACATTTGAAATCCAAGTCATAACCTTCAAATAAATATACCACACATGAGAATACCATAATGATCATATAATAAGGGCAATTAAAATAATCACACAAGAGTAACCAACCAAAATTGCAACACAATCATCACTGCAAGAAACTAAGTTTCAATTGATATGGGAGAAACCTAGGAACTCATGAATAATACAAGACATACTAATATATGTTGACTCATCCCATAAATCATGCCTCACGTCCAATATTCTCGGGCATCCCCTACATGGTATAGACCGAGGGGCATACTCCCATAAAAATAAAACTGAATATATCCCCGTGCTATGGGCCACTAGCTAGTGAGTAATATAACTAGTGAAATAATACTTCTTAGAAAATTCAATATTTATGCCATGTTTTCCATGTCAAGAGTATGAAAGAGGGGTGATACAACTGATTCTAATTTATCATCTAATCACAATCACATATATCATATATAATAATCCACATAATAGGCATCACCTCAAGCCTCTCTAAAGAAAAATATCTTGACTTACAACATATAGATCACAAAGGATACCACACCGACTAACTCATATTCTAAAAAAGTAAATGAGTCATGAGGATTCCACAGTGAGGAAATCACACCCATTCAAAATAATCTTGGCAAGATAATTATCCAAGGAGAGTTTTCATAATAAAAACTTTCACCATTTTTATAAAATTTCTAAAAGGGACGTAATATCATTACCATAAAAACCATAATTTACCAATGAACCAAATCATCCTTTAAAAAAATATTTAAATAAATTAGTGTTAATTTCACAATCATTATACAAAATATCTTTTTAAAAAATACATCACATATCTAAGTCCAATCCATTTTTATAAAATTTATGAATGGACCATTAACCACCACCACATGCCAAACGATTTTACAAAACATCATCATTTACCTTTTTAAAATATTAAACATTTCGAAAACCCATTTTATGTTCCCGCACCACATTTAAAAAATAAAATCCATCCAATTAATGTTCCAAATGGGCCACACACAGATATCATATTCCGTTCCATTTTTAAAATCCAAACACACACCTCCTTCAAATTCAAAACCACTTGGAAGAAACATTTAAGAAAACCAAAATCATAATTTCACATATCATAATTTCATTTACAATACAAAACCACACTTTGAATATTACAAAGTGATTATAAAAACCAACCAGGCATTTCATCAAACACTTGGTCTACATGATATAACAAAACAATAACTTTTTCCACAAAACTAGGTATAAACCACCACTTTGAACACAAAACAAACATTCCAAAGATCACACATGAATATTTATCATATAAAGAAGGTGAAAAAATAAAGAAACCAGTGAATCATAAATTAAAAAGGTGACTAAAAACGGAAACCTACCTCAAATATCACATTACTTCGACAACACATGCCCACAATCACTCCACTAAGGATCCAAGATCAAAGATCCACTAAGAGGAACCCTAAAAAAGAAAAAAACCAAATATAACCTAATAGGTAAAATGAAACCAATATCCAAGAGATTATAGGAGAAGATAAACTCATGATTAAATGGAATAATAATGAATAGGTTGAAGAGGAGGGGAGATTAACATGAGAAATCTAGCCCCAAACTTGAAGAATCGCCTTATATCTACACCAAGGGAGGGAGGAGAGTCTTGGAGAACCTAGGAGTATACCCCTTAGGTTCACAAAAACTAGGGGGAGGGAAATTTGTGGATTTGGGGTTAAAATTTCATAAGGGTACTTTAGTAATTTTGAAATATTTTTGATCTAGGAAGCTCACACGGTTTACCTATCCATGAATCAGTCATCTTCCCATCACTAGACACACATGGGAACCTATATGGGTTGGTTGTATAGTTTAAAAAATGTGCACCAACTATTCCAAACACCACTGTCTAGAGATAGAACATCCCTGCAAACTTGCCACATGGTTTAAAAAATCGTGCACAAGCTATGTGCCATGACTTTGAGACTAACACTTGAGCTATAAAATTACTTGGAGAATGCCACACGATTTACCAAACTATTCATCAACCATGATAAGGCTATTTAAATGCTCAAAACTTAAATTTTATTTAGAAAACTCATGGTAAAATTTAGGAATAACCAAAGGGTAAAAACTAAAAAGACACCTCAAAATAGTACATTCCACACTCAGAACTCCATAGAAAACTCGAGATCCAAAAATAAACTGGAAAAAATGTTGAAAACAAAAAACCGGGTGTGACATAGTTTCATATGGACACTTAAGAGGATGGTTCAGGTATAGTTATGACTAGTGTTCAACTATCTTCATCTCTTCTTAATTCTATTATATAGCTTCATCAATAGGAAGACGAGTTCAAAGTAATAAGATAAAACCTTTATGAAGGGAATACCATTTCTAGTTGGTCTCTCCCTTCTAATAGTATTCCTTATTTTGTGATTTGGGATATTTCTCTAACATCTATGAGGATTTATGTTTTTTTCCCTATCAATGTTCTTAGTGGGATATTCATTTTGTAATTATAAAGATGTATGATGACATGATATGACATTTCTAGTGTTTGGGTATTAATTGTGACATTGAATATTATGTGTTCCATTGTTACTCATACGAGTAGATAAATACATAGCACCTTAACCCTTCTAGTTTACTCCAACCTCTTATGATTATTATTTTGAAATTTTATGATGTGTCCATTTACATCTTTACTTGATATCCATGGACACCATGAGGGACGAATGTTATCTTGGTGATTATTGATAGGTTGATAAAATATTCCCATTTTATTCCAATCAGGGATACCACTAATGTTTAATATCTTGGTAAGCTATGTGTGAAAGAGATTATGAGGTTAAATGGGGTTCCCTCTACTATTGTTTCAGGTAGGGATCCCAAGTTTATCTTCTAGTTCTAGAATATTATCCATGAGGTGATGGGGAATCATGTTCAGTTGAGTACAACTTACCATCCACATATAGATTTTCATACAGAGCATTATATTTAGATATTGAAGGATATTCTCTATGCCTATGTCTTATATTTTTATGGATCATGGGATAAACATTTGGGACCGGTAGAGTTTTTATATAAAAATATTTATTAGTAATCAATCAAGATAGATCCTTTTGAGGCTTTGTATGGCCACCCATGTAGATCACCTCTTTTTTGGGAAGAGGTGGGGGAGGCCTCTCTTTTTGAACAAGTCTCATTCATGAGATGTATTTGAGGATTCAAGGTATACTTTGGGGTTTGGTTATAGAAACTATTTGGCATAAATCATATAGATATTTTCAATTCCATCCTTTGGAGTTTTATATAGATGAAAAAATTTTCTTTAAAGTTTCTCCTTTATTGGATCACCTCCATCTTGATAATTAATGAAAGTTAGCTTAGAGATATGGTGAACTCTAGGAGGTCACTGAACAACTTGGTATGGTTCTGTATCAGTTAGTATTTCCAACTCAGTTGACAGGTATTTATGATTTTTCCACATGTCTCAGCATATGAAGTACCATCATAATACCTCTCATGATTTGAGTTGGGTAGAGAATGAGTTAGATCTAGATGTTTATATGGTAGAGTATCCAATGGAGTTTTTTGATTCTGAATTGAAAGTATTATATAGTAATTCTATCCTGTTGTTCAGATTTTTATGGGGACATAGACCAGATTCTCTTGAGAATTGAGAGCATGAATTTTTAGTGAGGGAGAAGTGAACTCACCTTTTTATGGAGTATCCTTATTCCACATCACTTCCTAATGATGTAATTTATAATGTTGGGAAGATTTTAGTATCCTATATTTTTTAAGTATACTATTTTGATGTTTAATAGTGTTTTTCAGCCTCAAAGGGAATGAGAGTTGTTTTTGCGATGTTTTTTCAAAACCTAGGCTGTAAATTTTCTTGCTAGAAACTTTTGTGTCATAATTTCTTTCTTACATCATAAGTCATTTACTATAAATTTACTGTAATATGGTTTATGTCATACTAATATTGAAATCCAAGAAATCCTTTTTTATGTAGTAAATTCATTTTTTGCTGTAAGATTCACTTTTATGCCATAAAATCATTGATCAAGGTAAATTTAACTCAATGTGATTTTTTTCTATGTATATTATTTATGGGATATTTACACTATAATAAAGGTGTTTATGCTATAAAAACTTCATCCCAATAGGTTTTATCACATTTTACACCTGTTATTTTTTTTATTTTTCACACAATACTTCTCTCTTGATCCCTATAAAATTCCAGGTGAGATTTGGGTGGTCTCCTCTCCTTATAAGTTCATATTTTCAATGGTCTATCATTGTGTTGGTTTCATCACTTCCCCCAAGTAAGTGATGTTTCTACTTCTTTATTTTCATTGGTTTCAGTAGTAGTTTGGTGATCATTTTGGGTTCATTGATCCTGTGGCGAAGTTTTGTTTTATTCATATGGATCCTTTGTGAAATTTTCTTCTAGGGGCCAATCCATTGTTAGTTTTGGTGTGATAAGTGTGTGCTAATTGAGGTATATTGTGACCTAACCTATTTCCTGGCCTTTTTTTGTTATGGAACGTGATTCTAAGATGGGGGAATCAATTATAGGTCCTCCATTATTGTCTTTTCATTCCTTTAGGAGTATGTGGATCCTATTGTGTGTGTTTGTGACCTATGTTGTGGTAGGTGGTTCTGTCTATAGCCTAAGTTGGATGAACTATATTAATACTATTTTATAAATTTAAGTATAAATTAATTTTCATGATTGATTTTCATGAATAAATGGATTTCTATAAAATATGGGGTTTTCCTTGGTTTTAGGTCAAGTAAAATGGTGTTTCAAAGTATGTTTTTATGTAATAAAGGGTTGTGAAATTTCTTATGAAATGTGGAACCCTTTGAAATGATTTAGGATTGTTTTTTAAGGACTTGAGTGTGAACTAGTCAGTGATTGTGTTATGATTAGCCTAATAGTCTTACATATTCGTATCCTCTGACTATTTACCATTATGCTAGGATTTATACAATTTGGATTTGATTATGGAAATATTATTTAGAATTAATTTTACCTAACTTGTTTTGGGACTATGGAAAAAGGGAAATATTTACCATGCTTTTGATATAAACATGTTTTATTAATAATCATTCCATTTTTTATATTAAATGATTATTTTGGGATTACTTGTATATAGACTTGATATGGAACATCTAGGTGGGATCTTATTGATCCTATTTATCTCACAACTTTCACACCCATTTTATGGTGAGTAGACCTAGTTATACATTTTTATGCAGCGAAAGAAAGATTATATAGTGAGGTGGTGAGGTTTCTTTCAACTGGGTATGGGAAGTAGGTGGTGAGATGGTGGGAAGTTTTAAAAATATCACATGGAGTAGCTTGTCTTCACTTTTAGCTGCCCTGGTTTTCAAACCTGTACCTTAGAGTTTGGTTTAGATGATTTGAGTTGTATCAATTATGATGTTCTCTTTTAGTTATGGAATATATATTTCTTCTAGTTTTCTCCCACTATTTCCTTCTATAGTGTGTGTATATATGTATATATTCTATTTTGTCTTGTTCAAGCTGGTAGAAACCATTACCTCTATTTTTTTTTGATTCCCAAGTTATAGTCACCATCTAGGGAGGATTGAGAATTCCCTTTGGGTATGTGGTAGATCTGGTTGGGTCCTAGTTTGTGAGTGTATCCCTGATTATATCGTTATAAGTTCCTTGAAGGGTTTGTGAGAGGCCCCTTTTATAAGTGGTGAGAATGACATTTTTTGTAAATTTTCAAAATAATATAAAGAGAGCACATGTTAAACATGTAAAGTGGATCCATAATTGATAAATAGTTGAATGAAGAAGAGATAAGGTTGAGATACGCCTCATACACTCAATTAAAGACATATTTTTAACATGTTTCAAATCCTTTACGCCTTGAAATATTTGTTTTAGCATTTTATCTTTTATCACAATAACTAGTTTTTACCTAAGGTAACATGATATTTATATCTAAAAATAAAAAGGTTATTATTATATAATTTGGTGCCACTTATTCTATAATGACCCAATGTTTTCAATGGAAATTTCAATCCTATAAATATGTCATATAATCACATAAAATCACAACACAATTAACTACTAAGTGCTATGTTACCTTTAAATATAAGTTTGTCACTTCTATGATTTGAATTTCAAAAATCTAACATACACGGTTGTAATCAGTAAGTTATTTGGTGTCTAATATAACCAACTTATTTTTTGGCAAATAGTAACATATCCTTATGAATAGTAATATTACCCTTATGAATAGTGACATACCACAATGAATAGTAACCTTAACTGTGATAGTATATCAATAAGATTCTTGTGAAAGTATGCCATACCTATATATGTGAATAAAAAAATAAATGTTTTAAAATTGTTTTTTTTTCAAGTAAATTATGTTTTTAATTTAAAATTAAATTAATCATATTTAGATTTTTTTTTGAAAATGGATTTTATTTTTGGATTCTACATGTCAAAAAATGGTTAGGGTGAATGTTTGAGAATTTTCTAAAATACTTAAATTTTTATGAATAGTAAAATATGATAATTTACGATAAATGCTTAATACATGAATTATGATGTCATTAGCTGATTTATGGATGATTTAAGGCCATTATCTCTAACAAAAATGAACAAATTACTATTTTTTGTCATGTAATAATCACTATTTCTGGTCTTGATGGAAAATTATAAACTAAGGAATTAAATATTATGAAAACTCTCCTCTCCTCCACTATAAATTCCACCCCTCATTACCTCTTCTTTTCACACCTCTCAAGATTCAATACTTGTCTAAAATTTTCCTAAAAATATTCTCTAGCCCTTAACCCATGTTATATAGCTTCTTTTCTCATAAAAAGATCAATTCAAGGTGCCTTAAGGAGGATTCAAGAGGCAATTCCCCTATCTCTCTTTTTCTTTAAATTCCTTTAAATTTCAAGATATTTTCTTAAAACTCTCCCGACATATACTCATCATCATGGTATGGTAACTCCAATATCTTATATATAATTCAATTTTATGATACTAATGGGAGAATATATCATCCACCCCCCTTCTCCTCTTCTTTTTTATTTTATAAAGGAAAATGTTGTTCGTGAGGTGTTAATTTATCACCTTCAAGAACGACATGTTCTCATTTTACTTTACCACCTTCAGATAAGGTAATGAAACAATTTTTATGGTTGAACCAAGATATGATATATTTATTATATCGTATTTAATATTCTGGAACTAACTTATGTACATATTACTAAATTATTAATCAAAACAAGTTTGTTGGGGTCAAAAACCGCCCAAATTAAACCAAACAAGCATCATTAAATTCTTATCTAATGATCCATTATCTTTGTCTCTAAAAAACTTAGTTTTAATATTATTTCATGTTATATAACATCATCAATAATGTATAATTACAATTCTGGATATTTATCCACGTTTTAAATGAACATCCATTCATGAATACATGTGAACTGTTCAAGGAAACTATAAAAATGAACGTTCCCAAACAATGAAATTGAACCACTAAATCCTTTTAAAAGGCCACTAATGAACTTAAAAAGGGTATAATAAATCAATTATATATATAATATATTATTTAATTATTAATTAATAAACCTAATTTTTTATTTAGGTCATTAATAAAAAAGGAAGAACACTTTCAGACATAAGGTAAGGGATCCTCTTTATTTCACTTTTATTCAAGAATGTTCTCTATGCTATGAAATTTTATGTGTAATACATAATGATGGAGTGTGATTTATCACCTCCCCCATACTTACCTTACAATTTATAAGTTATGAGAAACCCCTTTCTCTCTTTTCAATCCCTCTTAAGTACACTTGATACCATGTTGATAATCCGTGAGGAATTCTACCTGAATATCCTTTATTCCTTCGGGTTGACTTATTATTATTTATACCAAAATAAAGTTATTTTATATATTTATGTGAATATTATAATTTTTTTTACATGTAAAAAATTCATTTATCAAGTCCCATTCATCATTATATTTCAGGGATATACATGGTTTTAAGTGATTCCCTGCTCAATACTTCCTGATAAGCAAACTTGTTTGAAGGGAACTTCCAGAATTCTTACTCGATTTAAAGTGCACTATATCCTCTATTTTAAGCCACAATTTATATTATAAAATCAGCTTTTCTATTAAAACCTTATTGGTTCACTTATGGTTTTATATTAAATATTATCCCCTTTCTATTTTAAAATCTCTATAGTATTTTCTTTAAAATCGCACAAAAATGTTTTAATGCTAAAAGTTCGTAAATACATTTATTAAATTTTGTCACTTATGTTTGACATAAATTACCATGATATATTTATATTTTATCCTTTTGAACGTCTATGTATATTCTAATTCATTTATTTAATGGAAACTTTTATGATACACCAATTTGGTATCCTTTATGACATGATTGTGGTACCCAATTATTTCTATGGTAACCCTTATATTTATGTAAGAATGGTTATGTATGATTATTTTTATGGAAAAATATTCATGAAAAGTTAATATGGGTGCACCAAGGTAGAACTACAATGCATTGGGTAATTTTGAGTCTCATGAGATATTATGTGCGACGGTCTTGGCAGTTAGCCTTGGCTTGTGCTATTACGTGCAACAGTCTTGGCGGTTAGCCTTGGCTTGTGCTACTATGGGAAACAGTGTTAGAGGTTAGCATTGACCTGTACTAAATTTATGTTTTATGTTTCTTCTACACTTCTACGATTCCATGTTTATGTTATAGAGACCCTACCTTTTCTTACATTACTATTACATCATTTTAAAGATAAAAAACATAATATTATTACACACAGGGGATCCAAAGGTTTAGTGTCCTCGGCAAACTAAGACCATACATAACAATTACAACATCAAGCATAAACATTTATTTAATTTCTTCTTCTCTAGCTTCTTATTGGCACGTTTACTCTCCTTAATACATGTATCCACCTGAGGATATACATAAAAAGGGGTGAGATAAAATCCCAATAAGAGGATAGATAAGAAGAATATAGCATGGGGTGAGCATAATCATGACATAAGCAAAATATCAAGAACATGAGAGGATCATAAATAAAACACTTGACATGCGGCAATGCATAAAAATGAAACATTATGTCTTAGTGATTAACTACCACACATACTTGTGAACCAAGATAGCATCTTTTTCAAACATCATTTCAAATTTACTCATGAGATTAATAACTTTACCCAATGCATTGGAGTGATGTATAATTCCGGGCACACCCATCACATTCAAACATTCATATTGTGCTATATAATTCTGGGTGCACCTGTCACATCATAACATTATCATTATCATGCTTGCCACATGAAACACATATCAAAAGTAAACATAACTAACCCATGAAAAGGAATGGGTTACATGTCCTAAGAACACATTCATAAACTTTGGGTTCCCAAAAGAAAGAGGGAATAACATACATGTTACAAGAACCGTTCACATTGAGAGAGAAGTAAAAGGTGTGTTCTTAAAAGAGTAGTTCTTTTCGAAAATATTTTGTTTGACATAAAAACTAGTGACAAACATGTATATCCTAGAAATGGAAGGAAAATGATAAAAAAATTATCTTTAAGGAGTAACCATATTTAAAAACAAGTGAAGAGCGAGAACCCGAAGGATGAAAGTTGGGTTTGAAATTTCCCCTTACCTTGTATCTAAATGCTTCCTTCTCTTTAATGTCATTTATAATGACATTATATTAATTAATTAGAAATTAAATAACCTTTTATACATTAATAGGGTTAATTTTGGTTTCATTATGTCATTTTATGTTCCTTTGGAAGACTTATAGAGTTTAAAAACAGTGTTTGAGAATATTTGTTTTTATGGTTTTCTTGAGTGGTTCACTTGTATTCTTAAATTGACGTTTGGGTAGAACATGGGTAAACATCCAGAATTGATATTACTTGTTATTAATTATATTACAGGATTTTGGATTATATTTTAATTAATTTTATTAGATCCATGTCGATGAATCATTAGATAAGAATTAAATGATGATTGTTTGGGTTAATTTGAGCGATTTTTCGATCATAATGAACTTGTTTTATTTTATCACTATTAATATGGTCATAAGTTAGTTCCAGAACATTAAATAGGAGATAATACATATAAAATGTTCTATTTCAACCATAAAAATGGTTTCATTACTAGATCTGAAGGTAGAAATGGAAGAAGAAAGCATGTCATTCTTGAAGGTGAAAAATTAACACCTCACGAACAACATTCTCTTTAATAAAATAAAAGGAAGAGGGAAATGGGGTTGGATGATATAATATACCATTAGCATCATAAAATTACATTAGATGTATAATAATGGAGTTAAAATACAATTCAAATGAAGATAAGTGGGGAGATATCAAGAAATGAACTTGAACTTGAAAGGAAATTAAAGGAGAAGAAGGAGAGAAATTACCTCTTAAATCGTCCTCTTGAGTTCCCCCTTAAAGAAGCCAAGCTTAGTCTTTTGATGAGACCAAAATATCTTGAACGTAGGAGAGGGGCTAGATAAGAGGTTTGGGTAGAGTTTAGAGAAGTCTTGGAGCTTGAGAGGTGTGAGGAAATGAGGGTGTGAAGGGTGGTTTTTATAGTGGAGGGGAGAGGAGTTTCTTTAATATAAAATTCATTAGTTTATTAATTTCCATTAAAACAAGAAATATTGAGTCATCCATGACCAATAATAGTAAATTATTCATGTGATTTCGATATTTGGGTGCTTACATCACTTGTGATGTCAGGAATAGTGGGTTTTAATTATAATGTATTTATACGGTAAATCAATGTATTTTACTATTCACCAAAAATTCAGGTATTTTAGAAAAATCCAAAAATATTACCCCAAACATTTTTCAACATGTATAATCCAAAAATAAAGTCCATTTTTCAAAAATAATTTTCTAAATATTATTAATTTAATATTTAATTAAAATTATAATTTACTTAAAAATAGTTTTTAAAATTAAAACTGATTTTATAGTGATTTCAAAAATTACGTAGGGTCTTATAAAATTATCTAAAAACTATAAGACATTGATTTGATAATTAATGAGAAAATTTTAAGAAAAATAAATTTTCTTTTAAGTTAATTAATTAATTATAATTAATTATTTATGACTTACAAAATACCAAAACATTTACTAAGGTCAAATTTTCACTTTCTAATATGTCTAAATTTTATTTAATTATTCATGGGTAAGGTTACTCTTATGTTGGATGATTTACTATTTATAAGGGTCATATTACTATTCATAAGGCTATGTTACTATTCATAAGGGTAGGTTACTATTCACCAAAAATTATTTTTGTTTCATTAGACTCCAAAAAACTTCTTGAACACAACCGTGTATGTCGGATTTTCAAAATTCAAAACATATAAGTGACAAAATAATGTTTATAGGTCACTTAACACATAGTATATCATTATGTTGTGTTTTCATGTTATTTTATGACATGATTATAAGAAGGGAAATTCCATTGAAAAACTTTGGGTCGTTACATTCTTCCCCCTTAAGAAATTTCACCCCCGAAATTTTACTTTACACAAACAGGTGAGGGTACTTCTCCTTTATTGCCTCTTCTGGTTCCCAAGTTGCTTCCTCAAGCTTATGGTTCCTCCACAACACTTTGAAAAGATGGGTTGTCTTGTTGCGTAGAACCTTATCTCTCCGGTCCAGATTCTTTATTGGCTGCTCCTCATAGGAGAGATCATCTTCCAACTACACCACCTCTGAGTTTAGTACATGTGTGGGGTCTGGTATGTACTTACTCAGTAGTGATACATGAAACACATCATGAACTTGAGCCATATTCGGTGGAAGTGTAAGATGATAGAACATGTCTCCTATGCGGTCAAGGATATCGAAGGGGCCAATATACCTTGGGTTTAGATTCCCTTTCTTCCCAAATTGCACGACTCTCTTCCATGGAGATATTCGAAGGAAGACTTTATCTCCAATGTCGAACTCCAAGTCCCTTCGATGGTTGTCAGCATAGCTCTTTTGCAGAATTTGAGAATCTTTGATGTGTTTCTAGATGACTTGAACCTTCTCTGTCATCTCTTGAACAAGATCAGGTCCAATTAGCTTTCTTTCTCCAACTTCATCCCAACAGGTTGGAGTTCTACATTGCTTTCCATATAGAGCTTCATATGGAGCCATCTGAATTCTCGAGTGGAAGCTATTGTTGTATGAGAACTCAACCAATGAGAGATGTTGATCCCATCCACCTTTGAATTATAGAGAGAAGGCTCTTAGCATATCTTCAAGAGTCTGAATAGTTCTTTCAGACTGACCATCAGTTTGGGGGTGATAGATCATGCTGAAATTTCATTCAATACTCAAAGCATGTTGAAGGCTCCTCCAGAATTTAGATGTGAACCTTGGGTCATGGTCAGAGACAATTGAGAGTGGAACACTGTGCAGTCTCACCACTTCCTTCACATATATCTTTGCAAGTTGTTCAAGTGATAGGTCTTCCCGAATAGCGATAAAATGGGCAGTCTTGGTGAGTCGGTCAACCACAACCCATATCACATTATTTCCCTTTGACATCTTTGGGAGAACCGTGCAAAGTCCATAGTAACATTTTCCCATTTCCACATGGGTATAGGCAATGGCTATATCATCCCTTTGGACATTTGTCACTCAGCTTTAACTTGCTGACATACCAAGCACCTTGATATATATTCCGCAATCTCTTTCTTCATGCTATCCCACCAAAAGTGTTCTCGGAGATCACGGTACATATTGGTACTCCAAGGATGGATAGAGAAAGTTGAGCTATATGCATTTTCCAATAGCTCCTTCTTTATCTCGGGTGATGAAGGCTCACAAATCCATGTTCCAAAACAAATCACACCATTATCGTCAATATGGAACTCTTGCAGCTTCCCTTCCTTTACTGCATTCACCCTCTTTTTTATATCCACATCATCCCTTTGTGCTTACTTAATCTTCTCATGGATGGATGGTTGCGAAATCATTTGGGAAAGGTAGGATGTATCCCCTTCCCTTATGATTTCCAAATCCATTCTTTTCATATCCAAGAAGATATGGTCTTTCTCAATCCACAACATGGATAGAGTAGTAGAATATTTTCTACTTAGATCATCAGCTACCTTGTTTCCCTTTCCAGGATGATAGTGAATAGAGCAATTGTAATCCTTGATTAGCTCTAACCATATCCTTTGACGAATGTTGAGATACTTTTGTGTGAATATATACTTTAGGATCTTGTGGTTGGTGTATATGTCACACTTCTCGCCATAAAGGTAGTGCCTCCAGATTTTCAAGGAAAAAATCACGGCTGCCAGCTCTAGATCATGCGTCGGGTAGTTCTTCTCATGGATCCTCAACTGCCGTGAGGCGTAGGCTATCACATTGTCATTTTGAATAAGTACACAACCCAAGCCTTTCTTTTAAGCATCACTGTATATCACAAAACTTTCTCCACATTTCGGTAGTGTGAGTATAGGTGCAGTGATCCACCTTCTCTTTAGCTCCTTGAATCTTCCCTCACATTCCTCTGTCTAGACATACTTTATCCCTTTCCTTGTTAACTTAGTTAGCGATCTTGACAATCATGATAAGTTTCTCACAAAACGTCGGTAGTACCCATCTAATCCAAGAAAACTACAGATTTCTGTGACACTAGAGGGCCTGGGCCATTCCTCAATTGCCTTTGTTTTTGAAGGAGCCACAGAAATTCCCTCACTTGTGATCACATGTCCCAAGAACATGACTTAATTCATCCAAAATTCACACTTGATGAATTTTTCATACAACTTCTCCTTTATCAATGTCGCTAACAAAAGTCTTATATGCTCTTTATATTCCTCCTTTATCTTGGAGTAGATGAGAATATCATCAATAAACACTACCACAATTTCTTCGAGGTAATGTCTAAAGACTCAATTAATCAAATACACAAAGATTACAGGGGCATTAGTAAGTCCGAAGGGCATCACCAAAAACTCGTAGTGCCCATACCTTGTACGGAAGGCAGTCTTTTGAATATCTTCCTTCTTCACCTTTACCTAATGATATCCAGAATGAAGATCCAACTTTGAGAAGTATTGAGATCCTCTTAACTGATCGAACAAGTCATCAATACTTGGGAGAGGATACTTGTTCTTTATGGTGATCTTGTTGAGTTACCGATAGTCGATACACAACCACATTGTCCCATCCTTCTTCTTCACAAAGAGCACTGGCGCACCCCAAGGTGATGCACTAGGGAGTATGAACCCTTTGTCCAGATGCTCTTGCAGTTTCTTCTTTAACTCCTCCAGTTCGATAGGATCCATCCTATAGGGATACTTCGAGATAGGAGTAGCTCCAGGTATGAGTTCAACTGAGAACTCTACCTCATGATCCAGGGGAATTCCAGGTAACTCTTCGGGAAATATGTCTTCATATTCCCTTACGATGGGCATATCTGCATGGTTGGAATTTTCCTTCGTCTCAACCATTTGGGTGTGGTATGCTTCTTCATAAGGAATCAACACCCACACCATTGAAGGATTTTCAAAGGAGATTCATGATCTTCCTTGAATTTGCAGAGGATCATGGGATAATTTTGAATATAAAAAGATATTTCCTTTTCCCGACAGTTGATATGTGCTCTATATAACGAGATCCAATCCATTCTCATTATAGAGTCAAATTACACCAAGGGAAGTATTATGAGATTTTCCGGAAAAATCTTCCCACATACACCAATAGGAGAAGAGAGTAACACTTGGGTTGTAATGATTTCACCACTTGGTGTTTTTACAGATATCTCTACTTCAAGGTTTCAGGGCTTTGATTCTATAGTTCTATCAAACCTGTAAGATATAAAAGAATGCGTAGAACCAGAATAAAATAAGACTTTTGACATTTTTGAGTGAATAAGAAGTGTACCTTGTACGACTTCATTATCTTGCTTCACTTCCGCAGTAGTGATAGAATAATCCTTCCCTTTTTCCATTGGATTCTGTGGCTACTGACGCTTATTACCCTCAGGAGATAGAGGTTTAGTGCACTGGTTTTCATAGTTCCATAGCTCCCTACAGTTGTAGCATTGAACCATGAGTTGTTCTCTCCTTTCATTAGATACATTATACTTACTTTTTGTGTCTTTCAGAAACTCTTGAGCATGATTTCTTTCTTTCCCACACTTGAAGCATTTCCCCATCCCTTTGAGGTAGTTCCCATGGTGTAACTTCCCACATTTTTGGCATGTGGGTCGTTGAGTTTTCTTCCCACATTTGTCATTATATCCTCCAGCTTGAAACTACATCTTTCGTTTCTTATCCTCATAGCCATGGGACCATTCTCCAAACTCCATATCCACTTTGAGGGCACATCGAAAAACTTCTTTATAACTACCAAAGTCTCGAATTTCAAGAGCCTTTTGAAGGTGTGGTTTTAATCCACTAAAGAATCTATCAATTTTTCTATCATTATTGATAACAAAACCTGAAGAATACCTTGAAAGAATTGTGAAATTCGATTCATAGGTTGTGACAGATTCTCCTTCTTTTTTCTTGAGCATTATGAATTCTCTCTCCATCTTCATGCTAAGAGTTCGTGGGAAATACTTGTTAAAAAACAATATCTTACAGTCTTCCCATTCCATCTCTTCAATTTCCTCACTTGGCTTGGTGTTCTTAATCAAATCCCACCATTGATAGGCCTCTACATCTAGAAAATAAATGGCTAGGGTCACCTTCTCCGTCTTATAACAATTAAGAACAGAAATGATCTTCTCCATGGAGTTGACCCACTATTCTGCAACTAGTGGATTAGAAGATCCACTAAACGTCGGTGGTCGTTGCCGCCTAAAACATTCGATATCCAGTTACTACCTCTTTGGTGAAGGAGGAAGTTCCCCATTATTATGGTTATTGTTCATAACCTGAGATAATTGGGTAAGCATCATTATGAAGTTTTGAACTCCACCTCCCAAATCACTAGGGATGTTGTCTGGGCAATCTTTGCATTGGCCCTCACACGAGTTGTTGGCATGATTTCTCTTGTTTCCCACCATTTTCTAAAACAAAAAAGGTTAGAACACAATATAAGTAAACAATTCATGAATAAGTTATTCATTTAAACCATTTATACAAAAAACATAACATATGGGATCCCTATGTAAATATTCTTTTGTGCATTTTTGTACTTAGTCTCATGCTAGAGGTTTTATCTAGGGTTCACTAATCTTAATTCCAAAATTAACTAAACCTTTCCTCTGATACCAACTATAGTGACCCTACCTTTTATTAATTTAATATTACATCATTTTAAAGATAAATAACATAATTGTATTACACATAGCGTATCCAAAGTTTTAGTGTCTTGGGAAAACTAGAACTATATATAACAATTACAACATCAAGCATAAACATTTATTTAATTTCTTTTTCTCTAGCTTCTTGTTGGAACTTGTCCTCTCCTTAATTCATATAGACACCTGAGGATATACATAAAATAAGGTGAGATAAAATCCCAGTAATAGGATAGATAAAAAAATATCATGGGGTGAGCATAATCATGACATAGGCAAAAGATCAAGAACATGAGAGGAACATAAATAAAAGACTTGACATGTGGCAATGCATAAAAATGAAACATCATGTCTTAGTGGTTAACTACCACACATACTTGTGAACTAATCTATAATCTTTTTCACACATCATTTCAAATTTACTCATGATATTCATCACTTTACCCAATTCATTGGAGCGCTTTATAATTCTGGGCGCACCCGTCACATTCAAACATTCATATTGCGCTATATAATTCCAGGCGCACCCATCACATCATAACATTATCATTATCATGATTGACACATGAAACATATATCAAAAGTAAACATAACTAAACAATTGAAAGGAATGGGTTACATGTCATAAGAACACATTCATAAACTTTGGGTTCCCAAAAGAAATAGGGAATAACATACATGTTACAAGAACCGTTCACACTGAGAGAGAAGTAAAATGTGTGTTCTTAAAAGAAGAGTTCTTTTTGAAAATATTTTGTTTGACATAAAAAAAAGTGAAAAAAATGTATATCCTAGAAAAGGAAAGTCAATTATGAACAAATTATCTTTAAGGAGTAACCATATTTAAAAAAAATTGAAGAGGGAGAACCCGAAGGATGAAAGTTGGGTTCAAAATTTCCTCTTACCATGTATCTGAATGCTTTCTTCTCTTTAATATCTTGTATAATGACATTATATTAATTAATTAGAAATTATATAACCTTTTATATATTAATAGGGTTCATTTTGGTTTCATTATTTCATTTTATGTTCCTTTGTATGACTTATAGAGTTTAAAAACATTGTTCGAGAATGTTTGTTTTTATGGTTTTCTTGAGTGGTTCACTTGTATTATTAAATTGAAGTTTGGGTAGAACATGGGTAAACATAAAGAACTGATATTACTTGTTATTAATGATATTATAGGAGTTTTTATGATCTTTTAATTAATTATATTAGATCCATGTTGATGAATCATTAGATAATAATTAAATGATGATTGTTTGGGTTAATTTGAGCTATTTTTCGATCATAGCAAACTTGTTTTATTTTATCACTATTAATATGGTCATAAGTTAGTTAAAGAACTTTAAATAGGATATAATACATATAAAATGTTCTGGTTCAACCATAAAAATGGTTTCATTACCATATATGAAGGTATAAATGGAAGAAGAAATCATGTCGTTCTTGAAGGTGAAAAATTAACACCTCATGAACAACGTTCTCAATAATAAAATAAAAGGAAGAGGGAAAGGGGTTTGGATGATATAATATACCATTAGAATCATAAAATTCCATTAGATTTATAATAATATAGTTACAATATAATTCAGATGAAGATAAGTGGGGAGAGATTATGAAATGAACTTGAACTTGAAAGGAAATTAAAGGAGAAGTGGGAGAGAAATTACCTCTTAAATATTCCTCTTGAGATCCTCCTTAAGGAAGCTAGGATTGGTATTTTTATGATACCAGAAGATCTTGAACGTGGGAGAGGTGATAGAGAAGAGTTTTGGGTATATTTTAGAGAAGTATTGGAGCTTGAGAGGTGTGAGGAAATGACGGTGTGAAGGGTGGTTTTTATAGTGGAGGGGAGAGGGTGTTCCTTAATATAAAATTCCTTAGTTTATTAATTTCCCTTAAGATAAGTAATAGTGAGTCTTCCATGACCAAGAATAGTAAATTAGGTATGTGAGTTTGATATTTTGGTGCTTACATGACTTTTGATGCCTGGAATAGTGGGTTTTAATTATAATGTATTTATACGGTAAATTAATGTATTTTACTATTCACCAAAAGTTTAGGTATTTTAGAAAAATCCCAAAATTTTACCCCAGCCATTTTTAGACGTGTAGAATACAAAAATAAAGTCCATTTTTCAAAAATAATTTTGTAAATATTATTAATTTAATATTTAATTAAAATCATAATTTACTTAAAAAAACAGTTTTTAAAATTAAAACTGATTTTATAGTGCTTTCAAAAATTATGTAGGGTCTTATAAAATTATCTAAAAACTATAAAAAATTGATTTGATAATTAATGAACACATTTTATGAAAAATTAATTTTCTTTTAAATTAATTAATTAATTATAATTAATTATTTATGACTAAAAAAATACCAAAATGTTTATTAAGTTCAAATTTTCACTTTCTAATATGTCTAAATTTTATTTAATTATTCATGGGTAAGGTTACTCTTATGTTAGATGAATTACTATTTATAAGGGTCATATTACTATTCATAAGGGTATGTTACCATTCATAAGGGTAGGTTACTATTCAAAAAAAATTAGTTTTGTTTCATTAGACTCCAAAAATCTTCTTGAACATAACCGTGTATGTCGAATTTTGAAAATTCAAAACATATAAGTGAAAAAATAATGTTTAGAAGTAACTTAGCACTTAGTAGCTCATTATGTTGTGTTTTCATGTTATTTTATGACATGATTATAAGAAGGGAAATTCCATTGAAAAACTTTGGGTCGTTACATATGTGATCCCATGTTTATATGTTATGATTCCGTATGTTACAGGCCTTTTTTATATCATCATGTCATTCCATCTATCCCATGTGATAATGTTTTATTCTTAGGGTTATTCCCTTACTGGGATTTTTATCGCACCCCTTTTTTCATGTTATCCCTTTTTTATCCTATAAAGGTGTATGAGCACAATGAAATATAGGTGCTCATTATGGAGTTTAAATATAAAGTTGTTTTTTTTATAATGTTTGATTATGTACTTAGTCTTCCAAGACACTAAAATTTACGATCCTTGGCTTGTACTCTGATGTATAATTATTCTTAAAATCATGTAATGATATATGTAAAATTATATGGTCTCTATAGATTAAAAATTATTAAACTAATTTATTTTTTTTCATTTTATAAAAATGACAAAAGTAGTCTTTAAAAAAAATGTATAATGTATTAATTTTTTTTGAGAAAATATTACTTATGTTCTAAAATATAAAATATGAGTTTGTAAATTAAAATAAACATTCATAAAATTATAAATTCACTTAATAAATACATATTTGGTCTTTGAAAAATGTTTCATGAATTTCAAATTCATACTTATATACTAGTAATTCATAAAAGTCATGTTATTTATAATAACGATATTTTGCACTATTCACCTAAAAATCATTCTTTTTAGAAAAATCCAATACATTCATCCTAATAAAATATTAATATGATTAATCCAAAAATAAATTTCTTTTTTTTTCAAAATTTAATTTCTAAAATTTATAATTCAATTTTTCAATAAAATCCCTAAAATATAGTGAAAAATTGTTGATATCATAAAATAGTTTTTTAAAAGGTTAACTATTAATTATTATTATTTCCTATAAATTGATAATTAATTTATTTATAATATATATTTAAATATTTTTTATTATTATTTAATCTTAATATAATTTGTTTAATGAAATAAAACATCAATTTTAGAAAAATATATATTTTAAGCCTAAAATGATATTCTTAATTGTTTGTACTGTAGTAATTAAATTTCATTTAAATTAAAAGTACCCATTATTTTATTTTTATAAATATTTAATAAAGTGATTACTCATATTAATTAACACTAATTCAATGGATAGGTTTTAACGGTCATACTTAACATCTACATTTTTATTAAAATATATGAAATTTTTGTTTTAGTTTGATATTTCATGTAGAGAAATATTTGAAAAACATTGAACTATTTAAAGGAAATTATATATTATATCATATAGTGTAACATTCCACCATAAAATAAATTGTATCCTCACAATTTGGCTCATAAAATAAGAGTAAATTTTATAGGGAACTCATATATTACTATACACAGCTAGATGATCATGGGTTTATTTAGGATATGGAAAGAGATTTATCTATATGAAAAAATATTATAAGATATTTATAAAGAGAGATAACCCATTTATTATTTCACATAGGATTATAATAAGGTAAGAAGATCCAAATCTATAAGTAATAACTTCCCACAAACCTTGAAAATGATTTATTTGATAATCATTTCACGAGAGGTTTTTGTTTATAACTCAGTATCCATTAGTTTGTGAAAAATTAAAAAACCAAAGACATTTGAAAATATTGATTAAAAAATCAATATATTCTTTAGTATTAGTAATTTCATAGGGTTTTCCTTTTTTTCATGGTTGTTGGGGAATTTTTCCTTCATTGGACCTTCGATTTGTACATTGAGTCGCATAATTCCCAACTCTCTTTCAATTGAAGAAACATATTTTTGTAGATTGTCTATTTCCCATACACTTTTGAGTATGATGACCTTCATCAGCACACATATAAAATTTACCTATCCCATTAAGGAAATTTCCTCCATGATTCTTCCTATATTTTTGACAAGTAGGGAACTGAATCTTCTCTCCTTTATCATGTTTTTCACATGATCATTCACGAGACTCCATGTTTATCTTATTTGGTGTGTTTGGGACTTTGACTATGTTAAAATTGTTAATAATATTTCATGATATATGGTTTTAAATAATCTTAAGGTTCTCACTCCATCTCCCATTTTTATGGTTTTTTTATTGATGTAATATTTTTTCCCTCATACCCATGGTTCCTTCTAGTTCCAGGAATTAGAAAAACCAAAATAGTTAACATGAGTAGAGATTATTATAAGATAATTATAAAAAATAACCATAGAGAAATTTAACCCCAATATATATCAGTATATAACACTATCACGTTAACATATAGTTCTTATAACTAAACTTTTATTTGAATTAGTTCAACTTATATCACACTTAGTTTAATATATATCATTATTAAATAATCTTAGGTTACTTTGAGTTAGGTTATCTCATAATTCTTTACATGATCCTAAAAATATAGATCTAAAATCACCATAAACTTCCTAAAAATAATTTAAATATTTGTTTATAAAATCTAACTTATCCATTATACAGGAAATTACACATCAATTAATATATACCTTAACATATGAATATCAATGTTTCAATCTATGTTATCTGTAGTCACTTTCCGAAAAGGTTATCAAACCTAAACATATTCAAATATATCATAATGGCTCATAAAGAGAATGGGATTAAACCAAATACTTTCCCCCAAGACTATCAAACCAAGTGTACATTTAGACCTCTTTATCATACACCGGGTGATGATCGAGTTAATTCCCAATAATCCCTTTTAGGGGCTATTACCCCGAGTTGCATCTTTTCCAGAGCCTGCATCCATATGTAGTATTGTGAAATGTATTTAATTTTTATGAGAACCACACAATATCTACTTTACCAACACTTGAAGACATTATCCTATACTTAGAATTATTCCTAGGGTTTTTACAAAAGTTAACTTATTCTAATCCCAAATAAATTTTGCATCATTACCTTAACAATAAATCACATACTATACCAAAGGGTTATCTATACCTTTTCAATTGTGATCAACCCTAACTTATTAACCATTAAATTATTCTAAAAAAATATCATAATCTCCAAAGTTATCTAAACCCTTCTATGATACCAAATGGGATGCCCCAAACTTTCACCGCCAGATCTTGTTCCATAAACACATACTTTACAAAATAGCTTCGATACCAACCATAAATTACTAGACAAAACTATCCCATAGTTACACAACTTAAAATAAAATATTTCATTTCATACATTCTATAGACCTTATATGTTTATATATTTATATAATTAGAAGAAAAAATACAACAACAAACCCCCTTCCTTCTCAACTAATAGATTGTTTTTCATTATATAAGAAACTAATTAATCCATAATAAGTATTCAATATCTCTCACAAAATTTTCCATTAAATCTATACTATTATGAATATCACATGTAATAATTTTCTTCATAACATAGGGAAATGAAAACATAAGAATGTGTGGGATCAAACTCCCAACAAGGTAAAACATACAATTGATGTAATCATGGGATAAACAAGGAATAAATATTATGGCAAGAATAAATAAACAACATGAAACCATAATCAATTGAAATTGAGAGCATTCTATACATATGATAATAAATGAATAAAGGATACCAATAATACTGATCTCAATATTATGGAATTCATAATAATTTATATAAAAAACAGACCATCGAGTCTTTCTTCCAAGACACTATCCTATTAGGGTAAGAAGTACACACCAAAACCAAACCATTTTTTTCTCATGAGACCTGTTAATGAATCTAGGGGCTATATAATTTTAAGTCTCACTTATCACCTGATTAAGTCCAATTAATTAACCATAATATTTAACAAGACCTTTAATACCATTCCTTAAGGAACCTTTATCTAAATAAAAACATATCTATCAATATAATAATGAATATGAAATATCAATACATGATGAAACCATGTTAGTAGTCAATAATCATCAAGAATGTGAATAATTTTCCCAATGTTAATAAAGTAGATAACTTGATCATAAACCATAAAAAGGTGTATGGTCAAAAAATTCATAGTTAACTTGCTAATAATCATCCAAACTGGAATAAAAAACATGGAACGAAGATAATTTTCTCTATTCCAATTGAATAATATTGTTTCTAGGTGAACATCATCCAGTCTTAATTATGTAAAATTTGATGATCACACCATATATATCAATGAGTATATGAATAAAGAAATACTATAATAAAAGGATCATAATATATTTAGAGAAATATGGTGTATGATTTTAAAAGAACATTTCCCTGATGTAAAAAACGAAACCTAGAATGATATTGACATAGATGAAAGACATCCTCTCAAAATAATGCTAGAATAATGCCACCCAAGAATGGATTAGTAATGATATTGTTTTCAATGATGAGTTCATTACCCCAAAATATAAATATTTAATAGAGTATAAATTGTGAAACAAAAACACTATTAGAGTAACTCCTTTTGAAAACAAAATGGTAAATGGAACTAAAAACTTAAAAGATATTTTAGAAAACATTTTTAAAATTAACATAAAAGAGGAAGTTACTGGTCAGTTTCAAAAGAATTTTTTTAAAGGTGAAGTGAAAAATCTTTAGAAACCATTACTTTTAAAAATAATCATCAATATTAGGGCATTGAAAAGACATAAGTTTTATCTTGGAGAAATTTGAATAGGAAGAAAAAACAAGTAAAAGTTAAATGAAAAATGCCTTTTAATATGTTGAAAAATACATTTGTTCAAAACTCACATTGTAAAAAGAGTAAAAAAACATTATTTTATATCAAAATATATTTTTACCCATACAGGTAGAAAAATTACCATACAATGAAATATTAGGGTGAGAGAATTGAGGAATGAAAGAAATAATTTCATGATTAAATAATATAACTTAAGGAAAACAAACATGAGTTATCAATATTCCTTATAGGAAAAATATCCCAAGAAATGGGAAATATTTGTCAATGATTTATTCTATAGGAATATATATCTCTATAAATCAATGATATAATACCACATAATACAATAAAATAGTATAATATAGACAACTTTTATAAAATTAGTTCAGGAGAATGATCATAACTCAATGAACAAACGTTTAGTTACTAAAAATCGTTATTATTTGGGAAACAATTTAATCAATATCCACTTGAATAAAGATAAATTATTTTTCTAGTATATCCCATGAAATAAAATGAGTATGATAAAAATATATTAATTTTATGTGAATACATCTTACAAAGAAAACATGGTGTACATAATGTATTAAGTCTGAAAGAATGAGAATTGATACCAAGAAAACCCTTACAACTTTGAAAAAATTTGAATAAAAAACTCTTGAAAGTGAGGGATTATAACCAAACACAAAATACCAATATTGAAATATTATTAATGATATAATATTTCAAATAGGTAGTATATACACTACATAAATGAAATTATGTGCATAATACCAATCATGTCTCAAAGAGAGTAATTTGAGATGAAAACCCTTACCCCGGTCATGATTCATTATTCACTTGTACCAAATGTTCTGATAATTAAATTAATTTCATTAAATATATACCAAAAAACCTTATTAATAGCTATAAACATTTATAATTCTCATTATAATCATTTTATAGATATATACTTGACATCCCATCCTAGATTCCATTAAAACAATGCCTTGATCTGGCCGACTATAAGGCCTCAAGTACACCTCTCCATACTCAAGAGACTTCAAATAGTATCAAGGGACTAATGTGTGTGTTTGAGAGACTATGACCTCATATAAGAGTAAAAACAATATAAATAACTAGATATCATCCAAATAAGTAAATCAATAGAATTAATAAGTAGTAAATAAACTAAAACAGAAGCATGCTGTAATAATAAATTAAATGCCATAAAAGGCTAAAAAACCATGTCATACATTTAACATTGGTCACCCATTTGGCTGACCATACATATATAAGCGCATTAAAGAAACTTAAATAAAAGTGCAAGGTTATACTACTAACTCTAATAAATACCACATATTCAGTCTCAAAGACACTACTAAGTTGCTCCAGCATAACCATAATAATTCACATGTAAAGATACACTTGATCATGAAACCCTAGGCATAATCCCTATCTATAATGTATCTATGATCAACTGAAAAGAATATATATGATTTGTATTCACACAGAGGTTCACATACATGGGGTGAGAAATAAATCTCAGTAGGCCAACCCCAATGGTGAACCTATAAACTACTTCCATAAGTGCATGCTAATGCAATATGATTAGCCTAGCCGAGACCTAACTAGAATAATAAATAAGGAAACAAATATCAGATTAGAAGTATAAGTCCATATTTGATCCTTAGGTCCATAATCCTGATCGTATGGACAAGGTTTCATCACATATATAAGTATATATGTATCTCCACACACATATATATATATATAATTAAGGTGAAAATTAATTTGAATAACTGAAACCATAATTGAAAATTAGATTAATGATCTAATCGATTGGACATCCCATTACTAGGGAGCTGAGCTAGATGTCTTACCACTCAATCCATTTATAATTAATTCGATCCTTGAGTCCATAATCTTGATAAAAAATAATTACTTTGATCATCCCTACAAATTTCTCCGAGCAAGCTATGTCATCATAAGGGAATACATGTCCTAGACCTAGGTTCACTCTCACTTTCCTATAACCACTATAATGAAGGATTCTAGGTAAAAATATAGATATACTACAAATACGATATTGAGATAAATGTCATAATAATCAAGCCATGCGTAATATAGCATGGTGCTAGATTACTAGGTCCCAATCCATAGGAAATCATGACATTGAAACTTGTATGACCCCTAAGGCGGATGAACCATGGGAAATATATAAGGAATACTCTCCAAATATAGTATAACAACAAAGATTCATTCTAAAATTGGATCAACGGCCTTATCTCCAAAAAAGTATGGGTGATAAAGTAATGGTGCATCCACCAATCCTATGGAGTATCATGGGCATCAATAGAAGAGATAAACATCCATACTCAAGGATATCAACATCTCATGATCGGGGGAAAAGCACCCACCCGAAAACCTTTGACATCACCTGGATCCTAGAAAATTGTTTATCCTTAGTTGATCCAATATAATAGGTGTTCTGATATGCTCTCATTATCCTCATATATAACTTCTATGTAAGGAGGAATCCCATTGAAAAATGGGAATTATGGTAAAATTACCATCCTATAAGAAATCTCACGGGGAAGATTCAAGAAGTGTGTCTGGTAAGCCCCACCTTAACATCATATAACATTAGGATCATTAGACGACTTCCTAGAAGCACCTCTGGTCATCGTACTTTACATTTCATCATGTCTAGATGATCATCCATATACCAAGACATACCTCTAGCAATCATAGTTATATCAATAATAACCATGTAAAAGTATAAATTAAAGAGTGAGGGTGGGAAAATGCCTAAACCCACCACCAACTTCGTAGCCCCTTGGGATCACATGATTGGATTGGGATCTAAGGTGACACCCACTACCCTCTCTACCAAATACTACATTGTACTAGCTTAAGGTTAGTCAAACACTAAGGAACTCACTAGGTCCCCTATATTAATACGTAGTATAGGAATCCTACTTGATGTCCATACATAAGAAAAGGTACCCATCCCGGGACTCTATAAGTCACCAAAAAGGAAGAGTTTTTCTTCATAGGATCCTTATAAATGGTATACATAGGTTGATTAATCCTACATAGGATCTTCAATAAGAGTAAAAAAGTAGAGGGATCCTACTAGGGATCCTTTAGATTATCATGTAAGAGGAAGTATTCCCCAGGGGACACTCAAAAACAATACCAAGGTAGCGGTATCCTACATATAATCCTCTAGGTCAAAATATAGGATGAACTCTTGGCATAAAAGTAAAATTCTCTTGAAAATCATTTGAGATAGATGTTTTATGACCCATCTCAGATCACGAGTCTCACTTTCAAGAGATATAATAATTAACTAATGGATGAATGACATCTACACCAAGACAAAAGCACAAAAATGCCTCTTAGGACTCCTAAAATCAATTAAATGGATTTACCCTCATGATATGTGTGGAAATACACTCAAAATGGGATCCTCACACATATAATTATAATTATTAGGTGTCAAAAATTGAGAAACACTTAGAAGGATAGCAAGGGAGGAGCACACAACATATACACCTAAGTACACGATGTGTACTCTCAAAGATCAATATTGGTGTATACTTGAAACTAACATGGAATGTAAAACCTAAGTACAAAAATTTTATAAAATGTACATGGTGGGTACCCTATATAGGGTACCTAACCATGTACCACACATGGTCTAGACATATATCTTGTCCTAGATGTTTACTCAAACACGACGTGTATCCCACTCAGGGACTGTCCATGTACTTTACATGGCCAACTACCCCTACATGAGATTTTTATCCAGGTAATTGGATACATGAACAAGAACCAGTACACGATGTGTACTTCTAAAAATCCATCTTATTTAAATGTGAAGAATACAAAACATGTGTTCTTGAACTAAAAATTGCGTGATTAAGATTTTTTAATGGGAAACCCTTACAATCGGCCTGAAACTACATTTTCTTCACAAAAGCTATAGATTGACTCACAAGAGGTACTTATGAGTCATATAAAGGCTTTAAAAATAAAAAATGGTAAATATATGGGGATTTTCAACATAAAATAAAAAAAATCCTATCCTTGGGTGGAATCTTCCAAAGCTTCAATCGTAACCACAGTCTGCGGCTGTCGCATGATTATCCAAGTACTCCCAAGCTCTATGAAAAAACCTCCCTTCCTCCCCTCCATCCTCTCCCTATAACTTTTATATCTTAGTCGGGTGATGGTTCATCCCATTGGGCATATACGATAAGTGATAAGGATGAGAGAAAATAAAATAAGAAAAAGAAAAGGAAGAAAAAGAAAAGAAAAAGAAAAAATATCTCGGTTCCAGCACCTGCGTTCAATAAGAGTTTATGAAACACCCTATCATAAACCAAACAGAGGAAGAAAAAACTCAATCAGATGCTATGTTAAAAAGATATATCCAAACAAACATGTGATAATAAATTAATATTTAATGAAATAATATTAATTATGAATTATTCTATAAAAATTAAAATAGAATTGATTCCCCCAAAAACTCATGTCCTGAGGTTAAAACTATATTCTAGGGCTAATATAATGGTTAGAAAAATAATCTGAAATCATCTTTTTGGGTAAAATGTCTATTTTACTCTTTATGGGAATCTAAAAGAAAAAAATTCAAATTTCTATTGAAATTACTAGTAAGATAAAACATGGGTCTTTACAACCTCCCCACAAAAAAACCTTCTCATCCTTGAGAAGCCTTGGTGGTCAAATAGTTGCTATGCTGTCATCCTGAGCGTATACACTACTATACTACCTTAACCATCAAATTATCGATCTCACAACAATAAAAAATATTTCATGAAATAAAACATATAACTACAACTGACTAGAAACTACCCACTATGGGGGCACTATTATTATTTTCTCACAACTGAGCTCCAAGCTCCAAGAATCACTCCATATCCATCCCTTAACATGATTATTATAGAAACCATAGCTACTCATACCATAGTGCAAACATAACATCATCAAAACATAACCTATTACCACTTCCCAAGAATTGTTTCCATGACACATTCCAAATTTCAACTCACAATAGGGTTCACCACCCTCAAACGGCCAATAGTGCACTCTACACCATATATATTACCTTATAGCACTCCTCGAGTGAAGCTCATAAGGAGTTCATCATTCAAACCAGAAAAGGTATTTAAAAATATCTACATATAACCAGTGTTCTCTCAGTATACTTATGAGGATTTTAAGATATAGGTCATGATCGTCTTTGAACTAGGACCATGCTATGATTCAATTGATAGGTTTTTATCTATCATACCAAGTAACACTCACTTACAACTAGATTAATTTCCTTTAACCAACCCTGACACCATGTCTCTTGACAATGCATACCCAGGTCTAGCTATAGGTCAGGCGTCTCATGACACACAATTCATATTATATATATCCCTCATCATAAGAAAACATCCTTTAATATTACCCAAAGATCTATGTCAATATTCCTGTAAGAATTTATTTAAAACCATTGGTTCTTGACTTTCATATGACCACACACCGATTAACGATTAAATGATATTGTATGTGACCAATGCATGACATTATCACCCGACTCACACTCCCATGAGTCATCGATTCCAATGAAAAGATGACCATGATACATGAAACATCATTATAAAAAATCTAGAAGATCCATTTTAACTACTATTCAAAATCAAGAACCTGAACTATTCCATGATTTACCCCAAGATTTCCCGTGATACAATTTCATTTCCTGATATTAAAGTGTCAAACATGAATACGATGGTCAACTAGGCTAGTAAACTGAATAGTATTACTATCGAATCCACTCTCGATACACAAGTACCCTAGGTGATTTACTAGAAAACCAAGTAATCACCTTCTTGTAATGTAAAACCCAATAAAATCATATGCATAAGTCTTTACATGAGCATACATCTAATCTCACCACCTCATAAGGAACCCATAAACCTGGGCTAACCCCTCTATCAAGTTTTCCTTGATCAAACTAAAAATTTACCTACAAGGGTCCAAGTCACAACTAAGTGCCTCTCAGTCTCCCACCTAGACCTATAGATAATTTCTCATAATTGGGGAACTATATCCTACCACCTAGTACATAGGTCAAATCTCTGACCAAGGTCACAACACACAAGGAATTATCCACACACCCAACTTGATATAGGGCATATAACATGTCTATCAACCCTCTCTATGTGAGGTAAAGATAAAAAATAACTACTTGGGTCAAAACCTTTCATCATGGGTTCAATTTTACAAGTTTTAATCATTAATTATAGAGAAAACACCCTTTAAGTTACAATAAGAAACCCATTTTATTACAACCCATTAGTAACTACTAACTTAAGGAAATAAATCTAAAGGAATCACCTACTAAGCTTTGAACTACTAGGGACCTAATTCTCATCGATAATAATCATAGGGGACTTATCTTTGGAGTATAATGATAGGAATATAGAAAATATAATGAACTGAGACGCACTAGGAATTTGTATATGGTAATCCCCCATTGATGTCTATTCCATTATAAATGTTTAGGTATCTATCAAATTTTTACACATTGGCCCAACTATATTACCATAAATTAAGGTATAAACTACCAACATCGGCCTAAAAGGGCCAAAAATACTCACAAAACATCACCTTAATTATTTATGACATATCATAAGCATATAATTTGGTTAAGTAGAATGTCATTACAAGCTATGTGGTAAAACACCATATAGGTTATTACTGACAAATTAAATAACCAAAAATAAGTAATAATACTCAATAAGGAGTCCAAAAATTATGCATCATGTTCCATATCGACTTACTTGGGTCATTACACCTCTTGTACATGAGGAACGAGTCATCATCCTCAACATTAAACATCCCACTGTAGATCCACATAGATTAACATCATAAGGAAATAATTTATACTAGTTAGGAAGAATGAGTAGAATTATACCAAGAACCTATATGGTAAAAACCTATTTAGTTTTTTATAGACACTTAAAATTTGATGTTAGTAAAATCACACAATAGTATTCCTATAAAATTTGGACCATACATGCTGGATATGATACCTGAGAAACTTATTTTCTTAATTATCCAAGAGTAAAAATAATCCACTAGCATCTTTCTAATGGGATAAGAGCCATAAATTTATCAACAAAATATCACCATCAAGTTGAGGTCCATAAACCTATAATAAATCATAAAATCCATAGAACATGTGCGCCACTCAAAGGTAAAATCATATACAAATGTAACTTCTCATATCAAGAACAATAACCCCATATCCCTATCAACCATGAATTCTCACCAAGACAAGTGTTCTATATGCACTAGTCTAATTTCCATCATAGGTTCCAAAACATATTAATAAACCTATCTACCATATCCCAAATAATAATACAACAATAAAGGAACACCTCTAATACCACTGTGATTTTTTGTCCTAGATACCACTAAACGATTCCTCAAGAGGGTATTCCACAAGGCCTCAACCATTACTATCCATATGCCAGAGGCTACCAACTAGTAGCGAGTGACTAATATGTGTCCATATAGATACTATTACTTAATATTAGAGTGAACAACAGTTGAAATAACCATATTTTATTCAAATAAATAAATAAACAGAGTGTGTAAGTATTAAATAAACAAAAATAGAATCATTTTGTAATAATAAATGAAATTATATAAAATAATGAATAGAAATATCATACATACAACATTGTTCACCAAATTGTCCAACCAAAAATATATTAGTGCATAAATGAAAATGAAATAAAATTATAAGGCTCTACTAATAACTCTGAGCTAGACCACATACTTAGTCTCCAAGACACTATTGAGCTACTCCATCATAATCATAATAATCCACATGTGTGGATCCACTTGATTATATAACCTTGATCCTCATCCCTATTCATCACGAATCCATAATGAACTTAAAAAGTAGACATAAGGTTTACACACAAATTAAGGTTCACATACAAGGGGTAATAAATAAAACTCATTTGGATACCCCCAATGGTGAACCTATAAACTACTGCCATAAGTTCAGGCTTTTTAAATATGCTCAATATTATCAAGGCGCAATAAGAATAATAAATAAGGAAACAAATATTATATAATAATAAAGTAAACAACTGATCCTTAGGTATGTGATCCTGATCATCTGGATGAGGTGCCATAATATATATATAAGTATATATATATATCCCCATATATATATATATGTATATATATATATATATTTCTAAATGTAAGGTGAAAAATAATGTGAATAACTCAAACAACAATCAATATTTTGATTCACGATTCAATTGACTGGTCATCCTATGACTAGGGCACTGATATGTATGTCTTAACAATCAATCCCTATTTATTTAAGTCAATACTTAATTTGGCAATCCTGATCGAAAATACCTACTTCGTCCAATTTCAAAAAAATTCTCTAGGTAATCTACATCACCATAGGGGGATACATGTCCTAGCCTTGGGTTCACCTATACTCACCTCTAATCACTATAAGGAAGGATTCCAGGTAAACATATGGATATCTGGAAAATACTTCATTGAGATAGATGTAATTCTACTCAAGGCTTTTTTAATTCAATATGAAAACATATTCTAAATTCTTGGTCTGTAGGAAATCACAACATTCCAACTCGGATGATTCATAAGGGGGATGAACCTTAGGCAATATATAATGAATACTCTCTAGATCTTCTATAACAACATAGAATCATTTAATAACTGTCTCAACAGCCTCATCCATAAACAATTCTAGGTGATATATTAATAGTGTATCCACTAATCCAAGAGAGTATCCTAGGAATCAATTAAGTAGTTCAACATCCATCCTCAGGGATATCGGTATCCTACACTCAATGGAGAAGTAGACTCCCGAAAACCTTTGGCATAATCTGTATCCTAGTGAACTAGCCATCCCTAGTTGATCCAAAATAATAGGGGGTACAATACCCTCTCAGTATCATCCTTTATAATCCATATGCATGGAGGAATCCCATTGAAAAATGGGGTTTTCATTAATAGTAAAATACAACAAGAAATCTTATGGTGAAGATATAGAAATTATGTTTTTTAATACCAACCATAACATCATATCACATGATTTTCATCGGCTGAGTATTAGGAAAACATATGTTAGTCCCACTATACATTACATCAAATCAGGCTCATAGGCTAGGTACCAGGATGCATCTTTGGAAATCATATCTACATAAATATTAACCATGTGAAAGTATAAATTATAGAGTAATGGTGGGTGAATTCCTAAACACACCATTACTACCATAGCCCATGGGATCACATGGTTGGTATAGGTTCTATGGTGACACCTCCTACCCTATCTACCCAAAGATACATCACACTAGGTCAGGGTTTTTCAAACATTGAGGAACTCTCTAGGCCCCATAAATCAACACACATGAGAGGTACTCTACTCCTAATCCTTGAAGTCCATATATATGAAAAGGTAACCCTCTTGGGATACAATAAGTTAGCACATAAAAAGAGGTTTCCTTCATGGGACCCTAAAAAATAATATATATAGGGAAAGGCATCCTACATGGGATCCTCGAAAAGAGTAAACAAGTAGATGAATCTTACAAGGGATCCTCTAAGTTAGCATGTATTTGAAGGTATTCCCTAGGGGGCACTTGAAAATAGTAACGAGGTAGAGGAATCATACACCATATCCTCTAGGTCAAAAGATAGGATGACTTATTGGCCTAAAAAGAAAAGTCTCTAGAACATCAGAATAGAGAGATGGCTCATGGAACATCTTAGATAAAGGATTTCAATATCAGGAGATAGTTTGATTCACCACTAGAGGAAGGATATATCCATTAATATAAAAGACCAAAAACACCTCTTTGGAGTCATCAAATTACCTCAAAGGTTTTACCATCATGATTTACATGGAAGGATACCCAAAATGAAATTATCACATGTTCAATTAATATTCTAAGGTTTCAAAACACAAAAAACCCTCAAAAGGTTAGCAAGGGAGTAGGACATGACATGTATACCCCAGTACACAATGCGTACTCTCAATGCTCAACTTGGGCGTGTACTTAAATTTGACTTGGTATGAAAAACCCTATTATATGGTGTCTATAACTTGTAAATGATGTGTACTTTACATGGGATACCTTTATATGTACCATAGATAGCTTGGATGGGTATCTTGGCCTAGTTTTGTACTCATCCATGACGTATATCACACTTGAAGTCTAGCCATGTACTCTACATAATCAAGTTCCCCTACACAGGTTATCTAAACACGTACTCGGATACATGGCCAAGCCCTAGTACATAGCATGTACTACCAATACATGGTGTGTACTTTTATACAGTCATATTATTCAAATAACAAGAACACAAGGTGTGTTTTCTTGAACTACATGGCATGTGATTGGGATGTCCAAATGGGTAACCCTTATGATCATCCTGAAACCCCATTTTTCTAGGAAAAATCGATAGGTCGACATAAAATGGGTCCTTTGTATTAATAAAAGTTATATAAAAATATAATGAGTTAAATATATAGGTATTTGGGGAAAAACATAAAAATGGCCTACCTTTGGGTGGAATCCTCCAAAGCTTCATCTGTATCCATGGTCTATAACTGGTACATGATGATCTGGCTCCTCCCAAGTTCCATAATAACATCTCCCTTCCTCTCCCACTCACTCTCTCTATCGCCTTTTCCTCTCCCAATTATATGATGGGAAGGACATTAGGGAATATGTGGGATTATAGGGGGGATAATAAAATAAAAGAAGAATAATAATATGAAGAAAAGGAAAATAAAAAAGCAAAATAAAAAGAAAAAGGGGCCCAGACCCAACACTAGTGCCATGTAATGCCCTAACCCCAGTTACCCAGAATCAGTGCATTATTACATAACATTGGAATGATATAAGGAATCATGTACTGAAATAGGAATCAGTTTAGTATCCTTTGAATTACTAGATACATACATAAGATTTACATTACATCATGAAATAAAAAACAACAAAATTGTGTCCCCTTTGAACAATCTTATATCCCTTAGCCTATTCCTGTAGGTTAATCATAATATAATTATTTACATCCTAGGAAAAATAAAACATAATAAAGGGGTGAGATCAGATGCTCAGTAAGGGTAACAATATAGTGGAAACTATCATAAATAAAAATAAACATTTAAGGAAATTTATAAGACTAGAATAAACACCTTTTAAACTTAAAATTCTGCATAGTATGGAAAAGAAAAATTAAATAATGTCATTTAATTATTCACATAGATATTATACTAGTCTAATAATCACATGTAATATTAATATCCAATTTCATAATGATGGAATGCATAACACCATACATCATAACCACATAGTCAAGGCCTAGTTTCAAGACTACAAATAAGATTTTGTCAAGGCCTTGTGCCAAGACACTAGTTTGTCTCATGAGACCTACCGATGCATCGAGAATCTATAGTGACCTCAACCCATCACATACTAAGTCTAATGCATTTCTCATATGAGAGGGTGAAATATAATCTAAACATTCGTATTAAAACGAACATAAGAAATGTATATATTTTAACCACAAACCATGAATGGTACAAAAATAACACATCTACAGTCAAACATAACTCACTCAATACAATATATAAGATTATATTATAATAAATTAAACTCAATCGATAATATTTAAGGATATTTACATAGATGAAAATAATCATTAAAACTATTTGAGAGAAATATCCCCCCTTTTCTTGAAAATATTTAAAAGTGTCACTATTTATCAAGAAGTTATTTAAAATAGATTTTTGAATCAAAGTGTCCCATACCACTTTGAAACTTTTAAAAGGAATTTAAATTTTAAAACATTAATGTCCATATAAATAAATCCTTAAAACCATTTTCAAAACATGGAAATTAATGAGAATGATTTAGAAGAATGAAATTTTAAAACATATAAAATGATATTTTAGTTAGAGTTCCCAACCAAATGAGAGACGCTTGAATACAAATAATTGAGGTAATCAAAATTTTTTAATATCATGAGAATAAAAGGATTCATGATATACCATGTCAAAGTACATTATATACACCAAATAAAAGTGAATTGGTGCATAACCAAAAAGAAGTCTCAATCTAATGTATGTTGGGATGAATTCCTTCATAAAGATCATATATTTAGTTTAAGGATAAATCAATGAAAAAATTACGTGTGAAAAATATAAATACACTCAATATGATTGGATATTATGTGTAAATAAATCATAGGACATTCACACATATTCTTGTAAAAATGACACCAATGACTTGGATGTTTTACTCAATGAATTGAAATTGAGTTAAAATTGCTCTTATCAAGTTTATATCGATGAATTGAGAATTTATCAATGGAGTGATTATGTGTTTAAAAAGTATATCCACACAAAGGGGAGTTTAAATTAAAACATAAGTAAATAAATTGTGATTTCACACATAATCTTGGAGTAAAGTAATCAATGAAGATTTCATAAAACCGAATGAGTGGAAATTGAAATTTGAAATTCCCTTATCGATTTGGTAACTTACGAAACATACACCCCATGAAAGAAGGATCATCCAATTATGATGTAAATACCCATAAATTAAATTATATTACACAAAAAATACAATCATGGGCAGTACATACACCACAAAAAAATTAATAGTGGAAAATATAACATGAATCTCACGGGAATAAAAGTGAGACCAAAACCCCCTACCTTGTACTTTTACTTAGTATAGGGTAGGTTAAACTCCTGTATAAAGGTGAAATAATTTTTATTTAATTATAAAAGAACCAAATACATAAATATGATATCATATATGATCTTTTAATATTGATTTGTAAATGATATTTTAGTAGTATCATTGTTTTGGTTGTTAACTAATTCATTTTCCTTTATATGTTTTGTTACATAAGTCATGTTTGTTAAGTATAGGCTGTAATTGATTCATATACAAAATTATATTAAGTCCTTAAAAATTATTTTTAATCATAAAATAAAAATTATTCTTGAATGATTATGATGGGAAATGAATCTCATCGCATTTGTGGAGACTGTAAGCTGTACGTACGCACGAGTGACAATATCATTATTTTGATGGAGAAATCATATATAATTGGATGGTATATCATATATACAGAGTCATTAACATGTTATATTTATTATTTAAATAAGTTATACTCATTATTATACCCATCCAGATAATGATGTTTTTGAATAACAAACTACACCACAACGTGGAGACGGGAAGCTGTACATACACACATATGGTGACTTTGTCATTTATAGGATGGACAGAAAAATGAATATGGTTGTACCATATTTATAATAACATTAAATTATGTAATAGGTACTGCAGTTATTATTTTTGTATGGAAACAACAAAGAAAGAATAAGTGGAAGAAGAAAATAACTTGAAAGAGGGTGGTAAAATTATTACCTCTTCTTCGGGTGTTTCCTTTTGAGTTTATCAAAAGGGAACCTTAGGTTTCCTTTATGATCAAATTAAGGACTCTAGGTTGATCTAAGGGAATTTTGGAGGATATTTGGGTTGGGGTTGGCCAAGCCAAAAGGCTTTGAAGGTGTGATTTTGAGAGAAGGGGAAGTACCCTTTTATAAGAGAGGTGAGGGTCACTTTTGGAAAACCTAGAAATATTATTTTATTATAAATAATTTTTGGTTTATAATGGGTCCAAATTGATTTATTTTAAATATAAGGTGGTTATGGGTCAAAATAATCTCAACCAATAGATTTTAGATAAGTTTAGTTCAAAATATTAACCTTATCTTTTAGATTTAACTATTAGTTAAATAGTTTCACTTTTTCCATGTCTTCTTATATTCTTACACTATATGGTTAATAAACTTACTCTAAAATTCCAAGATAACATAAAGTGGTTAATTAATGACATATATAATATTATTTAAGCCCTTTGGACGAACCTTATATTTTTAATAATATTATACCAACCAATAATATAATATTTGTTTTTAAAAACTCATTTATGTCAATTTTGACACTATTTAGTATTTGATTTTTGTGAAAATAATATAACATGATTACTTCCAAAAAAAATTATATAATCAACCCTAAAATGTTATATTAACCTATAAAATTATTTTAATTTATAAAAATTATCAAATTACATTTATTTAGATATTTATAATATCAATTATTTTAATCTTTCATTAACAAGGTAATTACTGCATCATCATTGTGTCCTAAATTAACTTGATTATTTAATGTCTAAAAATTATAAATAAAATAAAATTATGTAGTAATTTTTTTTATATTTCTAATTAATATTTATATTTGAATTTATCTTATGTATAACCCTATATTAAAAATGTTTTAGTTATTAAAATTTGAATTTAACACTTTTAATTCTTCTTTACATAAAGTATAAAAATATGTCCTAATCTAATCCAAGTAGAACAAAAGGATCATATTTTATTCCTAAGGTTTTTTTGGTCGAATTATACTTATCCAATAGAATTAGGACATGGGTTAGGGTAATTATAATATCATTTTTACCTTTAATTACCCTATTTACTTTTAACTCTGCTAAATAAAAGTCAAAAGTTACTATTCACCAAAAATTATTTTCATCTTATTGAACCTAATTTTACTTAATGATATTAACCATTTCTATTATATTTTTTAAATTCCACTCAGAGAAGTGGTAAAATTAAGTTTTATGCAAATTTGAAAATGCTTCTAGAAGGTGGGTAAAAGACGGTAAAAAGTTCAATAAAATTTTATACATATACTTTTATTATAAAAATGACTCCAATGAATCATATTGGACTAATATAGATATTATTTTTATATATTTACTTAAATAAATAAAATAAATAAATATTTAAATAAAAAGTCAGTTTTTAAACAATAACACAGTGTTTTTCACTATTCATAAAAAATGGAAAGTTGTTAGAAAAATACCAAAAATTCACCCTAAGATAATTTTGATATTATAAATTCAAAAATTAATTCTATTTTACCAAATTAAAAACTTAGAAGTAACATTAATTAATTTAAAATTAATTCCCGTTGTCAAAACCAAAAAATGGGTTTTTAAGATTTAAAAACTATCAAAAGATTGACATGTGTTTATGCAAAATATAAATGTGAAATTACTCATAATGAACTAAATTGTATTAAATGATAAAAATTTAATCTTATTATAATTCCAAACCATTCAAATTAATAATTTAACACTATAAATTATTTTGATTAAAAAAATTGTTTTTAATTAAAATTTAGTATTTTTCAAAATTCATCACAATATGAATGTTATCAGAATTGTACCAAAAATTTATCCAAAATAAATTTTTATGCCCGATTATAAAGAAAATTTTAATTTCATTAAATTAAATATATAAAAGTGTCAAATATTGGTTTTAAAAAGGGGTTTCCATTAAAAGGTGGTGAAATTTCATTTTTTGAAAAATACTTCTTTTATCTAAAAAATAAATCTGTTCTTATATGTTGTCTAAGAAACACATAATATGGATTATAAATTTATATGGAGTATATAAAATTCAGAATTTAATTAATACCATTCATAACCTCTTTTTGAACAACTAGTTTGGTAAGTCGTGGTGCGCTCGAACTCGGTGTTGTGTGTAGCGCAAGCTATTGAATTACTTTAAAGAAAATAACTTATTATGAAATCTTGGGGTGTTACATGCCCAACTTGAGTTAATTCCTAACCTAGGTAAGCCATCTTATTAAAAACCCAATTATGGAGATATAATCTAAATATTATTATATGTTCAAAGGATAGATCTAAAAAATTGTGTCAAAATAAATTAATATTTAATTAATTAAATATTAAATATTAATTATTCCCTGAAAATTTGAACATCTTATATTCCCACTAAAGATCTATCATATGGTAAAAACCCTATTTATGAACCAATAGAGTTGTCAGAAAAATTTTATGAGATCAAATTCCTGAAGAAAATGACCATTTTACCACTCATGAGACTTTTAAAGAAAAACTCAAATTTCTTATAAAATTTCCAGTATGGAAAAACATGGGTCTTTAAAATATATATATAAGTTAGTTTTTACCTATTTTTTCATATCAGGTGTTAATAATATTTATTGCTTTGAACTAGTTTCATAAAAGTAGTGTTTCTATTATTTTAATAAATTAAAACATCCTTATAAATTATAAGGTACTATAATATATTTTAAAAAGATATTTTTAAAGGTATAATTTCATTACATGGTAGTTTTGGTCACAAAATACGAACATGACATCATCGGTGACCATGTTTTGGTGATTCGTGACTAATGAAAGGTGTTTCCTTAATTAATAAGTTAAATGATGATATAACCATACTAGAACAAAAAATATATTATTTACATATTTATATTATATTATACTAATAAATAAGTTCTCATAATCATCCATGATATGAATTCATAGCATTGTTCAAGTAGGTGGTTAAACCAGTCAAAAATGAACCCATCATATTTAATGGGTTATTATGAGGTGTTTTAGTTTTAATATAATTATAAGAGAAGCATAATGATCTTATTTAGTGTTTATTAGTCTGATATATCATAATTTTAAAGTATTATAAATATAATATATATTTTTTTTATAAATTCATCACTTAGAAATAAGAGATCATTATCCTCTTTGTTTTCTCATTTTAAACGACTGAATTAACATCTTTTGAAAATATCATTTGTAGGTTATCAAATTTTACATACCAAAAATTAATGATATCATAAACACCATATTTATACTTTATTCCCATATTTATTAACATATATGGAAGGAATTGATGAAAAGAAAAAAAATGATCATTTCCTAGTGGCAATAGTCTACACATACTCACGGTTGATGATTTTATTTTCCATAGAATAGAAGAAGAGTAATATAGTTTATTATTTCAGAATAATTTTTATATAAATATCATAATTATTTATTAAATTACATTTTAGACCAACCTTTTAAGGTGGCGATGTATAGTGAAACATGTTATGTTGTGGGGGTGGTAGTCCGCACAATGTACAAATGCTATTTTCATTTTTCTTAATAGAAAATGGAAATGGTGATAAAAAATTATTCCCATACCATGATAAAATTTAGTATATTACTAATAATGATGTTATTATATAGGTATTTAAAAATTATGAAAGGAGAAATAAAAATATAAAATAATGATGTATAGTATAAGTGATTACTCACGTTGATCACTTTGATATTTCCTTAGAGTATCCATTGGAAATGAATGCAATATGATAATATATTTTTAAAAAAAGCTCAAGAGAGTGAAATATTATTATAAGGGAAGTTCAAATTGTTAGGTTTTAATGAGGAAACCTAATTTTTAGTATTTCATTGAAGTGGCTGTGAGCGATACCTTTTTATAAGTGGTGAGAATGACATTTTTGTAAATATTTTAGTTTAATATAAATTGAGCACATGTTAAACATGTAAAATGGATATAAAATTTAGAAATAATTTATTGTGGAATATTTAAGGTTAATAAAAACCTAATACACTCAATTATAGACAAGGTTTTATCATTTTTAAAGCCATTCACCACTTGAATTATTACTTTTACTATTTTAGATTTTACTGTAGAAACTGGTTTTTTTCTAAGGTAACATAATATTTATGCCTAAAAATAAAGTGGTTTTTATTTGATACGTTGGAACAAATGATTATAAATTTTAAATCCAATCCATTTTATTAAATTTATAAAAGTGGTAAAAATTAATTTTAAAATAAAAATATATAATGTATTAAAAATATTTTTTTTTGTGAAAATATTACTTATGTTCTACAATATAAAATTTTTGTTTATAAATTAAAACAAAATTTTTTAAAAGTATAAAGTAACTTATAAAATACATATTTGGTATTATGGAAATGTTTCATGAATTTCAAATTCATACGTATATACTAGTAATTTTATAAAAGTCCTGTTATTTGTAAAAAATAGTATTTTTCTCTATTCACCTAGAAATATTTATTTTTAGAAAAATATTAAAAATTTACCCAAATAAAATATTACTATGATGAATCCAAAAATAATTTTAATTTTTTAAGATAATATTTGTAAATTTTGATAATTAAATATTGAAATAACATCCCAAAATATTGTAGGAAACAGTTCATATAAGAAAATTTCTATTTAAAATGCTAAAAATTATTTATTCTTATTTAATATCAATTAATAATTAATTTACATGTAATATATTATTTAATATATTTTATTATCATCTAATCAGAATATACTTTGTTTATTAAAATAAAACACCAATTTTAGAAAAATATAATTTTAATCATAAAATGATTTTCTTAGTTTTTTAGCTATACTAATTGAATTATATTCATATTAAATGTAGTCAATATTTTATTTATAAAAATAATACATAAATTGGTTACTCATATTAATTATTTACAATTAAATGAATTGTTTTTAATGGTTATATTTAATATTTATATTTTTGTTTAAATATATCATAGTTTCATTTTAGTTTGGTGTTGCGTGTAGAGAAAGATATAAAACACATCGATTTATTTAAAAGTAATCATATATTAAATTTAGAAGTTTTCAATTAATTTCCATTAAACCTCCCATTTAATTTGCATATGACATTCCATTCCAACCACATTAAAATATCAAGCTTCATAATATCCTCTAATATTTCCATGTCATCGACCCCCTTAAAATATCTATCATGTCACATAAATAATTTATAAAAATAAAATAGAATAAAAATTAATTACTTAAATTTATAATAATTAAATTCCACCACTACCCAACATCTATAGGGAAAACTAAACATATTATAAAATTTCAAATTACCACTGATTCCAATGTCATGTTTGGAAATTTCATTCCAAAGTGGTAAATTTACAACTCTACCTTTCTCCCATGACTATGGGAAAATTTGATGAAAATATTAATAAAATATTTTAATATTATTATGTATAATATATAGGTCACTATACTTGAATTCTTATTTCTATGATGTACATTTAGGTTCTATTGAAATTTATTTACTATCATTATCTTTTTCGTACAAATCATCTTGATTTAAAATGCTAGATTTATTTATAAATTTGTCTTCATTAATTTTCCTATCAGGTTGCTCAAAAATATTATTTATAATCTTATTAAAAAACTTATAATATTTACTCTTAGTTGAATAACCAAGAAATATTCCATTATCTAAGGCATCATCATACTTACCTTTTGTGTCTTCTTTATTCTAAATCTAACAACCTATTTTGAATACTCTAATATTTTTTAGAGTTGATTTTATTTCATGACACATCTTATATAGAGATATCTATTCTCTAGAATGTAACAATTCACTATTTTGAGTATATACTGCAACTTTAACTACCTTATTCCAATAGTTCATTGATATGACACTCTCAATGAATATTGTTTTTTCTATATTATTCACCATGTGGTTTATCCTATCAACAACTTCACTTTGATATGAAGTTCACATGGATGATACCTCATGTTAAATTATATATTTCTCCAAGATATCTTAAACTTTAACAAAGATTTATTTCATTTTAATTTCTAACTATACACCTTTGATCGTTTTTTTATTTTTTTATAGCTTGACTCAAATTCCTTTTAAAACATATTATTGAATGAATGACCCGAAGGTCGAAATTTTTATTGATTGTGGATAATCTTCCTTTTAAGGGTAAAGGAGGTGAAACCAAGACTTCAAATACAACAGAACGTTAACAAAATTCGGGAAAAAAGAGGGTTGCAACCCAAAAAAAACTACAAAGAAATGCTTCAACCCAGCAAAAAAAACACTAAGGTATGACTCCACCAAAACATGGATGCTCAGAAAACTGTCACGTGCAAGAATGCATGAGCCCGGTACCAATGGCTATGCCATACCCTCTCAATAAACCAAATATGAAAATCCATACACGGTGAAGATGACCAACTCTATCTTCATCTGAAGCAAAACCTTGTAGATTTTCTGGGTTCCCCAAAAGTCCAAATTCACCTCCAGCAGCAATCAACCAACAGATTACCAGCATACATCCATTACAACCATTACCAGCAGATTCACAGCATCACCAAAATCACATCCAGACAAACAAATTCCTAGATTCACCAAATCAAAATCAAGATCAACACCTGAAAATAACTTACAGCAGCACCAAATCGCAAAACCTCCACCCTCCAAAACAGTGGAACCAACCCCAAGCACACTGTATAATCCAGAGCCAACAATGAGCCGGGACAAAGCCGAGCCGAGATCTTAGAACCAGAAAACCCGCCAAATCTGTTGATGAGCAGACCAGAGCCACTATCGACGAGAACATCGGTGCCATGACAAGATCCCGAAGCCAAGACCAAGACAAAATCTTTACCAAAAGCACCAGATCCGACATCACCGAGCAAAGATCTTGAAGACGGACCACCCGAAGATGACGCACGCTGATGCCGAGCTGATCTGAAGATGCCGAGGCCATCATTGCTTGTACCGGAGCCGACGTGAAAGCTCGAAGCCGAAGGACACAACGAAGTCGCCGTTGGGATGGGAACGAAGCTGGACAACGTGAAGCTGACACTCATCATTGTCGATCCGAGGCAAGACAGCCGACGCTAAGGCTAGGCCAGACCAGCCGGAGGAGGGGAGGAGAGAGCAAGGAGGGAAACCCTAGTCGCGCGAGAAGGGGAAGAATTCACCGCTCATAGGCTCGAATCGAAACCCCCTTTGAAACATATTATTAACTCCATATTTATTTATATAAACATAATGAATGTTGTATTATTAAATTCCTTGAAAAACAAGAGAAAAAAACTTTATCATTTTGTTCTCATATGTGTTATCAGACCACATGCATCAATGTGAATAAAGTTAGGAAAATATGAAACTATCTTATTATTTGGTTTGGAATAATTTAGAACCATTTTTCCTCTCATTCATGCAACACAAGTATTTTACCAATCTCTTTTTAGATTATGAATATCAATCACTACTTTAATCATTGAAATATTTTACATGATTTATTGAAGTATATTACCTAGTGTTCAATGTCATAAACTATTTTTCTCTTCCATCATACGAAAACACAAGTTTTATTTTCTATCCACCAAGTATATATTTTTATTGGTCCTCCTTCCTTGTATCATTGCACCAACATTATTTCCTTTAATCAATTATCCCTTCACATTGTGTGTAAATTCAAGGATCGAATCATAAAATTGACTCCAACATAAGATATTGTATCAAATAATATCCAAAAAGATCACATCAATATTTTTCAATCCTTATCTACCTATATTTTTATTTCTTCTAACTTTAATCTTTACAATTCTAGAATTTCTAAAATTAAATTTTCTGCCAAAACTATTTATGTTCTTTAATAAACTTGAATTTCCCATCATGTGATATTATAACCTACCATAAAATTTATAAGTGATGTTTCTTGTGAAAATTTTTAGTGTGATATTGGTAAGGTTAAACTTCAATATCTTCTTCTTTTCCTTATACAAAATTTATTATTTAGTTGAGACAAAAATGATTCTATCCTCAGTACTTTTTACATGATGAATAATAAAACTCACATACACTTCTAATAGAGAAAATTATTATTAAATGGGATAGTGTTCATGGATTGACTCATTATTTTAATTAAGTCTCCATTAAGTATATTTCATGTCCTCTACTACCTATAATCATAAAGTCTATTCTAAAAATTCTAGTAGTGAAAAAAGACATATAAAAAGATTTTATCCTTTATTGTATTTGATATTCTCTTATCCTCAGTTGTATTCTCTAGGTGAATCACCATATATATTACTTATTTACTTATCACAATAGGTTATATTTTCAACTAAGTAAGCATATAATTAAAACATTATAAATGGGAGAAACTTCTCATTTTTATTCCATATTTTAATAGAATTCGAGTATATTTTGGTTTTTTAGATTAATCTTGATGGTTAAGTTCAAGAATTTCTTTAAACATTTTACTTTCCTCAAACCATTATATTTGTTTTCCTTGTATTTTTTGATTCAAATTCATACACAAGTACAACCCTACCTATATAATTTTACCTTTGACCACTCAAACAGTCTTGGAAATTTAATGTACAACTTTAGACTCTTCCTATGATTTTATCATCCCATATTGTTCAAAATTAAATATTCTTCTTGAAATTTTTATATTTTAATAAATACACTAATTTATCATTCAAAGTGTCTACTTATTATTTAAGTGATTTAACCATTTTTATATGTTCTTAAATGAATGAGGAAGGTGCACTAGGAAGTGTTGCACCACTGAGAAGGGGTGGGGAGATGAATTTATGGTGGTTTAAAAGATATTTTTCAATTTATTTTTATTGATATAAACCCTAGTGACTTATTATGATCTAATCATATTAGAATAAAAATTTATCCTTACATGATATAATTATAAAATAAAATAGAGAAGACACATAATAATTTTTATAAGGTTTTGCTACAATTTTAGATATTTCTTCTTTTTTATGTTCAATTATAATATGTATCTATAGATTCTATACTATAATCATAAAAAAAATTACAATGGGTATGGAAATTTTATCCTGCACCTATAATTTATATAATCCCACTAGAAATAAGCTTTTATACTAGATCATTCCTATTATAGTGAAAACTAAAAAGCACCAATTTGAGAAAGACCACCAGAATGTTCAAGTTTCTTCAACAATATAAAAATATCATACTCTTCAAGACTTCAATTATATTAAATAAAGATACTACTAGCCTCTTTAAGAACAATAAATACAAATTATTTGAATTGAATATAGATAATAAGTCAATTTTTTCTCACCGCATGAAAATCCTTCAAGTTCTAAAACTTTCAATCACTGAATTTTTGGGCTTAAAAATTTTCAAATCTCCATAACCTATAATATTTAGCTTCAAATACCTATAATTTTTAGAGAGTTCTAGTCCTCCACATGTCATATTATATTTTTATTATTTTTTATAGTTTTTATCCTCATTTTTTTTGTACATGAATCATGTTTATTTCAAGGCTCATTAAAATATACCAAGAATTGATCAATTTCAAGATGAATCAAGCATCCCTATATAAAGAACCATTATTTAATAATTATTTTTATGACATGTGATTTTTTTTGTACTTATCACTAAAATCATCATGTGGGTAAATCTTTTATGTGCTACCATGAAAAATTCAAAAAGAACCCTCTTTTTCTCTATATGGATGAAGGATTTAATAATAAAAGTATATTGATATCTAATAAAAATAACTTAAATTAATGTATTTGTGAATTATATTAATTCCAATCACATATCTCATATTATTTCCACTATTTCTGCCTCAAATCTCATAATCTTCAACTATCTTACAATATAAATATATTTTTCATTTCCCAAAAACACTTAATATATAATCCTCTTAATAATTCATAAATTTTGAATATTATATTGAATCCGAAAAATATTTTCTTTAGATTTATGTAAGTTAGGATTTGTAAAGAATCATCACAATTATATATGCATTATTATTGAAAATAGACCAAATTTAATTTTAGTTCTCCCTCATCCATTTCTTCTCATGGTGGATCAAGTTCTTCTTGATTTGAAGATCACAATACATTAAAACTTATTTAATCACCATCCAATTATAATGTTTTAAATAATTAAGATCTTATATAGTATTATCTTGTTTAGTTTTATTCAAAAAATTAAATTATATAAATTTCATGATTTTTAAAATTTTTAGAAAATATGACATATTACATGATTTAAAATTCATACGTGTAGACTAAAAGTATTATTAGATCATCCAAATACTTACACACCATTCAAAATATTATGGTGATATATAAAGTACTAAGCACAACAACAAGAGTCTTAAAAACTCTATAAATTCTTACATGATATATTTTTTAACAAACTCTGAAGTCTTACACTCTGAGTAGAATTATTATACCTTTAATAAAAGTCTTATGCAGGAAAATCAAAAGTTTTATTCCCAAAAAAAATACTTATGAAAATCCATCAAATTCTTATGATATTTCAAAATTATTATTAATTTTTCCTTCCTTTTTCATTTGTAATATCCCATGTTTATATGGGTTGAAAATTACCAAAGGAATTTGAATGTTTGAGAAAATAGAGGGGCTAGATTTTGAATTAGGATTCAGAATTGGATTTTGAAGGTTTAAACCCCTTGAAGGATGTATTTTAAAATTGGAATGGAGTTAAAATGGTGTATGATAGTATCAGGAGGGCATCATAAGGAATTAAGGCTGCAATCTACAACAACCGGCTAGTAGGTACTAGCCCACTAACTAGATAGTGTGGATGGAAGTATCTTGGATCCACTATAGGTTTCAATGGATAGATAGTGGACCAGTAATAACTAGGAAATGGGGTAAAATGGGGAAATAGTAATATTTCCCACTACAAATTTTTAAGGGTCCCAACCATCTTCTCCCCCAAAATTTTACTTACTTGGAAAGGGGGATATCCTCCTCCTTATCCTATTTAGGTATCATATGTGGTTGTTTCAAAGGGGGGTTTTACCACAGATATAAGGTATTTATTTTACAATGATGACTCTTATTATTTTACCCCCCTTTAATTTTAATTTTCCTCTTCTATTGTTAGGAATTTTATTCTGATTTCACCAGATCATGGTGGAATCGACCTAATGGGACGGGGATTTCACTCAACCCTCGTAGAGAACATCCCAATATTATACCCACTTACCATAGTTCATCATTTTGTAAAAGGTATGTCATACAATGAGATTTTATATGGGTTTTAAATTTAATTTTAAATAATTTAATTATGAATTTTCAATGCATGTAGGGGATTTGGATAGGGTTGAAATTGGGAGTGAGGAATGAACCTCTCATGGGTGTTTGGTTGTAGTTTAAGTGTGATGAGGCCATCGATGAGGTATAAAATCTTTATGCATTAAGTTGTTTTATGTTGTTCAATTAATTTAATTATTAAAAATTAATTTTTAGTCGTATTGATAATGATTCAGGGACTTATGGGTGTTAAAGATATATGATTGGCCATGGATTGGATTGGTCAGTCCTTGTTGGGACTAGGTAGTAGCTCTTGGACTAGATATTATATAGAAATCATCATTTTATGGTTTTTAGTACTTAGTAATTTTCCTATGTATTTAATTCATGTTTTTTATAGTTAATGTGTTATATGAATACTCTATTAAGGATATTGAACTCTATTAAATTAAATATCCTTTATACTTAATTTAAATTAAAGGGTTTAATTTAAATTATTTGGTTAATTTAAATTAAATGTTAATTTAATTTAAATTTATTAACCAATTTAAAATCCTAGGGATAAAATGAGTAAAGTTCATGGGCCAATATGGACCAAGTGCACTGGTTTTATGCCCCATACACTAATGCATAAGGCATGGATTATGAGGATACCCAAACATATGGAAACCTCTAAGAGTGGGTGAAATGTGAATTAAGTTAGATAACCTGAGTAGGTTGGGGAAAGTTCCTTAAGAATTGTTAAACCTAAGTGGATAGACTCTATGTAGAATAGAGAATATTTTTGTGAGATGTCCATCTAGAGTTACCCTATACATAGAGATGGGACTTGATCCATCTCTCAATATTTTCCCCAGTATGGAACAACCTGAGTCCTGTGAGTTTTTGAGATGATTCTAGAAATTCAGGGTGATGGAATGACCATAGAGCATCGAGTATTGACCTAGAACTTGAGATTCACCCCAAGGACCCAGCATAGGGTTCCTTTTTTTATACTGATACTTAGGGGACCCCGATGGGTGCCCCATTGAAAAAATGACCCTAGTGATGGTGTGAACTTGGTTTGTTATAGTTGCGAGTGTCACATAAAACCTAAAAAAACTTGAAATCCCGAAGGGGCTATGATGATGTGGATGGCCATGGGTGTTTGGAAAACCCTTGTTATATTTCTATTTTATTTTTTAAAAATTGTATATGATTTATTAGGATGACTAAGAAATATATGTTGGTACTAGATATATTATGATTTCTCATGATGCCTGAGGGTCAACTATTGAGATCGATGAGATCCTAGGATACAAGAGATGTCTAGGATCCATTCGTAGACTATTTTGGTGGTGTATGCCTAGTTTTACTAACATCCATTATAGTTGATTCAATGATAGATTCCTAGTGATCATTCTTTGAATCCAACACCAAATTATATGACTGCACACATGTTGGAAGGTCTGTGATTCCAAATATTCCTTAGAAATGGTTAGACCATTACGAATTCCCGAGGAGATGTATTTGAATGATGATACCATTTGACCAATGAAAATTCTTGGGAATCATAGGATTCAAATAGAAGTATGAGGTTATAGGCGAGATTATATCCCCAATTATGGATTTTGGATATTATTATGAACACTACTAAAACCAAATGATCGATTTCTAGGATACCGCTTAGGATTTGGAAGACATACCAGTAATGGTTCAGTTGAGGACCCAAGAGTTTGGATGCACAGTTGAGTGACTACAGGATCTAGAAGGTCATTTAATTTGATTTAATGGGTCTTCTAGGAATTATTCATCTATGGACATATAAGGTTTCTTAGGGCCCTCCCCATACTAAGAATCAGATGTTATATTGGCAATGATTAACACCCAGGTACTATCATGGGGTTCAAACTGGGTGCTTAAGGATGAGGGATACCCGATGATTCCCTAGGGTTCACCCCTCATTTTGATTGAGGAACGAGAATTGGATCCCTAGGGTGTTGTAGAGGTTCCACTAAGGCGATAATCATGCTCAGAGACACCATGACACTGGTCAGAGCAGGTATGGTTGACTAGGGTCTTGGACCTAAGGATTGACAATAGTTCTTTGTCTTGGACCTAGTTATATTTATATAAAATAGGGTGTTTGAGATATCTGGTGGCATAGTCATTAATATTTTAACAGATAAATTTTATTATCAGGCTTAATCATGTATTATTGGTGATTTTTTATTATGTTAATTAGTTTATTTATTAATTTTGAGCATATCACATGAAAATATCACTACATTATCAGTATAGTATGATACTATTCTAGAGGTACCCTACTGAGTTATGTACTCACACCCTGCTCTTATCTCAATTGCACTAAGGTAGCCGAGTAGACTCTCATTTGATTAAAATAATATATTGGGATGAGGGCTAGTGTTAAATGGTTGAGATAATGTAGCTCATATAGGATTCAAAGACTAGGATAAGTTGAGGATTTGGGTTTGTAGTGGATCCTCCTAAACTATTATCTTGTTCTTTATTTATTTTACTTTTTATATTCTACATATGCAATCAGAAAAGTGGGTGATCCTTCTTTTTTTCCTATATAAATGTACCTAATTTCGATATATCATATTCAATTTATTTTTTTCCATATACTATGATGGGATGTATGTGTATTATTACTAGTTATTTTTTTAATTCACACTCTGAATCATGGATTATAGCCTCCCTAGGATACTTTCTTAGACCCTCTTTTCTAGTTGGCAGTGTTTGTTATTTAAGAAGGCATACCTTGGCCATGTGGAACACCACTCTGACTACTATTTAGGGTATGTTGGGATATAGTGTTACAAAGTGGTATCAAAGTTGTTTTTTAATTTTTCTACTATTTGATATATAATATCCAATATATTTATGAATGTGTAAAATATTGTGATTGATATTGGGACGGTGCATCATGAAAATCTATTTTTGTTGGAAGTTTAGGTTACAAGGGGATTGGGATTGATTTACATAGTTTATAGTGTTATGTTTATATGATTTCCACCTATTGTGGTGAAACTGGTGTTTGAGTTTGATGATTTTATTATTGGTTTTTGGCTCTTATTATGTTTCCAATAATCCCATTATTATATTTTTCTCCTAGACCATAGAGGCAAGAATTATTTTTGCATGAATCATTCTGGTTATGTATGATTAAAATGACACATAAGGTCCCATAAGTGTTATTTTTTTATCACCAATGTGTGTTTAAACTATTTAAAGTATTATAAATTTCTCATATAGTGTTTTAACATATATGTATTTGGTGGAATTATACTCAATTTGGATACCATATATATGAATTTTCTTCTTATGGTAGGTTATTTGTGTCTATGGTGAGATGATCATTGATGATGAATACGATGTGGACCTAGGTGCATACCAGGTTAAATGACCCTATTAGTACAACAAGTCATTTAAGGATTTAGTAAGAAACCCCAAGTGATTTGATATTGTTTGTCTTTAGTTACCTAATTTTCTCAGAACAACATATATGAAATTTTCCCATATAGCATGAAATGGAATTCTTATTAACCTAAATATGTGACTATGGTTTTATATATATGAATTTTCTAGGGAAATGTAGTTGGTTATACTAGAAATTACCAATTATATAATGGTTCTTGTGGGGGTTGTGTTGTATGCAGATTCCTAGTAAAAATTAGTGCCCAGGTAGGCTGTTGAGTTTTCACAAGATTCCATTATGGGTATGGGACCCTTGATAGGGAGTTTGGCATAATTTATGGATTGGTATGATTTATATGGGATAAATTAAGTTTCCCATGAGACTTTCCTATTGTTATATATGGTTTTTGGGTTCAGTGGGGAGACCTAACAACCCCAGAGGAACGGATTAGTTATTTTGTGAGATGGTTCCTAGTGATATGTGTGAGGGTAACCCATGAAAGTGGTTAATCATTATTGAGAGTAACTTAAAGATGGTACACATGGGTTGATACTTTTGTTTGAGATGTATTCATAGTAGGTTCTTAGGGTTTTATAGAATAATCATGATTACACCTTCAATTCATGAGAAAGAAACTTGAGTACTTTGGTATGGAGACTAGCTTCAAAGGGAATGAACGTTTGGGTTCCCAACCCTACTATTATGGATGCATTAGTATGTGGTGAGAGAGAATTTAGACTTGCATTACTTGGAATGAAACCAGATGGTGGATAAGTGTATGGTTGGACATATCATGGACGGGATGTTATACATTTAGATGAGGGTATCTTGAATGTTCATAGATTGATAGGATCACAATGAAAGAGGGGTAGTTTGGTGCATGTTCCTAGTTTGATGGGTTACAATTATCATGGGTGAAAGTCTAGATTATGATTGGGTCTCATGAAGATATGTATTAATTGAGTTTTGATGAGACCATGATGTTTAGGGAGTTATAATATGGTTTAATGGATTGAGTGGTGTGTATTGTATCCCCCCTTTTATTACATAACTTTTCATTATATTTTAAAAATAGAGGATCATTAAACTCTAGTGTCTTGGAAATAACAAAAAATATACAGGAAAACATAAATAATTCTTCTAATACACTTGTAAGGATTCATCTAAGGACCATCCTAAATATAATTATTGCATCTCATAACCTGGATACATTCATCAAAGGAAAAGTTGAGCAGAATCCTCAGTAAGGAAAGCAAGGGAATCAATTTACTTGTGATATCAATAAGAACTTGATGAAAAACATAAATACACGAGAAATGGAATAATAGGCATATCATAAAGAAAATAACATGAATAATAACTTTAACATGTGGCTAAAACATTTAATTTAAAAATTCATGAACATATCACCAAGGTTCTTCTCCAAGGTGTCATAAAAATTACCAGGGTTATTCATCAAGGTATCATGAAACTTGTTATCTCTAGAGATTAAATTATTTACACAATGAATTGGAGAAATATCATGGAACAACCTTAATATATATTTTTTTATGTGATACACATATATCATAATCATAAATTTCATAAATAACCCAAAGATAGTAAAAGAAATGGGTTTCACTTTAAAATCCTGACGTTTTAAAAGTGCTTAAAAATAAGATCATTATGCCATTTATAACCCATAGAAAGGAAGGGAGGGTTATATGTATTTCAATTACAAAATAAAATAGATCAATTTTATGTCTTGATTAATAAACATGGAAATTAAAATATATTTGGGTATTCATATAAATAAAACAAGAGAATGTTTTAAGAAAAAGAGAGATATTTTGAGATGAAAATTCTGCAGCATAACACCTACATAACATGTTTTTATAAAACATTAAAAATAGAGGGGACAAGGATAAACCACAAAGAAATAAATCATAATAAATTATAGGGTCAGAATAAATTATAATTAAGATCATGTTATGGATATTTGAATGACGCACCACATGAAAAAGAAAACTTGAAAGAAGAGAGAAGATGAAATTTCTTTTATGAAAATTCAGTAGCCTAAAAACATCACTTAAAAATTCAAAAAATCATTAGATGGGAGCGTAAATGGTATCTCATAAACTGAACATGAAATGGATAGTAATAAGGATATAGAATAATATACCACCACATAATAAAATGGAAACTATAAGACATAACATAAAAGAAGTCATGACTAAAAGAGGAGGGTGAAAGGTTCCCTTACCTTGAAGAGTAACTTCAAAAACTCAAAGGTTTGAACCATGGGGGATTGAGGAAACCTTGGGAGGAATACTTCATAGGTAAAAAGACCAGATATTCGTTGAGGAGGAATTTGGAATGAAATTAATGAAGGAATGGGTTGGTATTTATAGAAAAAGTGAGGGAATATTTTATTAATTTCCAAGGGACACCTCATAAGTGGTATTTGAAAAACTATGGGCTTGACCATGGTATTTTCCCATGGTATTGGCCCTAGAGAAACATTATAACATATAATACTATTCAAAAGTCGACCAGAATTATTACATCATTGTTACATTATTAATGATGTCATTAAATACACAAAAACTCAAAACTATATTTTTACTATTCACCGAAAAACAAAACATTTTATAAAAATCTAATAAATTTAACCTAACCTAATATTGATGCTATGAATTAAAAAATTAACTCCATTTTATGAAATTAATTTTCTACTCTTGGGATAATTAATTTTTAATTAAAAACACTATTTACCTGAAAAATAATAATACTTAACTAATAATTTCTGAAATAGTTATTTACTTATGCTATTATATCCCATTACCATTAAAGATGCCTAAATTATATTTATACTTTATTAAGTGAGGTTAATATTCCATTAGTCACATTACTATTAATAAGGGTAATATTATTATTCATACTTTACTATTTACTAAAAAATTAAGTTGATCTTATTATTCTCTAAATTTCTTACTGATCAAAATAATAGAGACCATTTTTTTGAAAATAATTTAACATTATAAATTATTTAATGTTTACAAAAATATTATAATATACCCTTTTTCCAAAAAATCACCAATAATATGGATCTTTTATAATTTCATCCTATATTTATTTTTAAATTTTAAATTCAAAAAAATTTCCATAATAAGAAATAAAAATTTTATTTACATAAAAGGATTACACAAAGTAACTAAGGCATCATTACATATAACCTTAAAACACCTCCATAGAACCGAAGAGTAAGGTGTGAAATGGTGATAGAATCTTGGGTAGGCTCAGAAAACATTTCCCAAGTGGTAATTTCTATCATATTTTACTTATCCCTTATGTGATTCTGTTCAGGATTCAAATGTTAGAGTTTGGCTTGAGCATGGTCCAGAGAAAAGCCTAGTGACGCAACCTCTTTCCCAAGCACCGAAATATGGGCTTCGTATGGAATGAGTCTACTGGATGAGGCCATCAAATCTTTTTTTTCTATTAATTAACCAAGATCATTTTTATTTAAAAACAATAATCATAATGTTAAGAGTATAGTTTCCAATAGTCATATTGACCAACGGTCATATAACAGTCAAAACCCAATTGCCTCATTTTAATTATACTCACATCATGAATTAAAGGATGTAGTTTTTTGGAGTATAAAATAAAATACCACACAAAATCAGGAAACAAATATTATTCAAAAGTTAAGGTTGTTACATTCTTCCCCCCTTAAGAAATTTCATCCCCAAAATTTTTACTCATATTATCAGAAGAGAAAATGTGTTGGTACTTCTACCTCATAGACTCCTCTGGTTCCCATATGGCTTCTTCACATTTTTGGTTCCTCTAAAAAACCTTAACAAGTTGGTCTTGTTGCATAGAACCTTGTCTTTATAATCCAATATCTCCACTAGCTTATCCTCATAAGAGAGGTTATGTTCTAGTTGTACCACCTCTAGATATAGTACAAGTGAATGGTCAGGTATGTACTTCTTCAAGAGGGATACATGGGATACATCATGAACTTATTCTATATTTGGAGGAAGTGCAACCCTATAGGCCACTGCTCCTATGCGATCAAGGATTTCATAGGGGCCAATGTACCTAGGGAAAATCTTCCCTTTCTTCCCAAACCTCATGAATCTATTCCATGGTGAAATTCAAAGAAATACTTTACCACCAACATCAAACTCTAATTCCCTTCAATAGTTGTCAACATAGCTCTTTTGCTGACTCTGAGAATCCATTATGTATTGTTGGATGGCATGGAACTTTTCTATCATCTATTGGACAAGAGCATGCCCAAGAATCTTTCTCTCACTAGCTTTATCTTAACAAGTAGGAGTTCTACATCACTTCCCATATAGAGCTTCATTGGATTCCATTTGAATGCTTGAGTGGAAGATTTTGTTGTAAGAGAACTCAACTAAAGGAAGATGTTGATCCCATGCACCTTTAAATTCCATTGAGAATGTATTTAGCATGTCCTTGAGTGTTTGAACAGTCATTTAAGATTGTCCATCAGTTTGGGGGTGATAGGCCGTACTAAAATTCAATTCAGTACATAGATCATGTTGAAGAATTCTCCAGAATTTTGATGTGAACCGTGGATCACAATCAGATATGATAGAAATTGGAAATCCATGCAACCTTACCACTTCCTTCATGTAAAAACTAGAAATTTGATAGAGATAGAAATATTTATTCAATAGAGATAAAATGGGCATTCTTGGTGATATGGTCCAAAATAACATAGATCACATTATTTCCTTTGGAAGTTATAAAGAGAACATGGACAAAGTCCATAGTGATATTGTCCCACTTCCACACTGTTATGGGTAGTGGTTGTAATACCCCTTTAGGAATTTGTCGCCCTGCCTTCATTTTGTGACATAGCAGGCACCTTGATGTGTAGTCAGCAATATCGATTTTTATAATATCCCACCAATAATGATCACAAAGGTATATATACATTTTTATACTTCCAAGATGTATAAAGAAAGTAGATCTATGAGCTTCATCCATCATATCCTTCTTTATTTCTGAAATATATGGTACATATGGTCTTGTATGAAATTTTAGTACACCTTCTTGATCAATATTGAACTCAGGAAACTTCCCATCCTTTATAGCCTCAAATTTATTCTATAACAAAGGATCTTATTTCTGAGCCTTCTTGATCTTATATAGTAATGGTAGTTGAAAAATAATTTGGGATAGAGTTGATGATGAACCTTCCCTTATAATTCCCATGTTCAACTTTACTAGGTCATTGATCAATGTATCTCTTTGAATCCTCATCATGGAAAGAACTACTAGGTATTTTCTACCTAATGCATCAGCGACTTTGTTTTCTCTTCCGAGATGATAATGAATTGAACAATAATGGTCTTTAAGAAGTTACAACCATATCCTATGTCTTATGTTAAATTCCATTTGTGTGAAAATATACTTCAAACTTTGATAGTCTGGTAATATATCACATTACTCCCCATAAAGATTGTGCCTCCATATCTTCAGAGAAAAAATGACCGCAACCAGCTCTAAATCATGAATATGATAGTTCTTATCACGATTCTTCTTCTATCAAGATGCATAAGCAATTAATTTTTGATTTTTCATGAGGACGCACCCATGACCTTTTAGAGATTCATCACTAAAAATAACGAATTCTTCTCTACCTAAGGGAAGAGTTAACATGGGTGAAATAACTAATCTTTTCTTCAGATCTTGGAAAATTTCATCACACTCCTTTGTCCAGATTAACTTGAACCCTTTTCGAGTTAACTTGGTTAATGGATTAGAAATTTGTGAAAAGTTTTTCACAAACCTCCTATAATATCCCACTAATCCAAGGAAACTTTGAATATCAGTTATTGTTTTAGGTTGTGGACACTACTATACAACCTTTGTCTTTGTAGGGTCAACTGTGATTCCTTCATTGGTTACAATGTGACCCAAGGAAGAAACTTTTTGTAACCAAAATTCACATTTACTGAACTTTTCAAAAAGCCTCTCCTTCCATAGAGTTTGAAAAATAACCCTTAGATGATACTCATTCTCCTTGCGACTTTTGGAATATATCAGAATATCATCAATAAAAACTACCACAAAGTTATCAAGGTAGTCTTTAAAGACTCTATTCATAAAATCCCTAAAAATAACAGTCACATTAATTAGTCCTAAGGGAATAACAACAAACTCATAATGCCCCTATCTTGATCTGAAGGTAGTTTTTGTAATATCTTATTTATTTACCCTCAATTGATGGTAACCAGATTAAAGATCAATCTTAGAGAAGAATTGAGCCCCAAAAAGTTGGGAAAATAAGTAATAAATTATTGGAAGAGGGTATTTTTTTTTCCACTATAATCTCATTCAGTTATCTATAATCAATTAATAACTGCATTGATCCATCCTTATTCTTTAAAAAAATAACTGGAGCTCCCCAATGAGACATGCTCGGTCAGATAAAACCCTTCTCAAAAAGTTCTTGGAGATGTTTCTTTAATTTATCTAACTCTGTATTTTCCATCCTATACAAGGTATTTGAAATCATATTAGATCTAGGTATGAGTTCAATGGATATCTCAACCTCTCTTTTTGGGGGAGATCTGGGTAACTCCTCAGGAAATACGTCAATTTATTCTTGGACAATGGGGAAATTTTCGATCCTTATACTATCCTTTCATTATTCTTATTCACTAATAAACTCTATAAATAAGGATATAAGAGGTTCTTCTAGAAAAATATTAGGATGATATATCTCTCCATGGAATATAATTGTAGTTTTCCCATTCAAGACTACTGATATTTCCTTTCTTCTGCATTTTATCTTAGCATTATACTTTAAGAGCCAGTCCATCCCTAGTATAATGTAGAATTCCATCATGGGAATGACTAATAGATTTACGATAAGATTGTGCTCACTAAAGTAAATAATAGAGTTTCTAAGCACTAATGATGGTTGTATAATCCCACCAACATTCTTTACTAATAACTCGACTTTTAGCAATTGAGGGGTTGATTCTAAATTCTTTGCAAACCTAGAAGAAACCAAGGAATGTGTAGAACCAGAATAAAAAAATTACTTTATAACTTTGAGATAAAAACAAGAGTACCTTCCACCAAATCATTCGGAGCATCAAAATTAACCATTGTGATTGAAAAATCACAACCATGTTCCATCGGCCTTTGATGAGGCTGATGGTGGTTCCCTCCACTACCCTCAGATTTGGATAGTGATTTTAAAATTTCCCAAGTTGTACACACTTATAGAATTAGAAATTTGGTAGGGCCTAGAACATATTCCCATTATCATTAGTTTTTGGAAGTTTTGGATTTACCTCACTATGACAATTCCGCGTGATATATCCATCTCTTCCACACTTATAGCACTTCTCATTCTCGAGCAGGTAGTTCCCTGAATGCTTCTTCCCTTATTTAGTACATGTGGGACACTGCACTTTCTTGCCTCCTATTCCCTTAACAAAGGTCCTCCCTAAGTTAGGCTCCATTGATCTCTTCTTTTCATTGGATTTATGAGACCACTGCATCTCACCGAACTCTAGTTCAACATTCATCACACTCCGCATGATCTCCTCATAGCTATCATACTATTAGTTGGCTAGATTCTTCCTCATATGAGGTCTTAGTCCACCAAATAATCTTTCAACCTTCCCATTAGGATCCATGAAAAAGCTTGAGGTATAATGGGAAAGTATGGTGAAGTTCATCTCATAGCTTTCAACAGATTCATTCTCCTTCTACTTCAGCTCAAGAAACTCCTTCTCCATTTTTTTCTCATCAAATGAGGGAAATACTTATTGAAGAAGATACCTTTAAAACCTTACCAATATATATCTTCCACCTCCAATATTGGCCTCTTGTTTTTAATCATCTCCAACCATTGATCAGATTCTCCCTCTAAGTAGTAAACAACCAGGGTGACATTATCTTGTTCCAAATAGCATAGTACAGAAAAGATCTGCTTGATAGAGTTAATCCACTGTTCAGAAATCAATGGGTCAGTAGAACCACTGATGTCTGGTGGTCGTTGACGTATAAAGGACTCAATAGAATGTTGTTCCTTCATGGTGAGATTGGGATCTCAGCTTGATTCAAGTTATTTCTCATAACTTGAGTCAGTTGGTTCATCATTCTCGTGAAATTTTCCATTCTGGCTTCCATCAGAGGGTCATCAATGCATGGTCCATTGCGATCACAAATTGCATGGTTCTTCCTATTTCCAACCATTTTCTAAAAGAATAAATCCTTAGTGAGAAGATTATTTCATTTATGAATCTTTTAATTACAAATGATTTTTATGTCTTAAAACATTATGCTTAAACATATTATTCTTTAACAAAAAATACATTTCTCTATAAATCATTCATAATGATTCATAAAAATATTATGATTAACCAAAAATATCCCCCATGAGTGTCAAACCAAGAGTGAATCAAGACCCTTTTTCATGTACTAGGATACCTCGTGTAAAGTTTGAAATTCTTTGTTGAAGTTTTCACTCCTAGTTACATCTATTACAGAGCCACATCCACTTGTTTGTATCCAAACAATGATTTATTTGTTTAGAAATAGCTTACTTAATATTTCACCAAAATACCAGGATGTTTTCCTATATTTAAACTTTTTTATAGGGTTCTTTATAAAGTTTTCATAACTTAATTTCCATAAATAACTAAATTATACTTTGATACCAACTGTGGAATCCCTCTTTTTTATTACCTAACTTTTCATTACATTTTACAAATAGAGGATATTTAAAGTCAAGTGTCTTGGAAATAAGGAACAATATTCATGAAAACATAAAAAATTATTCTAATCCACTTGTATGGCCTCATAAAAGGTTCATCCTAAATAAAATTACTTCATCTCATAACCTAGAGACACACATAAAAATAAAGGGTGAGCATAATGCCCAATAAGGAAATCAAGGCAATCCCTTTACTTGTGATATCAATACGAACTTGATGAAAAACATAAATACATGAGAAATGGAATAATATGAATATAATAATAAAAATAACATGAATCATAACTTGAATATGTGGCTAAAAAATTTAATTTGGACATTCATGAACATATCACCAAGGTTTATCCCAAGGTGTCATAAAAACTACCCGGGTTATTCACCAAGGTATTATGAAACTTGTCATCTCTAGAGATTAAATTATTTACCCAATACTTTGAAGTGATATAAATTAGAACCCTTAATATGTATTTATTTTCATGTTATCCACATAGATAATAATCACACATTTCATAAATAACCCATAGAGAGTAAAAGAAATGAGTTTCACTTCAAAATCGTGACGTTTTAAAAGTGCTTGAAAATAAGATCATTATGTCATTTATAACCCATGGAAAGAGAGTGGGGGTTATTTTTATGTCAATTAAAAAATAAAATAGATCAATTTTATTTATTTATGAATACCCCTATAAATGAAAATAGATTTGGGTTTTCACATAAATAAAATAAGAGAATTTCTTGAGAAAAAGAGAGAGATTTTGAGATGAAAATTCTGCAGCATAATAGCTACATAACATGTTTTTATAAAAAATTAAAAACATAGGAGACAAGGACCACACACTCATAAATAAATCATAATAAAATATATATACCGCATAAAATATAAATAATATCATGGTATGGATATTTTAATCACATACCACATGAAAAAGAAACTTGAAATAAAAGAGAAGATGTGATTTCTTTACGAAAATATGCGTCAATTAAAAATTCATAAAATTAGTTGATGAGAGAGGAAAGGGTCTCTCATAAATTGAACATGAAATTTAATGTAATAAAGATATATAAGAACATGCCCCCACATAATAAAATGGAAACTAGAAGACATAACATAAAGGAAGTCCTGACTAAAAGAGGTGGGGGAAAGGTTCCCTTACCTTGAAGAGTAACATAAAAAACTCAAAGGTTGGGAAATTAGGGGATTTAGGGAACCTTGGGAGGACTACTTGGAAATTAAAAAGACCAGATCTAAGTTTATGAGGAATTTGTAATGAAATTAATGAAGGAATGGGTTGGTATTTATAGTGAAAATGATGGAATATTTTATTAATTTCTAAGGTACACCTCATAAGTGGTATTTGAAAAACCATTGACTTGAACATGGTATTTTCCCATGTTATTGGCCACTAGGGAAACCTTATAAAATATCTTATTATTCACAGGCCTACCATAATTATTACATCATTGTTACATTATTAATGATATCATTAAATACACCAAAACTGAAAACTCTATTTTCACTATTCCCCGAAAAACAAAACATTTTATAAAAATCTAATAAATTCACCCTAAACTAATATCGATTCTCGGAATTCATAAATAAACTCTGTTTTATGAAAATAATTTTCCAATTATGAGATATTTAATTTTTATGTAAAAACACTATTTACCTAAAAAAATTCTTATACTTAACTAATAATTTCTGAAACAGTTATTTATTTATGCTATTTTATCACATTACCATTCAAGATTTCTAAATTGTATTTATAATTTCTTAAGTGAGGTTACTATTCCATTTGTCACATTACTATTCATAAGGGTAATATTATTATTCATATTTTACTATTTACTAAATAATTAAGTTGATCTTATTATACTATAAATTTCTTACTGATCACAACAATGGAAGACCATTTTTGGAAAATCATTTCACATTATTAATTATTTAATGTATAAAAAAATATGTTAAAATACCATTTTTCAAAAAAATCACCAATAATATGAAACTTCTTTGATTTCATCCTATATTTATTTTGACATTTTAAATTCACAAATTTTACCTTAATAAGAAATAACAATTTTATTTATACAAAATGATTACACAAAGTAACTAAGGCCTCATTACATATCCCCTTATAACACCTTCATTGGACATAAGAGTAAGGTGTGAAATGGTGATAGAATATTGGGGAAAATCGAACAACATTTCCTGAGTGATGATTTCTATCAGCTTGAACTTCTCCCTTAAGAAATTCCGTTCAAGCTTCACATTTTGGAGTTTGGCTTGGGCTTGGACTAGAGCAAAGCTGAGTGACACAACCTCCTTGCAAAGCTCTGACATATGGGATTCGTATGGCTCGAGTCTACTGGATGAGGTCATTAACTCTTCTTTCTATATTAATTAACCATGATATTTTGTATTTAATAACTATAATCATAACGTTAAGAGTATAGTTTGAAATGGTCATATCGACCAATGGTCATATAACATTTCAAACCCAACTGTATAATTTTAATTATACTCACTTCATTTATTAAAGGATATAATTTTGTTGAGTATAAAATAAATACCATACAAAATAAGGAAAAAAATAGTATTCAAAAGTTTGGGTTGTTATAGTGTGGAAGGGTATGCCTATTATGTTTGAATGGTTTTGTGGAAGTTCACATAGGATAAATTTTATGTTATTAGATGGTGTATTAGTGAGCATCCTTGAGTAGGTAGAGGACTGATGAGGTTCAATGAGTTGGATGTGGGACTAATAGCCTAAGAATTTTATGATCATAGTTTAGGAGAAGTGACATGCATGTGATCTAGGATCTATCGGGAATTTCTATTTTTCATCAGAAAGGGAATTTTATGGTGGGGAGTGCATCATAAGTTGTTTGAGGGCATGATCAACACCAAGAATTTTATTTTACTAGTCCTCTTGGATGACATTTACATGAGTTGAGAGTAGGAATAAATCTAGTTTTTTCTTATAGAACTTTGGCATGGTCATGTTTTTTCATGTTTGACCATTATGTTTGGTGACAAAAAGAATATGTACCATAGAGATCAATGTTTGACCTAGTGACATGATGAAAACAATATTTCCATGGTGGGGAGCATGATATCGGTTACGAGTGATAAAAATCTCTTGTTAATGGGGTATGGGTGTGTGAGATTGGTCATTGGTAAATCATTTTTAGAAATTAGATATCGATGAGTAGGTGAATTGGGACTTATCAGGATTATTTAAAAACTTCTAAATGTGGGTTTGAGAGTGTGATTAAAAGGATTCTAGGTAGTGACATTAGGATTGAGATGATTTAAGGTGATCTGAGTGTGATTATGTAGAAGGTGCATCGATGGTCATTGTATAGAAGAGAAAGGTGAATCATTTTATTTGGTTTAGGTTTTAACAAAGTGAATTTTCTAAAGTTGATTATGGACTTTAGTGGGAGTATTTGAATGATCACAAAATGCATTTAAGATTTAAGGCATTGTGGTTAGACAAGTTGAGTGATGTGTCAGCGATGGAAGTTGAGTGTCTTTAAGACAAGTTAGCCAAAGGAGGTCTAACCATTATTTTGGTGTATAATTGGGAATGTTGGGTTATAAACTAAATGAATCCTATTTTTCTAATATCATGGGTATTTTTTGGTAATTAGCTGAGGCATTTGGATGAAAAGGAATATTGATCATGATATTCTTAGATGAAGGAGGATCATCCATTTACTTGGTAATTTGAGAATAAATTGGGGAAACATAATTAGACCAGTGGTTTCATACTTGTTTATGTGATGTATGATGAAAACTTCATCAGTTTCAATGTTTGAATGTGAGAAACATGTTTTGGGAGGAAATTCTAATGGTGGGGAGGCACCTTGATTAAGAATTGGCCTTGTGAGCTAAGACAAAAAGTGGGGATAAATTCAATTCAGGTGGAAAATTGGATGATGTAATATTGGTTTCATGAGATGGATGGGTTCTAGGAAGCACCAAATCAGTATTTTAATAATTAATTTGAGTTATAGTTTGTGTTTTGGTGGGTTCAACCTCTTACGTGGGGATATTTCTTGGGAAGTGCATTAAAAATTCAAGGATGGAATTTTTCTATTTGAATGAGAATTAGAAACTCGAGTAAGTTAAAATTGATGTTATAATGATAGAATATACTTATCAAGGTTTATAACTTCGATGGTGGGGAGAATATAAGATCACATGTTTGTCTGGGTTGAAAATTCATAAAGGAAGTTGAACTGTTGAAATAGTGGAGGGGTTTAATTTTGAATCAGGTTTTAGAAAAAAAAAATTAATGGTTGGAAACCCCCAAAGTAGGTATTTTGGTCATGAAATAAAGCTTAGATGGTGGATGAGAGTAACAAGATGGATTTGGAAGAAATATGAGCTAGTTGAGCTGTAATCTAAAGCCACTTTCTAGTTGGCACCAGCCCACTGAATTGCTGATGTGGTTAAAATAGAAAAACTCAGTACCCCCATTATAATTTTAATGGTCCCATCCCGCTTATCCCTACCATTTCACTTAAGTGGAAAGTGTTCTTTCAACCTTATCTTTCTCTTTAGTCTTCTTCAAGTGGGGGGGGGGGGGGTCAAAGGGTATTTAATCACTAAAGGAATGTATTTGACAATGAATTCCTCTGATGATCTTCTCCCCATTTTAATCTAATTTTATCTTTATCCCATTTGGTTCTTTATTCCAATTTCACCAGATCAAGGTGGAATCAATCAAATGAGATGGGGATTTGGATCATCCCTCATAGAGGACATCCTGATATGACATCCACCTACTTTCTCTCATCATTTTGGTATAGGTACATCATTCCATGAGTTTTTATATGTTTTTCAATTTAATTTTAGTTAATTTAATTATGAATTGGATACAAAAAACGGGGATTTGTCTTTGGTAAACATCAATAGTGAGGAATGAACCTCATGTGGCTGTTTAGTAATAGTTCTAGTGCAGTGAGGCTGTTAGTGAGGTATCTTGTGTTTATGCCTTAAATTGATTTAATTTTTAAAATAAATTTTAATTATTAAAAATTAATTGTTTGATATGTTCGGTGTGAGAAATGACCTTGCAGATTTTGGAAATGGCAGGTTGGCCATGACCTGGATTGGTCGGACCTTGGTAATCCTATATAGAATCTACTAGGCTAAAGATTTTATATAAAGTATTGATTTATGGTTGGTGGTACTCAATAATTTCGTGATGGAATTAATTCATGTAGTTTGTAGTGGATGTGTTATTCTATCACGAAATTATGGGTGTTGACATCTTCTAATTTAATTATCCACCATATTTAATTTAAATTAAAGGGTTTCATTTATTTTTTTTGGTTAATTTAATTTAAATGGATATTTAATTTAAATTTATTAACCTATGTAAAATGCATGAGATGAAATGAGTAAATTTATTCCACTACTATGAATCTAGAGAGCTCACATGATGTATCATTTTTTGAGGTATGAGGCCAGACTAAGAGGATTCCCATACACTTGGACACCTTCAAGAGGGGGTGCGATGTGGCTTGATTTGGAAGACCCTAGTAGTTTAGGGATGGTTCGTTGATAGGTTTTAGGACATGGTGGATAGACCCTAGATATATTATAGATGGGTTTGGTAAGATGATTGGTTATAGTGACCCTAGACATAGATATGGGCTTTGAGACAACTTTTGAGAGTGTCACTAGTATGGAGTACCATAAGGAATGTGAGTATGCAATATTATTATAGAAATGTTGGGGGATGAAATGAACTTCTAACATTGATTATTTACCTATAACTTGAGAATTATCCCGAGGGTATAGGGTAAGGTTCCTCTATTATAATGAGACCTAGGGGACCCTGATGGGAGGCCCATTGAAAAGCCAGCCTTGGAGTGGTTGTGATCCTCGGTAGTGATGGTTTTAAGTGTCACCTAGATCCTGATCCAACTTTGAAGCTCGAAGGGTTTCTAATGATGAGTATGGGATTAGGTGTTTTCCATACTCTAGTATGTTTTTATTTTATTTTTTTAGATGTTCAGTGATGGACCAGGATGCTTGAGAATTTGATGTTGGGTATAGATCTATAGTGATTTCTTAGGATTCCTGTGAATCACATGTTGAGATGGATGAGGCCTTGGGATTCCTAATATTTATAAGATCTGGTCTCATAGTATTTTGGGGGTGGATACCTAGTTTGAGTAAAATCTATTATGGTTGATGCAGCGGTGGATTCCTAGTATTGGTTTCTAGGGTAGAACATGAGAGTATATGATAATGTTCATAAAAAAAATACCCAAGATACTAGGAATTACTTGGACACAATGAGACCATTTCAATTTACCAAGGAGACGAGATTCAAATGGGGATACCATTAGACCATTGATAATGCCTAGGATTACCAGCATTCAAATGTAGGTATGAGGTTTTGGGTGGGAATATATCCTCATGAATGTATATTGGACACCTTGAGGGAGATACTTGGATGCCCTCAATCAATGACTTGGATAACCCTAGGATTGGGTGGATGCACCAGTGATGGATCAACTGAGGATATATGAGTTTGGATTCCCATGTGATTGACTGTAGGATATAGGAGGGTATTCCATTTTATTTCCTAGGTTACTAAGGAACCAGTAATGCCTATATATATAGGATTTCTTAGGGTCTTCCTCCTCAGAATTAGACATCGGCATGACAATGAGGATTCCCTAGTACTACCATGGGGTTCATACTAATGGATTGATGATGAGGGATTCTTGGTGACACCCTTGGGTCCTCTACTCATCATGATGGAGGCATGATAATGAGATCCTTAGGGTGTGGATAGAGGTTCCCCAGAGGTGATTCTCATGCTCAGAGACACCCAGACACAGTCCAAAGTAGGTTTAGTCGATTGTGGTCTCAACCCTAAGTATATGATATGGTTATTTGGATTGTAATTGGTTATATTTTTACACCCTTGGGGATGTTGGGATACTCGATGGAATGGTCATTATGACATGTTCAAAAAAATTCTTACATCCGACTAAAGAAGAAATTATTATTGGTTTTTTATTGTGTTCAGTAGTTTATTTATTTATTCTAAGCATGTTACGTTCACATATCCTTAAATTGATAGTATAATACATGGCCATGTTTTTGGTTCACTATTAAGTTATTTACTCACACCCTTCTTAGGCTATCATTTCACTAGAGTGCCCGAGAATACTTTCACTTGATTACATGCAAAGGTTGGGTTGAGTCTTGATGTTATATGGTCGATCTAGAACAACTTAGATATGATTCATAGACCAATATGAGGCATGGATTATAGTTTTAGTGGAGCCTCGTGTAATATTATCATGATATTTACTTATTTTCATTAGTCTATTATATATATGATATTGTCCCAGTGGGTGATTAGAATTCTATGCCTATATTCATTCCATTCATTCTAATATTCCATGTTCAATTATTTTTTATTTATGTGTACATTGATGATATGAATGTGTATTATTACTAGTTATTTTATTATTGTTTCACACTCTATTACAAAGGGTATCACCTCCCCATAGTACATCCTTAGACCCCCACTTATAGTAGATAGCCTTTCTCATTAGGGGAGACATGCCTGTGGTTATTTGGTGCAACGATTAGGTTATTGTTTAGAGTGATCCTAGCTGAGGCATTACATCATTTCCCAAATTAGAACAAAGGACTTAAAAAGTATTGAAAAAATTCTTAGTCTATTCATGAAAGTCATAGAGACAAACTAAAACGTTTCATGAGTTATGAATTTTCCAAATTTTTATTCAAAACCCATAATAATAGATTATAAAAAATAGTAAAAAATGACTTCAAAGCACTTTAGGACTATTAAATACCTCAAAAACATTTCTACCCACTCCAAAAAAGTCTCATAATCTTCAAAAAATTATTAATCATAGTTTACAAAAAATAAAAACCATATAAATTCTATGGGGAACTTCTAACCCCCCTTGGGATTTGTTATAAACCACATTAAATCTTATCAACACCACTCAACACATTTTATAATTCATAAAAAAAGAACCATAATCATCAAATCACATCATTTATCACTTAAGATATGTCCTAAGACCACATTACCAAATAAGATAATGTTTTTGAGAGAAATATATCCCCTTATGGTAGGAAAATGTGTCCATGTAACATAGATGAACTCACCTTAAATTTACACTTTAAATTTCTCCCCCATTTATCAATAACCATACCTTCAAATAAAAATCTAGGTTACACTCCTCCTTAGAAAAATATTTTCTCCCACTTAGATACAGAGTTGTGTCTCTATTTATCATACTTTGAAAATATAATCTAAATTCTTATTGGGGTTGATTTCTAAATTAATTTATATGATAAGAGTACCCTGAACAAAAATTTTAAACCATATATTAGAAAACCACTCATTTGGAATTGCCTTAGTGAAAATTTTATCAAGTTGTTACTTAGTGAAAACATATTTTATCCTTATCTCATAATAAACCACCATTTTTTTTAGAAAATTATATTCAATAATAATATTAATATATATTTAATGGTGAATTATATTTTTTGAAATATCTATATCACTTTGATTATCATAATAAATTTTAAGTGGATTCTCAACATGTACTCTCAGATCTGCTGACTGGACTTGCTTCCAAAGAACCTATGTAGAAGCACGTATCACTTCTATATACTCAACCTCAACTATACTCAATTACACTGAAGTCTATTTTTATAGGCCATTACACTCAACTTTCACCAAGAATGAAATCTCAACCTAAAGTGGACTTCTAATCAGTGAAACATCTAGTCTATTTCACATTTGTAAATCCCAAAAAACTAAAATAAAAACATTTTTTATATATAATGCCAAAACCTAATGTGTTTTTGAGATATATCAAGACACTTTTAATTACCAATATATGAAACTCCTTTGGATCACTGCAAAATATGGATTAAAGATTCATAACATAGACAATGTCTGATCTTGAAAATACTATGTAGATAAGGATAGCAATGATTTTTTCCAATCCATTTTGATTAAGACTCTTTTTAGGCTCATCCTTTTCCAATTTTCTATAAAAAACTATAATAGTATATATTTATTTGTTATCTAACATGGTAAAACACTTTAACATTTCCTTGGCATACATTTATCAGTACAAAAAAATATGACCAGCCCTTCGAGAAAATTATAGTCCCAAAAAATAAGTCTTCTCTCCCAGAATTGACATCTCAAAATGAAATTTCATCTACTTGGTAAATTCTTCAAAAATGTCCTCTTTTTCACCTGAAAAAATAATTTCATCAATATATAAGATGATTATAAGATTACCCATGGAAAATTAATTCATACAAAGTTTTCTATCAACCTTTCATATTGAAAATTTCGTGATTCTAAAAAAATCATCTAGCTTAGCATACTAGGCTCTAGGGGCCTATTTCAAGTCATATAAATCATTATTAGGCTCACACACCATGATACCATCATTATCAAGAATAAAAAACATATTTTTTTTATGAAAACATCCTAATATAGATTACCATTAAGGAAGGTATATTTCAAATCAATTTGATAGATCTTTCAATTTCTATGTTTCACAGCTTACAAGAATATCTCGATGGTCACAATACAAACTACTATTGTAAATGTTCCATAAAAATTATCTCCTTAAATTTTGGAGTATATGTAAAGACCGGGAATTTCAATGTAATTTTTTTAATTAAATGAGAATTTTATGAGTCCGTGAAAATTGACGGCGCGTGATTCCAGTGCCCGGAATGAATTTATTAACTTTTGTTTGGGTATATTCAGTAAACATGTGAGATAGTTTTTCTAACTTTTGAACCAGTGCTCAGAATTGAAATCTGAGGGAACCATTGAACTCACAGCGCCAATTTTCACTTAAAGAGACTTTCACCTAAATGACAGTTGGCTGAGGGTGGAAGTTAGTTCTTGGGTTTTTCATGAAAGAATAGAATAAAATTAAAATTGTAAAACATTTTTTTATTTTATTTGTTAAAAACTCCATGTGGAAGTTGGGAAGTGGGGACCTCCAGACCTTAACCTCCCATGAGAGGTTATGGTGGTGGGGACCACCCGAGCATAACCTCCCATGAGAGATTATGGTGGTGGGGACCACATGAGGCCTAAACCTCTTCAAATCCCTCATTAATGTGGAGGATCCTCTTAATATTCCTCCACATTAATTGTGTTAACCCATCAAACACATTAATTATGCCAACCTTTGTGTTTAATTCTCCTAATTTGTATTATGCCAACATATTCTATAATATTGGCTAATTCATTTTTGGTGGAATTGGGGGAAACTATTGGAAAAAGGGAGAGATCTTGGGAGAAAGCTCTCAAATGAAGAATGATCCACCAACGAAGAATGCTATGCCAACAAAGAACGCTGACCTCGACTTCAACCTTCTTCCTCAGGACTTCTACCAACGTGGGACGTCTTCATCTATGAATAATCGACGTCTGTACTTCTTTCTCGCACCAACATCAACGAATAACCCGTAGTAGTGGTTTATTGATTAACACTTCCCATGTTCTCCCCTTATAATTATTTTGCGGGATTTGGGAATAGAGATTGACAAGGGTTGTGGGAAACGATGATTTAAAATATCTTCCATACATGTTCATGCTTCATTCTTTGTGAACCGCTTGCTACCAATCTAAAAGCTGAGGGTGCGGGCTGAACAAACATGGACCGAACCCTCCATCATTCTTCTTTCGTGTACTCTTCAAAAAGGAGGAAGACGACGAAGGTGAAGAAGGCAACGATGCCGCCACCCGCGGCCTCCGCGACCCGCGCCGCCCCCACGGCGTTTTGGTCTCCCGGCCGAACCGGACGCGCACCCCAGCCGAGCCACCCGCGACGCTCTGCCCTCCCGGCCGAACCGGCCACGCGAACCGGCTCTGTGCCCTAGACGATCCGCCTCATGGTACACCGGCCTCCTGACCAATCCATCCCTGCGCCCCCACAGCGCTCCGGCCTCCTATCCGAACTGGCACCAAGCCCCGGACAAACCACCCTCGCCGCAGCCCTCTGAGCCTCCCCGGCTCACGCCGCCTGCCGGCCCTCGGAGCCTCCCTAGCTTGCGCCGCCTACCGGCCCTCCGAGCCGCCTCGGGTCACGCCTCCCACCGACCCTCTGAGCCGACCCACGACCTTGTGCCCTCGCGACAACTTCTGGCCAAGCCGTTCCGCGGCCTTATGCCCTCACAGGCATCCGCGGTCCTCCGTTTCCCCTCCTGGCATATCGGGATAGACCCAGTGGGCCGATCCAGACTCAGTGGGTCGGGCTAGGTTAGTCCGACCGGGTCAGACCGGACCCGGGCCCACTACGACCCATTTACTTTTTGTGGCCATAACTTTGGTACCGGACGCCCATTTGACGAACCGTCAGCGGCGTTGGGAACCTTGGAGAGAGTCGGTCCCTTTGAGTTATACCCCACTAAGGTTTGGTTTAAGAAGGGGAATGGTCAGGTTGGATCGAGCATGAATCCAACCGGGCCTATGGGACTAAAAGGCTAATAACTCATAGACCGGGCATCCGACTGACGTGTCGTCTGTTATGTTGAGATCCCTATGTTGTGGCGGACCTTTGAGATACTTCTTAGTTGGAATTCGTGGAAGTTGGAGTATCAATCAGTAGCTTGTGGAGCGGATCCTCCGAGAAATGAGCAAGCATAGTGCAGAGACCTAGTGGATGGCTGAGACTTGACGACTGCTGACCGTTTCGACTCAGAGAGACTCGACAGACACAGTGGGGAGAGCCTTGGTGACACAACAAACTGGGCATCCGATTGACGTGCCGTTTGTTACGTTGAGATCCCTATGACATGGCAGACCTTTGAGATACTTCTTTGTGGGACTTTGTTGTAGTTGGAGTATCAAATAGTATCTTGTGGAGCAGATCCTCCCAGAGACGAGTGAACATAGTTCAGAGACCTAGTGGCTGACTGAGATTTGACGACTGCTGACCGTTTCAACTCGGAGTGACCTGACATGCCCAGTGGGGAGTGCCTTGGTCACGTGGCAGACCCATGGTGGGGAGCGACTTGGTGACGCAGTAGACCCAAGGTACTCGGCAGGAGGAGTACCTCAGTAGGCCTTGAGGGGGAGCGCCTCTGTGTGACGCGACAGACCCACGACGGGGAGTGCCTCTGTGTGACGCGGCAGACCCACGGTACTCGATAGGAGGTGTACCTCATCAGTCCAAGGTTAGTGGGAAGCACCTCTGTGTGACGTGGCATGCCCACTGTAGTCAATAGTGGAGGAGTTCTCTAGCAGCCGAGGTGTTCGACGTTGTGACTAGGAATGTTACTTAACACTACCCCTAGAATAAATCCTGGTGTGAGCTGAGTTAGAACCTCAATGTTTTCATCATGATTGAGATGGATTACTTGATAAATTAGGTATATGTATGGGTATATACCTAAGTATAGTTATCAATTGATTTCATTCTTTGTGGTTTATCCTTGGTGGATTTTGTGAGACCTAGAGGGTCTTGGGGTCACTACTGAGTATCGTTATACTCACCTCTGCATGGGCTATGCCCACACCTTGTTGTGTTGGATGCAGACGACGGACAACGCTGAGAGTAACAGGACTAGAAGGTACCTGGAGGTGGACCATACGACGTGTCGGTACGTAGAGGAGACGGGTGGAGGTGGAGTGCTGAGGAGGCAATCTATACCTACCCTTCAGGTAGGAACCTTGGAGGATGATCCAGTAGCTGACTTTCCCTTTTTTTCAGTTGTATTGTATCACAGTTGTACTTGTACTTTCCAGTTGGGCTTGTATTCTAGCCCCCTTTGCTTATTGCATTCACTCTATTTACAGTTCGGTTTACTTGTGTTCCTATCTTGTTGTGTGCTTGAGTGTGTGTTTATAGGTTATAAAGGCAATGCCTTTCCCTATTTTAGGGAATTACGCCTTTGGTTCTAGTCTCTAGCCCCTGGAAAATGGAAGGTAGGCTTGGGTTTAGTCATAGCATGGACCCCAGGGGACGGTTCGTGACAATATCCTTTTAAAAATATCATTGCATTTTTTCTTTTCACTTCCCTATTATCATTGAGATTATTTATAAGGACCCACGTTATGCTAATAATATTTTTTACTTATGTCTTGGAAAAAGCTCCCAAGTGGTGTTCTTATCAATATGATCAAGATCATAATTCATAACATTAATCCATTCCTTATGATTGATGTAGCAGTGTTTTAACACTCTTTTCCACACCCTTTTTATATTTTTATAGACTTTTTAATACCAAAATGTTGTTTTTTATTAAATATTTGATAATTGTTGTGATTTTGATTTTTGTGTGTAAAATAATCAATTGTGGTTTAAATCATGTGTTTTTAGTATTCATTATTGTTCTTTTTGAATAATTATTATATTAAATTACTTCTATGAATTTGACTTTCATTTATTTATTATTTTATTTTTACAAATTTTTCATTCTAGTTAGTGTATTAATTCATTAATTAAATTAATTAATTCTTTATTATTTAAATTGTAAGTAAATAACTCATTTTAGTTTTTAGTATTTTAATAATTAAATTAATTTTAACAATTTAAATTCATTCAATTAATATTTCTTATTCTTTAATTTACATTATTAATTCTTTAATGAATTGGTTGATTATTGTAAGAAAGCGTATTTAGTTATTTTAGTTTGTTTTAAATTAAGTTTGTTTATAATTTTTAATACAAATAAATTCATTATTTTAAATAAAACACAATTAATTTTATTATTTAACTTTGTTTTATTTATTTAGTTTTTAATTCTATTCAATTTAATTTGTTAATCAATTTTTAGTTTTATTAAAATTTTAATTTATTTAATTTTTTGTTGCGTTTATTTTGTAGGTGTTGTTGCATGTCGTGGTTCCCTCATGGTCACGGTGGCACGTCTCACTGCATCCCCTCCAAACGGTGGTACCGTATGGTCTTGCTTTCCCACCTCACAGTGAGACTGTGAGCAGCCTTCACGGTGCCACTCCTCTTCCTGTCATCGTTCCCTGGCACCGTTTCACACCATTTCACCCTTTGTCACTGTTTCATCACAGTTCCTCTCTCACCCTTTTCCCATCACTCTCACCGTCACTGTCTCACCATTGCACACCGCTTCCTTTATCTGTTCACAGTGCCACTGAAAATACTCCTTGGAACCGCTCCATCCACCTTCCACCCTTTCTTTGCACAACCGGTGCCAACCCCTTTACCCACACGGTGCCACCACCACTCACCGCATCATCCTGTTACCGTTTCCCGTCTCCACCCTAACTCACAGTTTCATCGTCTCATCCCTCTGCTTGAACCAAGCCTGCCTCACCTTGCACAACTACCGGTCTGGCCTCTCTCTTCGAACCCCCAGTCATCGTGACTCGCACCCCTGACCTGCTAAACCGCACAATAGCAAGCAATTAAAATAAAAAAAACATAATGAAACACAACTAGAGAATCACATGCCATCAAAAATTCTACGCAGCAGCACAAAAACCAATCAATATAAAAACTGAACATAGCTATTGATTTGATGAAGAATCACACAACCAGGTCTCAGCAAAATGAAACCCCCAAATCAAACCCTTGCCTTCACATCTGATGGTATCCATACATCTCACACAGCCGTTCCAAGCCCGACCAAGCAGCACCTTGCCGCCAACACAACCAATCGCCAAACCAGCTGCTCCGCATCACCCCTACCTCAGTCCTACTCTTCTCCGAAACCCCCCATCCGCTTCACTTCACCCCTTTCACCTGGAAAGACCCACCTTCCTGACTCACCTCCTCTTGAACCCTCACCATCCCCAGCAAGACCTCCTAAACCCTAACTGCCTTCTCCATTCTTCTCTCCCTCAAACCCTCATCGCCTCGAACCCTCACTGAGAGCCCTATCTCCATCCCGCTCCCCACATCTCGCCTCGCCTACCTGCACCTTCCTCCACCCTTCTGGAACACCTGAACCACCACCGGAAGCCCTTGCTGCCTCCATCATCTCCCTCGTTTCCCCATTTCTTTCCTCTCTTCCACGCCGTACAAACATCTTTCCCCCCTCTCTTCATTGTTTTTTTTTCATTTTTTATACTATTATATATAATAAAAATTATATAATATATACTAAATATATTAACATATATATAATATAACTATTATAACATATAATATTACATAATATATTATATATATATAATATAATATAATATAATAATTTTAGTTATATTAATAATTATGTATAATTTTATATATAATATCAGTATATCAAAATAACTAATGTTATTAAATAAATATAATAGTCATTAAACATATATTAGTAATTATAATATTATATATTATTAAAATATACATACTTCTTTATAAGTGTTTTTGTTTATTTTAAGTCGTGATATAATATATGGAAGTTTCATTTTATATTTATTTGACTCAGGTGCATTTCATTGTGCAGGGGGAGCTACTGGAAGAAGCGGGGATAAAGGAAATTGTCCGTGAGGAAAGCACGAGAAGATTATCGGGTTCGTTGTAGGGGGATTGGATACACTCACTTAGAGTTAACAAAAAGGCTGGTGACATGCACATAAAAGCGCGCCACATGGATTTACTGCTTGTCAGTTTGTCTCTGTTTTGAGTTGAGTTTTTCAGAATAAAAGAGAGGCCTAGACTCCTCTTTACCGGGTAGCCAAGACCAGGAACAGAGTACCCGGGGGGGGGGCATCATTCCATAGCGGGGGGGGGGGGGGGGGGGCGACTCCACCGCCTTTCACCATCCATTCCATTCACATCTCATGGACAGTGATCGTCTTCAACCTGGAGACGAGACCTGCTCCTCCATTCTCCGCCTCATCCCATGTTCCTCTCTTCTAGTTTTAATTTCAATTGTGTCTGTAAATACTTGGGTTGCATGTTTTTTAATTAGAATTTTGATTCTTATTTCATTTGTTTTGTGTCATTCATTCATCCTGGATTCGTGTTGTGATATTCAATCTACAGAAATGGAGATCTAACTTTTGGGGTTAGATCTAGTTTATGAAACCCAACACGATCTGGAGATTCGTACATTAACGTGATCTCGTTTTTTATTCTCCTTGGTAGATGGCGTCTGCGAGTTAGATTGAGAGCGAGAAAGATCTTGCGCAAGAAGATTGACTAATTTTTGCTTAATTTCTTCTCCCCTTTCTATCTTGATTTCTCGGACTGAGAGTCAAGGTTGGTTGTATGATGTGACGATCATAGTGGAATCATGCTGAATAGTGAGAAATTATTTCCAGAATGACTTTTCTGAGTGAATCACCTTGCAGTTCGGAGGAATGCTTGAACATAAAAGAAATTCTATGTTTGAGTGTTTAATTTCTAGGTGAGATTGGTGTGTGATCCAAGACATTGGGCTTGCACTGTGTAAAGTTGATAACTATTGATCAAATTCTTATTTAGATCTAGGATATAGAGTAGAGGGTGGATTAACCTGGGTCTGCCCCATTATCACTGACTTTTGACTTGTGTGTCTTGGTGTCGTTTTTTTGTTCTACATCTTGTATTTTTTCTGCGTGCTGTCTTTTCTTATTTCTTGTAGTGTTATCCTATGTCTAGGTTTCTTCACCATTCTGTCACTGTTTCATCTCTCTCCACTGTGCTCTTCAATACTGATTAGAGTTTTCTTAGGGTTAGTGTTCTATTGTTTTCAAAATATTAAAAAAAACACAAATATATTTTCGGAACGACCACTTAGTCATTCAAAACTGCTTTTTTGAGAGCAACCCTGAGGTTATCCACTATGCTATATCTTGGGTCTTTATAAATGTAAACTTGACCATCCTCGCGATAAAGATGCCCGTCAAATTTTGGTGACGTTGCCGGGGAAGAAATGAGCGTCTCAGTGGTTTTTCCAATTTTTATTTTATTTTAACACAAAAAATCATAAAAAAATCATTAAAAAAAAACAATACACATACATAATGATGAGCTCTAACGAAGTTGATATAGTGTCATTGTTTGACCCAATTCAAGAGCTTGAGGAACCTGTTGCTAAATTTCAAAGTTGGATGCATGAAAGACAACATCGAGACCTTTCTGATGAGGTGACAACTTATTCTCATGAGATCATACAGTTGATGCAACAAGACATGGATAAGGACAAAGGCTAAAAAGAAGAATGTGCAGTACCACCACCTTCCATTGAAGGCCAATATTCTAGAAACAATTGAGAAGGAAAGAGAAAAGAAAAAAAACGAAAGAAAAAGTTGGAGTTTCCCAAATTTGATATGGATTTTCCCCTGGAGTCGAAGTTGAAAATTCCAGAACCAATTTCTGAGGATGTTTTCAAGGTCTGGAAGGAGATGGAACTTGCAAAGATTCATGATACTGGGCATTTCTTTGATGATCATTTTTTCCCTGATTTTCATTCTAATGATTTTTATTACTATAACTATTCTAATGATTTTTCAATGCTTCAACAGGTGGAGCCAACACATGACATTATATCACTCTCCTTAGAAGATTTAGAAAGTGTGGTGGTGTGTTTTGAAGAGAGGCTGGAATAGGTTGACTACCCCTCTCTTTCCCTGGACCCACTCCTAGGATCACTATTCCATCACGAGGAGGGACAAACAACACTGATAAAGGGATTTTACAATTTTATGGAAGAATCCGTATTTTTATTCAACTTGGATTAAATTGAAGATGATTTTAATTGTGTTTCTCCTTATGCAGGTATTAAAGATGCAATATACCTTTGTGATTTCCTGGAGAGTGAGGAAATTGAGGTTTCATATGTTAAAGAGTTTATAGAACTACAAATTCTGGATGACACTTCCAGTTTTGGAGTTATTTTTGAAGATGTATTTTTGGAGTTGTGCACTAGAATAGAAGTGGACGATGACACTTTAATTGCTTTCCAAGAAGAAATGTTTTATTGAATTGAACTAGAATACACGTCACATCCATGTTTTCCAACATTACAACTTGTGCAAACTCAACCTCAAGCAGAAGAAGTAGGGAAGTTCTCTTATATCATATTCTCCCCTCCATCATTCAACATGAAGTACTTTATTTCCCAGGAGGGGAATTTGGAGGAAGTTGCACATCGGGTACTCCAAAGATAGAAAAGCAATTAAGTTCAAAAGAACCAAATTTTTGGTTCTTAAGCAAGAGGCGAAATCCCCCATTAGACTAGGGTTGGTTCAAGGATTGTCCAGTTGTGGACAGTTAAACTACAGCAGCCCCAGGGGGGTTATCCCAAGATTATCCCTTTTCATTTTCTACTTTAGTTTCTTTTTGCATGTTGTTTTAATTTGAGTGTTGTTTTCTTAGGATAATAAACAAGCATTAGATTTCACATTGATATCATTCAAGTCTCAAGGGGCCATCTCATTGGATTAATGGATAAAACTCCCTAACTCGCACTTTGTAGCTACTTTTTATTTGAACTTAAAATATTGAACACTAATGTTAAACTGTTTCATCATTTAGGTGCCAACTGAAGTAGCCAGAGCTTATGTACATGGAAATCAAAGGGAGAAATTTTTAAATTTGAGAAACTGCACACTCAGGGGAGTATTGTTTTACGTTGCAATGTTTTACTCTTCACATTTTAAATGCATGTTGCTGTGAATTAAGTGTGGGGGTCTTCCCATTATTATTATTATTATTTTAAAACATTTGAAATTTGTTTCTTTCTTGGGTGTTAGCTTGATAATATATACTTATTTGAAAAAAATTATTTTTGTGCTGATTTGTGAAACATGGTTGCACCCACTGCTTTCAATTTTATTATGCCGCTGCTGCACGTCACTGTTAATCATGATACTATTTGAAGTAAATTGATAAACTCTTTTCTCTTATCTTTACAAAATTATAAGCATGAACTTCTCAAAAGTAACTGAGCTTGTTGCTGGTGAAGTTGGTGCGGTTGGGTTCCTCTATTTTCGTTTGTTTGTGTTTTTATTTTCTTTCACTTTTTGTGTGGAAAAGAAATTTTTTGAACCTCATTGTTACCCCTCCATGGCCTTTTCCAACTGAAATGTCTCTATTTTGAACTTCAACTATCTTCCACCTTATAATTCAACATTGGGGACAATGTTGGGTTTTAAGTGTGGGGGAGATGAGTCATTTTAGATTCATTTCAAATTCCCCCTTCTTGAACCTAAGTTTGTGTATGAAAAAAATGGTCAATTTTTTTCAATAAGATGGCTCAAAATTCCTTCAAAATTTTCAAATTATTTCATAAATTTATGGTCATTAGAGGTTCAATGGTATTTCAATTATGTCTTGTTTAGTGGATAAATATTTTTTGGTTGTTGAGAGTGGCACTTAGTCAGAAACGGTTAAGCATGAGTGATTATTGAGTGGAATTGTTCACTGTCTCTATGAACCTTTTTGTTTAGGAACTGATGATGGGAGTATGACAGGATAGGTTTTATGGGATGATGATCATGACTTAGGGTAACTTGATGTTCTCACTGGAACCATGGGGACTCAAATTTTTATAAAATTATATTCAATCACTTTAGGAAGTCAACCCAAATGTTTATTAGTTAAGTCATTTGTAACTGGAGTAAAATGGGAAAATGGGATCTGACGGTGGGTATCTGAGACAAGGTGTATTGGGTGAATTTCTGTGAATAAATAAAGCCAATTTCAATATTAATAAGTTATATGCACATTTCTCTACACATGGAATATGGTTTGGAATAATTAAAATAAAGTGCCCCTGTCAAAAATGAACTCATTAAGGAGAGGAGAATTTTGAACTCAGATGAAGAAGGGAGCAATTGACTTGGTTAATATTCATTTGAGTTGAGTCAATAAAGTGATCAAATTAATGGACATTAATTTCTGGAACCTGGAGGAAGGTGAGAATGGAAGGTGCCCTTGGTCAAGTTTTGAGTTCCACTTCATCTAATCTTTCAACACTCCTTGAATTATAAATTGAATTGGAAGGTGAAGTAGGATAGTTAATGAGTACAAATAGGAGGAATGAAATTCTTGAAAATGTATGAATTTGTGACGCTCTTGACTTCCAGTGGGTTTTTGAAGCTAGACAAGACATCATTTTTGAACACCTTTGAAAAACCTGACTCATTTTTTGTTCCTACTCCTATGGGTATTAAAGTTTAATCATGCATTTTTTTGAACCGAATTTCACAAAACATCCTTCTGTTTTAAAGTTAAAGGCATGTATTTCTTTGAGGACAAACAAAGTTTTATGTGTGGGGGAGTTTGATGTAGCAGTGTTTTAACACTCTTTGCCACACCCTTTTTATATTTTTACTGTCATCTTTATACAAAAATGTTGTTTTTTATTAAATATTTGATAATTGTAGTGATTTTAAATTTGTTGTGTAAAATAATCAATTGTAGTTTAAATCATGTGTTTTTAGTATTCATTATTGTTCTTTTTAAATAATTCTTAAATTAAATTAGTCCTGTGAATTTGACGTTCATTTATTTATTCTTTTATTTTTACAATTTTTTTTCATTCTAGTTAGTGTATTAATTCATTAATTAAATTAATTAACTCTTTATTATTTAAATTGTAAATAAATAACTCATTTTGGTTTTTAGTCTTTTAATAATTAAATTAATTTTAACAATTTAAGTTTATTCAATTAATATTTCTTATTCTTTAATTTACTTTATTAATTCTTTAATTAATTGGTTGATTAATGTAAGCAAGCGACTTTAGTTATTTTAGTTTGTTTTAAATTATGTTTGTTTATAATTTTTAATACAAATAAATTAATTCTTTTACAAAAAACACAAATAATTTTATTATTTAACTTTGTTTTATTTATTTAGTTTTTAATTATATTCAATTTATTTTGTTAATCAATTTTTAGTTTAATTAAAATTTTAATTTATTTAACTGTTTGTTGTGTTTATTTTGTAGGTGTTGTTGCATGTCGGGGTTCCCTCACGGTCACGGTGGCACGTCTCACTACATCCCCTCCAAACGGTGGCACCATATGTCCTTGCTCTCCCACCTCACGGTGAGACTGTGAGCAGCCTTCATGGTGCCACTACATCTTGCCACCATTCCTTGGAACCATTTTACATCATTTCACCCTTTGTCACCGTTTCATCACGGTGCTTGTCTCACCATTTTCCCATCACTCTCACCGTCTCACCGTGAACATTACCCACTATTTCAACTCTTCACTATCTCACCATTTCACACTGCTTCCTTTATCTGTTCACGGTGCCACTGCAAATACTCCTTGGCACCGCTCCATCCACCTGCCGTTGTTTCTTTGCACAACCGGTGCCAACCCCTTTACCCACACGATGCCACCACCACTCACCACAACATCCTACTACTGTTTCCCGTATCCACCCTAACACACTGTGCCACTGTCTCGTCCCTCCGCTCGAACCAAGCCCTCCTCCCCTTGCAGAACCGCCAGTCTGGCCTTTCTCTTCGAACCCCCAGTCGCCGTGACTCGTGCCCCATCCGCTTCACTTCACTCGGAAAGACCCACCTTCCGACCTCGCTGCCTCCTAAATCCTCACCATCGTCGGAAAAACCTCCTAAACCCTAACCGCCTTCCCCATTATTCTCTCCCTCAAACCCTCACCACCGCAAACCCTCACCGAGAACCTTATCTCCATCCCATTCCCCGCATCTTGCCTCACATACCCGCACCTTCCTCCATCCTTCTGGAACACCTGAACCACAACTGGAATCCCTTACTGCCTCCATCATCTCCCTCGTTTCCCCTTTCTTTCCTCTCTTCCACACTGCACGATCCTCTTTCCCCCCTCTTCATTGTTTTTTTTTCATTTTTTTATACTATAATATATAATAACATTTATATAATATATACTGAATATATTAAAATATATATAATATAACTATTATAACATATAATATTACATAATATATTATATATATACATATCATATACTATACTATAATAATTTTAGGTATATCAATAATAATATATAATTTTATATATAATATCATTATATCATAATAACTAATGTTATTAAATAAATATAATAGTCATTAAAAATATATTAGTTATTATAATATTATATATTACTATAATATATATACTTATTTATAAGTATTTTTGTTTATTTTAAGTCGTGATATAATATATGGTAGTTTCATTTTATATTTTTTTAACTCATGCATTTATTTGTGCAGGGGGAGATACTGGTAGAAGAGGGGATAAAAGAAATTGTCCATGAGAAAAGAGCGAGCAGATTCTCGGGGTCATTGCCGGGGGATTGGGTACACACACTGAGAGTAAAAAAAAAGGCTGGTGATGTGCGCATAAAAGCACGCCACATGGATTTACTGCTTATCAATTTTCCTCTGTTTTGAGTTGAGTTTTTCAAAATAAAAGAGGGGTCTTGACTCCTCTTTACCGGGTAGATAAGACCAGGAACAAAGTACCCAGGGGGGAATCATTCCATTGCGGGGGGGGGGGGGGGAGACTCCATGGCCTTTCACTATCCATTCCATCCACATCACACAGACAGGGATCATCTTCGACCTGGAGATGAGACCTGCTCCTCCATTCTTCGCCTCATCCCCTGTTGCTCTATTATAGTTTTAATTTCTATTGTGTCTATAAATACTGGTGTTGCGTGTTTTGTAATTAGAATTGTGATGTTTATTTAATTTTTTTGTGTCATTCATTCATCCTGACTTCATGTTGTGATCTTCAATCTCCAGAAATGGAGATCTTACTTGCTCGGTTAGATCTAGTTTATAAAACCCAACACGATCTGGAGATCCGCACATTAACGTGATCTCCTTTTTATTCGCCTTGGTAGATAGCGTTTGCGAGTTAGATTGAGCGAGAGAAAGATCTTGCGCAGGACAATCGACTACTTTATTGCTTAATTTCTTGTCCCCTTCCTTTCTTGATTTCTCGAACTGAGAGTCAAGGTTGGTTGTGAGATGTGATGATCTTAGTGGAATCATGCTGACTTGTGAGAAATTCTTTCCAGAACGACTTTGATGAGTTAATCACCTTACAGTTTGGAGGAATGCTTGAGCATAAAAGAAATTCTATGTTTGAGTGTTTAATTTATAGGTGAGATTGGTGTGTGATCCAAGACATCGGTCTTGCACTGTGAGAAGTTGAGAACTATTGATCAACTTCTTATGTTGATCTAGGATAGGTAGTAGAGGGTGGATTAACCTGGGTCTGGCCCTGTTCTCACTAACTTTTGACTTGTGTGTCTTGGTGTCATTTTTTTGTTCGACGTCTTGTATTGTATTGTGTGCTATCTTTTCTTATTTCTTGTAGTGTTGTCCTGTGTCTAGGTTTCTTCAACAGTCTGTCATTGTTTCATATATCTCCAATGTGCTCTTCAGGACTGATTAGAGTTTTCTTAGGGTTAGTATTCTATTGTTTTCAAAATATTAAAAAAACACAAAAATATTTTCGAAATGACCACTTAGTCATTCGACACTGCTTCCTTGAGACCGACCCAGAGGTTAGCCACTATGCTATATATTGAGTCCTTATAAATGTAAACTTGACCGTCCTTGCGATAAGGGCACCCGTCAATGACCAACTGCCTTAGAAACAATTTTTAGATCAACCTATGAGATGAGTATAGATTGGTTTTTCAATCTAAAAATTCTTCTTTTTTGGATAGGTGTATCTTGATTGAAAATTATATTTTCAATATCAATTTAATTATTTAATCTCTAATGTTTTTATCTCTCATTATCAGTATTTCTATCTCCATCACTAGTTAGATATGAATCAAATCCAGCTATATTTGGATCATTTATAGTTTCATCCTCAATATATTTTTAGGAATTCTTCATACTTCCATATTTATCATTACCATATTCATTCTCAATTAATACATCTAAATTTATATTTTTTTAAATTATTTTAACATTATAACACTAAATTTTTTTGTGTCATATATTGTTATAACATTTTTATCCACTACCATTGGAAAGATAGCCCATGGAGGTGACTTTCTCATTTTATTTAAACTTATCTAGATTTTCTTATTTTATCTTCATGGAATAATGGATTTTAAGTAATTTATAGTTTTATTACTTCTCATATGGGTTTATATATGCCCCGGTTATTAATAATAATATAGTTTTAAAGTGAATTGTAGCAAAAAATACTACTATTTTGAAAAATTTAGAAATATTTTACTTAGCTAGCATGATCTTTCCAATTTCAAAAATTATCATGTTTTTCTTTTCAGCTAGACCATTTTTTGGGGGTGCATTGTGTGCTATAAAAAGGCTTTATCCCATGAATTTCTAGATAAATTTAAAAATAATTGAATGTAAATTATTTTCCATTTTTTATCTCACCTCCACGATGTACACTCAAAGATTCTTTTAAAAGTATCATCTAATGATTTTAAAAAATTCAATAACTTCAGAATTATGCTGTAGGAATTTTAGATTTTTCATTTGGTCATAATAATCAATGAAATTAATGAATTAAATATCACCCTTGGTTGAATTTTATATCATAGGTCCATAAACATCTTGGTGAATGAGTTCTAAAAGTTTTAGTGGACGAAATTCTCAGTTTTTATGTGACCATTGAGCTATATTCCCCTTATTTCAAGTGTCAAAAATAGTTATTTTTTATATCTTTTGAGTTGATAAAGGACTATAAAAAGTTCATTTTTAGAAATATTACTCATGTTTATTTGTATAAGGTAGATAATTCTACTATTCCACAAATTATTCTCATCCTTAGAACACAAGTTACATTAATTGGATGAATCACATACTTGAAACAAATTTACACTTGTTCTTTATCCTAGGGTATTGATACTTCCATATTTGGAATCCTTGATGATTCCTGAATTATTTTAAAAGGATAATTTATTCCAATAATTACACAATCGAATCAAACTAAATAGATTGTGTTTGAGACCCTCTATAAAGAGTATATACTTTAATTTGAGCTTCATTGAGACAATTTCAACAGTTCCAAAACCTCTTATTTTAAAGAAGTCATAATTAATAAAATTTAAATATCCTACCTCATACTATTTTATGTTATTCAAAATTTCATTTCCTTTGGTCATTTGTGAGGAGAAACTAATGTCTGGAATCCATGGATTTCATTTCTTATTTTATTTAAAATCTACTTCCATGATAAATGGATTTTCTTCACGACTTTACCTTGAACTTATTTCCCATTTTATTTATAGGGGAATTGTCTTAGGAGATTTTTCATACACTTCATATAAGAGTGTCCTTGATAATACCATCTTCCACATATTTCTTATAAGAATTCAAAAATTTCTTGAGTGGCTTAAATTAAGAAATTTTTATTTACAGTACTCTTATTTGGAGGCTCATAACCTTCCTTCATAGAGAGGAAGGTTCCAGGGAATATTTGAAGTAGTCAAACCCCTTCAAAATAATTAAAATACACAAACTTCATTGGACTTATCCCTAGAAATAGATGAATAGAAACCCAAATATCCAAGATACAATATCATCATATATAATTTATAGTTAATTTATATAGATTAATGATTATCTCAGATTGTAATTCATCAAAGATTCGATAGTCCACTTCTTGGTGTAACATCATTATGGTGAGAGTATTAAAGGGTATAATCAATCTTATAGTGACTATAATGAATGAATTATTCATTTTTGGTCAACACAAGAATCTATTCAAGGTGGATGGGTTATTTTTATCTCTCTAGACTCAATAGGGTTGAGGAGGATCACTTTATATTCTTGTGAGTGTTCTAGGAGAAGAAATATCAAGGGCTTGAGTGGATTCTCTATAGAATTTTTTGTGATCAATGATTTTAATGGATATGATAGGATTAGAAAATGACATAATCAAGTAATTGTAGACCTAGTGTTAGATAATAAATAACCACATATATGACCTTATTGTTATATTAATTCCCTATGGAACTCATGTTAAAATAATAATAATAAAAATATTTACTTAGAGAATTCTAAACTCAAGGATAAATAAATATTATTTCTTGAATAAATAAATTAATATTTATTAACATAATATTTAATATATCATTTTTTACTATACCATTAACTCAAACCATCATCCCTTAGTTTTACTAAACCCTAAAAAATGACTATTTATTTAAATAAATAAATATCACTCCATTATTTATAGATAAATAGATTACTATAATATTCATTAAAATAGAGAATAAATAATTATTAAATATTAAAATCACAAATATTCTCTTGAATATCTGATGACTAAATATTTTCAATCAACCCAACATAAATAATTTTTAAACTATTTATACGAATAATATTTATTCAACTTGTTAAATTCATATAGGATTTAACTGTAGTTATAAATACACTTAGTTTATGACCTTATGGGCCTCTTTCTTAGTGGCATTATGAAATACCACCTAAAGTACAAGGTTAGCATCTGAAACACACTAAGACACCCATAGAGAAATAATTTAATGCTTCAATGAAATAAAACCTCATATGAACACACAATTTTCAATACAATCCATTTTTCACGATATCTTTAATCAAGATGGTTTCATTCTAGTTTCATAAACCTATATGCTTGATGTCTATTTCTTTGAATTTCTAGAAATAAACTTGTCAATAAAAAAACAAGGACATGAAATTAATTTAGAAATTATATTAACATCAAAGGGTCTATGATATCAACTTTTATTAAAAAATAGAATGTATAAATTTATTATCGCATTATTCATTAATGCAATAACACTCATAATACACCCAACATAACCTAATTCTCATAAACATATATTGTTGTAATTTTAGTCAATACATCAATGAATCTGACTTGTGAAATGATTTAATAACAATATTAAAGATCGAGGATCATTGAACTTGTTTTCATATTTGAACATCCAATGACACATATGAATGTAGATGTTCTACTAGCAGTTTATGTTCTCATAACCTCTTTTCTTGAGATTACCAAGGGTGTACACTATGAGATAGTGTATTAAATTTCTATGAGTCTCCACCCCTGATAGAATATATAAATTTTGTCCTGTCAAATTATATCATCTAACCACAAAACATATATTTTTTAATACTATCATAAAAATTCTAGGTTCTCATCATAGCAAGGAATTGCTATGAAAATTCAGTATGATAGTTACCCTTTAGATATTAACATATAAAATCTCACATAGAATAAAAGTCATGATGTGATGATCACTTTATTAATATTCAAAACCATAAATACATGTAATAATAATGTATATAGAAATTATTTTTAGGGAACTAACTCTAATGGAATCCCAATTTCACTAGATACAACTACTAACAAATCTTAGGCATATAGATCTTACATGATATTCCTGATTTTGTTGAGATAAATCTTTTTTCAATAATTCTTACATGTTCGCCTCTGTAGAAACTTTTCTCACCATTAACTCACCCTCTAAGAAAAATATCTCAATAGCTAATATTTATGAAGTATATGATTTATCTATTGATGTGATGTTGAATCAATTAAGAGAGGTACCACTACAGTATTATAAAAATATAATGTGATAGGATCTTTATTTATGTGAAATATGTCAAGATCTTGGATAAAGTTTCCTATTAAAACTTATTCCAAGGTTGTATTAGAAGGATCAATATAATCAGATTACAATAGAACAAATTTGTTATTAACAGAAGTATTTTGATGTCGGGTTTTTCACAAACTGACATTAAAGGTGTTAGTGTGTAATTTTTAATGTTGGTTTTTATTAAAACTGATGTTAAATTCACATGGTTTAAATTTTATCATCATTTTTATGTAAATTGACATTGAAAGATTTTAAAATATATTTTTGACATTAGTTTTAAATAAAACCATTGTTACAAATAATAAACATTACTTTCAACATCATTATTTTAAAAAACAACATTAATTATGTATTTTTTATCATAATTTTTTTAAAAACAGTACATTAAATATGAAATTAAAATATATTTTAATGTCGGTTAAGAAAATAGACATTAAAAATCGTTTAAACCATATAAGAACAACTCAAGGACTAATTTTTCATTCACTCAAAGCCCTATCACTTCACAAAATTTCAATTAATGATGACACTGATAACTTCAAATACCTTTGGTTCCCTCCTCCAGTTGATTTCCATGCACTTTTCACCATATTCTGTTAATTATAAATGTTTCTCTACCGAATCTTGACCGATGATGACACCAACATCTTTAATGACTATCAATGACCTTATATTATCTCTTGATGTTAAATTACATCCACTTTTTACCTTCTTTATTTTGGATCTTCAATCCCTGATTCTTATTCAACGATCCCCGAGCCATTCATATCAACTAGAAACCATGATTTGAAGGTTTTTTTGGTCTTTTTACTTCTTTTTTTTCACTCATTTTTCATCAGCCTTGCAACATTCTCACGGTTTCCATGGACTTCGATTGATTTTATTAGAATTCGAGAGTAATTTTGTATTATCAAACTCCAAAATTGGTATGCTTTTTTAAAATAAATTATGTTTGATTATTTTTTATCATAGTTGTTTGTAATTTATGATATGTTTTTATATTTAACTATTTGTTAAAAAATATCAACCAATGACCATGTGACTTGAACATGTTATAAAATGATGAGAGTAAATGATATCAGTGAATATCAATTTCTATAGTACAATCCCAATTAACATGACATGAGTAACACAAGTTATTACACACAAAGGATATATAATTTTTAAAAAATTACAACCAATATATTGATGTGGGGGAGAATTTATTCCTTTAGCAGTAGTCCATGGATTAATCTTATTGATGAATAATGTGAATTATAATTATATTAAAAATCATCATGATAAATTCATTACGCATTATTAAATATCATTTAAATTATATGACTTTTATTATAGTTTAATTATGAGTTCAAATGACAAAAATATCTCAATTAAGATTCGTTAAGGTTTGATTATGCATATATTATGTTCATTCAAAGATTGTTTGGATTTTATATCCATATTTTATGTGTCTAGTAAAAGAAATAAAAAATATATTCAATTGATTACATGTTAAGTGATATCTTAAAATATATTACACATGATATATATTTGAATAACTATGCTAATGAATTTTTATAAAAATGACTAAGTGGATATTTGGATGTGTATGGGTTATATTAAAATTAAAAGTAAACATGATATACCATTCTAATGATGAGAAACATATTATGATTCATTTAGATTATTCAAATTGTTGAAGGATGGGGATCTTTAGTTCATTGAATCATGATAGATTATATAAAATAATAGTGTTTCCTAGACTCAACTGATCTTATATTTACATTATTACTAATTTTCATGGAAGAAGTATTAATTTTTTCCATTTTATGTTCCCCTAAATCAATAAGTAAATCTGATGTCCATTTTATCTATCCCAGAGCACGTATGATGTAGAAGGAGGTGACTGGTTTAAAAGGTTATGGAGATGAAATTTTCATTTAACCAAATTAACTTCTATTATGTGGGATATTGGTTTGTAAATATTAATTTACAAGGTTTAATATAAAACTATATATATATATATATTCTTATATTTAAATATTTGTTTTTATATTTGTTTGTTATAATAATTTGTTGTAAGATATTTTTCACAAATGTTTTTATAATTGTTTTCAAGTGATTTTTGTATAATTATTTTTATAATTACTCATATAATTTTTATATAATTTTTATGATAATTTTTTTGTAAGTTAATTTTGTATAATTGTTTGTATAATATTTTTTATAACTTTTTATATAATTGTTCTAAATTCAATATATATTTTTCATAATTTTTTGTAATTTATATTTTATGTTTAACTGTTATTTATGTTAAATTTTTTATGATAGTTTTTTTGTTAGGATAAATTTTTATGATATTTTTTGGTTATTTATTATATTTTTTATGTTTTATAATTTATGAATAAGTGTGTTATCCATTTTTTATATTTTTTTAAATGTTTATATGTCTTAATATATTCACCCTTTATATTGTGATCTTAGGTATTTAATGGATCATAGTTGGATAAATTCACAAAGAACCACTGATGAATATGAAAAAGGAGTTGACAATTTATTATAATTTTCTGAACAAAATATTTAAAATAAATTTTTGATTTTATGTCTATGCCTAAAGTGTTTGAATATGAGAAAGTTAAATTCTAGAGAAACCAAGGATCGTCTCATTTGATATGGTGTTATCTATAATTATACACGTTGGATCTAGCCTGGTGAAACAATGGAAAATTCAATAGATAATATTTACTAAAATATTCAAAATGAAATAAAGGATGGCACTGTAGAATTAATTCATGATGTAAGAGGTGAAACCACTAAAAAATAAAATGTTGAATGATTGTATGGGGATTATGAAAAATCAATATTCTCAGGTTTCACTAAATATACAGTGTTATAAGAAGTAATGAGATTAGTTAACATGGAAGTAAGAAATGGGTGGAGTGATAAAAGTTTCTTTGAGTTACTTGAACTTTTAAAAGAGCTACTTTTAGAAGGTAATGATCTTCCAAATTCCAATTATGATGAAAAGTAAATATTATGTACGATGGTATTGGGGTATAAAAAGATAAATGATTTCCCTAATGATTTTGTGTTTTATAGGAAAAAATATGAATATTTATCAAAATGTATTAAATATGGGACATAATGCTATAATATGGAAGAAAAATTCAACTCGGACTCATTCTTAGGTTCTAAAATATTACCTAATACTAAATATATTTGGCGTCCTCTAATAATTCATTTAAATAATTAAAATAATTTAATTTTTGATCCATCATAAGGCCCCAAAATTAAACCTTTTACTAAATCAAATTGGTACCTTCCAATAATTACATGTTTGAAGAATATATTTACAAATTAAATTGATACAAAAAGTTTAACATGAAATACAGATGGGAATATATCTGATGGTAACTTATTTCACCTTATAGATTCACTAAAGTTGAAGATATTTGATAAAAAATTTCCTAATTTTGGAAGTGAAGTTATAAATGTTAGAATGGGATTGTGAAAAGATGTAATGAATCCATATCAGATCCCAAGTGTCCAATATAGTTCATGACCTATTTTATTGGTAGTTTACAAATTTTCCCCATAGATATGTGTAAAGAAAAAATATGTTATGATGATCATGATGATTTTTGGACCAAAAAATCAGTGAAATGATATTTCTGTGTATATTTTACCACTTATTGATGATTTTAAACTTCAATGGGAGATAGGTTCTACAGTAGTTTCTACATACAATAAGAATTTTCTTTTTCATATTATGATAATGTTCACAATAAAAAAATTTATTACATATGGAAACTTATCTGGATATAATGTTAAGGGATATAAATCATGTCCAATTTTTTAATAAGAGACTTCATATTATCAATTGCAGAATGTAAGGATGATAGTGTACATGGGAAATCAAATATTCTTTCTCAAATTTATCATCCATATCGTAAATTTAAAAAAGAATTTTATGATTTATTGGAATATAATCTTCCCCCACAACCATTTTCAATTGAATAATTTTACAACATAGTGAAAAATATTGATTTCATATATGGAATGTAAGGATGTTTTGGTCATAAAAAAAATACATGAAGGAAAATTTTTATCTTTTTTGAACTACCTTATTGTAAATTTTTAGAGATAAAACATAACATTGACATTATGCATATTAAAAAAAACATATGTGATAGTTTTATTGTAAATCTCTTAGACATAAAAGGAAATAAGAAATATATATTGCATGATATATCAAAAATTATATCAGTGGGAATATGTTAGGAGTTAGATCCCACTATGTAAGTAAAAATAACATATTTACCTATAGATTGTCACACATTAAAAAAGAGTGAGAATCTGAATTTTTGTTAGTGTATACATGGTATTAAATTACCCTATGGATATTCTTCAAATTAAAAAAATTTGGTTTTATGTACGTATTGTAAATTAATATATTTGAAATCTCTTGACTATCATGTATTGATGCAACAAATGTTACTGGTCTAACTGTATGGTATATTTTTGACACCTATCAGAAAGACTATAATTAGGGATGTAATTTTTTCAAATCTATTTTTAGCATATTCGTTGATCCTTATTTTTTTAGATGTGTTGGATAATGAATATTCTCTTCTAATTTTTCAACAAGAAATGTATTTCTGGACTACGTTTTTTGATATAATGGGCATCCGATGATTCATCAAGTGCATGAGATAAAAATTTGTGGTCCTATTTATTTACATTAAATGTATCCTTTCGAAGGATATATGAAAATTTTAAAGGGATATATTAAAAAAACCTCATCGACTAGATGCCTATACTATTCAAAAATATGTATAAGAATAAGTGATTGAGTTATGTAATGATAATTTTTATATGGTGGATAATATTGGTCTTCATATATCTTGATATATGACTGTTGACAATAAAGGAAGAGGGATTCAAGGCCTAAAGGAAAATTTCATTCCATGTAATGAACTGATGAAAGAAAATTTATACATTTTGAATAACAAAAGATAGGTTCAACCATATATAAAATAAATATTATTAAATTAAAGTCATGGTATCTGAAACGAAATGAAAAGTGGTTGATGATTAATCATAAAAAGTCATTTTTTATGGTTTAAAGAGAACATCATCACGAATAAATCAACATCAGGTATATTGAAATGGTTATAAGGGGGACTGTCTCTTAATGTGAACAAATAGTCTAGTTTTTATATTCATGGTTGCACATTTTCCACAAAAAATCAAGTTGAAAAAGTACCATTCAAAATAGTTGGAAAATGGTCATCTCGGAAGAACATCATTTTTCAAGTAGAAAAATAATAACCCAATTTTTGCATCAATGCCATATTTTAGAGTTCTTGAGGATATATGGGAAATTAATTGCACTAGATTTTAATTCAAAATGTTTAATTGTATCTTGATTGATAGTAATAGTGGTGTGAAACATGATGATTTTGGATTTACACTTGTTTATTTGAAAATATTTAGTTACAAAGAGAAACAATTTATCATAGTGACACATTAAAATAATTTTTTTATGACATTGATTCATCGAATGACCAGTGGTACATAAATTTTCAATTGAAAATAATTCAGTTGTGTGATGAGGATTATGATGATTTTATGTATTTATATGGGGACTTTTCATATAATATGCAATTTATGAATTATAAAAAGGACTATAATGCAGACATAGTCTATTCTATAGGAAATGATCATACTGAAGGGTTTCGGGAAACACTAAATTACTCTCCTAATTATTCATGTGAATTTTTATACTATATTTATTTTTTGAAATTTACATGTGTAAAATATGTTTTTTATTAATTATTGAATTTTTAATTATATATATTTGACTTCTTATATGTTTTTTTGTGTTAAATTTTATATTCAATTGTTATGGATAATTTTTTTTTTGTTTTCAAAACCCGATGTAAATAATTTTTTGGGGGTTAAATTTATAAACATAATACTTTTTTGTGACAGTGATATTTAAATTTTTAAATGTTTCTACCATTTTAGATTTATTGTCTATATATAATAGTGTATCTTGAATAGTTTTTAGTTAAGAGTCATGAAATCATTGTTTTTTTCTAAAACATACACATGTGTGACACTATTTTTTTACTTACATATTTCCTTAATCATTGTTTTGAAATATCCAAGTCTCGAATAATATGAAGGTACACAAAATTTCACTACCTTTTAATATTTTAATAATATAAATAGAGATAGTGGAATATTTACCGAGGTATATATATATTTTTCATATTATTAAATATTTAGTAATATAATTATTTAATGAATGAAAAATTTTAATTTACAAAACATAATTTTAGGACTACTGATTCACCTCCTACTGATGCACCTCATATAAAAGATACTTTTCAATCTTCTATAAATAAATTGATTTCTAGAGTTTGTAAATGTGGGATTAAACATTTATGAAAATGGTCACTTTACCATAGATTACAGAGAATACATATTAAAATTTATGATATTAATAACCCAAATTTCCCAAATGTAATGCAGTTTACCAGATATATCACCATAAAGAGCCATTGCAGGATTAAAATTTAATATCCTGATTAGAAGTCCATTTAAAATAGGGCGAAAGAGAAGGTGTGGGATACCATAACAGTAAAATTTCATAATTGATTTATTTTATATAATTTTTCAAATATTATATATTTTAAATGACTAATATTTAATTTATTAAACTATAAATGACATTTAATTTTCACAAAACGAAGAAAATTAAGAAAATATTTCTATATTTAGTTGTAGTTTGATGGAGGGTTTTGAAAAAAAAAATAACAAAAGATTATGTTTTTGTGAAGTTACAGAATGGAAACCCATGACTCAAGTATGGGGTTTTAGATGCAAATATATGGAAGAAATGTTTCTCCAGCCGACATGATGAAACATTTATGGTATGATTATTAATTAATTATATATATATATTAATATTACTTAATTAATTATTAGTTTATTTTTATATAATAGTGCTGTAGGAGATCCCATCAAGAGATCCAATTAAAGAATATATACCCTCATACTTTATCATATGGAGTGTATCATTTATTAGAGGAGAAAATTATTATAGAACAATTCGATGCATTAAGAGATCAATCTAATAGTGGTTCAAAATATGTCTTGTTTGGTCCGCCATCTCTACCCACTCACTATAAAAAATTGAAAATAGAATGAAAAAAAGTATCTTATAGAGAAATCTAAGGAAGTAGATTGAAAAATTGTAAGAAATTAATCTTTATTTTCCATGTATGTTGGTATTTTATAAATCAATAACACTAATATACCATTTTAATTTTTCATTTTTGGATAACCTTGAGGAGAAATTGATATATGAGACTTTTATCCATAAGGGTAGGATATAAATCCTAGTTACTGCTTTAGGAAAGCTAAAAAAACCTTGACAGTGTATGAGGATATGAGGTGGGTTAGTGTTAAGATAGTTTTTGGTTATCAAATTATGAAATCAAGATACCTGGAAATAGATTCCTTAAAAGATAGGATGAAATAACTAAAAAAATATATGGATGGTAAATTTTAATAATATGTGAATGATATGTTTGAAAAATTGACGAGTCAATCACAACCTATATAGTATACCATGCAATCCTAGACTGTCCAGCCATCCTATCCAACCTACCTACAAAGCCTGCCTAGTTGGATCCTCCACCTCCTCATTTAGATTCAAACATATATTGTGAGTTGTATGATGGAGATCTATATATAAATATTGTAGCATATGGAGTCATATATATTTTTGGGGATTCTGTAAATTACGATCCTAAGAATTTTGGTCTAGTAAGAATAACAGTACATGATATTATTGGTATAAATAGTCTACTACCATTTCCTAATGACAAGGCTTCAAAATTTATAGATTGTACTGGTTATTTTTATAATTTAGATAGCTAGCCTTCATCATTACCTCAGATATGAGTTATTCATAGTTTTTAAATAATATTTACATTTGATTAAAAACTACTTCTAATTTTGTTCTTACATTAGATTTATATAGGAGTATCTAATATCCAAAGAATTAGTACAAAGGAAAAAAAGGTTCTTGAACCAACAACTTCAGATACTTTTGATATTTCTCCTAGACTAAAATTATTATCCTAAGTTTCTTCTTCCTTGGATAATATTTAGGGGTTTCAGATAACGTCTGATATATGTGGAAGTTTCTATCCATTGATAATATTGAATAAAGATATCATGGATCTGGTCAATTTTGACGAGCTTAGTGTTCCTTTGATGCAGTTCTTTTCTATGAAAGTTTTTATATATATATTTTTTTAATTTCATTAGATAAATATGATTTCAAGTGACTTGTTATATTACTTATTTAATTATTTTTTCACAAACAATTCTTATTCAAAATGATACCAATAGTGTTTATGTTCTTATAGATCGATAATTCATTTCAACAGTTTTGTAATATCTGAAAAATCCTACAAGAGTTTCATATATATATATATATAATATTATCAAATATAGAGATAAGGTGATGGGTTTTCTCATTCCTTGATGGGTAATAACAATAATATGATTATTAATTAATATTCATTATAATTTTATTAATTTTTAAATTTTTATATTATAGAGGTCATTAAATGTTAGACGTATTATTCCCAAAAGAATGAAAATCATATTGGGTTTTCTCTTTATTAGGTGGTGTTGGTAAACAAATAGTATACTGTTAGAAAAGTAGGTTTTATTCTTTTTTATAAGTTTATTTTTAAATCTTATTATTCATAAATTTTTCATTAGATGATATACATGAAAATACAGGTCATGGAATTTTTTAAATAAATATCACTTATCAATAAAGAAGGAAAATAGAATCTAATATGTGGAATTAATGGTGAATATATTTTATAGTTGACAATATTTGGTTTTTATTATACATACATATATATATATATATTGCATTTTATTTTCAAATTAATGTTTTATAACCATAGTGTCATCATAAAAAAGGAAGTGTGGAATGTTGTCATTATTTTTCAAGATTCATGTATGAGATAATCACAATTAGGCCGATGAATAAATTTGATAAGGTTAGTTATATTAATTATTTTATCTTTTATATCAAAATATTATATTTTTTAATCTTATAACATTCATTATTATTGTATATTTTCAATGATATCAAGTTGTATACGAATGGAGAACATACCCATATTCCCTATTTGTTTTTAAACTATTACTAATGTATTATTGTAATTTAAATTACTTGGTATTCCGTTTTAATAAAATTTATAAAAATGAGTATTTAGAGAATAATTTTTCCTTTAATTTGGTATTTTTTTTTTATTTTTACAAGGTTTTTATCTTATTTATAAAGGGTTATGTATTTATAAAAAAATATCTACACTACACAAGCCTTTAAATTTTCAGGCATGTATCTTTTAGTTAATGTTTAAAAAATGAATAACTATTCAATCATTTTTGTAACAAACCAAACTTTTATCATTTGAAAATTCCCTTCTTTTATATATGCCACATACTATAAACCACATAAAATCAATTTTATAACATAATACGAACTTTATAAATGAAGAATTAATGAAATAAATGGAATTTCTAGAAGGCAAGTAACCCATACTGATGAAATAGTAACTTGATGTTAGGAATAGTAATATGACCCTTATGAATAATAAACCAGCCAATAAAATATTATCATCACTCATGAATGTATAAATAAAATTTATCTATCTTATAAGTGACAATATGATATAATTATGTCATAGTATAAGTAAATAGAAATTTTAAAAATTATTAATTATGTGTTGGTATTTTTGTATGTCATAAATATTTAATTTCAATTTTGTGACTAATTTAATTATTTTAAAGAAAATTTATTTTCATAAAATGTAATTAGAAATTAGTATTTTTATTTATTCTTATTATTATTTAATTTTATGAGACTTTATATAATTTTTCAATGTGATATAAAATCACTTATAATTTTAAAATATGTATTTTTAAAGAAAATTATTATTTTAATAAAAAATTAAATTTCTCATATTTAGGAAATTATTTTCATAAAATGGTGATCATTTTTTAATTCTATATGTAAAAAAATTGTTGGATTTAATTTGTGGTATTTTTCTGAATTACTGGAATTTTTTGTTGAAAGGTAAGATACAATAACTTTCAGTTTATGATAAGTTAAATATGCTATTACTTGAGTCATGTATAATGTACGAAACATTGGTTCAAAATAAAATGATCCAATTACTATATTTAGTCTCAATAATCAATAATATTTCTTGTCTTGAGCAAAGTAATAAACTAATGAATTAAATAATGAGAAAAATCCTTCTCCTCCACTATAGATACCACATCTTCTCCTGACATATTTCAAGCCATAAGTACTATAAAAATTCATACCAATACTCTTACCAAACCTATATCCCACATCCAAGAGAGGTTTTATCAAAAAAATTCCAAAAACCAATTCCCTAAGGGATTTATCAAGAAGATTGAATCAAGAGGTAAAACCCTCTTCCATTTTCGTTCAATTTATTTTTAAGTTATTTTGTTTTGTGATCTTCTCCCCACTTCCCCTTGTCCAAGTGACATGAAAACTCCAGTATCTTATATATACTATAATTTTATCATGTTGGTGGAATAATTATTCATCAAATATGTTATCCTCTCTCTTTTATTTAATAATGAAAACATTGTCCGTGAGGTGCCGATTTTCCACCTTCATGGATGACGTGCTTTCATATTTCAAATCCACCTTCAAGGATAGTCATGAAATCATTTGTATGGTTAAAACAGATTATATTATATGTATTAAAACCTATTTAATGTTCTGTATCTAGTATATATACATGATATTTAATAATATAAAAAAACTAGTTTGTGATGTTCGAAAAATGCTAAATTAATCTAAACAATTATCATTAATGATTTCTCTAATGAATCATCCTCAATTTTTGAATAAAATGGTATTTTAATATTATATAAGTTCATTAATAACATATAAGTTCATTTTTGTACAAATATCATCATTTTAAAAGATTCCCCTTACACATAAACAAGTAAATCGACCCTGAAAACCAAGGAAACTAATTCTACTGAATGATGAAATTTAATCTCATAACCCCTCAAAATGGTCATAAAAGAACTTGGTAAAATTATACTAAATAAAATAGATGTATAAATGGTTCTTAATTAATTTATTAAATAATGAATTAAGTTTTATTATTCAGAACATTAATATCAAGTGCAAAATCATTTTAGACATAAAGTATGGGATTCTACCCAAACATCCATTTTTTTCTTTAGGTAACTTTTTCTATTTATTTACCCCAATGAAAATCATATTTATTATTATGTATATATTATAAATTCTGATTATGTATTCTAAAATCTTGTATCCATGTTGTATCATCCTTCTTTTACGGGGAAATACATGTTTTAAAAAGGTTTACTTCTCAATTATTTCTGAAAAGAAAACCTGATTCAAGAGAACTTCACGATCTATTACTTGTTTTCAAGTGAACTCCATAATCTATTTTGATAAACCATTATTTTTATGAAATCACCCATTTTATCATGAATAAATAAATTGGTTCAATTATTGTTACAACCTATAATGATAAATTTTTAAATAACTAAATGATATGAATCATGTCAACATGGTGCACCTTTCTTTTCGGGAGCCTACCTGAATAGAAATCCACAGTTACACATTCTTGTACTAGAGTAGTGATCAATATGGGTGACCTTCTAGGATATTTCTTAGGGTGTGTGTGAGTGTGGAAAAAACACACTACAAAGGACATGTGTTGGTCTTTGGGGGTAATCATTAGTTAGAAGACCCATTTGGGCATGTGGTGGGGTGTTTGTGCTATCAGTGGGGCCCAATTGTTACATTTGGTATCAAAGGAGGAACTCAGCCTTAAGTGCGGTGCACTTTCATGGGTTGAGATGTTGGGCCCACAACAAAGATGTTGTGCTATAAGGGGGGGGGGGGTGGGGGTGAATGTAATACTCTAGAATGATAAAGGGTTAAATGAATAAATAATATGACTCATGTCAATAAGATTCACCTTCCTTTCTAGGAGCCTATGTAATTAGAACTACACAGTTAAGCATGCTTGGTCTAGAGTAGTGATTAGGATGGGTGACCTTATAGGATGTTTCCTAGGGTGTGTGTGAGTGAGGAAAAAAGAACACTGGAAAGGACATGTGTTGGAATGTGGGGAAAATCATTAGTTAGATGACCTATTTGGGCATGTGGGTGGGCCCTAGGGAGGGGGCTGCGTGTCTGAAGGGAAACTGGTATTACCTAGTGGGATAGGACCCGACGACCATGTTAGGGTGGAGTGTCTATGCTATCACGAGGGGCAATTGATAAAATTATGGTTTTATAAAAATAACTATTCCTTTTACATTTTAATTAATATTTAATGTTTCCATTAAACTATACTAAGTTTTTTTATTTGTAAAGTTTCTTAAACACTCTTTTCACTTCATTTTGACATCAATTATCATGATATATGCATATATTTATTTATTAATGTCCATGTATGATTTAAATCCATCCTTTCATGTACACCACTATGATATTCCCTTTTGATATACCTTTTGAAATGATTATGATCCTTGTATTTTAATTTGATTTCTATTTATGATTAAAATCATGTAATGACATGTGTAAAAGGATAGGGTCACTATAGTTAGTATCATAGGAAAAGTTTAGTTATTTTTGTGGATTAGGAATAGATCACTTTAGTAAAAACCTTAGAGATAAGACTAATTTTAAGAAAACATCCCTAAATTTTGATAAGTATAGAGTATGTGGTTTATCAAGAAAATGTATCCCTATCTAGATACTACAAGTGGGCGTGGTTTTGGCATAGACGTACCTAAGAGTAACCACTCTGACAAGGTGTCTCAGGCCAGACTTGGGGTAACCTGGTACACAACAACAATCCTTACTGCACACATGGTTTGATAGTCCTGGGGGATATACTTTGGTAAATTAATATGCTCATTATGAACCATTATTAAGGGAAAAAAACCCCATTAGAGTATATGTTAGAAAATAAACCTTGGATAACCTATATTGAAATCTAGGAATCAGAAGTTAGGATATACTTTTCTTTTAAAAGTTTATCCTTTTTATGTTCAATGATTCTTTTCACATTCTTATTAGCTATGTTTTCAATACCCCTAATAACAAAATTATTTTTCTTAGTTAATGGTGGGAAATATAAGAACACATGCTAATAATCAATGTGGTAAGAAATCTAACAATTTACTTAATGATATACCAAATATGATGTGAACTGGTGGTCAAAACTTTAGGATAATACTTTCTTAAATAGCTCAATTTATGAATAATAAATTAGATCACATGGAGCACCCTCACTCTCAGAAGAGAGAGAAAGTTGCGGTCGAATCCTTTATATAGAGAGGGACTCTTATATTTAGTGTATATTCTGATCCCCTCCTTGAGTAATAGTGAATTAACCCCTTTCAAAAGATATATTATGTCCTCCAATGCTTAGAAGAAGAGAAAGTTGTGCTGGAGTTTGACGGGGAAGCTAATCAGCGGTGTACATTGATCAAAAATAAAAAGTCCAAGGAGAAAATTTATTCCATAGATTCGGAGGAATTAAATAAAGTTATTTTAAATAAATATTTCCCTAAAACCTTCATCTCAATATGGAATGAGAGTTCCTCATACCTAAGAAGAAGTAATATGAGTCTATTGGGTTATATGAAGAAATAATTACAAGGTGTTCAAGATACACCTTCGACTTTGTCATGAACATAAGAAGAAAGGTGGAGCACTTATTTAGTAGTCTAAATTTTAGTATAAAAAATAGTTGTTGATTTGATACATTGAATGTTATGAAGAGATTGTTTGTTGTGACCTCAAGGTTTAAATGGAGATCAGATATTTTCAATGTCCTCATGGGCCTGCTGAAAAAGTGGAAAATAGAGTCTAATATGGGTCGATCAGTAAATAAATCCCATGATTGAAAGAAGACTGAATATCCCATGTGTCAAAATTGTATGAAAAAGTATCCTAGGAACTCTCTAAAGGGAACCATGAAATGATTCCAATGTGGAAGAATGGGGCATCTGAATTAGAGCTACCAAAGGGACATGAAGAATCCCACTAATGTAGAAGAATAAAGGAAGGTTCAGATCAACTCTCAACTTATAGTGTAGTGTTTCAAATGCAAGGGACATGATAAATTTTCAAACTAATTCTCCAGCCCAAGATTGTCAGAGGAAATCAAAAACTCCCCCAGGAAACAAGGAATGACATATGCTCTCACTACTACTGAGGTGGAGTTAGAAAATGGTGTGGTGATTGGTATGCTAGTTATTCATTCAATAATAGAGAATGTACTATTTGATTATAGTTCTATTCATTATTCCATATATCACAAGTTTAGTAGAACTATTCAAACACCACAAAAAAATATAGTGGTTGAGTTATCTATGAGAATAACTAATGGGGAAATTACTACACCCAAAGTTTATAACTCCTCCCCAGTTAATGTTTGTGGACTTAAACTACAAAAAAATATTTTCATACTCAATTTGGTAGAGTTTGATGCTATATTGGACTTGGATTGGCTATCTTTATAAAAATACAACATCAACTTTTAGGAAAGAGAGATCACTCTTTAAATTATGAAGCATCCTCAAATTCTATAAAAGTGTAAAGAGTTGGATGAATCGATGTTAGAATCATCATCTCAAGTGTGGATATTATTGCCTTATGAGTAAGTATATCTTGCTCAAATGATTGAGAGAAAAGAGAAAACCATTCTCTAAGACATGCCTATCGTGAGAGATTGTAATGATGTATTATCTAAAGAGTTACCTGGTATTCCTTTTAATCGATGGGTTGAGTTCTCAATTGAGATTATTCCTAGATCTATACTTATATTAAAGAAAACTTGTAGAATGGCTTCCATTGAGCTGGAATAACTGAATAAGTAGTTATAAGAGAATCTGGACAAGTATTTTATACACTTGAGTACTTCACCATGGGGTTCGCCAATCTGCTTTGTCAAGAATAAGGATAGATCAATGAACCTCTAAATTGATTATCATGAGCTCAATAAAATCAAGATAAAAAACAAGTATCCCCTACCATGGATGGATGACTTGTTCAATCAGATATGTGGGTCCAGTTATTTCTCTAAGGTAGTCCTTCGGTCAGGATATCACCATCTAAAGGTGAGGAAGGAATATATTCCCAAGAATTACTTTCGAACAAGGTATGGACACAATGAGTTCATAATTATTACCTTTGGACTCACTAATGCTCCAAGAATATTCATGGGTTTAACAAATAGAGTCTTTGGATACTACCTCAAAAAATTTATGGTAGTATTTATCGATGATGTTATGATATACTCCAGGAGTAAGGAGGAACATGAAGGGAATTTGAATACTATGTTAAAGAACTTTAAAAGTGATAAGCGTTATGAAAAGTTGAGTAAATGTGAGTTCTAGATGGAGTAAGTATCATTATTAGGGAATTTTATCACTAGTAAAGGAATATATGTGGAACATTCTAAGATAAAGGAAATCGAAGTGTGGCCCCGGAAAACATCTGTAACAGAGATCCGTAGTTTACTTGTCCTAGTTGGGTATTAATGATGATTTGTGAAGAATTTATCATGGTTTTAAAACCAAATTACCAAACTTAGATGGAATGAAGTGAAGTTTTTTGGACTCAATAATGTGAGTAAAGCTTCAAGGATATAAAAAAGAGGCTCATCACTGATCCAATACTCACACTCCTAATAAGTGGAGAAATATTTGCAGTGTACAGTGATGCTTCAAAAAAGGGATTAGGCTATGTACTGATGAAAAATATAAAGTGATAGCCTACACCTCAAGAAAGTTGAAAATACATTAGAAAAACTATCCTAAGTATGATATGGAGTTGGAGGTTGCGATCTTCGTATTGAAAATATGGTGGCATTATCTATATGGGGAGAAGTGTGAGATATATACCAATACCTAGAATATCAAATATATATTCACATAGAAGGAGCTTAATATGCACAAGTGAATATGGTTTGAGCTCATCAAGGATTATGACTGATCAATCCATTACCATCCTCATAAAGAAAATAAGGAAACAAATGCTCCAAGTAGAAAGGATCCTATATCTTTATCAATTATGAGAATTAAGAAGGATCAAATATTCTTAGATTTACAAAGGATGAAAATGGGAATTATAAAGGAAGGAACATCATCAATCCATTCTCAAATGATTGATCAACCATCCCTTATAGAGAAAATAAAGGATTCTCAAATGAATGATGTAGAAATTATCAAAAAGTCATAAGTTATGAAGTATGGGAAATACCAAGAGTTCAAGATCAATGAGGATGGAGTCAAGAGATTTGGGTCATTACTATGTGTACCATTCAATCCATATATAAATAAGGATCTTTCAAATGATAAACATAGATTAACCTTATCTATTCATATAGGGATCACAAAGATGTATCGAGATTTACGAGAGAAATTTTGTGGGGACAATATGGAGAATAAGATTTCTTAATATACATCAAAGTGACTAGTATGTCAGCTAGTTAAGGCTGAAAGGAAAAATTCTAAAGGGTTGATGAAACCATTACCCATACCTACATGGAAATATGAAAACACCACCATAGACCTTTTCACTAGACTTCCAAATACATCCAAAGGGAACAATTATATATAGGTTATTGTGAATCTTCTTACAAAGAAAAATTACTTCATTTCAATTTGAGAGGACTTCTCACTAGATAAAATTATATGAAAATATATCAAAGAAGTGGTAAGGCTACATGGAGTACCACTCTCTATTGTATCTGATCGAGATCTAATATTCACCTCCAAGTTCTAGAAATGTATTTGACATGCTTTGAACACTGATTTGAACTTAAATTCATCCTATTAACCTCAAAATGATGTCCAATCTAGTCGAACTATTCAGAGAAATGAATACAAGTTGAGGGTGTTTTCAATAGACATTAGAGGAGGATGGGACTGACATCTACCATTGGTTTAATTCTCTAACAATAATAGTTTCTAGTCCAGCATCCAAATGGCTTCATATGAAGACCTTTATGGGAAAATATGCAAAACACTGGTATGCTGGGATGAAGTTGGTGAATGTAAGATGCTAGAATGTGAAATGTTTAGAGAAATGGTGGAGAAGGCAAAAACCATTCAGAATCACATCAAGACAGCCCAAAGTCGAAACAAGAGAAATGTATAAAATTGTCAATGAGACCTTGAGTTTAAGGTTAGAGACATGGTATTCCTCTATATATTCCTATGGAAGAGGATCATGATATTTGAAAAGAAAGGAAAGCTATGTACCAATTACATCACCCCCTTCGAGATTCCTAATCATGTTGGAGTAGAGGCCTACTGACTAGAACATCCACCAACCATATCTGAAGTACACAATTCATTACATGTATCCCTCTTAAAGAATTACATACCAGATCCTTTACATGTACTTAATTCAGAGGTGGTGCAGTTGGAGAATGATCTTTCTTTTGAGGAGAAGCCAGTGAATATCTTGGATCATAGATATAAAGTTATACAAAATAAGACTACTCACCTCATCAATGTTCTATGGAGGAACTATAAGTATGAAGAGGCAACATGGGAACCAGAGGAAGAGATAAAGGAAAAGTACCCAAACCTTCTTTCAACTTAGAATGTAAAACATAATTTTATGGGAAAAATTTCATTAAGGGGGAAGAATATAACAACCCAAAATTTTATCAATTGAAAATTCCCTTATTATATATATATATATATATGTCACATACTATAAACCACCTAAAATCACTTTTAGAGCAAAATAAAAACTTTATAAATGAATAATTAATTAAATAAAATTCATTTATAAAAGTTAAGTAACCTATATCGATGAAATAATAATTTGACCTTAGGAATAGTAATATGACACTTATGAATAGTATCAACCAATAGAATAGTAACATCACCTATGAAAGTATAAATAAAATTTATCCATATTATAAGTGGCAATATGATATAATTATATCATAGTATAAGTAAATAAATATTTTAAAAATTATTAATTAAGTGTTGGTATTTTTGTAAGTCATAAATATTTAATCACAATTTTATGACTAATTTAATAATTTAGAAGAAAATTTATTTTCATAAAATTTATTCATAAATTATTATTTTGCTGTCGTATTATTATAAGATAATTTTTATGAGACCTTAGTTAAAATTTTAAAGTAATGAAAAATCAATTATAATTTTAAAATATGTATTTTTTTGAGTAAATTATGATTTTAATAAAAAATTATGTTTCCAAAATTTGGTGAATTATTTTCAAAAAATGGATTTCATTTTTTAATTCTTCATGTTGAAAAATGGTTAGGGTAATGTTTTGGGATTTTTTTGAAATACTTGAATATTTATTGAATAGTAATATATAATAATTTTTGGTATATATACATTATATATTAAATACACTATTCCTCGAGTCAGGTATTTGTAAGCACATTTGGCTAGAACTAACATGTTATAATTAATGTATTTATTCTCAAGAACCAACACTATTTATTTTCTTGAGAAAAATAATAACCAATGAAATAAATAATGAGAAAACACCCCTCTCCTTCACTATAAATACCACCCGTCACCACCCCTTATCCTCACACCTATAAAGCCTTGATCCTTGTAAAAATTCTTCCCAATACTCTTCCCAAACCTCTACCCTATGTTTAGGATATTTTGGCATGAAAAAATACCAAAAAAAATTCCCTAAGGAGGTTCTCAAGAAGAAGGAATCAAGAGGTAAACCCTCTTCTGTTTTATTTTAATTTCTTTTCAATTTATTTTGTTTTCTTATATTCTCCTCACTTACCCTTGTCCAAGTGGAATTAAAACTCTATTATATGATATATAATTTAATTTATTATTGTTTATGGAATAATTATTCATCAAATATATTCTGTTCTCTCTTCTATTTAAGAATGAAAACATTGTTCATGAGGTGCCGATTTACCACCTTCATGGACGATGTGCTTTCATCATTCAACTCCACCATCAAGGATGGTCATGAAACCATTTTTATGGTTGAACTAGATTATATTATATGTATTAAAACCTATTTAATTTTCTATAACCCAAAGATATACGTGATGTTTAATAATATAACAAAACTCGTTTGTGATGATAAAAAAAATACTAAATTAATTTAAAAGATTATCTTTAATGATTTATCTAGTGAATCATCCTCACTTATAGAAACAAAATGGTATTTTAATATTATATAAGTTAAATAATAACATATAATTTCAGTTCTGGACAACTATTCTCATTCTATATGATTTTACATACACATATACAGGTAAACTGATTATGAAAACCATGGAAAATAACTTTCCTAAACGATGAAATTGAATCTCATAACTCATCAAAAGGGACATAAATGAACTTAATAAAATTATAATAAATCAAATACAATTATAGAAGGTTATGAATTAATTAATTAATGTATTTAATTTTATTATTCATGTAATTAAGATCAATTGAAGAATTGTTTCATAAATAAGGTAAGGGATTCTACCCGAACCTCCATTTTTTACTTTGGGTTACTTTTTCTCTCTATTTACCCTTTTCACGAACTGGCCCGAGTCGACCTTGAACCGGTCCGCCAGGCCAGCCAATGAAAAGTCCCAAGAGGCATTCGCAATCCTCTCACGATGGAAACAAGAAATGAGGGCATCAATAGAGTACACAAGGGAACAATTTCCCACAAACATAAACAATCAAACAAACAACCGAATGAAATGGACAATCCAAAATACATTAACATAAAAATTGAACTAAACAATATTTGTACAAGAAAATAAAAGTAAAACTAAACCAACAACTCAACTGGACAAACCTAATAACCCACTAACTCTATGTTACCCCACTGGTCACTCTCTAACACAATTATCACACATCTCCCAAGGTAATAGAACTCATAATGAAACCTTCATAAGGGATAAAAATAGAAGAAGACTATAGGCATGAGTATTAAAACTCAGTAGGTTAGCCTGATATTATAGTCCCAATTCAATTCCTATAAAATAAAATAAACCTAAATTTCATGTTTTAAATACAAGATATAAAGGTATGTTTTCCAAATGAGGTCCCATGCTATAAAAAATTACCTGACAAAAACTTGAATGTTTTATAAACAAGAATGATAGTAAAAATTTTCAAATAGGTGAAACTTAAAAATGAAAATAGTTTTTAAGAGGGATTATTTAAAGAATTTAAAATTTTAAATAAATCACACATGTGTCTAAATTTACCAACCAAACACACCCTATTCCAACGGTGGGTACAAAATAGCCAATGAGCTCAAGTCACATGAACACCCCTAGGTACTAGTTAGTTGTGAGCCCTAGGTACCTCGTATCTAAGTCAAGGTAACCATAATAAATATTAATTCCCGTTCACACGATAAACTGGTAAGGAGAATAACCATAACCTAGTGGTCCTCCAAAAACATCAACATCATAGGTTAGTTAGTGTTGTCATCATAAAACTGGCTACGTGAAACAAGGGCCAAAACCCACGGGATCACTAGCATACTAGTATACATCCACCCACCCAAATACCTGAGATTCCATTTAGTGCTCAATAAAGTTACTCATATTATCAAACATTCTTTCCACATGAAAATTAAATTCCCAAACCATAAACACACAAACATCCCAAAAACATGCTTCATATTTCTTTTACGGATCAATAAACCACTTAAAATTTATATAAAAATTTTCAAAGAGTGTAATGAGGCTTTGCACATAAAACTCATTAAAAAACTCTTTTAAGGATAAAATCACAACAAAACCATACCCAAACATACATGGAAACCATAAAAACATTTAATAAAATCATTTCATGGACCATAAAATAATCCCAATTGATGCAACATGGTATATACATGTAAAACACTGATTCTTCATTTTTTAGGAAAGGCCAAACGGGCCATCAAACATTTTCTCCCAAAACTAAATTTTTGAAAGCCAAAATACCCCATTTTATAAGGATGTGAGAACCCAAAATTTTAAGATTCAAAACAGTGGTAACCACCTTGAAAATATTCAGATTTCTTGTCCATTATACAACCCTTTTTATAAAAGTGTCAGACGTGCTTTCCATTAGCAACACTTGTCAAAATACCTTAAAACCCATACAAATTATTTATAAAAACCAAAAACTACTTGGAATACACATAAGGATCCCAAAAAAGTTCTTTTACCACTTCTAATATGATTATAAAGCCAAACCAATCATTTTAAACTACACTCAATACATAAAATCCAATTGGAAAACTTACCGAACACTTGACATTCATTTTTTAACAAAAGAATTCATTTTAAGCACTATAAATGGAATAAAACATAAATTAAATCAAATATATTTGTTCAAGATAATGAACCATGTTTAAAATACCATAAACCAGGTGTGTAATCTAAGAAATCATTTGAATAAACATGCGGTGTGCACCATTTTAACAAAACTACACCACTTTACCAAAAACAAGGTTTTAACTACTACTTGACACACCCAAAAAATTATCCAAAGAATAAATTAAAATTTTTAGAGTACGAGAAAGATGAAAAAAAATAATTAAATAGATTTATTTTAAATAAAAAGGTCAAGTGTAATGGGAAACCAACATCAAATCCTTGGCGGAATGGAAACGCACAACTGAAATCACCAGCCGCGGGTTTATAAACATTAAAATATGAAGAACATCCCAAAATGAATATATCCCCCATAAAAAATCGTTCCGAAACATAAAAATAGGTCGTTAATGACTAGGGGATAAGAAATAACCATGAAATAATGGAGTGAGGAGGAAGATGGAGGACAAAGGAGAATGAATCTCACCTTGGAACAAGAAAAATATCCGTCTCCACTTAGATCCACACAATTAAAGGATAGGGAATGACTTGAAACTTAGTGGATGGTATAATTAGGTTTTTACTAACTAGTGTAAAGAAAGTTTGGGGTAAAATAGTAAGAAATGAATGATTTAGGGATGAAACATTGTACCTTCTCAAATCTAGATGATTTGAGGAACCCTGAAAACATTCTCCCTAATAGGCGATGTAAAATGAGCTCCAAAGAGGAAAAATCGATAATGGGGGTGAGTATATGGATTTGGGATTCTTGTGGGAGGTGGAATCACAAAATATTATTAAAATATGAGTAAAATATAAAAGAAACAAATTATTTTTTTTAAAACTGGAAATTTTCCCACGAGATGGCCCAATACCAAAATTAGTAACCCAAATTTACCATTCTTATGAATTATTAAGGGGTACAAAAGGATTTTTTAGTTTAAATATTACATGGAATGAAAAGTATGAAGTGGAATGGGTGAAAAATATTGAATGACAAAGGATTTACTAAAAAAACAAAATTTGTTTTTAAATCTGTAAATGAGCTCATGGTTTGGCCCAAATCATGAAGTAACCACCATTTCTCAAAAAACTCTCAAACAAGTAATGGGGAACCAAAATTAGGGTTATTATAAATATATGAATCTTAAAAACTCAACATTCATCTCACCCAATACCTAATAAAAGGATCCAAATTTCCAATGAACCAGATCAAAATAAAGACATGAAATATAGGGTGTGACAACCCTAATGTAATTCCAATTTATTGCGATGTAATTATTATAAATTCTATTTATATGTTCCAAAATATTTTATCTGTGTCTTATAATAATTATTTTATGGGGAAATAAATGTTTTAAAAAGGTTCATTTTTCAATTATTTCTAAAAAGAAAGCACAATACAAGGGAACTTCTCGATCCCTTACCCGTTTTCAGGTGCACTCCATAATATATTTTGAAAAACCATTATCTTTATAAAATAACTCATTTTATCATGAAAAATTACATTTTTTAAGTTTAATTTTTATCAAAATAACTATTACTTTTCAATTTTAAAGAAAATTGAAAGTTTTCCCTTAAACCAAACTGAACGTTTTTATTTCTAAAGTTTATTATAAACTCTTTTCACTTCAATTTGACACAAATTATCATAATATATTTATATATTACCTTATTAATGTTAATTTATGATTTAAAGCCATCCTTTTATGGACACCACTATGATATTCCCTTTTAATAGTCCTTTTGACATGATTGTGATACCTGATTCTTTCCATGGTAAAACCTTATATATAATTGCTTATGTATGATTATTTATATTGAAAACATATTCATGGGTGAGACTAGATATTTATCTAATGAATTGGGTAATTTTTAGTCACATGAGACATTATGTGCAATGGTCTTTGTGTTTAGCCTTTACTTATGATCCTCTATATCCAATGATCCTTGATTCATGCAAAATTCATGTTTTAATTTTCTTCCACCTTACTATGATTCCATGATTTTATGATCTCATGCTCTATATGATATGATTCCATATGTTTAATCATGTTCCATGAATTTTTATATCATTATGTTATGCATTCTGACCCATGTGCTAAGCTTTATTTTAATTTTTATTCCCTTACTGGAATTTTTAGCTCATCCATTTTTTCATGTCATCCCCAGGATATACTATATAGATGTAAGGGATTAAAGGAAGTTAGGAACTCATAATGGATTATAAATAAAGAAATGTTTCATTTAGTCCCATGTTTACATTTTTATGTACCTAGTCTTCCAAAGACACTAGAATTTACGATCATTGGATTGTAATTTGATGTTTAATTATGCTTAAAACCATGTAATGACATGTGTAAAAGGCTAGGGATTATATAATTTTTTTCTTAAAGTTTTTTATATTCAATTTTTGTATAGGTTTCATATGTTTCAGGTATGTATGTTTTAATTAAACTTAATGAACTGAGTATTTATAAAAATTATTTTATGATTTTAGTTGGTATATTGTGTATGCTTTTACAACATTGTTATTTGACTTAAGTTACTATAATAGATATAGTATCTAAATATTTTAGAAAATTTTTAAACAAGTAAGTTTAATTTGAGGCACACCCATGTCACCTTATTTTTTCACTGTTTGATTCACCAATTTTCTTAACCATAAAAACTATTTTAACTGAAAACTTATTTTACTCCATCATCACAATTTATTTTTGAAAACATATTCATTTCTTGATATTTTTCCCATTTTTTGTTAAAAATTCGTAAAAATCCTATAAATACCTCATCACATCTCTAAGGGATCAACCTCACTCCACTATTTGTATATTCTCTTGTATAGAAAAATAAATATATTTTAATATAAGCCTATTAAAATCTAGTGTAATTTTTAGGGAAGGAAAGGTTTAATAGTGTTGTTTTTCATGTTATAAAATTTTTGATTCAAATACCATTTTCAAAACTATTTTACTGTGTTAGAAATGAAGATATTCTACTTTTGATAATTTTTATTATTATTTCGCATCGTAAAAATTGATTTCTAGTTCACTTTGATCACTTGTTGACCATAAAATCAATTTATTTTCACTCATGAATAGATATATGGGTTCTATAAGTGAATATATTCTTTCTATAATTGTTGGTTGTGTGATGAAAATCCTTTAATTTTGAATCTGTGTTATCATTACTAAGTTTTTTTCAAAATTATAAAAATTTATAGACATGATAAAATTAAAAATAAGGTATTTCTATTATTGATGAAATATTTTACTCAATAAAATGGATATAATTTCATTGATGTCAGGGAAGGGTTCTATGGGTTTATAAAGAAACATCATTCTACTGAGACTGTATATACAATATTTTTATGGGGGGATTAAAAGTTGATGTCAATATCTTTTTTATGGAAAAATTATTGAATTCTTTTGGTTTCAATAATTTCTTTATCTAGGATGATTTAAATATCCTTAACCATTTGATGTTATAATTTTCCCTGATAAATGATGATTTTGACTTCCATACTTTGGAAGGTTTAAAAAATATACACGAGGCATGAAGATGGGTGAAATTGGTATGAAACACTACCTAATTATGTCATATAATGATATGAATTTATTAAAAATGAATTTATTTGTTTAGATTTCTAATTATTTACTCAATTAATGTAATCTTCTGAGTCACACCAGGTTTGAGGAATTCTATGGATATTGTTCATCAATAAACACTTCCCAATAATAGTATGCAAAGTCATTTATCATTTCGAAGGAGGCATTAATTGTTTATCTTTCATAGATTTCATAATAGTACCAAATGTTTATGATTATACTATTTTGAATAATATTTATTATCCATTTTTATTCTAGACCAATGATTTTATTGAAAATTTTAATATCAATTTCACTTCATCTATTGAATTAGTTATGTATGTATAAAATGTAATTCTAATAGCATAACTCATGAAAATATTCAATGTTTATTTTGTTTTTTTATGTTTTCAGGAGAAAATTATACACATATTTATATCATATCCAGTTATAACATTTTCAACCTTCAATGAACTATTTACCATTAGGATATAATATCTAATGGTTTGATACAGGTTGCGACACATTGTGAAGGTATGGAATCATAAATTTTTTATGGATAATGTTCCTTATTTATAAATTTTCAGGTTCACATCTATCTGATCATCATCAATTCTGAGCCCTAGAATAACACCTTATACTACTTATACTACACCTATTCTCTATAAAAATAAAAAAAACAATTTGTGATATCAAGAATTGTCAAAAAATAACATGTTTTTATGTTTTAAATTTTCAGGTTCAATATTACATAATTGACACATTTTTTGGGTTATTTACTACAATAGAAAAATAACTACAATTACTATTTCTTAGAATACCATATGTTTAACTGTATCAAAAATACATAAAATTAAAATCACCTATAGTTGTTATTTTGAATAATGTGACTCATGCTTGAAGAAATTTTGCAATTCTGATGGAAATATTTGGTTTCACAATTGCAATTCATCTCCTGCATGCACTACATTGTTTTCATTTATCATTTTCCGTGAATAATAATAATTTCTATTTTAATTTTATATTTTTTAAATTTATTAATTAACATATAAGGTTTTCTAACATAACTTTTTAATCAAACAAATATCGGGTACAACTACAGGTGACTGATTACAAAGTATCAATTTCAGTTGTTCTCTTTTGCAAGTATGGTTAATTATTTATAAAAAATAGATACAAAAATATGATATTATTTGATATAGGAATGGATATGTAATTTTTTACATTATTTCAATATACTTACACTTGAAATAAATCATCATTTTAAGGTGTTTACATAGATTTTAGAACATGAGAATATTGATGAAACCAATGTTCTATATTATGTTTATCATAACTTTATCATTTCATAGTTAATGATTAATAAGAAAATATTTTTCTCATTCTATATTTTAAATTATGTTTTTATAGGTATGTAATCTAATTTATATATTGTGTACCATTTCTATATCTTGATTTACAAGTTTTTATATTTTGGCGCATGTAATATAATCATTTTCTTTAATAAATTTTTAAACTTTCAACATCGGTTTTTAAAAAAAATTTACATTGAAATCCCATAACTAATACTTTTAACATTTGTTTTAAATAATAAACAATGTACAAATTCCCTTAATGATACTTTAGAACTAATTTTTATCTAATAACCAACATAAAAAATTTTAGCAATGGAATTTCGATGTCAATTTTATTTAATAATTAACGTTGAAAGTCATATGAGATTTTTCTAGTTAGACTTTCAACATCAGTTTTATATAATAAAGAAAGTTGAAATTGTCTTTAGACATCAGTTGTTAAATAAATCTGACATTGAAAATATTCTTATTTTTTCCCCATTAAAATAATAATACGTTGAATGTCGGTTTGACCAAAAACTTACATGAAAAAATCCATGGTATATTTTCCATGTCGATTTTCTATTAAAACGAGTATGGAAAATTATTTTCAACACCAGTTTATAAAAATTAGACCTCAAAATCCCCTTAAATTAATTTTTAGTAAATTTTTATATGTTATTTTTATTAAAACTTATGCCAAAGCTGTTATTTATAACATCACCTCTAAAACATTTGGTCAAAACCAACATTAAAAATTAAAATAACTGACATGAAATTATATATTTCTACTAGTGTCCTTTATTGAGACTAAGTAAATATCTTGAATATGAATAAGGATTATTATACTCTATTTAGAAATTATCATATGTATATCTCCTTATAAATAGTTCTTCATCTCCTCCATATACTAGGAACATATCCTTAGTAAACCCTAGATACTTAATTAAAACATTAATAATAGTCCAATTATATTATCTTGGATCATCTAGATATCTGGATACCTTTCTCTAAGTGTAAGAAACATTTATCCTAGTACATAACATTATATACATTATGTATCCTATGGAAGAAGAATATGGGATCTTACTCATCATATCCCCCTCTTATTGTGTCTGAGGACACATTTTCTTGGATAGCTATATCTTATGTGATACTATAACCAATCCCCTATTTGACTATTCCATAATTAATATTTTTTATATCTGGTCAATATATGTACCTTGGTTAGTCTAATAGTCCTATTAGATATTTCATGAATGATTTTTATCTTGACAATATAGGCCGATGCACCTTGTCCTTTATGCAGAAGTCCTCATTCAAAAAAATCCTTAACTGAATTTAATACTTTTATTTTTTTTCTAGTAAGCAATATGTCATCATAATATATTACTAGAAAAATTACTAAAATTCTAATAAACCACTTGTAAACACATGACTCACATTCATTATTTATGAAACCAAAATCTCTTATGGATTCATCGAGCCAAAATTTCAATGACTTAGGTTCTTGGTTTAATTCATAAAATGATCTCTATAACTTGCATACATTTTTTGCATACTTTTCTGTCATAAACCCTGCTAAGTGTGTCACATAGATATCTTCCTGAAGTTCTCCATTAAGGAATTATATGTTTACATCCTTTTAAAAAATATTATATTAATGAAAATAATCTATAACATGTAGAATTATGATGTATTTAAATATATAAACTGGAAAAAGTTTTTGTCATGGTGTATAACTTGATGCTTTTTAAAACCTTTATCCACTATACATGATTTATAACGACTTACCTTACCTTATATATTGAGTTTTCTCTTAAATAACCATATTCATCCAATGAGATTTATATTAACTAAAAGATCAACTAAAGCCCATACATGGTTATGATACATGGAATTCATCCCATATTTCATGGCTTCTTATCATCATTTAGTTTTTTAGATATCCACTACCTATTTATATAAAAGACAACCATTTTTTCTACTAATAGTTATTAACTATACCTTATGACTAGAAAAATATATATTTAAATTTATCTAAACTCTTTGGTGATATTATATAGCAGTTTTGTCTTATACATCTTCTATAGGGACCTATGGAATATGTTTATGTACCAAATCTTATCATTCTTGAGCATCAACTTCATTGTGTTCAATTCTTATTCCATTATCATTTTTAAGGAAATTCTACCAATTAAGAAATATAGAATGTACTACCATGATTACCTCTTTTTAATGGGTTGTATATATAATATTCCCTTGTTTCCTAGGGATATATGATAAAGATACACTTCATGTCTCAGGGTGCTAATTTTTTTCCTAAAGAGCCCCTGGAAATTCCCCTTATCCCTGTGCATGGAATCTTGGTAACATAGATTTTATTCCATTTATTAATTTATATATTAAACTATTTACTACTTTAGTTGGAATATAGTTTATTGTTGATGACACATTATGTAATTCATATCCCCAAAAGGATAATGGATGATCTACATGACTCATCATTGACCTTACCATGTATAGCAAGGTACAATTCCTCTATTCAATAACACTATTTCAAAATGGTGTATAAGGATGAGTGAGTTGAGAGAAATTCCAAAAATATTATAAATAATCAATGAATTAATGGTGAATATATTCACCACTTTGATGAGATTAAAGATTTTTAATCTTCTTTCCAATTGTATTCTCTACTTAATTGTTGAATTATTTTAATTTATCAAAGTATTCAAAATTATAACACATTAATTAGACATATTTAAATATAATAAAACATTTTGTTAAAGTAACGATTTAAGAATAACCTCATCTAGATTTTATTGGAAAGGTTCTACACACATTAGGGTGAACCAACTATAGAATCGTTGTGTCTCTTTAACCCTTACCATGAAAAGGTGGTTTGGTTATCTTTCCTTGTATACAATAAAGACATCTATTAAGTTTATTTAGTTAAAAATAATCTAAATATCTATCATGATATTTTTTTTCAAGTGATTATTATTTATATAAAAAAGTCACTGATTCCATAACTGGGTGTTACATGATCCATGTGAACCTAATTCATTATCAATTTCCAACACTTTGTTTTTGTAATGTAATACATAAAGACCTTTATTTAAATGTTCCATAACAATATATATATTGTCTTCATAAAAAATAATATTTCAAAATTTAAAAATAAAACCATTTTCATATAGGAAGGATACATACATTATGTTTTTAGTAACAATAGGTACATAATAACAATATTTCAAAACCAAGATTATCACCATTGAGAATGGAAGGTGGTTGTCTCCTATATCCAAGGAAGAAGGTTGTGCTCCATTATCTATTCAATTATCTACCAATAATCTAGAAATATTTTAGAATCTACTTAGTTACTACATTTTGATACGTATGTAAGTACTGAAATCTACATTTAATATCAAATTGGTATATATGGAAGGATTTCACTCAATAATTAATACACCTAAAGATTCCCCATGATTCTTATAGGTATAATTCTTCTTATATTTTCCTTTTGTGATACCTAAAAAACACAATGCATCCTTTTTTATTTTATTTTGATATTACCATTTTTGGAAGGACTGTGCTCAGTTTTGTTAGTCTTTAAACGAGTCATAAGACCCTTTTCTGTGTTATTAGTTTTATTATCCACATGCACCAAATGTTTTTTATACACAATTTCCTTATCAACATGGTGAATAAATTTAATGAGTGATAAGAGATACTTATTAGTATTTATTATATTATAATGCACAATAAAACTATAGAGGCATTTATATAGTGAGTATAAAATGAAATCCATGTGAAACACATTAGTGATACTAAAGTCCAGGATATCAAAGTGAACTATGTAGACAATCTTCTTGAAAACATGAGGCCTATATGGCACTGAATCTCTGAGATTGAACATGAATAGTGCATTGGAGATCTAATATCTATTTTTCTTTCCTTATATTGATAATGATAATTAAGGAGAGACATTATTCTATACACATAGATTTTCTCACATTGCTTCAAGACCTCACTAGACATAGATGATATCTTGAAACATTAGATATCTGTGGAATCATACAAATATTTCATATAGAGAGAAATTATTCCTCACTAGACTCTTTAATGGGTGATAATGTTATCTTTATCTAATATATATGAGATGGATATTGTTGAAATAAAATGACTTTAAATTTCTATAATAAATAAAATAATATTTTAGTACTTGATCTAGATTACAAAATCTGATACTAAATATTTATTAATTTGTTAATCTCACATTATTTTATCAAAACCTAAATTTCAACACCATTGGTTATATAAATATCTTGTTTCATGGATACTCTAGTAGAAATTATCCATATTTACCTTATTATAACCCAATTAAAGGCTTGTTCAATTACTCAATATTATTTTGGTGGACTAATATAATAGTCCCAAACCCTCTCCCCCAGAACTGATGTTAAAAACATATTTTTTACATTTTTAGATTTTATAATGATAAATGTGACCCAATTTAATCCATTATAAACATACAAAATAAAATTAAAATATTGTATCACTTACATACTTATGGACATTCTATGTTTAGAGTTTCATAGAATTAAGAAAAACTCATTCAGAACAATAATGATTTATTTCTCATCAAAAAGGTATTTTTCTAATGATTCTCAAATTTTATTATTTGATAAGAATACATAAAAATCTCCCATAAAATTATATACACATGATACTATTATAGGATAATATTATATAATAACATTCTTTAAACCTAAGGAAAATGGAAACATTAGATAGGGTGATCATAGATTCTCAGTAAGGATAAACATGAGAGATATCATTCATTAGAGAGAATAAGATTATCATAAGAGTATGATAATATAATCATGTGCATGTTATCAATATAAAATATTTATACATATAAAATCATAGTTTATAAACACTAAAATCAAGTCACATATAGAATCCTGATTAATAAGTGTGTCAAACTAGTAATCATTATACGAGGTTTATAACATTTTCATGTGGAATCATAAGAATAGAAAATCATAATCTTGTGAAAAGTATTTTTTAAAATCATGTAAATGCATAATTTTTGTGAACATAGCTTGATGAAACTATACTCACATGTCAAAATGTGAACATAACCATTCAAAGTCATTCCCATGTATAATATTATGAGCATAACTAGAATCAATCACATTCACACATCTAAATATGAACATAACTAGTCATAATCATGTATACTCTTATCATAATCATATCATGAGATATACATATCAAATTAACCAATTAATTTTAGGGTTATAACAAAACCAATAGTCACATAATCATAACCCATTCATATATATTATACAATGTTGTGAAATGTTTTTTCATTTTGTCACAGATTACCCCATGGAAAAGAAAAATCTATTTCATCAAGACTTCAACATCATAATTAGTAACCAAATAGAGATTTAATAAGATTTTTTACCATTATATCATGTCCCTAGTTGAAAATAAGGAACTTTAATGGATTTTCTTAAAAATAAAAATACTTTTAAAAGTCATTGAAATATTTCTTGAGAAATATAAACATTTTTATTTTGAAATCACATATTTAAAATCTAAATATTTACAGAATATCAGGGAAAATAATTTATTTGATAATAAACAGTGAATTTTTTTATGGAAATATTCAAATAAAAGATTATTCATAATGGTGGTAAAACCTATTTGTGTGGTATATGTTAAAAAAAAATTCTATTCACATCTTTGGGTAAACTACCTCACTCGGAAAACAACAAGAATAATCTTTTTAATTTTTTTTTATAGAAAGTAGAATGAATTTAATAAATCATTTTTAAAAGTAAAAAAAAACATGTACGATATTTTAAATAAAAAATGGACATGGAGGAAAATATTCCCAACTAAAGAGGAAATAAATTTGATTTTATTAAAAACAATGCTCAACCAATTTAAGTAAAAATGAGAGGAAAATGGTAAGATTAATTGAAAATTCTAGTAATAATCATAATATAAGAAAATATATTGGATTCAAAGGATAAGTATCATATAACTTTATTTAATGAAAATTTATCATAAATAATCCTGAAAATAAATGATACTATAACCTAATTCCCTTATAAATTTAGTAATCTATAAATAACAATTTCATAGAAGGAAGAATCATAGATGTTCTTCTAGATCCCCATGGTTTATTCAAAAATAAAAAAAATTAATTCATGGGTAGTATATACACCAAAAAAAGAAACAAATAGTTAATATGACACAAGTCCCATAGAAATAAAAGTGAGACGCGAAACCCATACATCAAGTCCTATCTTACTTCATACGCATCCCAAACTCCTATATCATAAATATATATTTATTATAAATATATTATAGAACCATATACAAAAATATATATATATTACTATATATCATTCCCTTCAAATTTCTAACTATATTTTTTTAATAAATTTTTATTAAAATCATTATTCATGTGAAAACTGTTCTGTTTCCCATGCATGTTTTGATTCAACGATTTCATTACATGCACTTTTTTTAGGGTTTAATAATATCTATAATCAAAATAATTTCATAACTATTATATATATTCATTATATACACTTTTATAACCATCCATATAATGTGGCGATGAAAAATGGATTACATCACTTTGTGGAGATTGTAGTTCGTACGTACACCCGAGTGATGTTTCCACATTTAGATGGACTAAAAGAAAGAAGGGTAAATAATATTTAACCTATAAAAAATAATAATTAAATCATAAATATAATATATATTCATTAAATTTATCCTTATTATGGTCTAAGTAATGTTTAAATAAATAACAAGCCACATCGGTTCGTGGAAGTGGCAGTCCATACGTACAAACAAATGATGTCATAATTTTACAAAGAATGGGAGGGTAAGAATGTAGATAAAATAGTATAATTACAGAAGAATAGTCATCTAATAAATTTCATATATAAATATTAAATACATAATAATAACCAACCATGAGAAACGGGGATGGGAAACGAAATATAATGGTTCGTAAGGTGGTTGTATTCACGTAGACACAAACGACGATTTTAATTCCCTTTGATGGAAAATTAGAAGCATAAGGTTAGGAAATTAACATAATAAAATATTCATAAAAGGGAGATAATAAATTTTTTCATTGTAATTATTATGATACAATTGAAGTCGGTATAAGAATAAGTTAATTGAAAACTCTCAGTTAAGATAGAAACCACCTCTTTCAACAACCTCCTTTGTCTTATACCTTAAGACTTCTAGGTTGGTATTTTGGTGAGACTAAAACCTAGATAAATCATGGATTAATGTTGGGAATTTATTTTTATTGTTCTTGGTGAAGCTACATGGATGATGAATTTTTATGAAGAGGAGAGGTGTGGTGTCATTTTTTAAGAGTAGAGAGAGGCACCCTATGAATTACTTAAAATATTTAATTAATATAAATGAGTTTCCATGTTAATATGGAAAAAAATATTTAGAATATAGGTTGAATATAATTATATATAATATCATAAAATAAAATTTAGATAATTTTAAATGATTTTTTAATCCAAATCTCTTAGTTTTGACCCCCATTAACCCTTTTAACGATTACTATAATAATAATTTTTTTTCAATTTAGGGGTTAAGAAAGTTACAATAGAAATAAAAGTGAACCATTAGTGGAAAATGGTCAATATAATAGAACACATCCCACTCAATTTTTGAAATATAATATTTTTATGAAATTCAAATCATTTAGTAAATATTATTTAATATAAAATTCCATTAAAGTCATTTTTGAGAAAATCCATATATTTAACATTAGAAAAATACATATAGTGCAATGTAACTTTAATATAAAATGTCAACACATTAATAAAAAATTATTTTTATCTAAATGTTTTTTGGGAAACTATAAATCACCCCAAAAATACCAATTTTATTATTTTTAAATTTGTTACCTTGATTTTTCTACTACTTGTAAAAGCACTGTGTCAGTGGTACATAATAATTTAAGGAAAATATTTCATTGAAAAAATTAAAATAAATTACCATCATAAAAAATTATTCAACTTAAAAATAAACATTTATAACTATTCAGAAATTTTTTATCCCTATAACAAAATATTATAGATATTTAAATAAAGAAGGATACATTTTGGAATTTTATTTCACTTAAATTAATATAAATGTTTTTATCAAAGAAAAATTGCACCAAAATTCAATATTTTCAAATATTTAAAGGGGTGGTCAAATTAAACTCATCCAATATATGAAAGATAAGTGTTAGTGTGATTTTAATCCTCTTCACATTATTTTGAACCACAGTTAACCTAATTATCCCTTTACTATGGCGATAAATCTTACCATGGTTACTATTTATTATGACAAAAAATAAAGTTGAACTGTTCCAAAATATTATGCATGATGATTCAAAATATTCAAAATATTTTATTAAATTAAATTCCTATCAGTTTTATAAATTATGTTTAAAATAAACTTATAAAATGCAATGAAAAAAGGTTTTCCTAAAAAATGCATTTTTAAGTAGAAAAATATTTTTATAAAAATATTAACTATAATGTGGATTATAATAAATTTAATTAGATTTTTTATCAAATTGAACTAATAAAATTTATAATCAATCTGAAATAAAATATTACTTTTTAAATACTTGAAATGAAAAGACTATTTTATATAAAATTGTTATTTTCACTATTCAATGGAAAATTAATCTTTTTAGAAAAATATCAATGTTTCATACTAAGATAATTTTGATATGATGAAACAATAAAGAAATATTTTTTATCAAATTAAATTTCTAAAATTTATTATTTTTTTATAAAATATATATCAAAACCACATTAACAGAAAAAATACCTGTTAGAACTTAAAATGATTTTAATCTATTTTTTATAAATTAATAATTATACGAGTGTAGAAAATTATATTGTTTTTAATTTTTTTTATTGTATAATTATATAACAATTAGACTTCAATATACCTAATCGAAATATATATACAATGACTATGTATCCAATGACCATATATATATATATATATCAATGTCATATTGAATTCCTGTATATTGACTTACATGATTTACTAAAATTTATTAATTTACTTCCCTCACATCATGTATATTATATTCCTAATTCATTTTATTTTTCCATAGTTTCAATTGGGGTCAAAATCTTCATAGAAAACTATGAGGATAAAGACTTTATGTTTTTGTATTATATATATATGTGTGCATTTACTCCACTTTAAACTTTCTTCATGTTGTTTCATATTGATGCCACATAATTTATTTGAGTATATATTTCATTGTAATATTTTATCTCTATAAAATAATCATAGTTCATTTTGGTTTGATGTTTCATTTTTCATAATCTACCAAAAAAATATTCTTTTAAAGGAGAAACACATATTGAAATATCAAGGAGTTACATTCTCCCCCTCTTATAAAAATTTCATCCTCAAAATTTGAATTTGTTCTCTACAAAATGAATTTATAATAGTAATAAAATATTACATATATTTTATTATGAAATTTATTTTTTAGGTCAAGATCAGGAAACATATTATTTAATATTAGAAATTACCTCTATAAGAATAATACTTTTAGATGAGTTTCTAAATGTATACCTTGATTATCAGGTGATATTTTATGAATAAGAATCAATAAACTTGAGAAATTATCTTACCATCAAGATAGATATTTTAAGAAAATATACATAAATGATTTATTTACACTACCTAACTATAATTCTATCCTTCATTTATGTTTTAATCACTCTCCACTTCAATATTAACTCTTACTCTAAGCAATGAATATTCGAGATGAAGTTTTCAGGCATGAGTCACTAAATTCAACTTGTAATTAACTATAAAATTGACTGAATGATGAAAATTTATTCCTCTTGTATAAAACTAAAATGGTTACCAAAATATAAGACAATACCAAAAATTAATAAACCTTCAGCCAACGAGCTTGTACTTGAGTGGTAGAGGCTCCTGATTGGCATCCAAGAGACCCATGATCAAATCCTAGTGAGGGTGAATTTCAGGGCACTGTAGCAGAACTATAGCAGTTACTATAGTGGGTATTGTAGTAGTCAGCACTATTCACTTGATTTGGGCCTTCGGTCCGCTGGTTTTGGCCTACAGGTCTTAGGGCCTTTAGGCCACCAAAGGCCTTTGGGTTCTAGGGCCTTCGGGACACCAATGGCCTTTGGCAACGGGGCTTTCAGGCCACAGAAAAGACCAAGGCACCGGAAGACCACACAGGAGAAGGCCTAGATGAGGATTTAGAGTAAAAATAGAAACCACAAGAGCTGTTCTAACTGGATTAGAGGAATGAGAGGATATGGAAACTCCCATCGGGATGAGGCACCATGCAGCTTTTCATGGGGCTATTTTAGCCAATCCACCATGCGAGGTGTGGATCTAGGAACCTTTAAGATTTAGATATTGGGGAGGGGATGTTTCATGTGTGTTGAGTCTTTTGACTTTAAGGGAATGTATTGGGCTGTGTATGAGCCTTATTCCTTGGGATTATAAGTCATGTTAGGGTTCCCCTTCAACCCTTAAAAGTCGTATTATCAAAATTAAATAAATAAAAGAAGGACTTCGGGCCATTCAGGTTAATAAACCTTTATATGAAGAAATAATACATTTAACTACGAAATTTCCACAATAAAAACAAAGGTTCAACATATATTATTCCATAAATACATACCCCTATATCCCAATTAACCTCAATATTAAATATTTTTTTAACCTCAAATGTTTCCAAAAACATTTCAAAATACATCCATAATAAGGTAATATATTTATTCCAAAATAATCCTTTATGTTAAACGTAAGGGTTATATATACTAAAACTAATAAAACATCACTCCAAATATCACTAATCACATTAAAATCCAATATCATAAAGTCAAAAAGGGGTGTATATTCCTTTAAAATCATGATCACCCTTAAAATTATAAACCCATGCTGGTATTTATAACTCTTATTCTAACCTCACAATAAAACTTAATAATCTAAAAAAGTTATCTAAACCCTCCTATGATACCAACTATAATAACCTCACCCCCACACTCACAAATCCAGTAATAAAAAATAATATATATGTTTCATAATTTGATACCAATGACCATGACTCAATTATATCCATCTAAAAAATATGAAATCAAATGAAAATTTTGGATCACTTAGACACAGAAGGATCTTTTAGGTTTACAGTTTTAGATAATTTGGAAAAAATTCTTACATAACAATACCCATGTATTTCTCTTAAAATGTTTAATTTTCAAATTATAACAACATTTTATTACTCTATAAGAAGACCTAAATATCTCTTAAAAAATATCTAAATATTATTCCCTTCTAGACCATTATTACATTATATCATCATTTATAACCTGAGGAAAATGGAAACATAAGATATGGTGATATCAGACACTTAATAAGGGAAAACATGGGAGATCTTAATAAAAAGAGAGCATAAGATAATCATAAGGGTATGATAACATAATCAAGTAAATGTTCTCAATATAAAATATTCATACATAAAAAATATTTGATCATAGACTTTAAAATAAAGACATGTCCAAAAGAATGATTAATATTGGTGTTATAATATTAATCATTAATCAAGTGTCAAAACATAGGCATGTTGCATCATAATCACAGGAAATCAAAATATTTTGGAAATAACTATTTAAAATCATTTTTATACATAATTTTTTGAGAATAACTATAATTAATTATACCTACACATCAAAATGTGACCATATCCATTCAATATAATTCTTATGTATTTTCTTGTTAGTATAATAAGAAGAAATCATACCTACACATCAAAATGAGAGAACATATATTTTAGATCATGTCCATGATTATCATCACCAACTCATGATATCCATATAACATTACCCAATAGTTTTTGTGTTCTAAAAAACCAAAACATTATATAATTATAATCCATTCATATATATGCCACATGGATATGAAAACACTTATTATTTGATCAAAGCTTAACCCATGAAAAAGAAAAATGGGCTTAATCAAGATTTCAACATCATAATCAATAGCCAAACATAGAAACACTAACTATAGTATCATTGTATCATGTTCCTAGTGATGCATAAGTAACATCAATAGATGTTTTCATAGATGAAAATACCTTTTAAATAACATGAGAATATTTCTAGAGGAAAATACCATTTTCATTTTGAAATCAATTATTTAAAATATAAAAGCTTCAAAAATATTAATGAAAAAAACATTCTTTGAGAATAATCATGAAAAAATTTAAATATTACTTCAAATTAAAAAGTGTTCAGGTTGGTTAGAAAATCCATTGATGTGGTATACATTAAAATAAATATTTCATTCACACCTTTGGTAAAAAGCAACTCATTTGGAAAATGAAAATAATATTATTTATAAATATTTTTATTGAAAGATAAATTTTGTTAAAATTTCTCTAATAGTAAAAATATTCATTAAATAATTTTATTTAAAATATCTTCATAAAAGAAAATATTTTTTAACAATGAATAAATAAAGTTAGTTTTTGTTAAAAATATTTTTCTTAGTAAATTTAAGTTCCAAAGCGAGGAAAATGGTACTATTACCTGAAAATTAATAAAATAAATAGTGGATGGAAAAAAATTAAGGTAAAAAATAATTCACATACTAAAAACAATAATTATACCACAAATATAATGTATATTAATTAAATATTACTTTATCATTAGTTATGTAAAGTGTAAATGAAAAACAAAGTCACATCACTTTGTGGAGGTGGTAGTATCTATATACACATGAAAGATGTTATCGACTTCCAAAAGATGGGAAGGTAAGAAGGTAGATAAAATATTAAAATCACATAAGAATAAATATTTCATAAGTATCATATATAAACATTAAATACATAATAATAACCAACTATTAAATGTGTTTATGAGAAAAAAATACATCAGTTCGTGAGACGTTTGTCCACACGTATGCACGAATAATGTTTTCTTTTTTCCATTTGATAGAAAATGATATGAATAAGGTTTTTTTAGTGACATAATAATATCCCATTATGTTATAGATAATGATTTTAAAATATTGTAATTATTAGCATAGAATTGAAAGAGGTATAAAAATAAGTAAATTTTAAAATCTAGGTTAATACAATTACATCCTCTTTGAAGAACCTCCTTTCGATTATATCTTAGGACTTATAGGTTGATATATTTTGATGACTAGGAAATGTAGGAAGTGTGGAGTAATTTTTATAATTTATTTGTTCAAATATTGGTTGAGATATATGGATCATGAAGTGTGAGTATGAGAGTATGGGTGGAATTCTTATATAAGATAAGAGAGGGTGACCCTAGGAATTACTTAAAGTATTAAATTAATATAAATTAATATTCATGTTCAAGTTGAACAATATTGATATATTTTTAAAATAGGGTGTATATAAGTATAAATAATCTCATTAAATAAAATTTAAATAGGTTTAGGTGATGTTTAACCCTTATCTCTTAGTTTTAACCTCCCATTAACCCTTTTATTGGTTACCACAATAACACTATTTTTTACTCTTTAGGGGTCAATAAAGATACAATAAAAGGATAATTGAGCATTAAGTGGAAAATGGTGGATATTATAGACCATATAACATTTAATTGGATAAATAAAATATTTTTAAATATTTTAAATTATTTAATTAAATATTATTTAATATAAAACATCATTAGTCATTTTCAAGACTATTCACATATTTGACTTTAAGAAAATATCAAGAAAAGAATGCAACTCAAAATGTAAATTTTTTACAAATTACTAATACATTATATTTATCTAAAACATTCATGCGAAACTATAAATATGCCAAAAAAACACTAGTTTTATCATTTTTAAATTCATTTACTTTATTTTTCTACTGCTTGTACAAGCATTGTGTCGGCATTGCATAAGTTTTTAAGATAATTATTTTATTACTAAAAAGTTAAAATAAATTAACATCTTCAAAAAATATTAATATTAAATAAAAACTTTTATAATAACTTCTAACTTGTTTTTATTCTATTCAGAAAATATTATAGATATTAAAAGTGAGAAACTGACATTTTGGAATTTTCTTTTACTGAAAATAACATAAAGGTATTTATCAAAGAAAAATGGAACCAAAATACAATATTTTAAACTATTTGATTGTTATGGTCTAATTAAACTCATAAAATTGATAAAATAAAGTTTTGTGTTGATTTTAAATCCTTTTCAAGTTAATTTTAACCCTAGTTAACCCAGTTTATCCTTTACTATAGTGATAAATTTCACCATGGTTTCTATTCACTTTTACCAAAAAATAAAGTTAACCAATTTAAAAAATTTTCATATTATAATTACAAATATATAATCCATTTTATGAAATTAAAATCCTACAATTTTAAGAAATAACTTATAATAAAAACCTTAAAATGTGATTAAAAATAATTTTCCTAAAAAATGCATTTTTAGTATGAAAATGTTTGTATACAAAAATTAAGCATTGATTATAATGAAATTAATTGAATTATTTTCAATCATATTTAATTAATTAAATTTTAAAATCAGTCCCAAAACTTTTTTACTTTTAAGTACTTGAAATGAAATGACAATTTCCTATAGTGTTTATATTTTTCATTATTCACTGAAAAACTATCTTTTTAGAAAAATATGAAAATTTTATCCTAAGATAATTTTGATATGATGCAACCAAAAATAAAACAATTTTAATCAAATTCAATTTATAAAATTTGTAGATTTATTTTTTTTCTAAAATATTTAACTAAATTCATTTTTTATAGAAAAAAGACCTTTCAAAACTTTAAGTGTTCTTAATGAATTTCATATAAATTAATAATTATATGAGTCGTACGAATTATACTATTTTTAATTTATTATCAAAAAACTATATAACAATTGTACTTAAATGTAAATATTATATATATATATATAGTAACTATGTGTCCAACAACCACATATATAATAGTCATTTTACATTCTTATAAATAACCTTATATTGTTTATAAATATTTATTAATTTACCTCTTTCTCATCATGTATATTATATATGTAATTATTTTCCTTGTTTCCATAGTTTCAATTTGTTTAAAAATATTCATCTAGTACCATGCAGATAAAGATTTTATGTTTGTGGTATTTATATATATATGCAAATTTACTCCACTTATACTTTCCCTCATGTTGTTTCATATTGAAACCTGATAATGTATTTGTGTTATTTTATTATAATATTTTATATCAATAGAATAATTATGATCCATTTTAGCTTGATGATGTATGTGTCATAATCTATCAAATAAAATATTCATTTATAGGGGAGATACATATTGAAATATCAGGGTGTTACAACCAGTCTTTACCAAATAAATTAACTCATAATACCTAGATCCATTGAGTGGAATCCCTGGTCTGGTTATCCTAGACTTGGATTTATTCAAATATTTCATCCAAAATTACACCAAGTATAGTAAAGTATACTTCCCTTTATTTGGATATGGTTAAGTCAACCTAATTTGTTTTATAACTTCTCGTTAAATGGATGTTTCCTAGATTGGACTGGATTAAACTTTATGATCTAGTGGTTCCATTCTAAATATATTAATGAAATTATTTACCCACATAATATTTTAATTGAGATGCTTTTTAACATTATGTATAATTTTTCAATTTTATATTACTCTATGCTTGTTAATATCAAGTGGATTTTACTTAAGTGATTAACCGTAGTCTAGATTTTTTTCACACAATCCATTTTATTTTAATTCGATCTTACATTATTTTTAATTCATTTTAAGTGATTGAAATTATGAATTTGTAACTAAATAATCATGAATATGATAAAAATAAAATAGCAAAATGGTATGATTTTTTAAATTTTTGGTTTATCCAGTAAATGATAAACCAACCCTTAACCCTAAATAAAATGTAACATCCTCCCCTCACCCATTGGCTTTGGAAGAGGTGGTAGGTGCTACTAGCCTTAGGTGAAATCCCCAAGACAACAAAGGATAGAAATAAATTCAAAGGGATTCATATATAGTTGGGACATGATTTTACCATTGAAGATAGAAAACCAAAACCATATAACCATAAAAACAAACCTCTAAATAATGCATGAGTAAAAAGTACAACTCGAACAAAACCAAACCAAACTATTGTCCATATCAGAGTATAAGAGGAAACAAAAATAAAATATCCATGAAAAAAAGACAAAAAAACACTAAATATACCAAAAAAATAAAAACAATAACTCCCAACTATCTCCAGGATCCAAAATGACAAGCCATACCCATAGTATTAAGAAAAATCACTAATAAACTACGATACCTTGATTTTACTTGTGACCCAGTATATGTCATCTAGAAATGCACAACATTACCCCAGTAGAAGATGAATCTAAACATAGTAAGATTTACCCAATGACTTTCTAACTCATGACACTAGGATAAAACTTATTAGAAAATTTAAATAAATCTATTTATAATGACATAAAATAGTTTATATCTAATTCCAAAAAAACTCCACAGAATGAAATAACACATCCCTTTGAAACATTACTAATTACAATTGGAGCACCTAATCCATAACTCCACACTTAAAAATATTAACACATTAACACATAAATTCCTTGGTGAAAGTTTCATACTCATGGGAGGTCTCCTGTCTATCCATAAAGTTTTCACAAGGTGATAAATTCCATGTTCTATTACACATTTTGCATTGAGCACCAAGTATTTTTTAAACAAGGATTTGTGAAATGCAACATGAACACATTACAGAATGTATGCCAAAACCCATGACAAAAAATTTCTCATATAACTTCTCTTTATTTAAAAAATTTAAACAACCATTTTTTATGTATGAAAACAAATACTTAATTTTAAAATCATCATTTTAACATTTTCACTGAAGAATATTTTCCACAAAACAATCCAATTTCCATGAATTCTCAATACCAAAAACTACAGTGGTTTTTATCAACAATCACACATGAATTTCAAAATTATTTATAGAAAAAAAATTATTTCAAGCTAATCCTTAATGTTTTAATGAAGTATAGTCGAGAGAGAATCCATATACCTAAAAAACATTAGGGGAAATGAATAAAAATGCTTAAAAATTCAAGATCTAGTTCATAAATACATTCTATTCATTATATACAACAAAAATTCCTAAAAAATATCCAAAACACATAGATCTATCCATAACATAATAGATCTATAATTATAAGAGAGATAATAACCTTGGATCTAAGAAGAACATCCAAGAATGAAGACTTGTCAGTGAATCTAGATCTCTAATGGCTTTGAAACACCTAAAAATTTCTCTTAGATAAAAGGTAAAGGTATATCACAACTTGGGAGAAAACGTAATTTGTGTTATGGGAGTATTAAGGGAAAATTGTGTGCTTAAGGAGCTAAATTAAATTAGAACCAAAAATTCAGAGGGATGGATATACACTGCACAATTTGGAAGACCGTGCACCAACCATACAGTTTCAAGAATCTTAGGACCAAACCATGAAAATTTGGATCAAAAGGTTAGAAAAACCATGTTGTAACCATGCATGAGTGATTGTTGTAAGATACCCCCTTCATGGTTGGATCACAAAGTCAGACAAACCATGTGTTAAACATGAATTTTCCCAATATTTCAAAGTGTATAGTTTCTCCTGGGCATCTTCATAGTTTTTTAAAACCATGTACCTATCATAAAACTTCCTAGTGACCACTATTTTCACTTTAATAGTTTTCTAGTGGTGTTTCAAGGTTTCTACTAACGTTTTTCAAATCATGCGCCTCCAAAAAATCCTCCCAAGAATGCCAAAACACTTCTGAACACCCCAAAACATAACCCAATCATTATATATACTTAAAATATATATATAAAGGGTTAGGAACCATAAATAAGGGTGCTATATTCTCCCCACCATTATTATTTTCCGTCCAAAAAATAGAAAATAAGATTTTTCTTGGAGGATTTTGAACCATTTCTACAATATTTCTTTTTCACGCTCCCATGTTTCCTCCTTAATCGAACCGTGTTTCTATAAAACCCACACCAGACTGATGCATTTCCCAAAACATAATTTTTCTTTCCTATCTATAATCTATACTAGAAAATGTACCAACATAGCATTAATCCCTAGGTTTACATGGTCATATAAAATCACAAGGTTATGATTAGGTTGATACTTATTCAATTAGGACATGTGAGACACATTACACACTAAATTGAACCTTGGAGGCAGATAAAACTGATATTACACTTGAACAACTCTTTTTAGTATCTCAAAATGGCCTATATATTTTGGATATTACTTTCCATTCTTAACAAAATGATGATGGACAAGACATGGAGAGATTCTCAAGAATACATGATCACTCATCTCAAATCAAAAAAAAACTTCAAAGATGACCCCATAAGATTTATGATGATTATGATCCATCTCTACTCTTTTCCTAATCAACTAAATATTCTACATTGTCTCCTGTATAAGGCTTTATCCAAAAAGTTATTTCTCGCTTTTTTCTACCCAAAAAAGTGGATACAACAAGGCTGCTCAAACAATTATTCAAAAGGACCCATATTTATCGAGGCTTGATAATTCTCACTATATGTGAAATCAAGTAATGGTATTTTATCCTCCCTTGATCTACCAAAATTAATTACACAATCCCTAATCACATACTCCAATGTTTAGATTGTCCTCTAAGATTGTCCATCCATTTGAGGGTGATACACCATGCTCATAGTCAACTGAGTCCCAAGAGATTTCTATAAGGGATTGAAAAAATAAGAGATAAAACTATGGTCTTAGTCAAATAAAATTGATAATATAGTACCTTTCCTATTTAGAACTTCTTATACATAAATTTGGACATGTTCTCTACCATATGAGATTCATTAATAGGGATAAAATGAGCTGACTTCATGAGATTATCCACAATTACCCATACAAAATATTTTTTTCTAACAATTCTTGGAAAACTTGTCACAAAACCCCTAGCTATCTAATCCCATTTCCACATAGGAATAGGCAAAGAATACAAAAATGCCTACTGGTCATTTGTGTTCCTCCTTTACTGACTGATAGGTAAGGTATCACACAAATGATCTGCCACTTCCCTTTTCATGCCAATCCACCAAAATTATTCTTTCATCACTCTATACATCCATTGAATTCCAAGATGAAAAAACAATTTTGAATGCTGGTAGGATTTAAGAATATTTTCCTAACAAAACAGTAGTACCATAATCCAATATCTAAACTGAAAAACCAAAATCTCATCCAGGCTTTGGCTCTAAATGGTCTCCCCACCATTGATTTGCGACCTATTTGTAACACATTTAGAATAAGATCTATGAGCCTTGATAAATTTATCAACAAAATCAAGAAACATTTAAATTGGGAAGAAAACAAATATATCACCATGGTCAGTACAATCTAGGTGCATGTCTTCTATGACTAACATGATATACAACTAATCTGAAGCTTCTTTAGTCAAATGATTATTTGAATTTCCACTTAATGAACCTACCATTGAATTCCATTTACCTAGTGTTTACATCAATTATAAGTTGAACATTTGAAGGTATTACATCCATATTAGTTTCCTTATAGATTCAAATCTCATTGTGAGAATTTTTTTCAAGATATTATTGTTCATAAACACTATGAATTTATCACAAAAAAGATAATGATGCCAATTATTCAAGGCATGGACAACAACAACCAATTCTATATCATGTGTTGGGTATATATTCACATGAAACCATAACTACCATGAACCATAAGCAACAACATTATATCCTTTCATGAGAACACATCCCAAAACCATTCACAAAGCATTATAATAGACTACATTGCCCTATCTAAATTCTGAAAACATAAGAATACATGATGATGTAAGTATAGATATAAGCTCTTGAAAGGATTTTTGACATTACTCATTCCACTAGAAATGAACGTCATTACTCTTTAAATCCAACGTCTGTGATTCCAAATAAGAAATATCGTACAAAACTTGTATGAAGTACCATTCCAGACTAATGAAGCTATGTATCTCAAAGAGATTCTTCAGTTGTTTCCAAAAGATAACTTATTATATCATCTAAGGATCTAAAAACATGTTTTTTAGAAATAAAATGTCCAAGGAAACATACCTCTTGTATCTAGAAATCACACTTTGATAACTTGGAATATAGGCGATGCTCCCGTAAGAAACCCAACACTATAACCAAGTGTTTCTCATGATCCTTCTTTTCCCTAAAATATACCAGTATATCATCCACAAACACCATAAAAAATGAAGCTAGATACTTTTTATATATCCAATTTATCAATTCAAAAAATGTATATGGTTCATTTGTAATACCAAAAGGCATAACAATGAACTCATAATGGCTATATCTTCATTTGAAAGATGTCTTTAAAATATCCAACTTCTGAAACCGTAGTTTGTGGTATCCTAAATGTAACTCAATATAAAAGAACCAATGATATTCCCTCAATTGATCACACATATAATCAAATCATGTAATTGGACACAAATTATTTATTGTAACTCGGTTATGTTTATGATAATATCCACGAAGTGTAATATATACATATGATTTATTTACAAAATGGATCAGTGCTTCCCAAGGAGACATTCTCAGTCAGATAAAACCATTACTTTCTAAATTTTTCATGCGATCCTTGAATTCTCTCAATTATTTTGGTTCCATATAATAATAATTAAGTGAGATAAAAAATTTCCCTAGTAGAAGATCAATGATAAAATATACTTCTCTTTTGGGTGGAAACCCCTAGAATTTTTTTGAGAAACAAATCAAGGAACTGGTTTACTATGGTTGAAAAATATTTATTTTTAATCTCATATAATAATTATAAAGAAAAAATTGTCAACTAGTAAGTATAGTTCTAACCATCAATACCAAAGGTCCTACTCTTCTTGAATATACTACCCAATCTCATTTAAAGATATGTCTAACACCATCAGAATATTAAAACCCACCTTTTTTGTATAAAAATCAATAGGGGTTACAAATTACATAATCCAATATATTCCCATAATAAAGTTATATATATCCATATCTATAATAAGAAAATACGATACCAACTCCATCCCATCGATTATTATTGAAAAAACAACACATTTCAAATCTCTAGACTCTTATAGTCCTAAAGGTGTTTAGAGTTTCAAAATAGAAGTCTTAATATTAATATATAAACCCATAATAACAATAAAATGAGAGGAAATAAACTAATGGTACACAAACATATAAAACAAATATTTCATAAGTGTAATATTCAAAAGAATTATACCCCTAACCATCAAAGGTCATGATTGATCATCCATGATCACTTTATTAAGACCATATAATTGATTTTTGAGTACATTTTTAACTTTTTTACCCCTTTGAGATTGCATATTTTGATGATTCATGGTATTTCTAGAGTCACCATGGTTCTCTTCATTCCGTTGACAGGGGAAATTATGCTACACTCATCCCATCAAATAATATGATGCCTAAGAATCATGTGATGTGTCCATAACACTCGACCATAGATCACTATGATAATATCACTAAAGATTTTTCATCTTGTTCTAGTTGGTACAATTTCTAAGTGGTTCCATATAATCTCACTTTATATGATTGAAAGAACCACATTGAAAATATCATGACTTACTTTTTTATTAAGGAGGAATATTTACTAATCCCATAGTCTAATTCTAAGAGATATCACCCCATTGGGAATATGTGTCCCTCCCCCGCTTGTTTACAATATTATAGTTCCCACCCATTACCATATTAATAAACATGATTACCCCAATCATATTTCTTGAAATGTATGTTTTTGATATCATATATATTTTGACCATATTTTTATAATATGTTATATAGAGCACATAAATCTTTGAGTGAATTTATGGTTTCAACACTGACTGAAAAAAGTGTGAATTCAAGGATGAAATTGAAGAAACTTCTGATGAAAAGCAGACAAAATTCATAAATTTCAATGCATAATATGATTTCAAGATATTATCAGACTTAAAACTAAATAAATCCATTATTCTATAAATTTGTAACATGTGATGATATAATAGTTTGTTGAATAATTCTTCAAAATCCACACATGTCATACCTTGGTAAAATTTAGCTAGAAATTCTAAATCCCACCACCAGTGAGTTAGATCATTCACCATGTACATTTCTAACATCACTTTCAAATCCACTTGTGTTCCAAAGAAATTTAATATTAGATTATTCCTATTTAGCTCCACTTTTGATTTTTTGGCTCTAAATCACCTCAAAAGATGTGTGGATTCTACTTTTAGTACTGAATCGAATGATCCACTCATCTAGGTTCACCCTTTCTATTCAATCTATACATTTTCAGAAATGTATGGAAAACAATTTGGACCAACTATTGGTTCTCCTATGGCTTATGTGCAACTACATTCTCAATATCCACTTCTGGTTGTTTTTCATGGATCCTTCTCATTGCCATTTGCTATAAAAAATCCATTAAGTCTCACACTCTAGTAACTAAAGGCTTATCTATTTGTGATGACCAAATTTAAAAAAAAACACCACATAGCTTCCTATAATCATGTTTTTCATGATAAAATAGTTTAACCACTTTTAAAATAACACCATAAATTATTTTCAAAATATCATATTTTTTAAGAATATTTAACACTTTTGGGAAAGAAGAACCTTAAATATTACCATATCTATAAATCATTAACTCACTAATGTATAATGTAGTCCTAGTGGGAAGCCATACTATAAATTCATGTCTGGAAACACTCATCTTCTAATACCATGGTGATGAAGTGACATTCACCTAGAAGTTTCTTAAAACACTCATGTATCAAAACTCCTTGGTAACATGAAGTTCAGAATAAAGAGGTTAGCTATGCCTTTTTATGCTCTACATTTTAATTTTTGATAATCATACCCTGTTCTACCATCCCAAGAGACAAACTGAAACCACTTTCAAATCTAGCACTAAACACAAATGATAATTATGGATTGAATAAACTGATACCATTTATAGAATCTCGCTCCTCACCAATTAGCTTGGGAAGATCTAATGTGTGTTACTGGCATTAGAAGACAACCCCAAGATACAAAAGGCTAAAAATAAATGAAAAGGGATTCATATATTGTTAAGGATTATTTTCCAATTGAATATAAAAAAATATAACAATAACAACCAAACCTCTATATGATACATGAGTACAAAGTACAAGACAAACATGACCAGACCAAACCAACAACCATATTGGAGTAAAATCAGAAAAAAGTAAAACTAAAGACAATAAAACCATAAAAATACAATAGACATAAAAATAGAAACTCCAAACCTGGTCCAAGCTCCAACACAACATGCTATGCCCATGGTATTAAGAATCATCACTAATCAACTAATATACCTTGCCTTTACTGATGATCGATAGATTATATCTATAAATGCACAATAGTTCCCAAGTAGGGGGCGAGTCTACACTTCATAGGATTTATCCAAGGACTTCCCAACTCATGGAACTAAGAAAAAATTATAAGAATATATATATAAATAATTTTAATACAACTTAATAAAATTTAAATCAAATCCAATTTTTTTCCATTATAAATCAATAAAACAAGCCTTTAAAACAATACTTATTCCAGCTGGCATACCAAGTCCATAAATCCACACATCCACCCATCAACACATCTACACATGTATACCCATGTCATAATTATATACTCATGACCAGTCTCTATTAAATCTAACAAGTTGTCACAAGTTATTAAATCACATGTGTCATTACACCATTGGTATTGATAACCAAGTCTTATTTCAACAAGGCACTATAAAATGCAACATGATCAAAAAAAAATGTACGAAAAAAACAATCCAAACCATTTACCATAAAAAATATATTTATTTAAAACATTTCAGAAACCACTTTCCATGAATCAAAACAAATCCATAATTTTAAAATCAATATTTTAATATTATCATCGAATAATATTTTCAACAAAAACATCTGATTTCCATGTTTTCCCAAAACCAACACTAATGATGTATACATCAATAATCACACATGAATTTTAAAATAATTTCAATAATTTTTTTTATTTCAAGCTAAACCTTCATGCTCTTATCATGTGGAGTCAATATAGAATCCACCTACCTCACAAACATTGGAGAAATCGAAGAAATGCTCTTAAAACCACTAGATTTGGTCACCGACTACATTATTTTTATTAGATCCAATATAAATTCATCAAAAAAATCCCCAAAAATAGATATATCCATAATATAATAAATCTATTATTTTGAGATAGATAAGAACCTTGGATCTATGAAGAAAAAAATAATAACATAGACTTACTGGAGAATATGGATCTTTAACAACTTTGAACTTCCTAAAACGTTCTACCAGATTGAAGGGAGATGTCTTTAATTCCTTGAGAAAAAAATAGTTCGTGTTGTGATAGAATCAGGGGGAAACTACTTATTAATAATATAAATCAAATTATAACCACAATTTTTAGTGGGTTTACTTTACAATGCATAGCTATGCTACACGGATTGGAAAACCACATACCTACCATGTGGTTGATACTATCCCAATCCAACACCTTGAATGGTTGTCTCAAATGGTTAGAAAAACCGTGGATCAACCATGCATGTGCTACTATCTAAATCCATAACTTGTATGATTGAATTTCATGGTTATCTAAATTGTGCACCAACCATGCATTTCCCCACTACTTCAAAGTGCATAGTTTCTCTTGGGAATCAGCATGGTTTGAAAAAACTGTGCACCAACTATGTGTCAGCCTAGTGACTATTGGATTTCTCTATGTTGCTTATTATATCTATTGTAGATTTTACACTCCATGATTCTTATTTATGATCATTTGAAAGAAGTGGGTATCACTCTCTATTTTATATGTGATTTATTTCATCAACATAGGGAGGACATTAACCAAGTCTTTTTGAGTTGTGCCACTACTTCTTCATTATAGGACTTCACTCTCAGCATCTTTGATGTGCGTCTACCCTAGGTGGGTTCTATTTAGGTATTTTTTTGACTATTCCCTAACTAATATTTCAAATAATCTATTAAATTTGTTTCATCTGTCTTATTTTGAACTCACACACTCCATTTAGAGGAGTTAGAAGGATGATATTCACGAATGCATCACTTTTAAAATTCGTGTTGTATGCCTCCAGATTACCACGACAGTGAAATATGTAAGTACTTGCATTATTTCTTCAAACGTGTGGCACTCTTGAAATTTCTTGGATTAATACATTCATGTTTTAGATTAAATGAAATTCGGAATGGGCATCTAGACTTGATACAATATCTTCATTATTTGAGGTGGTATTTAGAGATCATAATGATAAAATTGTAGGGTCTCTATGGATATTAGGGTATTTCAACATCCTTAGAGGTAGAAATGTATAGACTTATAAATTTAGTTGATATGGATAAAAAATAGGTTGGAATAAGGTTTGGTTTGAATATGATTCTAGAATTCTTATAAAAGAATTAAGAAATGGTCAAATGTATCTTCCATGGAAACTCACTAACTAAGGAATTAGATGTATAAAGATCCTCTCAATAATATGTTTCTTCATCACATATGTTTTCCATGAATCCAATCATTTAACTGATAGAGTTTCAAACAAAGGGTTAGATAATGATGCCAATGTTTTTGCTGATTATTTTCATAATGATCTCATGCCCCTCATTGAAATGAATTACTGTAAAATACAATATTTTTGACTATTTTTTATATTTTTAATAATAAATGAGTCTTTCCATTTTTGATGATTTCTCACCTTTTTATTATATATTTTTAAAATAAATAAATAAAGGGTCAATTACCTGAAACTAGGGGTTCTTTAGAAAAAACTCCTAGAACCATGCCTAGGTTCGAGTTACAAAATTCCACCTTTATGCCATATATTATCTCAACTCTATTTTTGAAATTCATCCTCTCACCCAGGAGCTCCATCCTTTTTTTTTATTTTACTCACATACATGTGTGGGGAACTAATGGAATTTTTCATGGGTTTTATATATAAGAAACGATTAATGTGTATAAACTACATAATATAAAGTCATGAATGACACAAAAACCATCATTTTAATTTAATAATAATAAATTAAAAGAAACCAACCACATACACAAGTCAGTTTTATCCCATGTTCATCCATGCATGCAAAAAAATACACATTTAATAATCTAGCATTCATTTCACTCGATCTTAATTAAGATGAAATACACTCCTATTAATTAATTTCATTATTAATTAACCAATTAATTTATCTTAAATTTATATCTATAAAACCCTTGATATTAACAATAATAATAGTTTTAAAAAAATTAAAAAAATTAATTTTATTTAAAATTAACTAAGTATAATGTGTACACTTAGAAGAAACACAATTTCTACTCATCTAAACTATCTAGAAAGTATTTTGGTCTTATAATGTCTACTCATATGAAATATATCATAAATGTTTTTTCATGAAATTACATGGTGTGTAATGTTAATAAATCACACATGGACACATGTTAATTTATGTAGAGTGTAATGCTTTTAATACACACATAGTGTTTAGAGTATTATGAATTACATAATATATTTTTCAGAATATTATATAGAAATTAAATAAGAATTTAATATATATATATATATATATATATATAACCTATCACAAGGTTTTTATTGTAAATAAATTAAACATGGACATGTGATTATTAGGTTTAAATAGAATAATTAATTAATTTTACCTTCTGTATAAATAGATAGGATATAAGGCATGTACATTCCAGCTACCCAGCATGTATAATGCTTCAACATTTATCCATGAAACATTCTAATTTACTGGTAATATATGTAAAATATGAAAATTTATGAGTTACACAACATTTAAAATAGTTACAAATCATTTTAATTCTGTGTTAAATGGTTTTAAATCACACACACTGTGAAATAAATACACATTACGTCATTGAATTTTCATTTTCCATTGTGAAAATGCATGGTCTGTATGATGTGTAATTGAGTTAAATGGAATGTTGTCTGAAAAATATTGTTCCACTCTGCCTCAGTCAATATGGAGTGATTTAATGACACCATGTATGATTCAATGCAAAGAAGTCTAAATTAAATCCAAGGCTCATCATGGTTCACTGAACATGGGTACAAGGTGCGTACCTTTGGGCCATATGATGCGTAGTCCCATGTTATGAGACTAGAATTCTAAACAATTATAGATGAGTTATTCATATATTTCTTAACATGTTCTTTGTTTATATGGGTGATATTGAATAATAAGAATAAGAGATCACAAAATTTGGATTCAATGAATGAATTAATTGAATATTAAACTGGTATAAAGTGTGTATAATGATCAATGATTAATAAATAATTACAAATTATTATGTGAATTATTTGAAACCACTTTAAGTTTCCTAGACATAGAAGAAGTAGTAGTAACCACACCAAAATATTAAATACACAAACTTCTACATATTTATCCCCAGAACTAGACAAATAGATACCCCAAAATCCATGAGATTGAATCATAACATATAATTTATAATGAATATATATATATATATATATAAATTAATAATTACCTTGTGATGGAATTCATTCTTCGTTAAATATTTGGTAGATTAATTATGGGACACCATCATTTTGGTGAGAATATATAATGGTTGGATCCCACTAGCGATGATCCACACATACTCTAAGAACTTTTAAAAGTTTCCATAGAAATCACTAGATTCTAGTATGGAATACTCTAATGCTTGTATAGTTTAATATTGAGAGTGTTATAGGGGAATAACTCTATAGAAATTTGGAGGATTCTCTATAGAATTCATTGTGAGAAATTATTAGAATGAATAGGATGGGGTAAGAGTGTGACTCAAATAGGTATTTATAGACATAAGGATAAAGAATAAATAATTATACACATTTCCTTATCATTTTATTAAACTAGAGTGAACCCCATGTCTAAATATTATGATTATTATTATTATTTATTTGAAATGCACTTAATTTGAGGATAAATAAATATTATTTTTTTTAAAAATAAATCGACATTTATTCAAAAAAAATTTAATTTATAATTTCTCACTAGACCATTATCTCATACCATTATTCCTCAATAATATTTACTAAACCTTGAATAATTAATATTTATTTAAATAAATAAATGTCACTGTATTACTCACTATAACATTATATATATATATTATATGCACTAAAATAGAGAATAAATATTTATTAAATACTGAACACACATATATTCTCTTGAATAACTGGTGATTGGATATTTATTATTAACCCATTATGAATAATTATTAAACCATATATGAGAATAATATTTATTCAAAACTTTAAAGTCATAATGAATTTATTTATTGTTATTAATACACTTATTTTAAGGATCTTTAAAACTATTTATTAGTGGAATTAGGAAATACCACATAAATTTCAATGTTAGTGTCTAGAAACATTCCAAGACACCCATAGGGAAAGATGTTAATGTCAGAACTGAAGGATCCAAGCATTGTGGAAGCACATATGGTGGGTATTATATTAAATTTTATTTTAATATTTAGTTTTCTAAAACCCTAATATAGGATCTTGTACATTAAATTTATAATAATTTATTTAGAACGTGAAGAGAAAATTACCCTTCCTTAGGATACTTTCTTTTATGATGACAATGATCTTCTAAAAAACCCTTTCATATTACCTTTATTATATTTTAAGGATTCAAGTGTAGAATTACTCTAGTATTGATCCACACCTGATCCTTTAATCTTTATGAAATGTCAATTTATTTCCTAGTATTAGGACAATGAATTAATTGTCTTGTATTGTTTGTGTTGATCACATAGCCTTTGATCTTGAAGGAATCTCTCTTAAATTTCTTATTCTTGAGAGGGATAGAGAAAAATGACACCATGAGAGAAATAAATTATGTGAAATAATTATCTATATTTATTTTAAACCTACAAAATAGATGTAACCACATATTTATTGAATTAGGGTTTCAGGTAAAATATTATTTAATTTCATGTTGGACCTTAAATAAAATAATATTATTTATTAAACCCCATGCCAATAATAATAATAATAATTAATGGTTCACACTAGTTTTTGTAGTAACAAATATTATTTACCCATCTTGTAAATTAATATTTGTCACCTGGAATGGTTTTGGTCCATTTGAACTCCTTTAGAAACTATTGAACAACTAAATAAATATATTAAAATTTTTATTCATCAATAAATATTTTTTATTGATAAAATGTGAATAAAATTATTCCTCAGTCTTGAAATTAATTTTTATTACATTAATTAAATTCAAATATAATTTAGTCAAGATAAAGGGAAACACTTAGCATGTGACCATCTAAGATACTTTCTCATTTTCATTAGGAAGGATCGAACAATGTCCATGACTACTGTCTAGAAATGGGTCAAGGAACCCAATAGAAATAAATTAATGTATCAATGATGAAAACCACATATACATTCTCACTGTATAATATAATTCCTTAATATCAATATCTTATCAAGTAGGTTGCACATCCGTTTCATCAAATTATGTGCTCGAAACATCTTTCTTTGACTATCTAAAATACACATGTCATTTTACCATGTACATAGAATTTAATGTGAATATTCTATTTTAATTAAAGGGTTGATATATATACTTCCATAAATATTGAATTGACAAATACTTCCTTGACTTATCTATTAATAGCATGTCATTTGAGAAACAACCAATTCACCCTTCTTCACACCAACATATAGTGTTACAGTTTTGATTATTAAATATAAGTTCATGAGTCCTGACATGAATCCATGATAATATTAAAGTCTAAGGACCATTTATAACATTTTGAGTTCTTAAAAGGATACAATATGTTTGATAGCATACATAATACACCACATCAAACATAAACATTATTGTGTTACCTTATAACAAAGCTGTTAAAATAGAGGTAATGAACTATATTAATAGATTTATGAAAATGTTGATTACATATGTGTAATACCCTGAAATTCCATTATTTTTTAAATTAAATGGGATTTTTCGAGACTAGGCTCTGAGATGACACATAATTCTGAGGCCCAGAGTGGCCAGGACATATTTTTGAACTTTATTGAGGTTCATTAAATAATATTGTGAGCAGTTTTTTTCTAAATTTTAAACCGGTTCCCAGATCAAAAATTTAAGGGCACTGTTGAACTTAGAGTATTAAGATTCACCTAGAAGGGGTCTAACGTTAGCCGGTGTGGGCCAACCGTGGACGTTAGTTTTTGGCTGTAAATAAAATAATTAATGATTATCTTATTTTAATATCCTTGTAAATCCTAAATGACAACTCAGATTGGAAATCTGATAGTACTGTTGAGCTTTTGAGGGTGTATTCCCCTTAGGCAGAGCTTAACCTCGACTAATGCGGGTCGAGGGTAAAAAATAGTTTTGGAATTTTTTTAAGAAATTTTAAATGATGCGCATGCACATTTTTGGAAACTTCTATAAAGGTTACCAGATTCAAAATCTAAGGGCACCATTACGTCCAAAACGATGACATTACCTAAGAATGAACCTAACCTCAACCGATGCAGGTTGAGGGAAAATGTTAATTTTCAAAAATTTTAAGAAAAATAAAATAAGCTTTAAATGTTTATTTTATTCAAAAAATTGTTTCACTGCAACACAACGATGATTTAACTGTTTCATTACATAAATGAAAAAGTGTAACGAATCTTTAACTGAAGCAAAACAGAAATAATTTTTCATAAATGAAACAACGCAATGATGCGACGAATAATTGTAACAGAATCACTACGATGCATTTATCTTTTAATGATATAATGGGTTTAGAGGAAAAAATATATATATGGAATTCCTCTGATGAACGATGACGGAATCCTCTCCAATGAAGAATTCTGGCGAATTGGAAAGTGGTGAGAACACCTTTGAAGAATGGATCTGGGGTTAGAGATCGACGAATGCCAACGGCTTCAAATAGATCTTGAATCCCCATAGAAGTATCACCACTAGAAAAGAGCCTTCCCACTGATCAAAGTTTCTCCATGTAGGGTTTATTATTTTAATTATATCTTCCCCCATTCTTGGGTTTTAAATGACAACTGTGGATCTACCCATGAATAGGTTGACCCACAGTTCAATCATTCTTGTGGGATGATTCTGGTTTCTATTCCTACTCCTTCTAACGAGAGTAGATTAATGCCATTAATAATGATGTAGTAGGTTCTTTCCTTGATTTATAGTTTTATTTTCACCCCCCCTTGACACACATTATTCGCATTCTTCGCAGGTCGATGAACGGTTAGTTGTTGTGTAATGATGATGGAGGTGTGATGATGGAGGTGTGATGACGACAGTGAAGATTGAATATAGGTAGCATGAGAAATACCACCAATCGAGAGATTCTTAGTGGAAGGGATGAAAATGAAGATTTGAACCCCATGCGATGAAGAACAAGTCCCGAGGGATCCATAAATTTTTCTGGATTAGAAAATGGACCCTCGAAGTAAGTCTGGTGGCCTGCATAAGTTTCCAACAGTGTGCTGACACTAGAGGCGGCCTCCTTCCAGGCAGTGGGGGTGGCGGTGGCAGCCGCATTGCAGATGTCCACATGAAAGTGAACCACGATAGTGAGAATGACCCGCGACAAGCTGCAGGTTGTGTTGGAAATCTAGTTCATGTGAGCGGACTGGTTGACTGGGGAGGCGAAACCAACTAGCACCACGTGGTGCAAGAGAGATGTGGTAGAGCAATGTCTGGGTGGGATAAACTAGAATTCCTTAGGAGGCCTAGCGGGTGATGTTGGGCCGCGCCCAGCCTAGCGGGCCGGGCTGACAGCAGGCCAGACCCACAGCCCAGCGGGCCGAACCCAATGGACCAGACCCGCGGCCCAGTGGGATGAGCTCAGTGTGTCGAGCTAGGCCCAACCAGTCTAGGCCAAGTCCGATGGGCTAGGTAAGACCAGACCTAGACCCAGCCGACCCCCTTTTCTCTAAAACACATGTAACATTCAAACAAACAATCTGTTTGATGAGACGTTTGCGGCGTTGGGACCCTTGAAATAAGAATGTCCTTCTGGGATACACTTAGTTAGTTTTTGAAGAATTTTAAGGACTACCTATTCATTCTAAGAGTAGGGTCTCCCAGTACAAGCAGACTTTGGGTTGAACCGTGGTGGTTATTAGAAAAAAATGTTAGGATGATTACTCCCTTGACAACTCAGGACACATGTACTCCTTATCCCTCTACTTAAGAGGAGACGGGACTCCCCCCATCATGGGTGACAATTTTTTCCATTGATTTGTTTCCTCTAGGGGTGTTATTCCCCTATAGGATTAGTGTGTGGGTTCTTGGAGATGTTTGTGAAGAAAGCGTAAGTACTACCTTATTGGACCAAGGAGTGGGTTCTCTAAACTTGGAGTCGGTACTCCCTTTAAGTACTAGGGCATGGTTCCTCCTTACCTAAAACATATAGTGTCGGTAACTCCCCTACCGGGTAGGGTGAAAATGATCTATTCTATGAGTCGGTACTTACTATACGTTTTAGGGTGCAGTTCCTCCTTGCACATTGTTCCGATAGAGTTAATACTCCCCTGCCATGCCAAGGATCTGGCCTCTACACATAATGTGAATGATACCTAGGTAGGAGCTTGTGCTCCCTTGACAAATTGAGGTGTGGGACACTCCTTAAAGTAGCAAATAAGGTTTCACGGTATAGTCTGGAGCAGGGATCCCTCAACTCTATACAGTGGCGATGGTTGGAACTCTCTACTTGGGTTTCCTTATTCTTGTGTTAGACGCAAGACTATGATGACTAGACCTCTAGTGTCTGGAACTAGAGTTGGACCATGTAGAATTTTCCTGATGGGTAGTATCTCTCGGAAGAGTTCCACCTATGATAGTTGAACTCATGGGATGTGATCTCCTAGTTATTTTGTGGTAACTTGAGCCTTTAGTGAAAATCCTAATGCTGGCTACGAGGTTGGGACCACATGTTTCTCAGTAGCTGAGATGAGTATATCTATATGTTCTTGGCATATATAATGGAATATTCCTCAAATGAAATGAATTTTAATTTATTTGTGGTTTTTATCTTTTAATTTATCTTTGTTGTTTCAGGGTCCCCTATGTAGTACTATTTTACTCACCGCTGCATGGGCTTTTCTCGCACGTGTTGTGTCTTGTGCAGATGACTGACAGTTTTATGGAGTCCAGAGAGGTCCAAGACCAGGTGGCGTTTAGTGAGAGAATACAAACGAGGCCTACTCCTACACCTTCATACAACTACCCTCCATCTACCCTATAGGTAGGGTTCTCAGCAAACGAGTTTCAGACACTAGTAGAAATAGGAACTATACCAACAGTTTTGGCCAAACCATTGGTAAAGGTCACTAATTTGGACCTATACTAACAGTTTGGCTAAAACCATTGGTATAGGTCACTTATATGGACCTATACCAATTTTTTTGGCCAAACCATTGGTAAAGGTCACTAATTTGGACCTATACCAACGGTTTGGACAAAACCGTTGGTATATGTCACTTATATGGACCAATACCAATAGTTTTGGCCAAAACCATTGGTATAGGTTCAATATGGTGACCCTATACCCAAGGTTTTGTCCAAAACATTGGTATAGCTCAAAATATCAAAGCACATATACCAACAGTTCTCAAAACCGTTGGTATAGGTCTATACCCATGGTTTTTAGAATATTTGGTATAGGTACAAACATTATTTTATGGAATATTTCGTTAAATAACATTAAGTAAATAAAATTTTAAAATACTTATGAATATATATATATATATTTACTAATTATATTCGCAAAAGTCATGTTAGGTTAGTGGTTTGGTCATTGGATTATAAACGGGAGTTGTTGGGATCAAAACCAAGAATGGTTTATTTTTTTAATTACCTATACCATTGGTTCTATGAAACCGTTGGTATAGGTTTTTCATATGACCTATACCAATGGTTTCCCAAAACTGTTGGTATAGACCTATCCCCACACCAAACCATCCAACAGTTCTCCAAGCTATTGGTATAGGCTATACCAACGGTTTAGAGACTTATACCAACGGTTCCAAACCATTGATATAAGTTATTTTTCTATTAGTGAGAGACTTGGGGTCTTACTTGTGTTCTATCCTTCTTTTGGTGGGCTTGTATACTGGTCTGGTTTTCCACCTTGTACTTTACTTTCTATATTACTCTAGTTGTGGTTTACTTAGTTATTTCATGAATCATTTACTTTTTAGCTTTGTGGTATGGGTTTGTGAGTGTTCATGTCTATAGGTTCTTGGAAAATCCTCCCATTTGTAGGATAATACCTTCCGTGATAGTTTCCAGTCCTCGGCCATTGGGAGGAAGGGTTGGGGTAGTCGCGGCATGGGCCTCGAGGGATGGGTTGTAAAAAATTGGTATCAGAGGGGAAGGTTCATTTCTACCTTTGGATTAATAGTTTTTGATATTTGGTTTGGGTTGCATCGCGACAATGTTAAGGTGTTTCAAGTTTGACTCACAGGCTAGAGGTTCTACTATTTGTGTGGGGGACGACATATCCATTTACTGGGATTCTGATAACTTCCTTTTTCAACTCAGTACATTAGGACATGGGTCAATGAGAAATATATGGTATATGAATCATATAATAATGGTTGGTACTTTCCATGCTGTTATTTAGTCAGCTCTCTAGATATACTCTTTTAACTATGGTTCATGTTGAATCATTTCAGGATACTACCACATAGATTTCCAATCAAGATTCTAATATGAGATCATGAGGATGGTTCTCCAAGCGATGATGCATCGATACAGGGACCGATACCTGAGATAGACCTACTGGGGGGTGCACCAGCGATACCACCACCCGTCGATCAGTAGTTGCTACCAGCACTACTAGTAGAGGATGAATTGCAGGATGAGTGTGCTACATGAGTTCTGGAGACAGAGATATCCTAGGTTCTAAGGAAAGATAGATCCTTAGGTAGATGAGGATTGTCTTGAGGCAGTTACATGAGTCCTCTGTCTAGTGAGGATTCCTCTTGACCAGATGAAAATCTAAGCTGCAAGCCTTATTTGGGGTTCATTGGGGAGATGGTGGATCTTGACGATACAGAAACATGATGAGGAGACCCTCACCTAGTTAGACTTTTAGCACCTCTTTAGGGAGGATTTATTTTCGATGACTTTTTTCTCTGGGTGTATACATGAGTTGCTGCACCTATGGCAGGGAAACATGACAGTAGAAGAGTACTCGAAAAGATTCAAGGATCTTTATCACTACTCAATAGATATGGTGAGAGATCCTTACTTCAGGTCTCGGACCTTCGATCAGGGACAACACCAGGATATTAGGGCGTTGGTGATACCCCTTAGCATTCATTCATACACTGGGGTGCTGGAGCAAGCCATGGTGGTTGAGAGTTTCCTGGCATAGGATTATATAGATGTGACCTACAACATAGGTCATGAGGTATAGGAATCTGCTACAACGAACAGATGATAGATGACATGATCATGGCGTAAGATGCATAACCATGCCCGAACACAGACACGTGGGTCTGTGGATCAGGAGTAATGCCAAGGAGAAGATCAGCCAAAGGAGAGGCGGTGTTACACTTGAAATAGACGAGGTATTCTAACAAGGGATTGTCTGACATGCCATGTTGCTGAGACGGAGCTGGCTGTCTATCTTCCTAAGTAGAGAAAACACTTGGAGCATGGAGTTCTATAAGATGGAGGACGAGGTAGAGGAGCTGGAAGAGCAGTAAGAGGTGGTAGGTAGTTCGCAACTTTTCCACCACCACCCCCAGGTGGTCTATGATAGGCACAGAGAGCTAGAGGAAATGGTGAGGACAAATGCATGCAATAATAGATCATAACCTAAAATATCTAGGAGATTTTCGAGGTATGATATGCATCTTTTCTTTTTGTTTTCATTTTAATAGAAGTAGGTTCTAGTAGTTCTATTATTTTTCACGAGTTATGTTTAAGACTTTGAGGTTCTAGTTCAACTGTGGACTTGAACCGTATTCTTAGGGAATCCGACTAGAGGAGACCCATTGATCACATAATAGGATAATAGTGTGACCTAACTCTTAGAGGCGAGAGTTGAGGTTGGGATCTATTAGTCATGGAGTCAGGCCCTACAACATTATTCTTGGAATGGACTACTACCGTTCATACTTGGATTGACAGTATTGGGAAAAGTATGTGGTGTGTCCATGATGGTTAAAAAAAGGGAAACTCGGGCAACACAGGGAGGACTATCACAAATAGTCATTCTTGAGATCGTTCTATAGTGGTAGAGTTAGACCGCTGTGATGTTTTCCATTGTATGAGATAGTGACATACCATCCATACTCGGCTGAGATGCCTCTAGGGATTGTGGTAGTGTTTTTGGTTCAACAAATGATTTGGCCACATAATATTTTAAATAGAGGGACTATTAAGACCCAACATTCACTCTTAGATAGCTCTGTTTCACTTTTAAATACCCTTGTGTGTTTAGTTTCAATCCTAAATTCATTACACTTGTAGAGGATTTAACACACTTCATCCAAGGGTGGATGTGAACTATGATATTCTGTCTGTATCTATGTCAGGTTATTATGGTGGTGAGCCACTATACCCCATGACTGCAGATAGATCCTAGTGATTTGTGCTTTCCCACTTGTTCCAGCTAAAGAAACATGTACCTGTTATTGCACGATGTTGGCCAAGTAGAAGCTGGATGTGAGAGTGGTCGATCTCAGTGGTTCCTTGAGGTGTGCGCTTTTTGGAAACGTATGGACCCTTAGTGAACTCAATTTTCTCCCCTTGAGTGTAGGCTTTTTCTTATGTGGATGTAAATCCCTAATAAGGGGGATTAATGTAATACCACAAAATTACATGATTTTTTTAAACTAAGTTGTATTTTTTTTCGAGACCAACCTTTGAGATGACACCTAATTTCGAGGCTCGGAGTGGTTGGAATGTATTTTTGAACATTTTTTGAGGTTCATTCAATAATCATGCGAGTGGGTTTTTATAACTTTTAAACCGGTGCTCGGATGAAAAATATGAGGACACCAACATTGTTTAGCATGGAACAACAATAAAAGTTATTTTAACTCAGAGCATCGAGATTCATCTATAAAGGACCTAACATTGTTCAGCGTGGACCAATAGTGGAAGTTAGTTTTTTTTCATAAATAAAATAATTAAGTAACAAATTTTTTTATTTTCAAATCCTTATAACTCTTAAATTTTATCTCGAATTGGAAATATGAGTGTAAAGTTGAGCTTTTTAGGGCATGTTTCCCTTAGACAGAGCTTAACCTCGACCATTGCAGGTCGAGGGTGAAAGATAGTTTTTTAACATTTTTAAGAAAATTAAAATGGAGCACATGTGTAGTTTTGGAATCTTCTAAAAGGGTGCACAAATTAAAAATCTAATAGAATCATTGCATCTGGAACTACGACATTACCTATAAATGGACCTAACCTCAACCGACGAGGGTTGAGGGAAAATGTTAATTTCTAGAAATTTTATGAAAAAAAAAATTAACTTTAAAATATTATTTTATTCAAAATATTTTTTCTCAACAATGCAACAATGAGCCGACTATTTCATTCCAAAAAACGAAACAGTGTAACAAATCTTTAACTAAAGCATAACAGAAAAACTATTTAATAAATGAAATAGTGTAATGACGCAGAAACTAATTGTAACAGAAACATTGCGACATGTTTCACTTTTAATGAGATAATGAGGTTAGAGAAACAAATATAGATCTATAATTACTCTCATGAATGATGAAGGAATATTCTCCAATGATGAATGCTGGATAATCAGAAAGCAGCAATGAAACCCTTGAAGAATGGATCTGGGACCGGAGATTGACGAACACCGACGGCTTTGAACGAATCATGAATCCCCATGGATAGATTGCAATCAGTAATGAGACTTCCCTCCGATCAAAGATTCTCTAGGTATTATTTGTTATTTTAATTATATCTTCTCCCATTCCTGATTTTTAAATGGCAATCGCAGATCAACCCATGAATAGGTTGACCCTTAGTTTGATCATTCTTGCGAGATGTTTTTTGTTTTCCTTCTTGATCCAACTAATGGCAGAAGATCAATTCCATGAATAATGATGGTGGGGGTTCATTCCTTGATTTATTGTTTTATTTTCCTCCCCCATTGATGCATGTTCTTCACGTCCTTCACGGGTTGACGAACGGTTGGTCGTTGTGCAACTATTCTTGGAACAATGACTATAGTGACGATCGGATCGAGGCAGCATAGGAAATACCACCGATCGAGTGCTTCCCAGTGGAAGGGATAAAAACGGGGATTTGAACCCCAGACGATGAAGAACATGATATGCAGGATATGGAACTTTTTCCAATTCAAAAATGGACCACCAGAACGAGTCCAGTGGCTCATAAAAGTTCCTCCCTACAATCTAGTGGATGCGTGCCAGGTGTGTGTGTGTGTGGGGGGACAACCGCATTACAACTATCCACGTGAAGGCGGGCCACAGCTCCAACCACGATGGTGATAGGGACTCGCGGTAAGCCACGGGTCATAGAGGAAATATAGTCAGAGTGATTGGATCAGTTGACTAGGGAGGTGGTTCCAGCTAGTGCCTCATGGTGTGAGATAGATGCTGCAGAGCCGCATCCGTGCTGGAGAAACCTACCAGCCTTATCGGGCGGGCTAGTGCTGGCAGGCCATGCCCATTCAGGTGGGCCAGGTCAGAACCCAGGCCCAGCGGGCTGAACCCAATGGGCTGGACACTTGATCCAGTGGCCTGGGCTTGGCTGGGCCTAATGGGATGGTTTGGGTCAGGTTGGTATAACCGGGTCAGACCAGACCTTGACCCAACCGACCTTTGTTTCGTTAAAACACCTGTAACTTTCAAATGGAACATCTGTTTGATGAGCCGTCTATGGCATTGTAAATCTTGATAATAGGTAGTAATTTTGGGATATGAAAAGTGTGGTTTTGAATAAATTGGAGGATGGAATATTTATTTGAATATTAGGCTCTCCCGATACAAGAAAACTTTGGGCATAATTTGGGTGGTTCTTAGAAAGAAATGTTTGGACGGTTACTCCCTTTACGACTTAGGGTGCGGGTAATCCTTATCCCTATGCTTAGGTAGAGATGGGACTACCCCATCATGGTTGCATGTTTGTTTATTTTGAGTGGTTTCCTATGGGGGTGTTACTCCCCTGTAGGATTTTAGCATAGGTTCTTAGAGATGTTTGTTAATAAAGAGTAATTACTCCCCTATGGGACGAGGAATATGGTTCTTTAACCTTGGAGTCGGTACTACCCTGAAGGAATAGGGAACAGGTCCTCCATACCTAACACTAAGAGTCAGTAAATCCCTTACTAGGTAGGGTGTGAGTCCACTATTCTAGTAGTAGGTAATCCTCTACCGTTTCAGGGTGTGGGTCCCCCTTACACATTGTTCCGACAGAGTCGATACTCCCCTGTCATTCCAGGGAGCGAGTTCTCTATCTTGGGGTCAGTACTCCCCTAACGTACTAGGGTCAGTGTCCCCCATAGTGAATAAATTTATAGAGTCGGTACTCCCCTATAGTACTAGTGTGTGGGTCCTCTACTCACTAAGTAGTACTCCCCTACCAGGTAGGGTATGAGTCCTTCATGAGTAGTACTCCCCTATTGGAACTAGGGTGCGGGTCCTCAATTATGGAGTCTCACTCCCCCATCTATAGGTAGGAGCGGTGAGTGGGCCCCCCATAGGAGTTGGAGCTCCAAGAACTATAGGAAACAACTATGAGGAGCAGGCCCATCCACTTGATGTGAATGATACCTAGGTAGGATATTGTGCTCCCTCAATAGACTGAGGCATGGGCTACTTCTTACTTGAGTTACTGATGTATCGTGGGATATTATGTAGGAGGTATCCCTCAACTCTGTGTAGTGGCGAGGGACGGGCCTCTCCATTTGGGTTTCCTTAGTATTTCATTAGACACAAGACTATGATGAATTGACCTACAGTGTTAGACACTAGATTTGGACCAAGTAGAATGTTCCTGATGGAACATATCTCTCAGACGGGTGCCACCAGTGATGGTTGTACTCATGGAGTGTGATCTCCAAGTTTTTGTGTGGCGACTTGCCCTTTGGGGAAAATCCGGATGCTATCTATGATATTGGGACCAAATTTTTCTTAGTGTATGAGATGAGTATATTTAGATGTTCTTAGTATATCTAATGAAATATACCTAAGTTGAGTTGGTTGTGCGTTTCTTTGTGGTTAATCTCTTGTAATTTATCTTTGTAGTTTTGGGGTCCCCTACTGAGTATTCTTTTACTCACCCCTACACAAGCTTTGCCTGCATGTGTTGTGTCTTGTGCAGACGACCGATGCTTGGATAGAGTCGAGGGAGGACCAAGACCAAGTGTTGTTCAGTGAGAGCATAAAGACAAGGCGTACTCCTATTACTTCATGAAGCTACCCTCCACCTACCCTTCTGGTAGGTTTCTTGGCAGATGAGTTTCAGAGACATGGGAACTTACTTGTGTTTAGTATTTCTTTTGGTGGGATTTAATACTGAATTAGTTTTCCACCTTGTACTTTAATTTCGTTTTTACTATAGTTTTGGTATACTTAGTGATTGAATGCATCGTTTACTTAGTGTTTACTTTCCATCTCTGTGAGTTGGGGTTGTGAGTGTGCGTCTGTACAGGTACATGGAAAATGCCTCCCATTTGCAGGATAATGACTTCGGTGTTGGTCGCCAGCCCCTGGACTTTGTGAGGCGAGCCTGGGGTAGTCGCATCATGGGTCCTGGGGGATAGGTCGCGACAATAATCATTTAATTAATTCCTTTGTGAAAAATTATTTATAAATGAAAATAAAACCCTTTTTAATTAAATCGAAATGCTTCTTCTAAAAAACTATTTAAATAAAAATAAGTGAGTTTATAAAATAATAAAATCACTCTTTATGGATTTTATGAATAAAATATATATAAAATATATTAAATTTAATGTTTAAAAATAATCTTATATGTTTTCTAGACATGATATAAGAACTATATTAATTTTACGGATAAAATGTGCATTTTTCTAAAAATTTAGGTTTACAGCCATTTAACGGCGAACCCATTTTAAATATATTTTTTACACTTTTATGAGTTATTTTTGACAAAATAAACTTATTATTTATAAACTTGACTTCCAAATTTACTTTTGTTGATTTTTTTTATTTTTTTTGATAATATTCATTTTTTAATGAATAATTAAAAATGCTGTATTTTAATTTAAAACTACTTTTTTCATCTAATTTGTTTATACATAAAGTATATGATTTTAATTAGTTTCAAATTATAAATACATTATTCTTTTATCATTTAATCCAATATTTTTCATTGGAAGCAATTTCACATTGAAATTAGATATAAACGCACATCAATTGTTTGATGGTTTTTACTAAAAAAACTCATTTTGTCTCTTTGACAACGACTATTAATATTAAATTAATAACTAAAACTTATGTGTTTTGAATTTTATAAAATTAATTCATTATTCATTGGTTCTGAATTATGTTAATAGTATACTTTTATTTTTTATCGATCTTATGAATAGTAAATAAAGTAATTTTTATTTACCGTAGTTAAAGGTAAATCGTGTAAATTAGGGGAACAAACAATATGATAAGGATAATAAAATTACCCAAACACCTACGAAAATCCTATCATATTAATTAAAGTTTACCAATATCACCTAAGGGTTGGAATTGATTCATTTAATGAACATTTTACCATGAAAGTGATGTAACTATTATTAAAACAAAATAAAGTGACAACATGTCACTCTCTTATATCTTATAAGTTTAATAATTTTAATATAGTGATAAACATGGTGAAACTTAGATCATAAATAGTTTCCAGAAAAATAATAAAATTACATACATAATGGGGATTTATTTAATTTTTTTAGAATAAATAATTACCATAAATATTGACACAACATCGATACAATAATTATTTTATTAAGAGAAATATCACATAAATTATATTATAAATAGTAAAATAAATATTATATGAAATAATTTATGTCATCCACGATTTTTCTAGGTGAATATGGAATTTTATAAGACTATTAAATTCCATTTTAGAAGTTATATCTCTATTTTGAGTTTATTTAAATTCAATGAAATGAATATTTTAAAAATTGATACTATTGATATTTTATAAAAATAATATTTTACTAAATTATTTAAATAACCTAAAAATATTTTAAAATTAAAAAATATCTATGTTAATGTCAAATAGTTAATTAAGTGTCCAATTATGTGAAATTGACCACATATAAGGGAAATTAATATCCTCTTAATAATTAAAATTTTGTTACCTCAATTAAAATTAAAAGAGTGTAATTTAGTGTAAACTCAAAAGATAAAGTTTAAAATAAAATAAATACAAGTCTAAAAATTATTGAATGATATTATTATCAAATATAATCATCTTCTCAAAAAAATATTTTAGTTTTAGAACATTTGGAATTGAAATTTATTTTATATTAATTTAATACTTTTGATAATTACAATTGTGCCCTTCCCCTCTCCAATAAAAAGACACCCATTCCTCTCTAATAATATGACTTACAAAACCTTTTGGTTCAGCCAATATTTTCCCAAAAATATTAATAGAATCCCCCACCCACCTCATCCTAGAAGCCTCATTTAGGGTAGAAAACCTCCCAAGTAATCCTTTTGGTATCAACCAAAAAAATTTACCCAATTAAGAGGTAATTCCTTAACTCGTGCTTTTTAGTTTATTTTCCATTATTCACTCCATATACTCTTCTTATTTTATGATTACATAACAAAAACTGAATCCTAAATATAATATGATGTTTTTAAGATATGTTTTTTCCCACACTTACACACACCCCCATTTAATGGGTAACAAACATCCCATTTTTCTGTATAGTGAACTACTTCCTCAGGAAACAATGATTGTTCAATTTTCCCCTACCACCTCTCATGGTGGATGTTATGATGAAAATTATATTTTTATATAATATATATTATATTTATATTGTATCTATTCTTCTGTAATTTTTATTTAAAACATACCTAATGCTTTCCATGTTTGTTAAATATAATAATTTCATTTGAGGAAGTGTGGACTACCGTCCCCTCAAAGCGATATGACTCGTTCCTGCTATAAATGGAACACATAAAGGATAATTTTATTAAAAATATGAGACATATAAGAAATTAATATAATATTGGTATTGTAATACATATTTATATAATTTAATTATTATTATTTTAATATGAAAAAAATGAAAGTAGTGTTCAAGCGCACGTACAACCTACCGTCTCTATGAACAATGTGTTTCATTTATTATCTCAAAATATTATGGATTATTATAAATACACATCTAATGGAAATATATGATATTATAATCATTAATAATATTTTATAGATGATGGAATTTTTACCACATGGACAATTTACATCAAAACAAGTTCATTTTTGACTCAAGTACCCAATATCGATAAAATGTCTGATAAGAACTTAAATAGTTATGTAACTTTTATAGCTTGGTAATAAGTGATATAAAAGAAATAATAAACTTGAAATGGGCTCTCATGAAATTATAAATTAACCTATTTTTATTATTTTAGAATATAACGATTGCACGTGACAAGTCTGACTCAATGTAAGAGAACTTCTTAACAAAAGTTCCATTCTTTGGGTTAATCTTATACTTCTAGATTATGTCGTGCTATGATTATGTGAGAAATAAATTTTTATATCATATCTTGTTTTTATACTTGATTTATGTGTATTTAAATTTAATACACATAATCAATCTATTTTATTAACAAAATAATTTATGTAATGGAAATCTTAACTCAATATCTATTCATTGACTTAAATATCTACGTCATTGGTTTTGTTTTTCCTAGAATATGTGTGAATAAAATTTAACTTTTTTACACTGAATATCTACTTATATTGGGTTTATATATATACATTTCACATATATTTATGTCATTTATTTGGACTTAATTTAAAGATATCATATTTTTATGGGACTTCGTATCAAATCTCCTTTCATTGAGGCATATTTTGATTTATATATGGTCTTCTTTTATACGGTGTATATTCAACCCCTTTGAATTTTAATTTCATTCAACAAGTTTTAAAAGGAATATTTTAATATGAATTGTTTTACTTAATGAAAAAAATGAATATATTTTTAAGGTATGCGATGACAATGAATTCTCTGTCGTCGTAACCATTATTTGATATTTTCTTCCTCTATAAGACATACTGATTTTAAATAAAAGTAAACACCATATTACCTTTTTAGGTATTTTGGTTTTTAAAATGGATTTGAGAATGAATTTATTATATCTTGAAATGATATCATATTATTTCAATGTGAAAATTTTATTTTTCCTGTATGCATGCTTTATGTGTTATTATTATGTTATGGTTCATGGGAATTGATTATATAGATGGGTGGTTAGATGATAAAACAAGGGTGGGTCATCCCGTGATAACTCTCTAATACATTGGGTAATGAGATGGAGTTAAATAATATGGTTTCTCCAAAGAGATTTATGGAATATATTGTGATGGATATTCCAAACGTAACCATGTAGGTTACTCCCTATGTAGCTGTGAAAGCTAAAATATAAGTATTATATGTGTGCCACAAGTTACCTTTTTGATTTAATGATTGCTATGATGTTTTTCAGGATTCTTATAACTTCCTAGGTTTATAAATATTAATGGACTAACCTTTTTCCCCATATTTTATATCAATTACTATGTTTTTTATGCTCATCCCAAGTTTTTAAAATGTTTTCACATTGTATAAGGATGGGTAAGAGAAAGGAAAAAGTCAATAAGAATTTTATCGAGAAAAGAAATCTTGTTTATCTTTAAAAAGTTTTATATTATGGATGAAATGGATTCTATTTTATTTGTATCCACTTTGTATAAATTTATGTTTTTTGTAATAGCTATGGCCTAATTCTCTAAAAATATAAACTTGAAAAGATCCTAAATGTGAAATAAAGTAAAATTATTGACTTAACTCATGATTATGTAATGTTTAAGATAGGGTCCCTATAGTTCGTATCAGAGGATGGTTTAGAAAAATTTGGAGATTAATATGTTTTATTATGAGTTAGGGATATCCTCATGGGTTTATAATTTTAAGGTTGATCATATGTTTAATGTCAAAGAAAACCCTTTTGAGGATTTATGATCTAAAATATTAAGGTGACTAATAGAATGTTTAGAGACATCCACCTTTGACGAAATTATAGGTTATAAGTTTTTAGGATGTAAAATTTGAGGTAGGAAATACACTTTGAGGTTAAAACATGTTATGGTTATTTTTGAGGTCTTTATAATTTTTTTTGGTAATGTTATAAGAATTATATAGTTTTTGAAAAAGGACAGCAACAGACCGTGTGACAACCCATCACGTCAGACAAGGGTGTAGGAATCGAACCCACAATCAGAGTGAGACATGACTTTATGACCTACCACTAGCTTATATGAATTCCCTGGTTAGTATGAATTTATATTTTTAGTCAAAAAAGTTGATTAAAAAAGAAAAAGTAGATTTTGGGAACTTATTTTTAATCAAATGGATATCCTTGGTATTGGAAAATGATTTGGGTATTGAGTGATAAATATTATTGTGGAAGATGTCCACTACTTTGGGAACCCTATATACCTAATTAAAATAGAATACTATGGTATTTTATTTGAGGAGCAATGGTTTAACTATATTTTGGAAGAATCCATCTTTTTATTGTGGAATTATGGCGATTCGGGTTATTTATGGAAGTGATTAACCTAATTTAGATAATATGTGATTAGGAAATTATGTTTTAGTATGAGACAATAAGAGTGGTTTATGTAATTTAAGGATAAATGTTAAAAAATATAATGTAAGACTATTTGATCAAATCCTTCTAAATTTTGGGTTTTAATCTTACTTTGGATTATTTGAGTAATTTTAAGGAAAGTTATTTTTTGAATGGTCTTTGTTGAACTTTGAATATTACTGATGAATTTTTGAGATTAAAACTACTTTTTTTTTTCATACAATGGTTTATTCTTTTTAGAGAATTACATTATTTTTATCCTAACCATTTTTCGGTTAATGGTTCAATATAGGATGAATATATAGTTAATCTTTTGTGGATTAAGTGATTCTATAGAAGTTGATTCTAGTTCGTCAGGTGTGACCAAGTCATCTTGAATACTCATCAATTGGTGAAAATATTATTTTTGGTACAAATTTATTAATGGATGAAACTCTACTTGAAAAGTAAGTATTTTTACTTATTTTATTATTCCAGCTCATAAATAAATTCATCAACTTTATGAAAATGAACTTAAAACAAAAACATTTTTCGTTTACTTTTCTTACAACGAAATCAAAGACCACTTAACCCATCAAAATTTTGAGGTTTTATGATTGTTAAATTTCTCCTATTCATGTTTTCTATCACTATCCATAAGAAACATATGGTTATTTTTTCTTCCATATCCATGTTTTCTTACATGGAATCATAATATGTGTTATCTCATGTGAGATTTTTTACTTATCTTTCATTATTCTAAAGGGGTAGTTTTATTAATTATTTTTGAAATGTGGGAATGAAATAAAGATACTTTTAAGAGTCTTACCTTAGTTATCAAACTCAAATTAAAATTGTGAGGATGAAATTTCCAAAAGGAGGATAATGTAACACCCCTAGTTTTAAAAGGAGACAATATGTTCAATAGTGTACAAAATACACCACATCGAACATAAGCATTATTATGTAACCTTATAACCAATCTGTTAAAATGGAGGTAAAGAAAAATATTAATTTATTTATGAAAATATTTTTTACATATGAATTTAATTAATTATTTTGTGAACAATTATTTATAAAATAAAATAAAACTCTTTTTAATTAAAAGGAAATGTTTTTTTCTTAAAATCTATATAAATGAAAATAAGTGAGTTTATAAAATAATAAAATCACTATTTATATATTTTATTAATGAAATATATATCAAATATATTCAATTTAATTTTTAAAACTCATCTTATATGATTTCTAGGAATGATATAAGAACAAATTCAATTTTACGGATAAAATGAGTGTTTATATTAAAATGTAATCTTACCACCTATTGATGGAGAACCAATTTTACATATATTTTTTACACTTTTATAAGTTATTTTTGACAAAATAAACTTATTATTTGGAATAGGGACTTCAAAATTTACTTTTGTTTCATTTTTGATATTTTTCTGATAATATTCATTTTTAATGAATAGTAAAAAATACAGCATTTTAATTAAAAAATGACTTTTCATCTAATTTATTTATATAGAAAGGTTATCCTTTAATTTTTTTTTGAAATATAATTAGATTATTTTTTTATCATTTAATTAAATCTTTGTAATGGGAAGTAATTTCACTTTGAAATTAGATATAAAGGCACATAAATCTTTTGATGGTTTTTACTTTTAAAACAACCCATTTTTTTCACTTTGACAACGAGAATTAATTTTTAATTAATTACATAAACTTATAAACTTTAAATTTTAAAAAATTTATTCTATATTTTGAATCATTAGGTCCAAATTATGTTAATAGGTTAAATTTTTTTGATATTACAAATAGTAACTATGAGAATTTTTATTTACCATAGTTAAAGGTAAATCACGTAAATTAGGGTAACAAACAATATGAAAAGGATAATAAAATTATCTTAAAACATTCCAAAATCCTATTAGATTAATTAATGTTTCCCAATATCAGATAAGGGTTGTAATTGATTTATTTAATGGCATTTTTTCCATGAAAGTGATGTAATTATTATTAAAACAAAATAATATGACAACATGTCACTTTCTTATCCCTTATATGTATAATAATTTTAATGTATTGATAAAATTGATAACACTTCTAAAATAAATATTTTTTAGAATTAAAATAAATTTTTTTACATAATGGAAATTTATTTTGAATTTTTTATAGATAAAATGATTACCATAAATATTGACATAATAGTGATACAATAATAATTTCATTAAGAGAAATATCAAATAAATGATATTATAAATAGTAAAATAAATATTATTTAACTAATTTATGTCATAAACTATTTTTATTGGTAAATATGACATGTTATTAGACTATTAAATTCTTTTTTTGAAGTTATATCTATTTTTAGAGTTTATTTAAATTCAATTAAATGAATAGTGTAAAGATTGAAACTATTGATATTTTAAAAAATAATATTTTATTAAATTATTCAAAAATCATAAAAAGATTTTTAAATTAAAAAGTTTATATTTTAAGGTATAAAAGTTAATTATCTGTCCAATTATGGAAATTTAACCAATATAAGTGAAATTAATAGCCTCTTGATAATTAAAATATTGTTACCTCAATTAAAGTTAAAAGAGAGTAATTAAGGGTAAACTGAAATGATAAGGTTTTAAATAACATAAATACATGTCTAAAAAATATTATATAAGCTTATTACTAACTATACACATATTATATTTGAAATAAATTATTTTTGGAACATTTTTAAAATAAATTGATTTTATATTAATTTAATACTTTTTATAATTATAAGGGTACCCTTCCCCTCTTCTGTAAAAGGAACCCATTCCTCTCTATTAATCACACTTCCAAAGCCATATGTATCTGCCAATATCTACAAAAAAGTCTTCCTAGAATCCCCCATCATCCAAAAATCCTCTTTTAGGTAAAACAATCTTCCGAAGGAATCCCTTTGTATTAACCAAAAGAAGGTACCTGATTAAGAGGAAACACCTTCTCTCATGCTTTTTAGTTTCTTTACCATTACAAAGTCCCTATAATCCTCTTATTTATTGATTAGTTAACTAAAAAAGTATCCAAATAATATATTTGGATGTTTTTATGATATGTTTTTTACCTACAATTACAATCACCTCTATTTAATGGGTAACAAACATATTGTTTCTATGTACGGTGAACTATTGCCTCATGAAATGATGATTGTTCAATTTTCCCCTACCACCTCTCAGAGTGGAAATTATAATGGAAAATATATTTATATATGATATATATTATATTTATATTGTCAATATTCTTCTGTAATTTTTATTCAGAACAGTCTTTTTTTCTTTCCATGTTTTGTAAATATGATAATTTTGTTTGAGAAACTATGGACTGCCGCCCTCTCAAAGCAACATGACTCCTTCCCGTTATACATAGATAAAATAAAGGATATTTTTTAGAAATATAAAAAATATATGAAATTAATATACTATTGTTATTTTAATTTAAATTTATATCATTCAATTATTATTTTTCTAATATGACAAATAATGAAAGTAGCAATCATGTGTATGTACAACCTACTGTCTCCATGAATGATGTGTTTCATTTCTTGTCTCCAAATAGAAAGAATTAATATAAATAAATATATATTTGATATATATGATATTTAAATCATGAATAATATTCTTCAAATTATGTACATTTGACCACATGGACAATTTACATCAAAACAAGGTCATTTTTGACTCAAGTACCCAAAATCAACAAAACATCTGATATGAACATAAATAGTTATGTAATTTTTATAAAATAGTAATAAGTAATATAAAAGAAATAATAAATATGAACATTTTTTTCAATAATGTATAAATTAACCTATGTTTATTATTCATGAGCATAATGATTTTAAATGACAAGTCACACTCAAGGTAAGGGAACTTCTTAAATAAATTTTCATTTTTTGGGTTAATCTTCTACTTCTTGATTATGTTGCGATATGATTATGTAAGAATTTTTTTTGATATAATATCTTGTATTTATAATTTTTTTATTTTTATTTATAGTTAATACACATAATAGATCTATTTTATTAACAAAATGATATTCGGGGAAATCTTAACTCAATCTCCATTCACTGAGTTAAGTATCCATGTCATTGGTTTTGTTTATCCAAGAATATGTGTGAATTATATCTGATATTTTTACATTGAATATATACTTATATTTGGTGTATTTATATTTTTCACACATAATTATTTCATTGATTTATCCTTAATATAAATATAACATCTTTGTAAGGTACTTCGTCTCAAATATCCTTTCATTGAGGCATATTTTTATTTATACATGACCTTATTTTATATGTTGTATATTCAAAGACTTTTAATTTTAATTTCATTTAACATAATTTAAAATTAATATTTTTATAGGAATGTTTTTACTTAAAGAAAAAAGGATTTTTTAACATATACGGTGACAACGACTTCCCCACTGTCGCAACCATTATTTGATATTTTTCTCTCTCTACAATCCATAATGTTTTTATAGAAAAGCAAACACCATATTTACTTTTATATATTTTGGTGTTGAAAATGGATTTGAGAATGAATTGATTATATCTTGAAATGATATCATATTATTTTAATGTGGAAATTTTATTTTTTCCTTTATGTATGTTTTATTTATTATGATTATATTATAGTTCTTGGAAATTTATTATTTATAGGGGTGGTTCCATGAAAAAATGAGGGTGGGAAAGCCTATGATAACTCTTCAATGCATTGAGTATTTATATGGAGTTAAAAAATATGGTTTCCCCTAAGAGATTTAGGTAATATAATCTGATGGGTATTCAAAACGTAAAGATGAAGGTTACTCTCTATATAACTGTGAAAGCTATAATGTAACTATGATATGGATGCCACAAGTTACATTAATTATTTTATGATTTCTATAATTTTTTTAAAGATTCTTATGATTTAATGGTTTTATAAATATTCATGGATGAACATTTTATTTCCTTATTTTATATCACTTATTAAGATTTTTGTGCTCATCCCATGTTTTTAAAAAAATTTCACAGCGTATAAGATGGGTAAGAGAAAGGAAGAAGTCAAGTAGAATTTTATCAAGAAATGAAATCATATTTAGCTTTAAAAAGTATTATATTGTAGAAGAAAAGGATACTATTTTAGTTGTATCCACTTTCTATAAATTTTAGTTTTATGTACAAGATATGGCCTAATTCTCTTAAAATCTAAACCTGAAAATATCCTCAATGTGAAATAAAGTCAAATTATTGAATTAAATCATGCTTACGTAATGTTTAAGGCTGCGAACTTATAGTTGGTATCCTAGGATGGTTTATAAAAAATTTGAGATTATGAGGTTTTATTAAGATTTAGGGATATCCTCATGGGTTTATAATTTTAAGGTTTATCAGAAGTTCAATGTTTTAGAAACCCCTTTTGAGGCATTATGATCTAAAATATTAAGGTGACTAATGGAATTCTTGGAGACTTTAACCATTGAGGAAATTATGGGTTATTAGTTTTTGTGATGAAAAATGTAAGGTATGAAATAAACTTTGAGGTTAAAACATGTTATGGTTATTTTTAGGTCTTTATAATATTTTTGGTAATGTTATAAGAATTATAATATTTTTTAAAAAGAACAAAACGTAGACCGTGTGACAACCCGTCACGACAGACAAGGACATGGGAATAGAAACCATAAATGGAGTGTGACAAGCCTTTATCGCCTACCACTAGCCTATTTGAAGTCCCTAGTTTCTATGAAATTATCTTTTTAGTTAAATAATTTGATGAAATAAGATAAAGTTTATTCTAGGAACTTATGTTTTATCAAATTGATATCCTTGGTATTGAAAAATGATTTGGGGATTGAGTGATAGATATTATTGTGGAAGATGTTCACTACTTAGTGAACCCAATATATCTAAGTAAAAGAGAATACTATGGGATTTTATTTGAGGAGTAATGGTTTTACTATATTTTGTAGGAATCCATGTTTTTATCATGGATATATAGTGATTCGGGTTATTTATGTAAGCGTTTAACCTATTTGGGAGAATATGTGATTAAGAAATTAATTTTTGGTATGAGACATTAAGAGTGGTTGATGTTATTTGGAGATAAATGTTAAAACTTATTCTCAAAGACTATGTGATCATATCTTTCTAAATTTTGGGTTTCAATATTAGTTTGGATTATTGGATTAATTTTAAGGAAAGTTATTTATTGAATGGTCTTTGTTGAACTTTGGATATTACTGTTGAATTTTTAGGATTAAAAGCAGTTTTTCTTAATACAATGGTTTATTATTTTGGGGGAATTATATTTTTTTATTCTAACCTTTTTAGTTTTGGTTAATAGTTCAAGACATGATGAATAGATAATTAACCTTTTTTTGATTGAGTGATTTTCTAGAAGCTGATTCTAGTGCTTCAACTATGACCAAGTCATCTTGAATACTCATCATCTTGGGAAAAGATGAGTTTTTAGTAATTTTTTTTATTGGATGAAACTCTACATGAAAAGTAAGTATATTTCCTAAAGTTATTATTCAAGCTCCTAAATAAATTCCTCAACTTTATGAAAAGGATCTTAAAAAATTATGTTTACTTTTCCTACTATAAAATCAAAGACTATTTAACCCATCACAGGTTTATGGATTTTTTATTGTTAAATTTCTCCTGATCATGTTTTCTATCACTCTCCATTATAATAAGATGGTTAGTTTTTCTTCCATATCCATGTTTTCTTACATGGATGTCGCGAACCATCCACCAGGGCCCATTCCATGACTACCCCAAGCCCACCTTCCATAGGTCAGGGGTGGGAAACTAGCACCGAAAGGCGTAATACCTAAAACTGGGAAGGCATTGACTTTATAAAATCTAATCACATGCAACCAAGAAAAAATAAAGATATGAACACAATTAAACTAAATAGTAAACAGAGCGAGTACAGTAAGTAAAAGGGGCTAGAATACAATCCCAACTTAAAAGTACAAGAAAAATCAAAGTACAAGTGAACTGGAACTGCTCTTGGATTGTCCACCATGAATCCTACCCGGAGGGTAGTTATATATCATAAATAACCGTCTCTGCGGTTCACCTCATCTAACTTCCACCTCTGAGGTACCTCTGGTTCTGGTACCCTTGTCCTCAGCCAGCGCTATCTATCGTTTACACCAAACACAACGAAGTGCGGGCATAGCCTATGCATGGGTGAGTATAACAACACTCCGTAGGGAACCTGAGACCCTCAAGGTCTCACAAATGCACAAAGGATAAACCAAAAATCAAGGAAACAACTGATAACCCTACTTAGGTATATGACCATACATATACCTAAGTTATCAAGTAAAACCCTCTCAGTCATGAGGAAAACACAGAGTCCAAATTCAAATATCTAGGCTCAACTATTCCACAAAGGAAGAAATACCACAAAGGTACGCCACACAGAAGAATACCACCAGGGTATTACTACGAAGGAGAATATCACATAGGTACAAAAGCTGCTCACACCAGGTATAACTTAAGTACAGTAGTAGAGATGATTATATGTAACTACTAAATCATCTTACTCTGTTAATAGGAAGATCCACGAAGGATCTCTAATCATCATTAGACCCACATAGTATCTATAGGTGCTGACCCACACAGGATCGCTCGGTGCTGACCCACACAGGATCTCTCTATGCTAACCCACACATGATCGCTCTGTGCTAACCCACACAGGATCTCTAGGTGTTGACCCACACAGGATTGCTCGGGTAGTCCTGCATGGAATCCTAGAGCAGTTCCATGGGGGACCCTCAATCTCAGACCCACGAAGGATCTCTTTGTCAAGTCACAACCAGCTACTAGGTTCCCATGCTAAGCTTGATCGTCTCCGATAGGGTCTTCTCCACAAGCCATTGGTTGATACTCCAACTGCCACATAGTCTCAATAAGAAGTATCTCAAAGCACTGCCATGTCATAGGGGTCTCAACGCAATAGACGGTGCCCCAATCGGACGCCTGATCTGTGAGTTATTAGCCTTTTAGTCCCGAGGGCCCGATTGGATTCGTGCTCGATTCAACCTGACCATACCACAAATTTATCCAAAACTCTAGCGGGGTTATACCAAAGGGACCGTCTTGCTCTAAGTTTTATAGTGCCATTGACGGTTTTTCAAACGGATTCCTGGTGCCAAAGTTATGACCGTTATAGCAAAAAGCTCATAGATGGTCCGGGTTTGGTCTGACTCGGCCTGGTCCGACATGGTCTGGGTCAACCCAGCCTAACTAACTGGGCAGCCTGGACTATTGGGTTTGGCCCGACCCACTAGGCGGTCCAGAAGGCCGTGAGGGCCGCGAGGGGATACAGAGGGCCGCGAGGGGATACAGAGGGCTGCGGGGGGCCGCGGAGGGCCACGGGGTCCGCGATGGTGGTGTAAGGTCGCGGGGGCTGCAGAGCGACGTCGTGGAGGCCGTGGGGCCATGAGGGCAGCATGTTGCCGTGGGGGCCGTGAGGCCTTGGGGTGGTTTGGCCGCAGATGATGTGAGGTCACAGGGCGGCTCGGCCGCGGGATGCCGCGAGGGGGCCGGGTGGCTCGGCTGCGGGGGTTTTGCGAGGGCACGGGATGGCTCGACCACAGATAGTGTGAGGCCGCAGGGTGGCTCGGAGGGCCGCAGGCAGCACAACTAGGCCACAGAACGGTGCGGCGAGTCCAGGGGTGGCACGACAGGGTGTGGGAGGCGGAGTGCCGTGGGGCACAGAGGCTGCGGGCGGCGGTGTGCGGAGGCCGCGGGCGGAGGCCCGGGCCGCAGACGGCGGGGCCGTAGGAGGCGATGGTCGCAGGCGGCAGGGGCCGCAGGGCGGCGCCATTGCCTTCATCTCCTTCATCTCCTTCATCGCAGTTGATAGTCGTCCTCCTCTGTCACGAACAACACAAGAATTATCCATTGAAATTCAGAGAGGATGAGCCATGTTTTTTTGGTCCACACTCTCCGCATTAGAGTGGTAGCAAGCGAATTTAATACTTGAATCACAAGAATATCAGGAATGGGTAAGGGAAATAATTCAAACACCCTCCCTACCTCATTTGATTCTTCGACGGAGGTCCCGAGGAAGGAGATGAAGTTGGTGGGGATAGATGGAGTTCGGTGAGGTCAGTGTTCCCTCAATCGTTGGTTCGTTGACTTTGAAGACATTCCTTGTCAACGAATTTCCTGAGGAAGAAGTAGAAGTCCAAGTCGGCATTCTTCGTTGGAGGGATTTCCCCCAATTCTCCAAGTTTCTCTCTTTTTACAAGAGTTTCCCCCAATTCCACCAAAAATGAATTAGACAACATTATAGAATATGTTGGAATAATTTAAAATTGGAATAACTAATTAATTTAGTTGGTGTATTAATTAAAGGGGGTGGCATAATTAATCAAGGGGAAGTTCAAGAGACGTCCCCTCATTTAAGTGGGAGGTTCAAAGGGGATTAATCTCGGATGCTCCCCACCGCCATAACCTCTCATAGGAGGTTTTAGGTTCTGTTGTCCCCACCTCCATAACCTCAAGGGGAGGTTTAATTTGGGTGGTACCCACCTCTAAACATCCAAAAGGAGTTTCAAAATAAAATAAAAATAAAATGTTTCACCATTTTATTTTATTTTATTTTCTCACGAAAAAGTGAAAAACTAACTTCAACCCTCGACCTACTGCGGTCGAGGTGAATGTCTTCTTAAGAGAATACCGGAATTGAAAGTTCAACAGTGCCCTTGGATTTAAATTCCAATAAATGGTTCAAATGTTACAAAAACCCACTCATACGTTTACTGAACGTACCTGAAAAAATGTTCATAAATTCATTCCGGGCACTCCGGGCCTCGGAATCACACGCCGTCAATTTTCGCGGACTTGTAAAATTCCCATTTAATAAAAAAATTACATGGAAAATATGGGTCTTTACATTCTCTTAACCTCATGGATTTACATCCCCATAAGTCACAACTCAAACTAAGGGAACAAGTGGGGGTACTGAGCATGCATCTGAGCCTCCCCCTCCCATGTGCTCTACTGGAGGTTCCCGTGCTACCAGCGAACGCACACCATAGGTATCGACCATCCACAAAGGATCCGCTCCAGTCGATCCTCAATCTCTACTGGACCTCCATAAAAGTCTCCCAATCATTGACCTCCAGCTCTCCATGGTCGATGATGTGAGAAGGGTCGTGCACGTATGTCCTTAGCTGGGATACATGGAAGACGTCATGAACTCGGTGCAACTGAGGTGGAAGAGCTAACCGATAACCCACCTCTCCAACTCTGCTGAGGTCCTGAAAAGGTCCGATAAACCTCAAAGATAACTTTCCGCCTCAGCCAAATCTCTGCAAACCTCATAAAGACGAGACCCGTATAAAGACGTGGTCACCATCCTCAAACTCTAGAGGTCTCTGTCTCCTATCGGCATAATATTTTTGCCTACTTTGTGCAGTATTAAGCCGCTCCTGGATGATATGTACTTTCTTTGTGGTAGAATATACCATCTCTGGTCCCACTAGTGCTAACTCCCCAGGGTCAGTCCAGCACAAAGGTGATCTGCAAGGTCGCCCATACAATGCCTTGAAAGGTGCCATCCCAATAGTGGAGTGATAGCTATTGTTGTATACAAACTCCACCAAAGGAAAGTGATCCACCCAGCTGTGACCGAAGTCAAGTACACAAGCACACATCATGTCCTCAAGGGTCTGAATGGTCTGCTCAATCTGGCCATCCGTCTAGGATTGAAGGTGGTTCTCAAATGAAGTTGCATCCTGAAATCCTCCTGCAACCACTTCCATATCCAGGAACTAAAATGGTGTTTCATCTGGAAATGGGGATGACCTTGTTGGTTTAAGGTTCAAACTTTCCAATTGGTTTCTAATGGGTCTATTTGTAGAACTGGAAAAACCCAATGATTATATATCCATTTGGACATACTTTCCAATGGTAGGTGCTCATTAGTTATGGACCGATGAGGCTTAAGAACATTCATTGGTCGAGAGGATGGGAGTTCAGGCTCATCACAAATTCTTGGGGGAATTATTTCCTACTCCATGACTCTCTTATAGATTTATGTTATGTTCACAAATCCTTATTAATTCACTAAGCATGAAAATGAGTTTTCATTTATATTTGGAAATCGATGATTGATATGTATGGGATTTAGATAATCTTTTATATGTATTTTAGGTTCTTAATCGATGGAGAATCATACGTATGTATTAGAGATTCTTAGTCAATGGTATCCTTGAATACATTATATAGAAATATCTTGTTCATTACGATGACCATACTGGTTTTAAATGAACTCATTGGGTAACTTGAAGTTTATTGTCATTTATAAAGACATGATTTATTTCAGAGTTGGGATCATACTTGCAGATGGGCTACCTACGTATCCTCGTTAAAAAGGAATTATAACCCATGTAGTTTGATAATAAGGATGTAGTTTAACATCATATGAGATAGAAAATAATTAATTAATGATGGTCTTGAACCTTAGAAATGCTTCCTACATACTCTACTTTTAAGGCATAGATCAAAGTCCACATAGTTCGGGTGAAGAAATATGGGGCTTATGCATGGTTAACGACCCAAAAAGAGATGTTGTGATTACTTTTACACTATAACCTCACGTGATTCATGCTTAGTGTGAGAAACAAGAGGTATCAGTAAACCTGATGATTGTGCCACGAAAGATTCAGTGACAAGAAATGATGTGGGGCTTACGTATGTATGACTGCCCAAGTAGATGAATACTAGGACTTACATCATGAAAGAAGCCCAGGAGCAGGGTCCATAAAGGTATTTGTACTTTATAGAGATTTGGAGTTTTAACCCGGGGTTTACTCCTAAGGAGGATGCCCAAATTAAAGGAGACTTATAACTTGGGTATTACTCTTGAGAAGGAGGCCCAAATTAAAAGAGAGTTATGATTGGGGCTTATTTCTGAGAAGGAGGCCCGAATCAAAAGAAATTAAGATTGGGGCTTACTCATGAGGAGGATGCCCAATGTTAAAGGTAATTATGACTGGGGATTACTCATGTGAAGGAGGCCCAAGTTAATGGGACTTACTTCATAGGAGGATTCCCTAAATAAAGGAATTATGATTGGGGCTTATTCCTGAGAAGGAGGCCCGAACTAAGGGAACTTGGGGCTTACTCTTGAGGAGGATGCCCGAAATCAAAAGATCTTCTCATGTTAAAGGATGAGGTTATATGGATGAATCCTCTAACTATAGTGACATAAATATTATAAGTCATGATTTTTTGGGAGAGGTTCTCACAGAATTCATTTCAGATAAGGAAGCCAACAAAGGAACCATGCCATAAATGGATTTGAAAAGGGGTTCGAGGGCTAATATCTTGAAGAGGGGAGGTGAACGAGAGAGAGGCACACAAATGAATTTGGTGTGAAAGTCTTGGCCGCACAAGTGTACTTGAGTGACATGGGTTCACCTGGGAGATGAAGAATTTGTAGGGTAATACTTGGGTGAGACTTAACTCAAGCCTTTAGTATTATCCTAAGATGTTTCCAAAAGGGCGGTACACAAGTTTTATCAAAAGGGTAGGGTGGCGCGCAAGTGTTTCAATTTTTAAGATGGTCTGGACACTTAGGCGCACAAGTGTTGATGAATTCTAAAAACTTAGGCCATATTCTACTCCTTCAGGTCTTCCATTCTAGGTAAAAATTAACCTCTGAAGCTTTCAGAAGAGTTGAGTTGAAGACTAGGGAGACCAAAGCTTAAATTTGACTTTTGGAAAATTCATCTTTGAAATGGGGGACCACATGGGATATTTATAGGCCACCTTGAACCTTGGGAAAAAACCAAATAGGGCGCACAAGTGACTTGCGTGGCGTGCAAGTAACTTGCGCGCCACTCTAAAAATAGGCTCCTAGTCCATGCCTTCATCAATTTTTTTGACGTTCTTCAAAGGGTGACCCTCTTTGTGCTTATGGTATTCCCCTTTGACATTCTTTGGACTCTGTGATGGAAAAGAGTGTCAACAAAAGTCCCCCCTCAGAGTTGTATCTGAAAAGGAAAGAGTATCTGGCTCTGATGTAAAGTCATAGAAATAATGGGTCTGTGGTGTGCATGTTCTATGTGCAGATGCTGGGACTTGGCAGTTTTAGATATCAAGAAATCCATGTAACAGTGAAACAAGTCATTTGAAGGAGGGATTAAGAGAAAAGGTGTCATCAAGACCTGATCAGATCTATATTTCTGACCAATATCAGTGGATTTTATGCTACAATGTCCCAAGATGAGCTTGATCATGCTGTAGAGATGAAGGAGCTGAAGAAAAAGATCAAGGAGAAGATTGTCCAGCAGTTTCATGTTCAGCAAGATCTAGATGCTATTACTAGGGAGCTTGACCAGCTGCATAATTTGATGGAAGAAGTCCAAGTAGATGGTATAAAAGCCATAACAGATGCCAAATAAGCACTTCATAAAGATGAAGTGAGTGAAGCTGTTCCAGTAAATGAACTTCAAGTGGCTATTGATGAACCTCTGGATGCTGTGAAATAGAAGAGAAATCATGTTGAAAGGCTTCTGTAATTTCTAAAAAAAGATAAGAGACTCCAGTTTGTGTATGTTCTTCTAATATTCTTCATCAATGAAAAATATTTCATTTTCAATCATCTGTACCATCATTTTCATGATAATTGCTCTTATTTTTACCTAAGCCAATGGGCCTAGTAAACATAGTTTGATTTTTACTAGGGTTATATAAACAACCCCATAAACATTACATATTTAATTGCTCAATATTTCCTAAATCATATAAAATGTATGTTTAGTGAGATGGGACTCAACTTTTGTTCAGAGTACCCTTTACAGGTTCCCAATTTAATGAGTACGATGTCTTTTTTTATTACCAGTTTAAAGTCATGCATGTTGGACTATAAAAGGCTAATATTTAAAAAAGAATAGCTTTGACTGAATGGATGATATTGACTCAATTCTTGATAATTTGTTTGGAAACATATTACCATATTCAAGTATGGAGGGGGGAAATTGTAAACTGTGACTTAAGAAATTTTTAATCTGAGGAATGGCATGGGAAAAGAGCTAAAAGGCATTAGAAGAAGTCTTTTCTAAGAATGAAGTTACCACTACATGACAAACCCGTTATGGGGGCTTAATTATGCAGGGACAACTAGGGAATATAATGCATAGTTAAATAGTAGTATCTTTTGGCTGATAGGTCCGTTATGTAGACAACATATGCAAGGCCACCTAAGAGAACATGCTGCATAGTCGGGCAAAAAACTCTCAGAAATTTGAATTTCTATTGCTAAAGGCCGAAGAAGGTTTTATGGAGATTCAAATTTTACAAATCATAGAGTCTGCTTTATGGAGAAAGGTACTTTGATATGGAGAGGATATTTCCAATCAAAATTGTCAAAGAATTGGAGGAATGTGACTTCTACGAAGCTCTGACCCAAACGTAAGAAAAAAGGTATATGTGGTTTTAAATCATATGACTATCACCAGAGATAGAAAAATTATACGACATATGGTCAAGTGGTCCAAGGTTATTTCATATTTCTCTGAACATATGGATAAGGAGAAAAATTTAAACCATAGACTTGAATACCTTCATACCAGGAAAAGGTGTATGGAACAAATATGTTAAGGATGAAAGTTTTTTTGCAGATCCCTACATATTGTCGTGAAGACCAATAGGGACAAAAGAGGCTTCTCCTAAGAATGAAATTACCATTACTTGAAAAAACTATTATAGAGGTTAAATTATACAGGTCCAACTGGGGCATAAGCAACATAGTTAAATAGTAGTATCTTTTGGCTGACAGGTCCGTTATGTAGACAACTTATGCAAGTCCATCTAAGGGCACGTGCTGTATAGTTAGGAAAAATAACTCTCAGGTATCAGACATTTTTCAAAGAGAAGTCAAGAAAAGGGTTATGGAGACCATGAATATTATTTGTATAATGTCATGGCTGGGTCCTGAATTGAGATTCTGGATGTCACTACTCATCTAATTAGGATGAGAATCAAGACACATGTAGTTCATGAAATACAATTTAACATCATGTAAGATGAGAGGATGGGAGATCTTAGTTTAGGGTCATAGAGATCAGGCCATAGTGAGGGAGAAACATCGTGCATTTGTTATAAACCAGATGTGAATAAAGACCAGGGTGTTCTATATCACACCATGTACTCCTAGGGGGACTTTTTAGCCAAGGGACCGAAATTGGATTTTGGGGTTAGGCCCAAAGTCTTGGGGATGGACTCGAGGAATGCTCGAGCATTCCTACGTATCCCATGAGGATGAGAATCAAGCTGCACATAGTTCTTGAAATACCCTTTGTACAGATTTGGTTCGTACATATGAGGGGTAAGGAGGAATTTTTTTCAATTATGGCTAGACACAAGATTAAAGATTTGGGTGTCACTACGTATCTCATAAGGATGATAATCAAGCCATACGCAGTTCTTGAAATATGACATGGTTGGAGACCATGTCAATGATGATTCCCCTCGAGTGAGGGTATTGTGGATTTTTATAGTTTATTTTCATACAGTACAAAAGTGAAAATAGTTTAAGGTCATATGCATGGACCAATTCTATGCAGTTTAATGTCTTGTAGTAAGGATAATGGGGGACTGTATAGTTTAACATCATAAATCTAGGATGATGGGACATACACAGTTTTACGTCATGTATGACGAAAGTTAGACGATATGAATAAGACAGTTGGCATGGATTTCACGGATCAACATCGTATGGGATGGAGGTGAATCGATGTGAAGAAAGTGGTTTCAGGTATGAACCTTAAGAGGTTGCCTACGTACCCGGCCTAGGAGGCAAAGATCAAAGTCCGCGTAGTTCAATTGAGAGGGATTTAGCGATTGATATGTACTTGAGGACAACGACCTGAAGATGATGTTGGGACATAAGTGTGGTTAGCGGCCCAGAGAAGATGTCATGGTCGTAGCTTACTCTAAGTTCACGTGATACATTCTTGGTGTGAGAAACAAGAGGCAACAATAGACCTGACGATCGTGTCGCGAATGATGCGATCAAAAAGGATGGTGTGGGACTTATAAATGGCTAGATACCTGGGGAATGCTTTTCAATAGATTTTAAAAGACAATTGCACATGAGGGGATCACAGTTTAATGTCATGTGCCACAGACATGGGGTAATTGGCAGTTTAACATCCTACAGCTCGGATGATGCACATTTTAACGTCATGTTGGATGATAGAGGGGACACAGTTTAATGCCATGTTGGACGATAGAGTGGGATATGGAGTTTAGTATCCTAAAGAAAAAAAAGTTTCATTTGGAGGGGCGGTGCCCGTGATTTTGAAGTAGATGGCATAAAATCTTCTAGAGTCAAATACAACTTAGGCTTTGACACGAGATCATATTCTTCTAACTGCTCTTCTTTCATCAAATTACACCGCTTCTTTGAGGATTTTCCTTTTGATGAATGGGGTTTTTCTATGCCAAAAATAACAAAAGACACAATTGGTTGATAAAATTGTGTTCATAAAATGGAATGAGTTCGGTTGATCGTTTTCCTGACCATTCAATCATCATATTTTTGCGCATTTTCTACTTTTGACATTGTGCCACTCGCCTTCTTCCTCTAAATCAGTAGCAGTAACACATGCTACCTGGGCTGAAAAAACATTCATTTTTACTTGTCCACAGTCCACCATATTTTGTAGGAGGTCATTGAAGACAAAACACTCTTGAATGGGATGACCCAACATCTGATGAAACAGGAAATAGTTGGAGAGGTCTTCGTCTCCTTCCTTGTTCGACCTTTTGGGCCGTGGCAACTGAACTAGATTGTTTTCCAAAGATGAGATGAAGTAACCAGAAACTTGTTCATTCTGGAAAGAATAAACTTTGTTCTTAAAATCCTCAAACTGTTTCCGTCTTTGATATCTTTTATCATCTTGATGAGGAGGCCGTTGTTGTTGACTCTCAGGAGGTGGATCCATTTGATATGATGAAGGTTTTGAAGTGGAAGCAGGTACAAGTGCTTGTTTAAGTGTAACTATAGTAGTCTCTGCTATCCCTATTCTCCTTCCTAGGGCTGATATAATTACAAAAGTTTTAGCCCTAGTCTCTATAATAGAGTCGTCTATCTACTGAGTGATTGAATTAAGGTATCTAAACTCTCCTGTGTATTTCACAAAGATCAATGGTGTGCGTAATTCATCACGCAGATTTTGCACACAGATTGGCAGAAACTCTTCTTGAGGGAGTTCTAAACTTAAGGAATATGTTAATCCCTTCCAGTGAGAAAGGAAATATTAAAGTCTTTAATTTTACCATTTTTTACAATTGGTAAGATAAAAAATTGTTGTCTTTAGTAATGTTGAGCTAAATTGAAGAAGGAATTTTTGACAAAGATCTTCTCACCTATTAATTGACCGAGATTGAAAACTTGTATACTAGGAAAAAGTAAGTCCTTGCAATTACTATCAAAAACACCTAAGATTAACTACTTCTTGTTGTTGAGGAGTTCCCATCATAGAATCAAAACAAGAAACAAAATGTGTTAAGTGTTGTTCTGAATCTCCCGAACCATTAAAAATTGGGAATGGGATATTTTCAAAATTTGATGGGGGAAGAATTTCATCCACCCATTCAGGGTAAGATCTCTTTTACGGTTGAATTGGTGCATTTAGTCCTTCCATAGCTTCCAAATGAGATTTTAATGACTCAATGGTAGTCATTAATGTTTGAGAAACATCTGGTTGAGATTGGACCTGAGAAGGTGAAAAACTGGAGTTTGGACGGGTGTGGCGACTGGTACTGCCACTGATGGTAGTATTTCCGGTTGATATTGCATTTGACCCATAGGATTGGACCTGTGAGAGTGTACATGTAAATGGGGATATTCTTGATACCTCCTAATAGCTGCAACAAATTCCCTTGATTGATTAACTCCAGCATTCTTAGGAGGAAGACTAACTTGAAGTGGTTCTACATTTAACCTCCTTAACTCCTTCATTTCTTCTTCTTACTGTGTGAACCTTTCCTCTAATGAGGGTGATTGGACTTCTCTAGAGGTAGGGTGGGATGCAACCTGAATTTTACCCTTTTCCTTGGCATGTTCTTTTCTGGAGTATGGAAGGATATTACCCGCAAGAAAGTCTTACCTCTAGGAAACTATCTAGCTTCTTGTACACACACCTCCTTCATTTGTTTCTTTGTATACAACCTATTGAATAAGAACTTCTTAATATTATTCCTCTGAGTGAGACTCATGTTTTGGGGGATTAGGGACAATGGCATTGATGAAATTTATCGATGCATAACGCATTGTAGCCCTTCTGTCAATGTTTCTGTGATACTGTCCTCTTCAATGTCCTTTATGATACATTTCCTTTTGTTTGGTTGATCCCTCATGAACTTCTTGATAAACTATAATTTGGAGGGAATTTCCTAATAATTCAGCCCAACGCTCCTCTTGTGGCTTCTTCACTAATCGAGACAAGACAGACTTTTTCTAAGGAAGAGATTGAGAATTTGAAAAAGTCCCCAGTCCGGTGGACTGGGGTTATGCCTATTTTTCCTGATCAACTCCTCGAATCCAATATGTTGATCTCGAGGGTTGGATTAAGAGAGTCCACATCCTGGCAAGATGAGGTGGCTCTTAAGCTGTTACATTTTAAACTTTCTTAAAAGATCTCCTGATTTTGTGGATTGTAGTCCAGAAATTGGCCGGATGCATCATCCGACATCCACTCAAATCACCTGGCTCAAATGACCTATGGATTATTTTTGACACCTCTATCACCTGATTATGCGCATCCTCTAAACAAGATGCCTATTCTATATTCTCACTTGCTTGATGCAAGAGTAATTCGACAACTTGTTCTTTATATGCCTAACTTTGGGAAGAACTAGTTGAGGCCTGATCTTGAGAAAGCCTATGTTTACACACAAAACCATATATCTGTGGCCATCCATGGGAAATAACATTGCATGAGACAACTTTTGGTGGGATTTGTTGACTGGAGAGCATAGTGAAATGCAATGCTCCATGAACACCCTATCCCCTGATATGAATACCATATGGGGCATTGGTAATTAATTGGCGCAACCTTTTTATTGTGCCAAGTAATGTACATTGAAGGGATCTCTAATGCTTTACAACCTTTGGATGTTGAGAAACTGAGAGATATGCCAAGTCAATTGGGCATTTCAACCCTTCTATTACCTTAACATAATTTTGATATTAATCATAAGGTAATATTTTCTCTTTTAAGTGACAAAGAGTTTTCCATATGTTTAGACGAATATCGGGAATACAATATTCTATCAAAGTTTCTGGAATATCATAATGAGAGTTAGCCAAAGGCCAAAACATGACTAGTATTTCACCTTTCGCCAATTGTTTTCTCATATTCAGCACTTCCTCTTTGTCATTTTATGAAGATTCTACTACCTGATTGGACCAAAGATGGTGCTTCTTTGTTGCATCATTAGATTCAACAAGATTAGTAGAGAATTCATTTGTCAAATTAGAAGATGAATGAACTAGGGGTGTTTTGAAGAATGACCTAAACCTCAGGCTATCTTCTTATCAATAAAGTATTTCTCCTGCTAGCGATAAGGCATCAGACATGACTGGCTTCGCATTTGGAAGTGCCTCAAGATAAGAGGGATTTCTCATTACTACATTTTACATTTGAAGAATTTTCTAGGCAATGAGAATTACTACTACAGAGAGGACTTTCACAGCTAAATTTATCATCATGGGGAGGACCACCATGGTGGGATAGAGAAAACGATGAAACCTTTTGCTCCTTAGTCTTCTGGATACACAGAGGGTTATCGTGGCTCTCATCTAAAGATGATGCTTCGAGATTAACCAAATTGTCATGAAGAAATCCTTCATGAGGAAGTGTCTGATGAAGACATTTGGAATTATTTTTGTTATTTCTGTAATTTGGAAATGGTAGAGTAGAATCTTGAGTTGCAATAGATAATTGTCTGAGGGCTTCAAGAACTCCAAAATTGAGCAAGGACTTATTGCATATTGGCTCTTGATTTTTTAACTGTGCTGGATGGGTCTTTTTCTTGGAAACCTTCTTACTCACTTTGGAAACCACTTGTTGAAAAAAGTGGTTATTATGGGCAGGTGTATGTTCATGCTCAGGAGAAATTGCCAGGTTAGGCTGACTATCTCCATTTAAATTGGGTGTATGTGCCCAACTTGATTGTCCATATGACATGGGGGAGTATGCCCCATGAATCTCTTGGACTAGAAAAGAGGTGTGTATATGCTCTACGGTGACATGTTAATGAGTCAATCCAATAATAGGGATAGATTTAGGTTTCATTCCCTATGATTTCACTGAAGTTGTTATAATATTCTGACAAGTATCCAGAATATGGGAAGTGATTTGCTTTTTCTCTTTCACCATTGATAGAATGTGCTTGGTGACTTCAGCTGCTGAAATGGGAATATATTCCCATTCTATGTTTGGAGTAGGTGTGTGTTCCTTATCCTATCCTCTTTTTCTTATCAGTGAATTCTGACAGTCCTCATGTGTGGGGGAAGAAAGTTGTGTCTTCCTCTTGTTTGTCATTGGAGATTTCCAATTGACATCTCCGGGTGCTACCAAACAAGACTGTTGGTTAGCTTGATGAATTTTAGGTGTATGTGCCTGCTGATTGTTCTCCACCGAATATGATTTATGAACTTCTTTCAATACTGACAGATGAGACTGCTGGAATAATTGATGAGTGTAAGCAGGTGTATGTGCCTGTTTACAGGTGGTCACCACATTTGGTTGGTGGGCTTCATTGGATGTAGTCAGATGAGCCTGCCTATAAGGATCCACCGTAATTTCCTGGCAGGATTGGTGTGTTACTGCCAAACGAGTCTGCTGGGCAGTGAAATTAGGATGAATAGGTGTATATGCTCGCTCATTGTTTTCCATCAAGTTAGGTTGATGGACTTCTCTGAAGGGGGTAGTGGTAATAACATGCTCCCTATTGGCCTAATTTTGGATCTAATTGTTCTTCTTTCATTCTCGGATCTGAGGAACCTGAGCCGAACACCTAGAGGCGATACCTCCATCATGTTTAGGGTGAACTACCGCATGATTCTGGCAGTGATTGTTGGTGGGAGTCCTCAGGAAGGGATCCTGTCCTCTTGAACTGAGGCCTTGAGTGACCTCTTGATTCACCTCCCTGTAATATGGGAGGGACAGGTTGTCGCATTCAGGGATAAAGACCTGAAACAGTTGGAGATGGTGGTTGGAACCACCTGCTTCTTGACCACAGGTCGTTGCTGTCTGAACAACTAGGGTGAGCTGTTAACTTGGATGGCTTGTCGAGCAGTTTCTAGAGTCGGGATGGTACTGTGTTGATGGTATTACCTCACCAATGCATTTGAGACCCAGCGTTGAAGACACTGAGTAGGTGATGTCATCCTTAGAGTGGATGATGATCCAACATGAGTAGCGACCGAGGCATTCCCAGGTGTGAACCTTAAAGAATCCATTTTGTGTTGTAGAGAGATCTTGGAAAAGATTGTCTGTTTGATATAGAAGACATAATCAAGATAAGTCTGGCCAGACTATATCTCTTGGATGAGCCCATATGTTATTGATTTCTTTGTTGGCCCTCATATTGAGTTTAATAGGGGACTAAAAAATAAGTAAAACATCATTTAACTTGGTTAAGGATTCACATCGGGTTTACCATTTTTTTGTTTTTTCTAGAAATGGGGATGAACTTGTTTGTTTAAGGTTCAAACTTTCCAATCTGTTTGTAACGGGTTAATTCATAGAACTGAAAAAACCCAATGATTCTATATCCATTTGGACCTACTTTCCAAAGGTAGGTGCTCATTAGTTGTGGACCGATGAGGCTTAAGAATTTTCATTGGTTGAGAGGATCAGAGGTTAGGCACATCACACCTTTTTGGGGGTAATTATTTCCTACTCTGGGACTCTCTTATATATTTAAGTTATGTTCATGAATCCTTATTAATTCACCAAGCATGAAAATGTGTTTTCCTTTTGATTTAGAAATTGATGATTGATATGTGTGGGATTTAGAAAATATTTTATATGTATTTGAGGTTCTTCATCGATGGAGAATCATCCGTATGTATTAGAGATTCTTAGTCAGCAGTATCCTTAAATAAATTATATAGAAATATCATGGTCATTATGATGACCATACTGGTTTTAAAGCCACTCAGTGGGGAAATTGAAGTTTATTTTCGTTCATAAAGACAGAGAATATTTCAGAGTTGGGTTCGTACCCACAGATGGGCTACCTACGTATCGTCGTTAAAAAAGAAATCAGAACCCACGTAGTTTGATAATAAGGATATAGTTTAACGTCATATGGGACAGAAAATAATTAATGAATGATGGGATTGAACCTTATAAAGGCTTCCTACATACTATAATTTTAAGGCAGAGATCAAAGTCCACATATTTTGGGTGATGAAATATGGGGCATATGCATGGTTAATGGCCCAAAAAGAGATGTCATGATTACTTTAACACTCTAAGCTCACGTGAGTCATGCTCAGTGTGAGAAACAAGAGGTATCAGTAAACCTGACTGTTGTTCCACGAAATATGCAATCACAAGAAATGATGTGGGGATTATGTATGTATGACTTCCCAAGTAGATGAAGACCAGGACTTACTTCAGGAAATAATCCAAGGAGAAGGGTCCATAAAGGTATTTGTACTTTATGGATATTTGGAGTTTTAACTCGGGGCTTACTCCTAAGGAGGATGTCCAAATGAAAGGGTACTTATAACTTGGGGCTTACTCTTGAGAAGGAGGCCCAAATTAAAAGGGACTTATGATTGGGGATTATTCCTAAGAAGGAGGTCCAAATCAAAAAGAAATTAAGATTGTGGCTTACTCCCGAGGAGGATGCCCAATGTTAAAGGAAATTATGATTAGGCCTTACTCCTAAGAAGGAGGCCCAGGTTAAGGGGACTTGGGGTTTACTTCTGAGGAGGATGCCCTAATTAAAGGAATTATTATTAGGGCTTATTCCTAAGAAGGAGGCCTGAACTAAAGGAACTTGGGTCTTACTCTTGAGGAGGATTCCCTAAATCAAAAGATCTTAGAATTTTAAAGGATGAGGTTATATGGAGGAAACCTCTAACTGTAGTGACATAAATCTTGTATGTCACGAGGTTTTGGGAGAGTTTCTCACAGATTTCCTTTCAGAAAAGGAATCCAACAAAGGAACCATGCCATAAATGGCCTTGAAAAGGGGTTCGAGGGATAATATCTTGAATAAGAGAGGTTAACGTGAGAGAGGCACAAAAATGAAGTTTGTGCGCATATCTTGGTCGTGCTAGTGTACTTGCGCGGCTTAGGTTCACCTGGAAGATGAAGGATCTGTAGGGTAATACTTGGGAGAGACTTAACTCAAGCCTTTATTATTATCCTAATATGTTTTCAAAAGGGCGGCGCACAAGTTTCATCGAAAGGGTAGGGCAGCGCGCAAGTGTTTCCATTTTTAAGGAGGTATGGACACTTAGGCACACAAAGGCTGATGAATTATAAACACTTAGGCCATATTCTACTCCTTCAGTTCTTCCATTCTAGGTAAAAAGTTACCTTAGAAGCTTTCGGAAGAGTTGAGTTGAAGACTAGGGTGACCAGAGCTTGAATTTGACTTTTGGAAAATCCTTCTTTGAAATGGGGCCCCCCATGGGCTATTTATAGGCCACCTTGAACCTTGGGTGAAAAACAAAATAGGGTGAAAAAGTGAGCTTTGATAACCATAGGTGGCGTGCAAGTGACTTGCGCGACACACAAGTAACTTGCGTTCCTCACTCCAAATGGGCTCCTAGTCCATGCCTTCATCAATTTTTTCGATGTTCTTCAAAGGGTGATCCTCTTTGTGCTTAAGGTAGTCCCCTTTTCCATTCGTTAGACTCTGTGATAGAAAGGAGAATTAACAAACGCATATCATAATCAGAGACAATCATCGAGGGTACTCCATATAGCTGAACAATCTCCTTCACATAGAGGCATCCAAATCTCTCTACTGAACCCTGCTCTCTGATCGGTAGGAAGTGGGCCGATTTGGAAAGTCGGTCGATGATCACCCATATCGATTCATGACCTCTAGACGTACGGGGAAGTCCTGTCATGAAGTCCATGGATATCCCATCCCACCTCCACTTTGGGACCTCTACAGGCTGAACCAAGCCTGCTAGTACATGATGCTCCGCCTTCACTTGCTGACAAGTGAGGCATCGAGAGTCAAACTCTGCTACATATTTCTTAATTCCTGACCACTAGTACTGTCTTTGGAGATCCTGGTACATGTTCACCACTTCTGTATTTAACGATAGGTGGGATTTGTGGAACTCCCTCAACACTTCCTCCTGAAGCGACACTGGTACCATGGTACGTCCTTTGAAGAGGATGACATGCCACCCACCTTTAGAAAATACATCATGGGCATGTCCTATGGATATCTGAGCACGTCGGGTCTCGGAGTCAGCGTCCCAACGTTGTGCCTCCCTGAATCGCTGAAGAAGTTGGGGAGTGACTGTATGAGACTGAAGAAAAGATCCTCCATCTCTATCCACAATGGATATCTGCAAAGCGGCCAGCTAATCCATCACCTCGCCTAGCAGTTGTATAAAAAATATCCTACCGAGTGCATCTACTACAACGTTCCCCTTTCCAAGAGTATAGACTATCTAGAAGTCATAGTCCTAGAGGAACTCAAGACAACATCACTGTCTCAAGCTCAGGTCTTTCTGAGAGAATATATACCTGATACTCTTGTGATCAGAGTACACTGTAAAATGCTCACCCATCAAGTAATGTCGCCACAAATTCAAGGTGGAGACCACTGCTGCTAACTCCAGGTTCTGGGTAGCATAGTTCTTCTCATGTTGTCTTAGCTATCGAGAACCATATGCGATCACTGCTCGCTCCTACATCAGGAAACATTTGAGCCCGGTCCCAGATGCGTCGTAGTAGACATACCCTACGCCCTCCTCTGGTAGCCTCAATATGGGGGAAATAGTTATCCTCTACATCATCTCCTAATAACTTTTCTGGCATCTCTCTGACCCAAAGAAGGTTTTCCCCTTCTTCGTCAATGCAGAAAGTGGTCCTACAACTCGGGAGAAATCTGGCCAAATCTCAAGCTCCCATCCACATTCTTGGAAAACAAAATTGGGGCTGCCCAAGGGGAAACACTGGGCCGAATGAACGCTTTACCCTATAAGTCCTCCATATGTACCCGTAGCTCACGAAGCTCCTCATGAGCCATCTGATATGCTGGTGTAGATATAGGTGCCGTACCAGGGTACAAATCAACGTAAAATTCCACCTCTCTATGAGGAGGTAGACCCAGAACATCCTCATAGAAGACATCCAAGTACTGGTCCAACACTACAAGATAATTTAGACTCTCCACATCAACCAATCCATGGGTAAGGCTAGCCAAATGATGAGTGATCAGCTTCACCCTCCCCCGGGTAAGTCTATCCTGTGCTGCATAGGCTCCCTTCTCACCGGTGAAGGTAAAACTGGTCCCATCCACGTGGACACATTGTACTTTGTTCCTAATACAGTCAATCTAGGCATGGGCTCTAGATAACCAGTCCATACCTAGTATGACCTCGTAAGGCCTCAACACAGCTACTAGAAGATCCCAGCCGAAGCTCTCACCTCCTAGAGTAAGCTCACATTTCCAGCACTAGTGCACAATCACCGAATCAGCTCACGTAGGAGTCTCTAGCCGTAAAGATCAAGCCAACGTCTCCGTCAGAATCTCTGAGCTCCAAAAGAGGGAAGTGGAAATAAAATAATGACTAGAACCTATGTCTATAAGTACTACAACTAAGGTAGAGTAGACACAGATCGTACCTTGTATCATCTCCAGATCACTGTGATCGTAGGCCTTAGCTGCCTGGAGCTTAGCTCTCCCCTGTCTACTTACTTCCTGGGGTTGGGGTGGACCTCCTGGTGGGGGTAAAATCTTGAATCATCACCCACTACCAGCTTCATTATCATATCATCTTCCATGACTGCCTACTCCCTGCGGACCTCCTCAGTCGAACCTCTGTCTCTGCCTGGGCGGTCTTTTGAATGTCTGATGATCATCCGTGCGGCGATTCAGAGAGTCACGAGCCATGTGACCCTACCCACCACATGCGTAACACTGCCCACTCCTAGCATGACTGGCTCGGCCTCGTGTGTGCTACACAATCGACCCTGAATCCTACGGTCGTCCACCTGTAGGTCTGGTACTCTTGGACCTCTGTGTCATCTGTCTGTTTCCTACTGTAGAAGAATCCACTACATGATGACTGTTGGTGGGTATCACTGCTGGTGACTGCTCAGCAAGAAAACTCTCCACTAAGAGGATTCTCTCTAACAGCCCCACCTGCATTGGGATGCTAAGATAAATCATCGAAGCAATGATCTCTCGTCTGATTCCCTGCTCAAAGGTCTGGGCTCTGAAGAATGGGTCTCGCACCATATTAGTAGAGTAGCATGAGAGGTCAGTGAACCTTGATGAGTACTGAGCCACAGTCATGATTCCCTACTGTATATGAAGTAGTTCTTGTATGCGCACTACATGAAGAGTCGTTGGGACAAACTCTACTTGAAACATGCTCTCAAAGTCTTCCTGGAGAAGCATAACCTCATCGTGAACTTGGAGCATCAATCTCCACCATCTGTCTACTGTTCCCTATAGAAGGCTGATGGAAAGGATCACCATGAGATCAGCTGGTGTCCCTACCATTCGAAAAACTCTCATCACAACCTCCAGCCAATTCTCAATAGCCTGTGGGACCGTCTCTCCCCTAAACCTGGGTGGAATCTAGCACTAGAACTCATGCAATGCGATCAAGAGGCATGCACCCTATACTGCTGGGGCTGGTGGCATCAGTGGCCCAACGGGTAACAGTACCTTCGGTGCCTCTACTGGAAGAGGGCCCTGCACCGAGGCGTCATCGCTCGGTGGGCTATCAGTGCGTACAACTCTCGGAACCCTAGCTGGCTATCTTCGTGGAGGCATCCTAAAAAGAAACAGGTGCGCCACGGTTCATAAGTTATAACTGGTGATCTGACTCAATAGATCATAAAGAAAACTCTTGGAAACACACACTCAATCAGTGTTTTTGTGCACTGGGTTAGAAATCAGAAGTCAGTGTCCTGGTGTATAGATACATCGACCACTGCACCAACACTGGATTCCCTATACTGATAATCACACTCACTACACTTAACACTATTGCTGTTAAAAAGTTCAGAGTCTTATGTTATATGTTAGAACTAACTCCTCTGATACCAATTTGTCATGACCCATCCCCTGGGGCCCATGCCGTGACTACCCCAAGCCCGTCTACCATAGGTCAGGGGATGATGACTAGTACCGAAAGGTGTAATCCCTAAAACTGGGAAGGAATTTCCTTTATAACCTGTAATCACACACAACCAAGCACACAACAAGTTACGAACACAAGTAAACTAAATAGTAAATAGAGTGAGTATAGTAAGTAAAAGGGGCTAGAATACAAGCCCAACTGGAAAGTACAAGGAAACTGAAATTACAAGTGAACTGGAACTACTCCTAGATCGTCCACCAAGAATCCTTCTTGAAGGTTAGGTAAAGCTCACAAATGGACATCTCTGTGGTTTTCCTTGTCTAACATCCACCTCTGAGCTACCTCTAGTCCTGATGCCCTCATCCTCAGTCAGCATTGTCCATCATCTGGACCAAACACAATGAAGTTCAGGCATAGTTCATGCATGGGTGAGTATAACGATACTTAGTAGGGACCCCGAGACACTCAAGGTCTCACAAATCCACAAAATATAAATTACAAAGCAAGGAAACAACTGATAACCCTACTTAGGTATATGCTCATACATATACCTAAGTTATAAATATACCCATATCAATCATGAGGAAAACATAGATTCCAACTCCAAAGCCCCAGGATCAACTATTCCACAAAGTAAGAAATACCACAAAGGCAAGACCCACACAGATACACCACACAGAAGAATACCACCAAGGTTTCACCACAAAGGAAAGTAACACACAGGTACAGACTCAGCTCACACCAGGTATAACTTAAGTACAGTAGTAGAGATGATAAGATATAACTACTGAATCATCTTAATCTGCTAATAGGTAGACCCACGAAGGATCACTAATAATCATCAGACCCACATAGGATATCTAGGTGCTGACCCACACATGATCGCTCGGTGTTGACCCACACAGGATCACTCGGTGCCGACCCACATAGGATCACTCGGTGCTGACCCACACAATATCGTTAGGTGCTAACCCACACATGATCACTTGGTTCTGGCCCACACAGGATCACTCGGGTAGTCCTGCATGTAATCCTATAAAGGTTCCATATGGGACCCTCAATCTCAGACCCACGAAGGATCTCTTCCTCAAGTCACATCCAGCTACTAGGTTCCCGCGCTAAGATTTCTCATCTCCGGGAGGGTCCATTATAAAATCCACTAACCGATACTACAACTGCCATATAGTCTCACAAAAAAGTATCTCAAAGGACTTCCACATAATAGGGGTCTCAATGCAATAGACAGTGCGTCAATCGGATGCCCGGTCTGTGAGTTATTAGCATTTTAGTCCCGAGGGCCCGGTTGGATTCATGCTCGATCCAACCCAACCGTACAACAACTTACCCAAAACTCTAGTGGGGGTATACCAAAGGGACCTTCTCACTCCAAGGTTTACAGTGCTGATGATGTCTTGTCAAACGGATGCCTGGTGCCAAAGTTATGGCCGTTAGAACGAAAAGCTCGTAGCGGGTCCAGGTCCGGTCCGACCCGGTCCGACTGACGCAGCCCGACCCGGCCTGGGCCGACCCGGTCAGGGACACCTGGCCCGATCCGCTAGGACCAAGCTAGCCTGCTGGGCGGCCCGGCCCGTTGGGTTCAGCCCGGCCCGCTGGGCAGTCCGGCAGGCCGTGAGGGTCGCGAAGGTCCGTAGAGGGCCGCAGGGGTCGCGAGGGGCCACAAAGGGCTGCGGGGGGCTATGAAGGTGGTACAAGGCTGTGGGGGTTGAGGTGCGGTGGAACGTAGGCTGTGGGTCCATGAGGGTGGCTCATTTCTATGGGGGCCACGAGGCCATGGGGAAGTTCGGTCGTGGATGGCGCGAGGCCGCGAGGCAGCTCGGCAGTGGCAGGGCTGCGAGGGCGTGGGGTTCCTCGACCACAGACGATGTGAGTCCACAGGGTGGTTCAGCCGTGGGGGTTCCGGGACAGCACAGAACGACTCATTATTGGACGGAGTGAGGATGTGGGGTGGCCCGGAGGGCCGCAGGTGGTGCAGCCATGCCGTGGGGCGGTAGAGCGCTGTGGGGGGGGGGGGGCAGAGGTCGTGGGCAGCGGAGCGCCTTGGGGCACGGAGGCCCCAGGCGGCGAGCAGCAGGGGCTGCGGGCGGCGGGGGCCGCGGGGCGATGTTGTTGCCTTCATCGCTTTCGTCATGGTTTATAGCCATGCTCCTCTATCGCGAAGATCATAAGAATTATCCCAAGAAATTCGGATAGGATGATCCATGTTTGTTTGGATCGCACTCTCCACATTAAAGTGGTAGCAAGCGACTATAATACTTGAATCACAGGAATATCAAGAACGGGTACGAGAAATAATTCAAACACCCTCCTTACCTCATTTGATTCATTGACGGAGGTCGTGATGAAGGAGACAACATTGTTGGGGATAGACGGATGTCAATGACGTCGGTGTTCCCTCTATCGTCAGTTCATTGACGTTAAAGACGTTCCTCATCAATGAATGTCCTGAGGAAGTAGTCAAAGTCGAAGTCAACATTCTTCATTGGTGTTCTTCTTTGGGGAGCTTTCTCCCAATTCTCCAAGTTTCTCCTGTTTTCCAAGAGTTTCCCCCAATTCCTCCAAAAATGAAGTAGCCAACCTTATAGAATATGTTGGCATAATTTCAAATTAGAATAATTAATTAAATTAATTGGTGTATTAATTAAAGTGGATGGCATAATTAATCAAGGGGAATTTCAAGACACTTCCCCTCATTTAATTGGGAGGTTCAAAGGGGTTTAATCTCAGGTGGTCCCCACCACCATAACCTCTCATGGGAGGTTTTAGGTTTGGTGGTACCCACCTCCATAACCTCAAGGGGAGTTTTAATTCTTGTTGTCCCTATCTCTCAACATCTACGAGGAGTTTGAAAATAAAATAAAAATAAAATGTTACACCATTTTATTTTATTTTATTTTATTTTATCACGAAAATGTGAAAAACTAACTTCCACCCTCGACCTACTAAGGTTGAGGTGAAGGTCTCCTTAACCGAATACCAGCGCTGCGAGTTCAACGATGCCCTCATATTTCAATTCCAAGCACCGGTTCAAAAGTTACAAAAACATGCTCGTATGTTTACTGAACGTATCTAAAAAAAAGTTCAGAAATTCATTCCAGGCACCTGGGCCTCAGAATCACACGCCGTCAATTTTCACGGACTCATAAAATTCTCATTTAATAAAATAAAATTACATAGAAAATCTAGGTCTTTACAATGGAATCTTAACATGTGTTATCTTAGGTAACCTCTTCGGGTCTTAACTAGGATTTCCTAAGCACTATAATCCAAATTACAACTAGTATATCAAGGGCTATTACTCTTTATGTAAAATGGTTAAGTCAACCTAAGACCTTCATATGGACTCCCCTTATAAAAGTAAGTGTTATAAAAAGGGTCATTCAAATAATTAGTCCTATAGGTTTCATTCTTAATCAAGTAATGGACGAAAATTTATTACTCAATATAAATATGTGGGATTTTAATTTATTATCCATAAATTTAAACTTGTTTTATCCTTTACACAACTTGTTAAAACTAAGTGGATTTTCTTTAATTAATTAACCACGTTGGATAACACATTTATGCATAATATATTTCTATAAATCCCATCTTCTCACATTAATTCATTTATTTATTTAATAGAAGTCATATATCCACAAATTAAATATTATTTAATAAAAAATAAAAAAAATAATATAGGACCCAATAACGAGATTATCTAATTTTTGATTTATTTAGTGGACAATAAATCAACCTTTAACTTATGAAAAAACCATTCTACTGGTCTTCAAATAAGTTAAAGCATTCCACCTGTACACTTATTTATCACCTGGGTTAGCATCATAATGGTTTTAACTTGATCCAGCTCCATCCGGCTTAAGATAATACAATAAATACAAGTATTTACAATTAAAAAATAGGTGAGGTGAACCAAATGATTAGTTAATGGTAATTATATAAATAAACTTGGGAACATAAATCCTACATAGTTATGGAGGAAGGTATGGATCACATACTATTAAAATTAATTTAATATTAATTAATTACAAATATATACAATAAATTAAATTGAAACATACAACACAACATACACAGGTCTTGGTCATGCTCATGAATGGTCATACATGCAACATATAAACAATAAAAAACTAGTTAAAATTTATTTCTATTTTTTATTTATTATTAAGGTAAATGAACTTTAATTAATTAATTAATTAATTAATTCTCTTCAATTTTAGTGACCATACAAATTCATATGGAGATACCCATCATTTTGGAATTTAGGGAAAATAAATACCAGAACTAATAATCATATATTTATTACAACAAATTAATTAATAATTTAAAATTATTTAAAATCATCATTAAATTTTCAAAAAAAGGTATTCCAATCAATAAAATAAGGTTTAAAATAATAAATTTTCTAAATTTAATGTAATTTAACTCTGTACTTTATTGGGAAACAACACAACATGTACTTATGAGATACACAAAGTGTACCTCAATTTTTGTGTTCTCAGACTATAGGACTGGGACTTCGGTCATATACCTTGGCTAAACAACACAATGTGTACACTCCAGCTACAAGCTATGTATCACTCTTGTTGTATGTCCATGAAACCCGCCTGGGAACTCAGCATGTTTGTTAGTTACATCTAAAAAATGTATAGAGACCTTCTATATACCATGTATCACTTTTTTCATGTGTCTGAATAACTTTCCAAATTGTTATATATATATTCCAGACATGTCAAATGATGAACACCATGCCATCAACACCACATGGACATCATGTATATCATTAATTCTATAGGTTGTTAGTATCATATGGTTTGACCATGTATAATGACCACATGAATTGCATGAATTTCACTACTAACACTTTCCCACTACATGACGTGTACGCTTTCTAGACACCATGCAATCTAACAACTTGTGTTCCAGTCTGGCTCGATATACACATGGAACGAAATAAAGTCACCATGTGTAGTCACTTTTTGGCATTCCATGTATCCTGTGTAATGTCTAGATACAATGTACTTGGATGCATAATGTGTAATCTGACTACACATCATGTAACCTAATCTTTCCAGCTAAAAATTTGGAACTTCCTGATGGAATCTCTACTAATTATTAATCCATTCTTAGAAATTTATGAAAATGAAACACTTGAACACCGATGATTAATTTGTCGAAGCATGTTCATTCAAATCGTATTAAAGAAAAAATAACATCACATGAAAGATTCAACCATGATTGTGTATACAGATGATCAATCAAATAAATAGATATAAATTTAAATTTTTATCCCTTTGATACCAATTAATGGTTTCAGGCATTGTGGAAGTGCCTGTGGTAGGTGTTATATTAAACTTTCTTTTAATATTTAGTCACCTAAAACACCAACATAGGATCTTTCAAATTAAATTTACAATTAATTTATTTATATCTATAATAAGTAATTACCATGCCTTTGGATCCTTTCTTTGATGATGATGTTGATATTTTGAAAAACCATTTTGGATTACCTTTGCTGGGCTGTAAGGATTCAAGTGGAGAATCCCTCTAACAGTGATCAACATGTGATCCTTTGATCTCTGAGAAACACCAATTTATTTTTGGGTGATAGCATGGTGCATTGGTTGTATTCCATTGTTCATGTTGATCACTCATGCTTCATTCTTGATGGAATCTATCTTATGAGTCTTGTTCTTGAGAACGAGAGAGAAAAATAAATTTTAGAGAGAAATCTGTTGTGTGTAATGATTATATATATATATATATTAACTATACAAAATAAAAATAACCATCCAATTATAGAGTTAGGGTCTAGTTTGAAATATTATTTAATTTCATGATAAACCTTAAATAAAATAATATTATTTGTTATATCCCATAATAATAATAATTTTATTATTATATTTTATGGTTCATTCAAGATTGATTAATAAAAAATATTATTTTTCAAGATTTTAAAATAATATTTATCTCTGGAAATAGTCTTGGTCCATTAAAACTCCTCAATAATTTATTTAACATTTAGATAAATATATTAAATACTTTTTTCATCAATAAATATTTACAATCGATAAAACATGAATAAAATTATTCCTCAGTCCTGAGATAAATATTTATTACATTAATTAAATTCAAATATAATTTAATCTATATCAATAAAAAAACATTGCGTGTGACCATCAAGGATTATTTATCATTGGAATTAGGCGGGATCACCTACAATCCTTTATTACTTTCTAGAAATGGGTCAATGCACCCAATAGAAAGAACATAACATTAATGGAATGTCAACTACATAAAAAATATCAATGTGAAATATAATCCTTTTATATCAATATCTCATTAAGAAGGTTTTACATCCATGTCATCAACCTTTGTGCTCGATACGTCTTTATTTGATTATCTGAAATAAACCAATCATTACACAATGACCATGAAATTTAATGCGACTATTCTATTCAAATAAAAGGTATGTGATATAATATTTTTTAAATATAAAAGGAAAAACATTCTTTGAATTATCCATTAAATTTTTTTCAACAATTACACACCCAACATACCTTAATTGTCACCAATATATGGCATGCCAATTTTGATTAGTAAATATAAGTGTCAAAAGTAATAAAATTCATAAATAATAATCTTAAAGTATAAGGACCATTAAACACTCTCATGGATAGGAATATTCGATGACAAAAAAACATGAATAATTTTTAAAGTAAGGTTTGTTCTTGTAATCTCCTATCTTAGATATTATTAAGTAAAAAATTCACGAGAAGAAGCCTCATTTTCTTATGAGTACTCACACCAAACAATCTACATACTATATGTACTATCATAGTATGTTATCCAAATAGAGAACTATATTTAATAATATATCCACATTATTTCATTGTTCTCATCATATTAGTGAACTTAGATGACTCTATCAATGCGATAGATAAGAAAATACATTGTTACATTTTAGTCCAGAAGAAAATTGAATAATATATAATAATATGTTTTAATATTCATTTCATCAAATATACATGTAATCAAAGTAGAAAAACATAGTCCTATGACCCTAACTCAAACAAAAAAGATATATAATCACATATGAATACACATTATAGAATATAATCCCTTTATGACAACATGTCTAATCAAACAAGTTTCATAATAGTGTCATCAATCTATAAACTTGATGTATCTTTCTTTGAGTTTCTATAAATAATATTTTCAATAGAACACCATAGACATGGACTTCATCCATCAGTTCCATTCCAAAAGAGGGCCTCAGATATCAACTTCCATTAATGAATAGATGGTACAAATCTTTTCTTTCATTATTCATTAAGGCAATATTACCCATGACACACCTAATATATCCTACATCACCCAAACATATATTTTCATGATTTTGGTTAGTACATAAAATATAATGAATCGTGAAATTATTTAATAATAATATTAAAATCCAAGGAATATTGCAGACATATGTAAGAAGGAGAATCCAATGACATATATTAATGTGTATTTTCTATTGGAGGGCGATGTTCCCATAATCTCTTTTTTTAGATTACCAGGGGCCTATACTGTGAGATAGTGTCTCAAACTTCTATAACTATCCACCCTTCATAGACTACATCATTTGTAACATATCAAATAAAATCATCCAACTATAAAACATATATTTTGTAATAGTGAAGAATAACTTATAGGTTCTCCTCATAACAAGAAACTATTATCTGTTTTTATTACAACAAGTACCCCTTTGACACATATAATGTCACACAAATGAACACTCATGTTGTGATAAGAACTTTATTAATATTGATAACCATGAATTCATGTAATCCTAAAGTATATTGAAGTTGGTTATAGGTAACCAACATCAACAAGTGATACTCTAACTTTACTCAAAACATATTATAGGTAAATATATTTTGTACCAAAAAATGTCGGATTTAGGAATTAATATATAAGAACACCAGAAAAAACCCTTAAATTCACATATTCTTGATTAATGGAAATTATGTTTGACAAAAATTAATTAGATTTCAAATTCTTTTATACTGATATAATAAGATCCTGGTTATGTTTGGGAGTAGATTTATTTTTTATCTCTCTCTTTTATGCTTCATATATGGGAGGGATTTTTTCTCTATTTTTTGGTCCATACTAGACCAAATTTGTAATTATAGCATAAACTATATGAAAAAATAGATTTAAAAATTTGAATTCTTTTGGTATATATTTAACCTGAATTTTTATTCTTGGAATCTCAGCTATTGTTGATGATTTATCTATGAGTTCAACAGATTTCTGGAACACTTCCTTCATCTTTTTCATATTATTTGTAGTAGTAATATTTTTTTATTCCAACTTGATTAGATATTAATCTTTTAAAGTAAGTTTAGATTTAACATTCTTCATGATTTTATCATTATCTACAACATTCAAATTTGATTTATTAATTTCATTAATAAGTCCAATTTCCATTTTTAGATACTCATCATTTGATTGAATCTTATTAACATTATATTTCTTCGTAAATTTAACATCCTTCTTGATATTTGTATTTTACTAAAATAATTATTCCATTTCAGATATGATCATGTTCCCCATATATGTTTCTTTATCCCTTCCTCATCATTACTGGATGCAATTTCATGCTTCAAAAAATGTTCTATTAATATTGTTATTTTCTAAGGAATTTTATCCTCTAATTGGATTCTAGAGGAATCATATCCTTCCTTCTATTTTAAAATCAAAATAATTACTTTTCTTCTTGGGAGTCTCTTCATATAGTCACCATACATTATCACTATTTTTGAGCATTTTCCCCAATCCTTATTTTGAGCTTTTTCATCTTGATCACTAATATAAAACATAGAGTTTTTCTTCTTTTAATAGTTGAATATAAAATGTCCAATGCATACGAAGTTGAATAATTTCAAGGGAAGTTTCCACTTATATTTACCATTATCTTTTGAATTTTTTTTGGAAATAAAAGACATGATTCTCCTGATATCACCATCCATGTCATCATCATCATTTGACTCAATGGATGCTTTAGGTTCATCTTCTTTTAACTTGTGGTTCCCCATAAATTTAAAATCCAACTCTTCTTTCACCTTATTTTTAATTGTTGTTGTTTTCATAAATTCATAATAAATTTTATTTTGTGTAACTCATATAAAGAAAAATTCTATGTACCCTATAATAATAATATTTTTTGGATCAAAAATATTATGGAAGTTCCTTATGAGCTTCTTCACAATAGTGAAGCCTTAATGTTTTTCTACATAACATATAATATGGATCACAATTTCTTTTAATCTAGTGAAATAATAAAAAATTATTTCTCATTCAACCATTTTAATATCCTCAAACCTATTTCTATAGACTTTAAACATAACTTTTCTAAATTTTATATTTCCTTCCTGGCTTCTCTCAAGTTTATCCTAGATTTATTTTTCAATTTTTATTGTAACACCCTAATATTTTTTGAACTAATTTAATCATTTTGATATTTTTCTATTCAAGAAACACTGAATATAGTTTTTTATATAAAATAACTGATTTTGGATTGCATTATACAAAAGACCAATTTAATTGTGAACTCAATGCATCTTAAATTTTATCTTGAACTATGAAAAAAATAGACTTGTCTTGAGTTACATGCAACAATGAGTTTTTACGAAACAACACTTTATTATAATAATTATTTTAACGAGATAGTTATAACCAAGTCATTATAATTAGTAATATTAATAATAATAATTAATTTTTAAATTAAATTTATAATGGTTTCATATTAATAAAACATATTGACAATGAAATATATAATTTTTTGTAAATTATTTATATGTTTAAAAGTACCATCGAAGAGAGTCCGAGTACAGGTTAGCAAGCCAACCCATACCCACAAATTTAGTAGAAAAAGAAAAGTACAGTAGAAAATATGGATGGGTCAAACAAGTGGTATAAGCATCATCCATGAAAGGAACTACATATCAAGAGAATGGGGTTCATTACCATAGTCACGATCATAGTGATCAACATCATCAACATCATTGACAGTTTCCAAATCTGATTGTTGGTTAAAGAGAGAAAAATATTTCTCCCTGATATATTTTATTTCCAGAGTGAGCTTCTGAGTAGTGGAATCCAATGTCCCTAAAATATTCCCATGACCTCAATTTTTGGGTTGATGGGCTGATCTCTAGGTTTTGGGGTGATGAAAATTATCTTCTTCTTCCTTCTTCATTAAATTGACATTGTCAATAGGCTACATCATGTAATGATATGACTACTCAGAAGCCCCTCCCATGACCTCATTATCATCACCACCCTCTAAAAGAAGGACCTGAGGATCTACCTCAGTCCTTGAATCCTCAAGTCCACCAGTTTTTCTACACAGGGAATCAATTAGTGGGGGGGGGGGGATGCACACCCTCCATTGGAAGCTCAAACCGTGGAGTATGACCCTGTTTCAGAAGTGTATGATACTTTTCAGACACAAACAACTAGAAACCCTAATCATCTACAAACATAGATTTCCCCATCCTATTAGCTGAAGTATGAAGACCGTGTCTCAGACTAAGATTGACTTCCTCTTGTATAAAAGCTTCCAAGGCATCTTCCTCTTAAGAAGCAAGAATATCTCAAGTAGTATTCTACTGAGTGGATTTAACTGCCTCAGTGGTAATCCATTTTTAACCATATATAAAAAGGAAGACACTCTTTCAACATGGTCATCAAGATCACTCCCATTCACCTATTTGTTAGGGAGATCCATACATGAAGTATTCTCATTGGCAGTACCATTCCTACCCTTCGCACTGTAAATACCAAAAACATACCACTTCTTCTAGGTCTTAAAGAACTTACCCTCATCTTTCCCTTTTATTGATTAGAATGAAAAAACAAAGGTTTTCCTGCAGTGCACAAAATCATGACCAACGGATCTACAATTAACACATAATTGAGGTAACTTCTCACACTCAATCTTCAACTCATAATATTGATCATCATCAGAAACAAAAATCATCAATAAATGCATAGCTCATATCACCTTCAATAAGTGGATGAAAAAATGGCCAAAAGGTGCTAATTGTTTCTCGCTATGCATCTTAATAGGGACTTTAATGGCCATTGTAATGTCATGAAGAATCTGTGGATTCCATAGAATCCAGTTCAGGTCATGAACCATGACCCACATTTGAAAATACGAGTTGTGTACCTAGAGAGGGTTAAAACTACGATCCCATTATCAGAGATTAAGAGAAACTGGCTTGATAATTATGGTACCGATGACCAATTCTTACATATTTAATTTCTTATAAGGAAATAAGATATGGAAGAAACCGCGACCTAGCGAGATGTAGTACCAACCCGAGAAACCCCATACTGCTGATAGGTGCGACATCAGATCACTGGTTCTACAGGGAGTTGAACCCTTCAGAAGAATGATATTGGAAATTAAGGAATGATTTCGAATCTCAACCCTCTATGAGACTACATAAGGATTTTCTTTAACATTAGTAACACTTCCCCTGTATCGAATGCCTTTTACAACAAAGTAACTTCTTTTTATGTCCTTATATGAGCATTAAAAAAATAAATTTTAGACACTCTTATAAATTTAATTTGATAAAATAAAATTTATTTTTGAATTAATATGGTCAAAATTAGCTTAGGTTGGTTTTTTGGCTTTTTCGGAGAAACATTATTTTTGGATGAAAAGTGAAAAATACTGAATTTTAATTCAAAAATATTTTTTTGTCTATTTTCATCACATAGTTAAATTATATTCTAAGTTAGTTTTAAATTAACAATAAATCAATTCTACATATATTAATAAAAATTTAGTTCATTGGAATAATTTTTATATATAATATAGATATAAAATATTAATAACTTTTGAACATTCTCACTTTAAAAACTTACATTCTCGCCACGTCTACAGGATTAACATGAAACTTAATTTTGTAGCTTATATGAATTTAATTATAAAAAAAGGACTTACACTGTTTTAATCATTATAATATTTATTTTTTAATAATATCAAATTAATTTTTTTACAAAAAATATCAGTGTAACCGATTAAAATTAATTGCATAGATTAAGGTGAAATTACGCTTAACAAGGGATTAAACCTTAAATTTAATGGCCAAAATGACATAGAACCTTATAATAAAGCCCATGAATGACCATATTTATACTATATATCTTAATAGTTCAAATTTTACGAGTTATTGGGATACTATTTAATAAGAGTTACCTATTTCATAAGTTAAGCAAGGAAAAAAACAAAAAAGGAACTTTTCTCACCTTTACAATTTATAAAACATTGATATATGGGGAAAATAATATATTTTCGTTTATACATATCATTTTGAAAAAAAAATATTTTTATCATAGTTACTTATAATTAATTTTTATACATGAATTAGTTACATTAAATTCTTGACAAACAGTAACAAATGGATTATTTAGAACATTATTTAATAAAATAAATTGTACGGCCATAAGATATTGTTGGACACTATCTATAACTATAATGGTTTCAATTATCTCAAATCATGTCATATATTAACATATATATTACCTCATGATAGTTCCTAAATTATGAAAAATCTTATCTTGTATATCAGATCATTTCAATCATATAATTATTAAGGTTTGTTTAATTCTCAAAAATCTTATAACTAATTATCATGTGTAATTATGGGTATTAAAAATTCTGACTTTTTTTTACTATAATACAGAAAAAAATCTCAAATTATGATTCACTAAAACTGATAGAAGAACTGAGAATCCAATAGAAAAATGCCTCACCAATGTAGAAATCCTACTGATGAATGTGACTCATCGATGCAAAAGACCTACCAAAGCATATGACTCACCGACATAGATGAACTACCATAAGTCCAACTAACCTACTAATGCATGGTGCTACAGACACAAGGACTCACCAATTGTTAAAATGAGTCATCGATGTAATGAGTCACTGACATATGGTAAGACTGACAGAATAGCATACCGATGGGTTGAGTCCTTGATAGAAGGAGATACAAACATACAATCACTGACTGATGTCTCACCGACCGGACGACTCACTGATAGACTGACTCACTAATAGAGGAGTTGCCGATAGACTATTTAAATTTTAATTTATTAAATTTATTTCTAATGGTCATATTTGATTCATTTAAGGATATTAACATATTTAATAATATTTTTTAGTACTTTTAGAAGACAGTGCGAGCTTCAACGAACTTATGCAAGTGGAAAGAACATACTCTTTATCATCCCTTAATAATAAAAATAATTTTTTAAGAGAGAAGAAATATAGAAGAGAACTATGGTGTGCCCGGGTGTAATACATACATCCCTGAATCTCATGAACCCATTGTGAACTCGAGAACAAAAGAAGAACACAAGGGGAAATATCAATCAAGTTGTATATCAAATCAAAGAATTTATTCAGCATATCAAATAAGGAGAAGAATATACCATCAAAACTATACTTGTACCTAGATGCCAGAATATGACACTCTATTTTAGTGTCAACTTCTTGAAGAAGACTCAAACTCCATATCAGCTATATCTGAAGAGTCCATAGCTGCATCTCAAGACACACATAGCCTTCTAAATCCTTTCTCGTATTTATTTTCTCTTTTTTGTTCAATTTGTTTTCATACTTTTGAGTAGTGTGTGTTTCTATCTCTAAAGAACACACTTTTTCTTATATCAAACTGAAGGATATAATAAATTCTTTCACTCATGCATTCTTACAAATTTTTACTCCCATGGATAAGTGTGGAATTGGTCCTTGTGTGACCTGGTAGTTTGTACCCACAAAGAACTATGGTAGAGGTCTTGTGATCTAAAAAACATGTGTTCTATTGTGAACCCCGATCATGGGCATGGATCAAACTGTTTATTAATTTAAACCGATTGGTGGTAGATTATCAAAAAGTGGAGAGGATCAGGTCTCTACTTGGGACTGAACCTATTATTCAATTTCCACAGTGTTTTTACTTTTTTTACTCTGTTTTATCACATATTTCATAAAACTAAATTGGAATATAATAGTTAGTCTTACCAAGTGTTTATAATAGTATTGATTTATTAGGTTAGTTTCAAAAGTTTTATTAATTATAAAATTGATATAACTTAGAACTAATCACACTTTTGAGAAATTAATTAAACAATCAAGCTCTTATAAATTCACTACTGGATATTGATCAATTGAATTTTTAAATTTTAGGGAACTTCAAATAATAATCTTTAAAAAGAAACTTTTATAGATACTCAATTAATCCTCTCTTGAGTACTCTACTCTGAACAACAGTTAGTATTAGAGGGTTTGGAATTTTCAGTTTTAAAAGCATTTTCAAAATTTTCAACTGTGATTTTCATTTTATTTAAAAGATATTAAAATATCTATTAATAATAAATTTTTATCTCTTTAAAATAATTTTCTAACATTTTATTATGGAGAATCATCTGGAATGTGCTTCTACCAATAGAAATCCTTTATTTAATGGAACAAATTATGCACAATGGAAAATTAAAATGAAAATGCACTTAGAAAGTATGATTTTTGAAATTTGGTCTTCAATTTTAGATGAATATAAGATTCTTTATACTTCTAGAAATACTTGGGATGACCCAACTAAGGCATATTATAATAATAATTACAATGCCATAAATTCATTATACTATTCTTTAGGAGATGAGTAGTCTAACAAAATTATTGCATGTAAAACAGCCCATGAAATTTTGGATACTTTGTCTATTTCTAATTAAAGAACAACTACTATTAAGTAAATAAGACATAACACATATACTATTAAATATGAAAACTTTAAAATGAAGCCTTATGAGCCTATTTATGACATGTATATTAGGTTTAATGAAATTTTGAACACTATGATCTCTCTGGGAAGAGATGTTACAACCTAGGAGAAAATTTTGAGAATACTTAGCTATCTAAGAGATAGATGGAGAGGAACTTCTGTATCCATTATAAAATCACGTGACATCTGAAAACTACCTTTTAAAGAACTCATTGAAAAACTGGTGATGTATGAAGAATATTTGAAAGTAAAAAAGGAAGAAGAGGACGAACCTAAGAGAAAATATGTAGCCTTCATGACTACTACCTCTAAGAATAAGGGAAAACATAAGGTGATAGACTTTATTTATTGATCCAGTAATGATGAATCAACATCAGATAGTGATGAAGAGATGGATCAACTATCCAAAAGATTCAAGAAATTCTATATAAAGAAGAATTTATTAAATAATACCAATTATAAAAGAAGATGTGATAACAAGGGAAACTAGAAAAAGGATTGTAAAAGAAATGACAAATCAGAGTAGATTGTATATTATGAATGTAAGAGGAGAGGGAATGCTAATGATGAATCACCAAAATTAAAATACAAAAATAAGTATGAAAACAAAGAAAAGAATTATAAGAAAGCAATGAAGGACACCTGGAATGCCTCTGAGGATAACTCCAGTGAATCAACATCATCTCACGATGAGAGATATGACACAAAAAATATTTGTTTTATGATAAACACATCTGAGGTATCCTTATATTCTCTTATACACAATTCTTATTATTCTAAAGATGAAAGTGATTTTGAAAATTTGACAAGTGATGAACTATTTGAATATTTTAACAAGCTAGAAGAGACATGAAATGAATTTAAAGATAAATATGAATCTCTAAAGAAATAATATGCTCACACTATAAATATTAATTATAAAATTACTGCTTAAAAGAAAAACAATTCTCAACTTATCAAAGAAAACAGTGAACTAAAAATGTCTAATGTGCAATTGAAGAAACATCTTGAAAATTTTACCAATGAGAAAAATACTCTTACTCAAATTCATGGTAAATAGATAGCTCTTAAATACACTTCTGGTATTGTATATCATCCTAGATAGAGAAACATATCTAAAACACATTTTGTAACAATATCTAGAAGATCTATTCTTCTACCTAAAAATGAAAAGTCTCTGCTAGTTCCAGTTCTGGAAAATCTTTTACTACCTCTAAGTGTTCTAGACCAAATAGAGTCTATTTTTTAAATATTTTATATAATTATTATAGGAAACCCAGGAAGAAAATGTGGGTACCTAAATCATTTATTACTAATAGCAATGGACCCAAACATGTCTGGGTACCAAAATCTATTTTTGTTTAGCTATTATGTATGAAATATTTTTTAAGAGATCCAATAAAATATTATGGCACTTAGAAAGTGGCTATTCATGACACATGATATGAGATTATTCAAGATTCAAGAATATAAATAATATTTATGGTGGATATATCACCTTTGGTGACAATGCTAAACAAAACAAATAATTTTCTTAGACCAGATTGGTAAATCTGAATTAGTTTTAATTTATAATGTACTTTCTTTGATGGATTGAAATACAATTTTCTTAGTATTTCACAACTATGTGATGATGGATTTCATGTTGAATTTTAAAATTACTCTTGAAATGTTTTTAACTCTAAAAATGAATTAATATGTCTTGCTTTTAGAAATGAAAATGTATATGCTGTTAATATAGGTTTTTTAGTTGCTCAAAATGTTTCTTATTTAAGTGCCTTTCAAAAATAGTCTTGGATTTTTCATAGGATATTAGGACACTGTAATTTACACTCTCTTAGAAAGATTACTATAAAAGGACTAGTCAGGGATCTAAAAAACTAGAGTTTTCAAATGACAAAGTCTGTAATCCTTATCAAAAGGGTAAACAACACAAGATATTTTTCAATTCAAAGAAATAAGTTTCAATATCTCAACCTTTAGAGTTGGTTCACATGGACCTATTTGGACCCTCTCGAGTTTCTAGTATAAATGGGAAGCACTATGTCTATGTTCTTGTAGATGACTATTCTAGGTATACATGGAATTATTTTGTAGCTCACAAAAGGGAAGCATGTACTTACTTCATCAAGTATGCTAAAACATTGAAAAAACAAGTGGATGTAGAATAAAATCCTTAAAAAGTGCTCATGTCCATGAGTTTGAAAATCAAGACATTGACCTTTTTTACTTAAGAAATGGATGTAGTCATAAATTCTCTTCCCCTAGGAAACCTAAAAAAATGGAGTCGTGGAAAGAAGAAATAGAACCTTTCAAGAGATATCCCGAACAATGATTAATGAATATAATCGACCTGTATACTTTTGCGATGAGGATGTGAAAACAACTTGATACATAATTAATAGAGTCTTAATTTGATATATCCTAAAGAAAACTCCTTATGAGTTATGTAATAATAGAAACCCCAAAGTTAGTTAGTTTAATGTTTTTGGTTGCAAAGTCTATATCCTTAATACAAAGGAAAATCTTGACAAATTTTCCTCCAGGAGTGATGAATTAATCTTCCTAGGTTACTTGACTTTTATTAAAGCCTATAGAGTCTTTAATAAAAGAACCAAGTGTGTGGAATAATCTGTGCATATCAAATTTGATGAAAGAGATCCACATAAACCTAAGACCCCCCTAGAAAAACTTGAAGATGATATGTAAAATATGGACATAAATTAAAAATCATCTAATCCTCTTGTCAAGAAATTTGTTAAATCATACAGTTTTGGAAATTATTTAGAATCTGAACATGATGAACCTGAACATGTAGATGAAACTGAAATTACTTGCCCCTCCTTTTATAGAACAATAAGAACCCTGAAGAAAAATCCATTAGATGTTGTTGTTGGATACTTAGATAAAGGGACACAAACTAGAGATTCTCTTAGAAACCAGGTTAAACATCAAGCCTTTTTTCACATCTTAAACCTAAAAAAATCAATGATTTAATTAAATATTAATTTTGGGTGATGGATATTAAATAAGAAATAAATCAATTTGAATGAAATAAAGTTTGGAAACATGTGTATAATCCTAAAGATACCTTGACCATTGACACTAAGTGGGTTTTTAGGAACAAAGTAAATGAATCTGGTAATATTACTAGAAATAAAACTAGATTGGTTAGACAAGGTTATAGTCAAGAAGAAGTAATTAAATATGAAGAAATGTTTTCACCTATTTCTAGACTTGAGGCCATCAGAATCTTGCTTGCTTATGCTGCCCATCCTAATTTCAAGCTTTATAAAATGGATGTTAAAAGTGAATGCCTAAATGGGTATATAGTTGAGGATGTTATTTTGAAAAACCCCCAGTTTTAAAAATCCTCATTTTCAAAATCATGTATTCAAATTAAAAAAAGCTTTATATAGTTTAAAACAAGATCCAAGAGCTTGGTACAATAGAATAATTACTTTTCTCAATACAAAAGGTTTTACAAAAAGAATTTTTGATCGTAAATTTTTTTATAAACCTAATTTCTAAATATCTTCTAGTAGTTAAAATTTATATAGATGATATTATTTTTGTATCTTCTGGAAATTGTTTTCGTATTTATTTTTCTAAAATGATTCAAAGTGAATTTTAAATGAGTTTGATAGATGAACTCAAATTCTTTCTTGGATTTAAGATTTTTTAAAATAAAGAATGTATCATTTTAAATCATAATAAATACAAAAAATACCTTTTAAAAAGATTTGGATTTGATATTATTAAAAGTAGTGACACTCCTATGAGTACTAATTGTAAGTTGGATCTTGATAAAGATGGTAAATCTGTTGATCAAAACACTTACAGATGTATGATTAAAAGTTTTCTCTACTTGACTACTAGTAGGATAGAGATATTTTTTAGTGTGTGTATGTGTGCCGGTTTTCAAGATAATCCCAAAGAATATCACTTAAATACTATTAAAAAAATTTCAATTACTTCAAATATACTATCAATTTATGTTTTTTTATCCTAGAGGACAATCATTTGATATATTGAGTTATTCTGATCAAGATTTTGGTGGATAAAAGTTAGATAAAAAGATAACCTCTGGGACATGTCACTTTTTTGTTAAAATATTTGGTTTCATGGTGTAGTAAGAAACCAAATTCTGTTGTATTATCTACTGCTGAAGCTGAATACATAGCTGCTGGTAGCTGTTGTGCTTAGATTTTTTGGATGAAACATGCTCTATGAGACTATGGATATAAATTTAAATAGGTACCTATAAATTGTGACAATACAAGTTCTATTAACATTTCTAAGAACCCATTTTATCATTCTAGAACCAACCGTATTGATATAAGACATCACTTTTTGAGATATAATTATCAAAATTGTGATATCACTTTAGAATTTATTAGAAATGAATATCAACTTTCTGACATATTCACTAAGCCATTGAACTCTGAAAGAATGAATTACATCAAAAATGAGTTAGGAATGATCAATATATAAGTCCATGTGTTGACATTCTTTAAATATTTTTAAATAAAGTTGTCATACTGTCATTGATGCTATGTCATGTCGACACAGTTGTCATGATGACAACAATGCTATGTCATGCCGAAACTGATTCCTTTCCTAAAAGACACTATTAGTGTTATTTAAAATTTTTCATATCGACATCGATGAATAAATATTTTTATAAGTTTTATGTTTTTATCAAACTGACACTATTTCATTAATTTTGTTAAACCCGGTTCATGATTTCACAATTGCATAATTTCAAAAGTCTTATATGATATAAATTTGAATCAATCCACTCTACTCCTTTACCCTTACACTCTCTCAGCTATTTCTCTCTCTCTTTACCCTAGTACTATCACATTCTAACCTTCAAACTAAACATATTGGAATGTTGTGTGTGATGTGAGATCTTAATGATGGTGAGTCTCATGCTTCTAAGAAACATAAAGGTGAATCGAGAAAATATTTATCACCCGTAAATCCAGATATGGAAGATCACGTTGCAACTTCTAAAAAATAAGTTCTTGTAGATTTTTTATTAGAAAGAAAGTCTCTTCTATTAAAGGTACTGCAAGATCAAAGTTTTCTTGAGTAGTTCTCAAATAATGAATGACCCTTTTAACTAAAACAAGTTCATGAATTTGACATGAATTTGGAGTTTTTGTTGGAAGGAAGTGATGTCTTGAGGATAAAATCGATAGTAAAAGGGAATAAAATCTCTTTCTCTTCAAGACACTAGGATGAATGTCTTAAAGTTCCTCATGAAGGTGTATTTGATGATTATCAAGGTACCTCTCCACCTGATAGTGATATGTTTTTCTTTGAGACAACATTAATGGAACATACTAATAATGATGAGAACATAAGACCAATATCTATAGAGTTATGTGGATAATGTATAATATTGTTTAAGATTATCTACTATCAAATATTTCCCAGTAAAGTTACTTTGCCTCTCTAAAATATCAAGATATCAACTTGGTTTATCTTCTAAGAAAAGGGATCTGGGTAAATTTGTGTAGATATCATGTTGTGAACATAAATGATATGTTCAAACCTTCATACAAAACAAAATCCCTATAATATCCAAGAATGATCTCAACTAGAATGAAAGAAAAAAGTTGTATAGATGAAGGTGAAGAATCTGTTTCTGAATGCAGTGTGATCTACCTTAGTAAATTGATTTGTAAGACGATGAAAATCAACTCGATCCCATGAAATAGAGAATGGGTTGGAGATGAAGATAGGAATTAAGAAAAGTTCAATCCAGTGGATTATCCAAGTAGACCTAAGAATATGTATGATATTGGTTTGGGACCAATAGAGGAAGTTTTTTACTCTTTATAAGAAGAAGAGGAACCTTTCACTCTAGTTAGAGATCAGGGATCAACTATTAATGATATGAGTGATCCTGAAATAACTAGTCCTCTCAAAGGTTTTTATTTTATACCTCATAGTCCTCCGCTTACCTTACCCTATGATGAGACCACTCTTGAAGATAATGGGGATGAGGACACTGAAGTCTCAGGTAGTGTGGAATATGTATATAGATCCAGTGGCACTAAAGAAGAAGAAGAATGTGAAAATGGTGAAAGTTGATGTGGTAGTGAAGATGAATAATATGAAAAAGTTGGCGATAAGAATACAAATTAAGAACATTTCTCTAGAAATAATGATGGTGAAAGAAATAAAAGGGATAATGACCATAATAAGGATGATAAAGGTGAATATTTTTAAATTATTGAAGTTTTAGATAAGGATAGGTTGAAAGAACATATTGAAATTGTTATTGAAGTGAGATAAAATACTGAAGTTGCTACTGAAGTGGAATCTCATTAAATTCATGTACCTAATTTTTTTTATTAAATAGTAAAAACTCATATTAAAGATGAGAAACTAGTAATAAAATCCCAGATTGAGGGGGATCCTCAAGAAAGATAAAATAATGTTGAAGAAGAGAATCAAATTGGAAGAGAAAGGCTTGATACTATCACTCCTCTGGATGATGATATAATCTATAAATGGTTGAGGAATATTGGGTATGTGGCACTATGATTAGATTATGAGGATTCCAAAGATGAAGTATTTTTAACTATTACAAGGGAACTAGTGGTTAAGACCCTTTCAAGTGACTATATCACTAAGAAGACTTGGAGAAATTCAAGGAAGGCATATGTTCATCAGTAAGACATTTAGTAAAATATTATATGATATATGAGATTGATAAAGCTAAACTAGAAAAAACCAAGATGAATGAAAACTTGAGATTTATCCGGTCTATGGTTGAAGGTTTAAGTAATACTAGAAATTCTAGTTCTACTCCTGCCTCAACAAGTGCGTCTAAACAAGATGCTGGTTCAATCTCACAAATGGTGATAAAGGAAATCCAAAGAAATTTTATTACAGATACTAAAACCATTGTGGGAAATAACACCAAGATTGGGTATGAGATGAATGAGTTAACTACTGGCATAAATGCTTTAACCACTGATTACAAGATGACAATGGATAGTGTCATGAAAGGAATTACAGATCCTGTTTCTCATCTGAATTTTCCCAATTTTTTCAAAATGAGAAAGTAAGTAAAGGACATTGTGAAATCTTCTTAAACCTCAACTCTTTCTTCAATTACTTCCATACATGGCCATACCTCTTAGACTCTAGATATTTATGAAAATAGAATTGTTGTAAAATAGGAGATTAAAAATATATTTGATACATATATCTTGGGAAGCCTAGAAAATATTATGAAGAATAGTGATCATGTGCATGATATGGTCAGATTATATACCAAGGAATAATCTTTCACTTAGGAAGAGATTACAAAGAGTAAAAATTTATATTTCTCCACGATTTAATCCAAGAACCAGTTGATAAGTCATTTTAAGTATTTGGTAGAAAATTTGACTTTACCCCCAGTTATAAAAGCAATCAAAGAATAAGTCAATAAATTTAAGGAATTCAATCCTCTATTGGATAAATTTATGGAGAATAAGAATGAATTTGAGAAATCAATGGAATATTTTTGTGAGATTATTGAGGATTTCATCAAACTATTAAATCCATATGTGCATGTTCAGAGTGAATCCATTGTTGTTCCACCTACTGCTTCTATTCAACCTATTCGGCCATTAAATTCGTCTCCAATTTTGGTTTCTCAATCCTTAAACCAAATCCAGACTATTATTATAGAACAACCTCAACCTCGGGTGTTATCCTAGCACATACCAAGCCTGTAACCAACTATTCCAACATGAATTACTTTACCTCCACTGAATATTCTTTCAAATGCTCATCTTTCTCAGCCACCACCCATTTTACCTACTATTGATCCATATGATAAGGGGAAGGGACCCCTTTACCATAAGAATTAGAGTGGATTAATTCTTTTTTACATGTTTAAGTGATTATATTTTTTATATTTCAGTGTAATTTGATTATGTTTGACAATTCACTGTTTCTACTTTTCTATTTTAGTTTTTAACCTTCCACACTTTTGCTAATCCCAAAAGGGAGAGAAAATTTTTAGGAATTATTATTTGTTTATGTTGATCTAATAAATTTCACTTCCCATAATTATTTTTTATCATATTCATATTTATGGAAGCTAATAATAATATTTTTCACTTTAATCATTCTCTAATGGTACTTAATAATTACATAATTTTTTATCATAACAAAGGGGGAGATTATTGGCCCATATGATATTATTGGCCACTATCTCTGACTTTAATGGTTTTAATTATCCCAAATCATGTCATATATTAACATATATCTTACCTCATGACAGATCCTAAATTATTTCAAATCTTATCTTGTATATAATATCATTTCAATCATATAATTATTTATGTTTTTTTATGTCTAAAAATGATTATAACTAATTATCTATGTTTTATTATGTGTATTAACACTTTTTAAATTTGTTCTACTATAAGGCACACAAAACATCTAAAATTAAATATGTATGAGTCACTGACACCACCAGAAGATCTGAGACACCCACAGATAAATGACTCACTGATACAGACGACCTAACGATGTATATGACTCACCGACATAGGCGACCTACCGATGCATATAAATCACTAATGCAGATGACCTACCGCCAGTCTAAGTGACCTACCGATGCATGGTGCTACCAACGCAAGGAATCACCGACAGTTAAAACGAGTCACTGATATAATGAGTCACCGACGTATGGAAAGACCGATATAATGACATACTTATGGGTAGAGTCACCAACAGAAGGGGATACTGATAGATGAGTCACCTATTGATGTCTCACTGACAATATAACTCATCGATAGACGGACTCACTAATAAGGGATTCACCGATAAACTGTTTAAATTTTTATTAATTAACTTTATTTCTAACGGTCATATTTGAGTAATTTTATGATGATGACATATTTAATTATATTTTGTAAGACTTTTAGAAGATAGTACGAGGCATGATGAACCTATGCACGTGGAAAGAACATGCTCTTTGTTGTACCTCAATAATAAAAATAAATTCTGAAGAGAGAAGAAATATTAAATAGAAGTGTGGTGTGCCTAGGTGTAAGACATACAGAAGAACATCCGCGACTGTCATGAACCCACTGTGAACTCGAGAACAAAAGAACAGAACACATGGAAATCTCAATAAAGCTACACATCAAATCAATAAACTTCTTCATCATATCAATGAAGGATAAGGATTTACCTGTAGAACCATAATTGTACCTAGAATCTAGAATATGACACATTGTTTTAGTGTCAACTTCATGAAGAAGACTCAAACCTCATCTAAGTGACATTTGAAGAGTCCAAATCTATATCTCAAAACACAGAGATCTTTCTAAATTATTTCACATATTTATTTTCTCTGTTGTGTGCATTTCTTTCAAACTTTTTATTAATGTGTGTGTTTTTCTGTAAAGCACACACTGTCCCCTATATCAAAATGAAGGTTACAAGAAATCCATCCACTCATGACTTCTTACACCTTTTTAACTCCCATGAATACATGTGGAAGAGGTCCTTGTGTGACCTGGTAGTTTGTACCCATAAAGAACTATTGTAGAGGTATTGTGACCTAGATAACCTTTGTAATATTGTGAACCCCAATCTAAGGTGTGAATCAAACTATTTATTAATTCAAATTGTTTTTTGGTATGTGATCACCAAGTGGATAGGATCAGGTCTCTGCTTGAGGTTGAACCTATAGTGTTATTTTAGTAGTGTTTCTTACTTATAGTTTTACTTTTTTATCACATATTTCATAAAACAAATTTAAACTCTAATAGTTGTTCTTAGAAAGTGTTTATAATAGCATTTCCTTATTAATTTTGTTTCAATATTTGTATTAATTATCATATTTATATAACTGAGAATTAATAACTCTTTTGAGAAATTAATTGAACAATCAATCTATTATAAATTCATTACTGGATAACTGATCAATTGAATTTTAAATTTAGGGGAACTTAAAATAATAATCTTTAAATAGAAATTTTTATAGATACTCAATGCACCCCTATTGAGTACTATACTCCAACCAGCATAAATGTTTTTAAAAGCATTAAAAGTAAAGTAAATTTAATGAATTATTGTGTTCCATTATTTTTTTACAAGATTATATCATGATACAGAGACCTTAAATTAATATATTTTAATTATAATAATGTTTTTATATTTATCAAATTAAATGTAAATAAATAATGTGAAAATTGAAATTAATTATATTTTAAAATAAATTTTACTTTATTAAAAAATTTAAAATTAATAAAAATAATTAATTATTCCATGGGATTTTAAGTGTTAATTAATATAAAACATGGTCTATTAATGGAAAAAATGATCTTTAATAATGATCATATAGACCCTTAAATAGTAAAAATTTTATTAATATAGTGGGGGTTAAAGCACTGTTTTTGCGCCAAACATGCACATGTTTTAAAATTAATTTCCAAAAAACATGAGATTTTCATTATGTAAATTATATAAAATATTTATAATTTAGTGGGAATATACGTTCTTATAAATAAAATATCAATTTAGTATTACTTTTCAAATTACATAGGTTTGAAAACTAGTTACCTAAATGAAAAACCAAAATGGAAAATATAAGAAAACTTCAAGACTAAGGAACAAAATTATAAAAATGCACTTATTTTTGTGTGGTAGAGATTTTATGGAATATAATTTCACATTAATACATTGTTTTTACTTTTTTATGACCATGATGGTAGTGATACCTCCAATTAGTGCTTACCTTTTGGTATTTACCATAATTCCACTCCTCCTCCCCTATAAAAAGGCATTCACTCTTCGCATTCTTCACACCTCTCAAGACACAAATGTTAAGATAATATCATCCCAATTAAATTATTAAAATCCCCACCTTAATATTTTAATCCTTATGTTTTTCATAATTCCAACCAATTAATCCTTTTTGGTGCAAAAGAAAAGGATTTACCCAAAGAAGAGGTAATATCATTCATCAAGATCCTTTCCTTTATTTTCTTTATCCAAAATTTCAATTATTATTATTGCATGAATAAATAATATCCTAAATATACTAAATATAGTAATATGTTTTTATGATAAGGTTTCTACCTACACATACACATACTTCCATCTAATGGATAAAGAACTTACCATTCTAATGTATGGAGATGTACCACCTCATGAAATGACGTTGTTCATTTTTACTTTACCACCTCTCATAGTTGGAAATTATGATGGAAAATATATTTTTGTATGATATATATGTTATATATATATAATGTATTTATTATTATTTAATTATTATATAACACATAACTTCATGATTTCCATGTTTTGTAAATATGATAATTTCTTTTGGAGAAGTGTGGACTACCACCTCCTCAAAGAGACGTGATTCGTTCACACACTACATAGAATGTATTAAGAAGGCTTTTAGGGAAATTATATGATATATATGAAATAATAATTATAATTTAATGATATTATATATATATATATATATTTCATTTACTTTATTTCTTTCAATAAGAAAAGGAAAAACGGAAACAATGTTCTTGTGTACATACGACCTACCATCTCCATGAAATGTATATTAAATTTCTTATTTAAATATTATATAGATTATTATAAATACATATATATTGAATATAAATTATATTTATATCATATTTTAAATTTTTTAAATCATGATATAATTATGAGGACAAAAATATGACAAATTAATACACATTCAAAGAACAAAGCGGATATTACCTGAAGAAAAACCTTAACAAGGAAATTTTTAATAAAAAAGCAATATAAAGTAAAAATAAAACCATATATGGTATTACATATAAAAATATGGTTCTATTAATGATTTTTAACAAACTTATATTTATTATATTGGATGTTTTTAAGAGTATGAAGAGATTCAATACATAAGGTAATGGGATTTCATCTTACTTTTTATTTTCATGAAATACATGCCATATTCACCAAAATATTATTTTGGGTGGTGTATATACTACCCTATGACATGTTATATAATTAATTTAAATTATTTAATGATATTAAAATCTTTAAATCATGTTATTCTTTCATGTGGATCACGATTTTAATGTTACTCAATTAGTATGGCTTTTCTCGTCTCACATTTAGTTTCCATGAGACACAAGCCATGTTCACCTCTTATTTCTTATATGTGGTATATTTAATACACATGAATGTATTATATGATTAACATAAATAATTTCATGGGCATATAGATATCCATTTTATTATCTATATTTCATTTTTTTTATGTTTTAAAAGTTACCAAATCGTTAAAGTAGTTTTCTCTCAATTTTCTTTATTTTAGAAACATTCCATGAAATTAATAAAAACCATGTTTTCAAAAATATTTGAAAAATGTTTTAAAAGACGATAGTTTTACCAAATTTTCATGCAAAATGGATTTTAATTTTATGTATTCTTTTCAAAAAATCCTCTATAAGTTTTGAATGTTTTTTCAAAGACATGGTTTTCAAAACATTTTCAAGATTGTTTGATAAATATTCAAGAAAAATGGTTCTCAAAACATTTTCAATATTTATTTATATGTTTTCAAAGGAATTTCAAAGAAATATTTTTCAAAAAAATGTTATTATTATTTTATAAATTTTCTTGTAAAATGGTTTTCAAATTTTTTTCAAGATTTATTTATATGTGTTCCTGGAAAAAGGGTTTTAAAAAGGGTTTTAATATTTATTTATAAGATTTAAAATTATTTTCCAAGAAAACAGTTTTTAAAATGATTTATTTTTTATAAGTTTTTTTCAAAGTGGAAAAGATATTTTCCTCATGAAATTTTTTAAATGAAATTTAAAATCATTCTTTATAAGAAAAGGAATTTTGAAAAGGTTTTAGTGAAGGGATTTTCAACGAAAAGTTTTTTCCCTTAAGATACACCCCAAGTGAACTTTCAAAATCTTTATCCATATAAGATGGATCATTTGATATAGTTTAATATTTATCCGGTACATGATACAAGAATTGCATTAATATGATTTATTTAATGATTTATGTTTTGATGGCATGATGTTTGAAAAACACATTTCTCTTTCACGAGTTATATGTATATAATGACCATTTCTCATTCAGGGGATATATTCTCATGAAACTAAATTATTTTCACTGGTTATTATTTGATGAAATTTTTATAAAACCTACCTTTCTCCATTGGTTAAGTTATGATTACATGTATATGACACCCATCTAATTTCATGGGATATGATAGGATGTTTATAAAACATATATCTTATTATGGGTCATGATATGATGAAAGTTATATCATATTCTGGAACATGTATGAATGATGTTATTATGAGATTAGTGGGACCTATATATAACTCAAATTAAATGTGTAAAAATTTATATCTCATTAGATAATTATGGTAATCAAGTCGACGACATTGATCCACTATGAGAAGATTGGGAAACTCAATCCCTTACAAGGAAAGGACTGAAACAGGGGATGGTGGTGTGTTCCACCCATTAGGTGTAGTCTTTATGGAGATGAATGATGGGGAAAGCCGATCCACTTTGGGAAGATGGGGAAACCCAGTCCACTATGGGAATATGAGGAAACCTGATCCACTATGGGAAGGTGGAGAAACTCGATCCCTTACAAGGAAAGGACCGTGACTGGGGATGCTGGTGTGTCCCGCCCAGTAGGTATATTTCCATGAAGTGCCTGGATAAGTTATAGAAATATGTATTGAATTATAGGAAATTATATTACATGTTTATGTGTATTCAATAATTTTAGGTATTATAGCTATGTGATTATTTCAGGGATTGTTCTCTTGATTTCCTTATGATTCATGACATATTAACTTCCATGATTTATGAAATGATTCATGTTTATAATATTTGATATGCAGGGTATAATCTTATAGTGTGATGATCACATTATCATACCACTATGATCATGTATATTCTTACATGTATCCATTGTTTACCCTTACTAATCATAGGATCTCACCCATTTTTATGTTTACTTCCCTAGGTTATAAAGATACATATTAAAAATGATGTGTCTAGTAAGGGTGATGGTCATGATTAACTTATTGGGAGATAATGTAGCTTACTTATGTACCAGTTTTTAGGTTTCCATGTTTTCAAAGGCACTAAACTAATATGGTATTTGGAGGTCTATTTGTGTAATGTTTTATGTATTCCAAAAAAAGATATAATGTCTATATACGTTAAGACTGGGTCATTATAGTTGGTACCAGAGTGAATTTTTGGTTAGCCCTTGGAAACTAGGATGAGATAACTTTAGGGAGACACCTAGGAATATTTATAAGTATATTTTTAGATATGTATTTAAAAATAAGTTTACGGATGAGGAAAATTATAGGAAAATGTCTTAGAATTTTTGTAAAGGATATAACGAGTAGTTTCCTAGAAATATATCCCTATATAGACACAACTGGTAAATTTGGTTCTGGATTATATGTATCTAGGAATAAAAAATTTGATAAGGTGCATCAGGCCTAACTCTTGTGTAACCTGGTACATGAAAATGGGCTTTACTGTGCACCTGGTTGGGCACTCCTGGGGTTTATGCTTTGAAAATTCAAATAATCATTAAGAGACATCATAAAGGATTTGAATAGAAGATGAATATGAATAACCTAGGATAAACCTAAGGTGTCATCAATTAAAAATTAGGTGTTATGATTTAGACATTCTATAAGTAATTTATATTGATTTTGTGGCTTCTTCTATGATATGTGTTTCTCAACCTATTCTTTCTTATTTTAGTTAATGGACTGAAATAGAATGAACATGGTTGTCCTTGAATGTTTCAAATTTAAAAATCATAGGAATTATGTAAATATATTTCCTGAGTAAAAATATTATAAATAGAATCAGGAAGGTAGTACTGGTATTGGTTATACTGTTGAAGATAATGGGATTGAAAATAAAATGTGAAAGGTATTAGATTTACTTACAATATTGATTACATTAAATTTAAGAAAAATTTTTAGATTTAGGTTGAAGAACCATAATACATGATTTATATTTCATATTCTAGGAATGTGTTATTGAGGAATATGATGATGAAGCCTAAGTAATGATTTGTGAATAAAGTTAGATGATTGAATTGTATATGTTTTTGAATTCAAAGATTATATTATACTAATCATGAAATATACAAGTACATTCAATATAAGTTTTTCATCAAGGATTTAAAAGGATATGTTTAATGGTGATGAAAAATTAGAAAATTTATATTTTGATTAAGGGAAGGAAACCCTTAATGTAATCATGACGTAGAGAAAACTATGTTTATCTTAGATAGTGAGATGATTGATTTGGACAAGGTAAATTGTATAGTATCAATGACCTTAGAAACAATTAATTATTTGTTGAAAAAGTAGCCGATTTTATCATGGATGATTTTTAAAACGTCTTGGATTTGAAGAATATATCCACTAATCTTTATAATAATGAAGAATGCATGTTTTTGAAAATGATTTATGGAAATTTAGGTTATTACCATGTTTCAAGAGAATATATGATGGGGGTATCCCCATGTTTGTAATGTGACAACCAAGAGACACTTTATCATATATGGGGGATCAATGTTAAGATTATTTCATGACATTATTTATAAAGTTTTATATTCTTATCTTTCATAAGGGTTGTAGGATTAGCAATTTATGAAAATATTAAGTTTAGCATTATATGGAGTTTGGGAGATTAATGTATTATCTCACCATAAGAAGATTTATACATATTGGATAACATATTCTATTAATTGTTTTGATGGTGACTGATGATATATGGGATGGATTATCATAAATCTCATGATATATTAGTGCTTTAAGAATAAAAAGTTTACCTTATTTTTTTGGATAAAGTGGTGAAGTGGGAATTTATCAAGGAACAACAAAGGGTGATATTATACTGAAACAAGTAAGTATATATTCTCATGAAAATTCTTCAAACCTCATTAAATGATCTTAAAAGCAAAAAGTTTATCATAGTACCCTATTTTTTGTTGAATCAAATGGTACCTTATATAATCACAAATTTAATGATTTGTGACTATTAAATTTATCTTGACTTTGTTGTCAATCACTCTCCATGGGATTATGATGGTTATATTTCTCTACCATGTCTATGTTATCACTTCTCACCTATTTTCTCCCATGTAGAAACCTAGTTATGAGTTACTTTGGGTAACCATTATGTTTCTAACATTATATTTTTTAAGTAATTATTAGTGTTTATTTTTACAATGTGCATTCATAAAAAATGAACTTTGAAGTATTAAACCTTTAATAACCCAGATGAATTTCTAGGGTGAAATTCATTTAGGGGGGTATAATATAACACCTTGAGATTTTGTGAATTACTTTTTTGAATTAGTTTAAACTTTTTGATAATTGCCTTTTTACGAAACATTGAATAAATTTTTATATATAAAATAATTAATTTTTTATTGATTTATACACAAAAAAATGTTAATCATTTACTACATGGATCATTAATTTTAGGTTGCTCTACACACAACACTGATTTGGCTTGCATTGCATGCAACAATGAGTTTCTACGAAATAACACTTTATTTTTATAATTATTTAAAATAGATATTTATAACATAGTCATTAAACATAGTAATATGAATAGAAATAAATATTTTTAAATTCTATTTATAATGGTTTTATATAAAAAAACATATTGATATTTATTTTTTTGGATTTTTTTTAAGAAACATTATTTTTGTACGAATAGTGAAAAATATTGAATTTAAATTAAAAATTAATTTTTAATATAATTTATTTATATAGATAAATTATATTATAAGTTGGTTTATAGTCCAAATAGATAAATTATACACTTATAAATCCAATTTAAGCCATTTAAATAATTTTCATATTCAATTTAGATATAAAATATTAATGAAATTTTGAACATTCTCACTTTAAAAACCCGTTTTCTCACCACGTTTGCAAGATTATCATTAACCTTAATTTTGATGCTTCTATCCATTGAATACTGAAAAATGGAAATAAATGGTTATAATCAGTGTTATATTTATTATATAATAATATCAACTTAATGTTTTACTAAAAATATTAGTGAAAGTGATTAAAATTAATTACATCAATTCTGGTAAAATTAACTTCAAAAAGGAACTAAACCGTAAACAAAAGGGATCAAATCACGTAGACACTTTTAATAACGCCATTGGATTTCTATATTTCTACTATATCCGTTATGGTTCTAATTTTATGAGTTAGTGGGATACTATTTAATAAAATTTCCCTATTTTATAAGTTAATTAAAGAAAAAGACAAAAAAGTAAAAACTTTTGTTACATTTAACATTTATAAAACATTGAGATATGGAAAAAAATATATTTTCTTTTATACATATCCTTTTATAATAAAAATGAATTATTTTTATTATAATGATTTATCATTAATTTTTAGATATGAATTTGTAACATTAAACACGTAACAAATGCTAACACATGGACTATCTAGATAATAATTAAATAAAATAAATGATGCTAAAATCCTTAAAATTAAAGTAAATTTAATGAATTATTGTGTTCAAATTTTTTCATGAAAATACAATTTTACACATATATAAACTTTTTAGATTTTAATTCTAATACAGTTTTGATATTTTTTTAATTAAATTTAAATAAATAAAGTCAAAATTAAAATTAATGTTATTTTATAGTAAATTATACTTTTTAAAAGATTAAATATTAATAAAAATCTTACCTTCTATAAAGTTTTTTTAAAAGTTTTAATAAATATAAAATATGTTCTATTAATGGACCAAAAAATCTTTTAAAACGATCATATAAACCCATAAATTGTAAAACATTATTAGCATGATTCATGTTAAAGTAGTGTTTTGTCACGTAACATGTGGCTGTTTTAAAATTAATTTCTAACACACTTGAGATTTTTATTTTCTAAATTATATATAATATTTATAATTAATTGGTCCTATATTTTATGATAAATCAAAAATTAATTTAGTCTTAATGGTTAAATTACATAGGTTGGAAAACAAGTTACCTAAATGAAAAATTAAAATGAAATCTATAAGGAAACTTAAAGACTAAGGAAAAAATTATAAAAATGCACTTAATTTTTTATGTTGAAGATTTTTTGAGACTATTATTTCAATTTAATACATTATTTTTTCATTTTTTAACCACATGAGGTAAGTGATACTTCCCATTTGTGATTACCTTTTAATATTTACAAGAACACCACTCATCCTCTACTATAAAAAGTAATGCACTCTTACCATTATTCACACCTCTATAACCACTTAGGTTCAGACAATATCATACAAATTAACTTTAAAAAATACCTTAATTCCTCCTTAAATACATAATTTGGGCATCGATCTAGCCAAAAATCCCTTCGATGGAAACCAAAAAGAGTTACCCAAAGAAGAGGTAACATCCTTCCCCAAGATCCTTTCCATTATTTTATTTCTCTACTACCTAAATTATTCTTATTACATGGATAAGTAATATAATACATGTCCTAATATAATGATATTCTTTTTTTATAAGTGTTTGACCTAAACTTACACACACTTCCATCTAATTGGTAACAACCTTACCAATATTGTGTACATTGAACTACAACCTCATGGAACAATGTCGTTCACTGTTTCCATTACCATCTCTCAATAGTATAGAGTTATGATGGAGAATATATTTTCATATGATATATATAATATATATGATATATATTATGTATTTATTCTTATTTATTTATTATATAACACATACCTTCATTATTTTTATTTTTTGTAAATATGATTATTTCGTTTGGGGAAGTGTGGACTACCGCCTCCTCAAAGCGATATGATTCATTCACACACTACATGGAATGTATTAATGAGGGTTTTTATAAGGCCCCAACCTTAAACCATACTTAATCTTGAGTTATTACAAGATTACACATTGAGGATCTTTTCAGGTTTATAGTTTTAGAGAATTAGATCATAAAACTTGCATTACATTCCACATTTAATCAAAGTGGTTACATAAAAGATTGTATTCATTTTTCCCATAAACGAAAACATATTTAAAATAAAACATGGATTCTTTCTTGACACTTCCTTGACACTATCATCATATCATGTACCCTTCCCTTGACCTGTGAAAAACATTTCAAAAACTTGGGATGAGCATAAAAAGCTCAGTAAGGGATATAAAAATATGGAAAGGAAACATGAGTACATGTATACATAATAATGAAATCATACTTTACCCATAAAACATAAGAACATTAACATACCTCATAAAATCATGAATAAATCATAGAAATCATAAGACATAAAGGTAACTTGAGGCACTCATAACATTCTTAATTAGGGAGTAACCCTCTTGGTTACGTTTGGAATACCCACCACAGTATATTCCCTAAATCTCTTCGGAGAAACCATAACGTTTCACTCCTTCACGTTACCCAATGCATTGGAGAGCTATATCGGGCTCACCCTCCCTTAGTTTATCACGGAACCACCCGTATTCATAATAATTCCCAAGAATCTCAACATAATCGTATCACATGAAACATGCATAAAGGAAACATAACATTTCCACCTTTCAATCAAAAGATATCAATACAACACATTAATATAAAAACATTATGAAAACCATTTTCAATACCAAAATAAAATAAAATTAAAACATGGTATTTATTTTTCTTTAAAATGAATGTATAAATTGTAGAGGAAGCCGAAACTCAAATAATGGTCATGGTGGCGGAGAAGTCATTGTCGCCGCATACGTATGACAAAAACATTCCCCTTTGTCGTTTAGTAAACGCCTCGTATAAAAAAGATTCCTTTTGAATAAACGTAAAAGTAAAAGGGGTTTATACACCGTATAAAGGAAGGTTGTGTATAAAACAAAATATGCCTCAATGAAATGAGATTGAGACGAAGTCCCATACAAAGATGGTATCCTTGGATTAAGGATAAATAAATTACATAATTACGTGTGACAAATGAATACACGAAATATAAGTGGATATTAAGTGTAAAAAAATCAGAGGTTATTCACACATATTCATAGAACGACATATTCAAGGAGTATAAGTTTATCCCAAAGAATCAAACTTGGGTTAAGAAGTTCCCTTGCAAAAAATTGACAGCCTAACGACGTCACTACAAAATTCAGAAAATGAGTTGATGAGAGATAAAAAGGGTATCTCATCACATGGACATAAAATTTAAATCAATACGGATATAGAAGAACATTTCCCAACATAATAGTATGTGAATTAAAAGACATAACAAAATAAGAATTTTAAAAAGAGGAGGGTGAAAGGTTCCCTTACCGACATGGGTATCTTTCGAGACATGCACCCCGTGAAAGAAGGACAATACAACATTGATGTAAATACTCATAAATGAAAGTATATTACACAATGAGAAAAATAATGGGCATTACATACACCACTCAAAGGAAATTGTGGAAAATGTAGCATAAATCTCACGAGAATAAAAGTGAGATGAAAAATCCCTTAAGAAAACTCGGCATCCTAACAGCGCCACTTAAAACTTACAAAAATGGATTGATGAGATCAAATAGGGTCTCTCATCTAATTAACATAATGTTTACAGAATGAGGAATATAAAAGAACATCCCCCAACATAACAAAGAGGATCTTAAAGGAAGTGACATAAAGGAGAGTAAAAAAGAAAGAGAGGGGTTAGATCTCTTACGAAAATTTTGCAGCCTAACGGTGCCACTCAAAACTTCCAAAAGGGATTGATGAGAGAGAATATGGTCTCTCATCATATGAACATAAAACCTACAGTACTAGTAATATAAAAGAAAATCCTGATCACAAGAAAGATGAGATTAAAAGGAATGACATAAAAGAGTGTACTTAAAAAAGAAAGAGAGGGGTAGGGTCCCTTACCTCAAGTCAAACTTGTCCTGTTCATTTCTTTATATTCCTTAAAATCGGGTGACTCCCTTTGGTTTGAGATCAAAGGCTTCCTTGGGAAGACTTCTTCCCAAAGTGAGGATTAAAGGAGTAAGAGGGGGAAGTGGAGAGACAAAATGGGTAGGGGTTGGCCGAGCCAAAGGCTTTGGAAGTGTGGGTAAGGAGGTAGAGGTGGAGGCCTTTTATAAGAGGAGGGGAGGGGCACTCTTGGAATGTAAAGAAATGTTACTTTATTTTAAAATGAGTTTCGGATTAAAAAGGTCCCACGTTGATATAATTCGAGGGTAAGGTGATAAGGGTTCGAAATCCACCCATCCAATAGGTTTTCTACATGTCTAGGTCATAGATTTTACATTATCATTTCATTTTATTTAAATCCTGTATTAATGAGGTAATCACTGCATCATCATTATGTCATAAATAATTTAATTTATTTAATGTCTAAAAATTATAAAAAAACTATCATGATGTAGGAAATATTTTTATCTTTCCAATGGTTATTTATAGTCCAAAATATTACTTGTATAACCCCATGTAAAAATTGTTTTAGTAAAACATCTCATGTTTGTGTCACTTTTACTTTAACATTAAATAAAAAGGTATTTATGTCATTTTCCAACCAAAGTGGCTCCATGGGGTCCCCAAGTTGACCCATGGATTTTCTTGGTCGGCCATGACAGATCAAATGAGGGTAGGACATGTGTCTAGGTCATTTCATTTTATTAAAACATTATTCTTACCTTAAACTACACTAATTACCTCTAATCGCGATTAAAAACTTAATAAGTTACTATTCATCAAAAAAATATTTCAATCACATTGAACCAAATTTTACTTATTAATGAAAACCATGTATGTCGGATTTTTGAAATTCAAAACACAAATGTGGAAAAATTTCATTTAAACGGAAAATCAGGTTTTATAAGTACCACATAGTGGTTTCACTATTCATCAAAAATTGAAGTTTTTCAGAAAATTACCAAAACTTCACCCTAAACTATATTTGATATTCCGAATTCAAAAATGATGTCTATTTTAAAAAATTCAAAACATATAAGTTTCATTAATTAATTTAATAATTAATTCCCGCTGTCAAAACAAATAGCGTGTTTTTATGAAACAAAAAGTATCAAAAGATTGACACTAGTTTATGTCCGATTTCAAAGTGAAATTAATTCAAACGACCACTATTGAATTAAATGGTAAAAATATATTATAATTTCACTTTAAAACCACTTTAAAATATAATATAATCATATAAATAAATTATATTAAAAAGAGGTTTTGAATTAAAATACAATAGTTTTCACTATTCATTAAAAATTGAACTTTCTCAGAAAAATACCAAAAATTTACACAAAGTAAATTTTGATGTCCCGATTCTAAAGAAGAATTTTATTTTGTCAAATATAACACATAAAATTGTAAAACAGTGGATTTAAAAAAGGTTCGCCATCAAAATGCGGTTAATCGACCTTTTAAAGAATATTAGAATGTTTACACTTAAAATTGGAATCATTCGCATTTTTAATCCTCTAACATTTATTGTAAAAAGTAAAAATATTTTACAAACATATATAATAATTTTTTAGTTAGTTCTGTTTATTCCTGCCATTACAACGGCTAGGCGTTAACTACTATTTAAGATAATATTATTTTATTATTATAGTGCAATGTAAGATTTCAAAGAAACTCTTTGTTGCATATTAGTAAGACATCAAGCATAGAATTCCCTTTAAATTAATATTAAAATTTTATTCAAAAATATGGATAAATGTAAAAATTTCATACTCTTTATTTACCTGGGGTGTTACATCCTTCCCCCCTTTTGGGAATTGTGTCCTCGCAATTTTAAAATTGGGCTTGGAAACTTCATTGGAAATCCCACATCGGAACAAGAGTCAATAAAACAATCACTTTAAAAAAATAAAGAAAGATAAGTACAAAGGTCAGCCGAGTTAACCCATACTAGGATTCCAAGTATGAAAATATGGACATGGAAGAAAAAAACAAAGGGTCATGTTCTGATGGAGAGTGATAGTAAACATGTCTAGGAGAGAGTTAACCACAAGAAAATCACAAACATGTGATGGGTTAAACGGTATTCGATTCCCCAGTAGGAAAAGTTAATAGACAACATTTTTGTTTTAAGTTACTTTTTATTGAGGAATTTATTCATAAGGAAACATAATCACTTATCATGTTGACATTCAACTTTTACTAGATTCCTTAATCAAACTCATATTTTCTCCAAAAGACGAGTATTTAGGAAGATTTGTTCACATTAAGAGTACTATAATCAACTTCTAGAGAATCACATAATCCAAAAAACATAACTATATACTTCCCATGTCTTTAGACTTTAACCAAAACCAAAACCAAAAAGGTTAGTACAAGATCATATAATCCAGAAAAGGATAACCCTTTATAAAAAGAAAATCTATTCTTAATCTCCAAAATTTGTCCAACAAAACCCAAAGTTCAACGAGAACCATTCGATAACAATTTTTCCATAAAAATTATTCAAAGTAAACCAAACTAAGATTGAAACCCAAATATTTGAAGGATTTAGTCACATAGTCTTCCAAGTTAAATCGTAACATTTATCTCCAAACAACATCAGTTGCTCTTAATTTCTCGTATTGAAAAGTAATTAACCTAACCACATATCCTCCATGATAGGTTTATAAATTTACATAGATAACCCAAAATCAACTTACTCTTAATTCATAAAATCATCTAACTAAAAAGAATCAGTCAAACTAACCAGGGAATTCACGTAGTCCAGTAGTAGGTGATAAATACCAGTCGCACTTTGGTTGTGGGTTCGATTCCCGCAGATTTTTCAAACGCGACGGGTTGTCACACGGTCTGCGTGTTGTTCTTTTTCCAAAACTATATAATTCTCAAATCATTCCCAAAAATAGATAAAATCATCAAAAATAACCATAACATAATTTAACCTCAATTTAATCTCATGCCTTTAACTTCCATCATAACATATAGTAACCCATAATTACCTCAAAAGTAAGGATCATATAAACCCAAATGGTTCTTTATAACTATGTCCACAAAAGAATAGATAACTATTCCTTGAATAAAATTTTCATATATTAAACATCAGGGTTACACATACTATAAAAGTCTTCTAATGTAACCCCATAATCAAAAGAGACTTAATACTCTTAAGAATTTCACCATAACTCTTGAAGCCCTTATATGTTGACTTCTTACTCATTCAACATTCTACAAGATCCATTAACCATTCCATTCCTACTTATTCTGGAATAATTCTTTCCAACAAACAAAATCCTGAATCATATCCTAAGATTCCAAAATAGGAAAAGAAAAGTTATGAAATAATCCATACCTTTGATTGGTCATTGTCAGTTTCTTCATCCTCAATCAGAATGTCATTAGGTATTGGTAAACGAATATCTGTACGATCTTGGTGATCCCATTCGAGAAACTTATTCATAGGACATGTGTTTTCATAATGACCATGCACACCACATTTAAAACATTCAATTGATCCCTCAGAAAGAACTTCTTTCCCTTTCCTCAAGTCAACTGGATGCTTCCTTTTTCCATGGAAGGTTATTGCTTTATGACCTTCATTTCCACATCTATAGCATATTTCTGTCCCTTTGAAACATTTTCCTAGGTGTTTCTTTCCACATCTTTGACACACAGGTTTTTGAACATACTTACCTTTATGATTATTACCCGTAGTTCCTTAGGGATTTGTTTCTCGCATATATGATGCCTTATAGAAATCACCAAGGTTTAGGTGGTCAATAATGACTCCAGATAGTTGGTTGAGGATAAACACAATAGTTCTCATTGCAGCTCCCATATCATTCCGTTGCTTGCTCAAAATACTGTCACAATTTCCTTCACATCCACGGTTACTCTGGTGCCTGCTATATCCAACCATTTACTAAAACAAAAAAGTTCAAAGTGAGTATATCAACAAAACCATCATGTACTAATGAGGAAGATAAACACTAATATATACTTACTTATTCACTTTATCTAAAACTAGGACTCTTTCTAAATTATTAACCATTATGGTAATGTCACTTATGCTTAAAGAATACCCTAACCTCTAGAATTATCTAAACCGACCTTTGATACCAACTATAAGGCCCCAACCTTAAACCTTACTTAATCTTGAGTTATTACAAGATTACACATTGAGGATCTTTTCAGGTTTAGAGTTTTATAGAATTAGATCATAAAACTTTCCTTACATTCCACATTTAAACAAAGTGGTTACATAAAAGATAGTATTCATTTTTCCCATCAACGGAAACATATTTAAAATAAAACACGGATTCTTTCTTGACACTTCCTTGACACTATAATCATATCATGTAACCTTCCCTTGACCTGTGAAAAACATTTCAAAAGCTTGGGATGAGCATAAAAATCTCAGTAAGGGATATAAAAATATGGAAAGGAAACATCAGTACATGTATACATAATAATGAAATCATACTTTACCCATAAAACATAAGCAATTTAACATACCTCATAAAATCATGAATAAATCATAGAAATCATCAGACATAAAGGTAACTTGAGGCATTCATAACATTCTTACGTAGGGAGTAACCCTCTTGGTTACGTTTGGAATACCCACCACAGTATATTCCCTAAATCTCTTCAGAGAAACCTTAAAGATTCACTCCTTCGCGTTACCCAATGCATTGGAGAGCTATATCAGGCTCACCCGCCCTTAGTTTATCACGGAACCACCAATCTTCATAATAATGCCCAAGAACCTCAACATAATCGTATCACATAAAACATGCATAAAGGAAACATAACATTTCAACCTTTCAATCACAAGATATCAATACAACACATTGATATAAAAACATTATGAAAACCATTTTCAATACCAAAATAAAAGAAAAGTAAAACATGGTATTTATTTTTCTTAAAAAAGAAGGTATGTCTTGTAGAGGAAGCCGAAACTCAAATAATGGTCATGGCAGCGGAGAAGTCATTGTCGCCGCATACGTACGACAAAAACATTCCCTTTTTTCGTTTAGTAAATGCCTCGTATAAAAAATATTCCTTTTGAATAAACGTAAAAGTCAAAGGGGTTTATACACCGTATAAAATAAGGTTGTGTATAAAACAAAATATTCCTCAATGAACAGAGATTGAGACGAAGTCCCATACAAAGATGGTATCCTTGGATTAAGGATAAATCAATTACATAATTATGTGTGACAAATGAATACACGAAATATAAGTGGATATTAAGTGTAAAAAAATCAGAGTTTATTCACAAATATTCATAGAACGACATATTCAAGGAGTACAAGTTTATCCCAAAGAATCAAATTTGGTTTAAGAAGTTCCCTTGCGAAAATTTGACAGCCTAACGGCGTCACTACAAAATTCAGAAAATGATTTGATGAGAGATCAAAAGGGTATTTCATCACATGGACATAAAATTTAAATAAATAAAGATATATAAGAACATATCCCAACATAATATTATGTTAATTAAAAGTCATAACAAAATAAGTCTTTTAAAAAGAGGAGGGTGAAAGGTTCCTTTACCGGCATGGGTATCTTTCGAGACATGCACCCCGTGAAAGAAGGACAATACAACATTGATGTAAATACTCATAAATGAAAGTATATTGGACAATGAGTAAAATAATGGGCATTACATACACCACTCAAAGGAAATTGTGGAAAATGTAGCATAAATATCACGGGAATAAAAGTGAGATGAAAAATCCCTTACGAAAACTCGGCAGCCTAACGACGCCACTTAAAACTTACAAAAATGGATTGATGAGATCAAATAGGGTCTCTCATCAAATTAACATGAAGTTTACATAAAGAGGAATATAAAATAACATCCCCCAACATAACAAATAGGATCTTAAAAGAAGTGACATAAAGGAGAGTAAAAAAGAAAGAGAGGGGTTAGATCTCTTACGAAAATTCGGTAGCCTAACGGCGCCACTCAAAACTTTCAAAAGGGATTGATGAGAGAGAATATGGTCTCTCATCATATGAACATAAAAAATACAGTAGTTGTAATATAAAAGAACATCCCAATCTCAAGAAATATGAGATTAAAAGGAATGACATAAAATAGTGTACTTAAAAAAGAAAGAGAGGGGTAGGGTCCCTTACCTCAAGTCCAACTTGTCTTGTTCGTTTCTTTATATTCCTTAAAATCGGGTAACTCGCTTTGGTTTGAGCTCAAAGGCTTACTTGTGAAGACTTCTGCCAAAATTTAGGCTTCAAGGACTAAGATAGGGATGTGGAGAGACAAAATGGGCAGGGGTTGGCTGAGCCAAAGGCTTTGGAAGTGTGGGTAAGGAGGTAGAGGTGGGGGCCTTTTATAAGAGGAGAGGAGGGGCACTCTTGGAAAGTAAAAAAATGTTACTTTATTTTAAAATGAGTTTCGGATTCAAAAGGTCCCAAATTGATATAATTCGAGGGTAAGTTGATAAGGGTTCGAAATCCACCCATCCAATAGGTTTTGGACATGTGTAGGTCATAGATTTTACATTATCATTTCATTTTATTTAAATCCTTTATTAATGAGGTAATCACTACATCATCATTATGTCATAAATAATTTAATTTATTTAATGTCTAAAATTATAGAAAAAATATCATGATTTTGGAAATCTTTTTATCTTTCCAAATATTATTTATAGTCTAAAATATGACTTGTATAACCCCATGTAAAAATTGTTTTTGTAAAACATCTCATGTTTGTGTCACTTTTACTTTAACATTAAATAAAAAGGTATTTATGTCATTTTCCAACCAAAGTGGCTCCATGGGGTCCCCAAGTTGACCCATGAATTTTCTTGGTCGGCCATGACACATCCAATGAGGGCAGGACATGTGTCTAGGTCATTTCATTTTATTAAAACACTATTCTTACCTTAAACTACACTAATTACCTCTAATCGTGATTAAAAACTTAATAAGTTACTATTCACCAAAAAAATATTTTAATCCCATTGAACCACATTTTACTTCTTAATGACAACCATGTATGTCAGATTTTTGAAATTCAAAACACAAATGTGGAAAAATTTCATTTAAATGGAAAATCAGTTTTTATAAGTACCACTTAGTGGTTTCACTATTCATCAAAAATTGATGTTTTTCAGAAAATTACAAAAAATTCACCCTAAGATATATTTGATATTCCAAATTCAAAAATGATTTATATTTTACAAAATTCAAAACATATAAGTTTCATTAATTAATTTAATAATTAATTCCCGCTGTCAAAACAAATAGCGTGTTTTTATGAAACAAAAAGTATCAAGAGATTGACATTAGTTTAACTCCGATTTCAAAGTGAAATTAATTCCAACGACCACTATTGAATTAAATGGTAAAAATATTTTCTAATTTCACTTTAAAACCACTTCAAAAGATAATCTAGTCATATAAATAAATTAGATTAAAAAGAGGTTTTGAATTAAAATACAACATTTTTCACTATTCATTAAAAATTGAACTTTCTCGGAAAAATACCAAAAATTTACACAAAGTAAATTTTGATGTCCCAATTCTAAAGAAGAATTTTATTTTGTCAAATATAACACATAAAATTGTCAAAAAGTGGATTTAAAAGAGGTTCTCCATCAAAAGGCGGTTAATCGACCTTTTAAAAAATATTAGAATGTTTACGCTTAAAATCGGATTCATTCACATTTTTAATCCTCTAACATTTATTGTAAAAAGTAAAAATATTTTACAAACATATATAATCATTTTTTAGTTAGTTCTGTTCATTCCCGCCATTACAATGGCTAGGCGGTCACTACTATTTAATATAATATTATTTTATTATTATAGTGCAACGTAAGATTTCAAAAAACTCGTTGTTGCATATTGGGTAAGCCATCAAGCATATCATTCCATTTAAATTAATATTAAAATTTTATTCACAAATATGGATAAATCTGAAAATGTCATACTCTTTATTTACCTGGGGTGTTACAGTTTTAGTAAAATTATATAATATATATGAATGAATAATTATACTTTAATGATATTATATATATAAATATATTTTATTTACTTACATTATTTCAATATGAGAATGAAAAATGGAAATAATGTTCATGCATATGTATGACCCACCGTCTCTATGAATGGTGTATTCCATTTCATATTAACATATTTTATATATTATTATAAAAAAATATATAATGAATATAAATTATATTTATATCATTGTTTACGTTTTGGAAATCATGATATATGTATTAGGAAAAAAAATATAAAAAATTAAGACACATGAAAAAAATAAAGTAGATATTACCCGAAGCAAAAACTTAACTTGGAAATTATTAATAAGCAGGTAATATAAAGTTATAATCAAACAATATATGGTATTATATAAAATAATATTATTATTTAGAATATTTTTAATAAACTTATATTTATTATATAGGATGTTTTTATGAGTAAAAAGAGTTTTAAGAATAAAGGAAAGGGGATTTCAGGTCACTTTTTTATGTGAGATATATGCCATATTCACCACTCACATATTCTGTTTAGTATATATAATCCCCTATTACATTGTCATATAATTAATTTTATTTATTTAATGATATTAAAATATTTATTTTATGTTATTATTTCATGTGGATCATGATTAAAAAGTTACTCATGTAGTATGGGTTTTGTCGTCTCACTTTTATTTTCCATGTGACACAAGCCACGTTCACCTCCTATTTATTATATATAGTGTATTTAATACCAATGGATATATTTTATTATTATTATACTTAAATTCATGGGTATTTAAATATCCATTTTATGATCTCTATTTCTTGGGGCTTTATGTTTCAAAAGTTACCAAATTGGTAATGTTTTTTTGTCTCAATTTTTCTTCTTAGAGACACATGACATGAATGTCAAAAAGCCATGTTTCAAAAAAAAATTAAAATGTGATATTCTAAGCTAATTTTCATGGAAATGTATTTAAAAATGTTTTATGGTTTTCAAATATTCCTATATAAGTTTACAATATGTTTTCAAAGAGATGGTTTTCAAAATGTTTTCAAGATTATTTGATAATTTTCAAGGAAAATGGTTTTCATAATGTTTTCAAGATTTATATATAATTTTCAAAATTATTTTCAAGGAAATAGTTTTCAAAATGTTTTAATGAATGTATTTTATGTTTAAAATGAAAGCGAGTTTCAAAACATTTTCATGATTTGTTCATAAGTTTTTTTGTAAAATGGTTTTTTAAAATGTTTCTAAGATTTATTTAAAAGTTTTCAAAGTATTTTTAATGAAAAAGGTTTTCAAAATTCATTATTAATATCAAATAAGAAAATATTTTTTTATTAAGAAAAGTTTTAAATGAAATTTCAAGTCATTATTTATGAGAAATTTATTTTTAATAAGGTTTTATGAAAGATATTTTCAATGAAATATTATTTTTTTTAAGATACACTCCAAGTGAACGTTAAAAATACTTTTCCATATAATATGGAATCCATTGATAGAGTTAAATATTTATTTTGAACATTATAAAATAATTACATTCATATTATTTCTTGAATATTTTATTTTTTGATGGCATGATGATTCAGAAACTCACTTCTCATTCACATGTTATATGTTTATGAAGCAAGTTTCTCTTTCATGGGTAATATTCTCATAAAACCCGCTTCTTTTCATGGGTTATGATTCGATTAAATGATTATGAAACATTTAATTTTTTCATATGTTATGTTATGGTTACATGTATAGACACCCATTTCATTTCATGGGTTATGATAGGATGTTTATGATACCCATCTCTTTTTATGGGTCATGATATGATGAATGTTTTATTATTTTTTAGAACATGTAGGAATTATATTATTATGAGATGGGTGGGACCTATATCTCCCTCAAATGAATTAGGTAAAGATTAATATCTCATGTGATAATGATGATTATCAAATCAATGATATTTCCACTATGGGAAGATGTTTAGACGTGCCCCTTATAAAAAAAGGATTGCGACTGGGGATGGGGGTGTGTCCTGCCCAGTAGGTGTAGTCACCATGAAGATGGAAGATGGGGAAACCCTATCCTCTATGGGAATACATGGAAACTCGATCCTCTCTGGGAAGTTGGAGAAACATGATCCACTATGGGAATATGGGAAAACCCAATCCCTTACAAGGAAATGATTGTGACTGGGGGATGGTGGTGTGTCATGAGAAATAAGTGTAGTCCCCATGAAGTTACCTAATAAGTTTTAGAAAAGCGTCTTGACTTATAGGGAATATTATTACATGTTTACGTGTATGACATAATTCTATGTCTTATTCCAATTTGATACTTTCATGGATTATTCTATTGGTTTCATAATGACTCATGAATTTTTAATTTCCAAGATTTATGCCATGATTCAGGTTTGTGACCATTGATATGTAGGGTAAGATCATATAAAGTTATTTTCACATTCTCATAACCCCATGATCATGTTTATGCTAACATGTCTTCCTTGTTTACCCTTACTGAACATTTATGCTAACCACTTTTTATGTTTCGTTCCCTAGGTTATGAAAATACGTATTAAGTATGATATGTATATGAAGGGTGATATATGAATAACTTAGTAGGAGATAATGTATCTCACTTATGTACTAGGTTTTATGTTTTCGTGTTTCCAATGGAAATAAACTAATACACTCTTTGGGAATATGTTTCTGTAATGTTTTAAATATTCCTCAAAATGATATAATTTCAATCTATGTTAAGACCGAGTCTTTATATGGAGTCCCATAATATTTGTTGACATATATTCTTCTAAACACATGAGAATGTTATTTATTTCTCCTCCATCAATATCTATGTTTATTTTATCAGAAAATGATATATTTTCACCCATTTTAATAGGTTTAAACCCCACTACAGTTACATCCAATACTTCAAGACAAGGATCATAAATATATGAAGATATCCTATTTCTTCATCCATTTAAATTCCTTCCATAGAAATTAGAAATACCCAGGTTGTTCACCAAGTTTATATTATTTATCTTCCACTCCTAGTGGTTAAAACAAAGGGTGATATGAATCTAATACAACTTCAATTTATAAAATGAAAGGTTTCACCATTGATAAGGTGTTATAAATTTTTTAAAAACTATGTTTCAATTTCTTCTTCCTAAAATAATTCATTATGGCTAGTTAGGATTTGATCCCCTAAGAATAAAAACTCAACCTTTCATGAGATAAGTATAAAATAAAAGAGAAAAGGCACATAATTTTTTTATACGGTTCAACCTTAGTGTTAGACATTACACCTTGTTACGTATTATTACTATAATGATCTAGATATTCTTTACTATAATTTTATAACAAAATTATTGTTTGTAGGGACGTTTTAGACTATATTCACAGTACATTGTATCGTATATATAATGAGTCTATATCTATTATCTCTAGTTATAGATAAAACTAAATAACACCAATTTAAGAAAGATCCATACCATGTTTGGGTTTCTCCAAAAAAAAATTGATCTTCTTCTTCAATCCTTCATGGTATTTTGGAAATTTAATTCTCACCTATTTAAGAATAATGACTACATGTGTCACTAGTTGAGGATAAATGATTAATAAATTATTTATAAATACATGTGTATCCTTGATGTTTTGTAACATTTTTTTTCACTAAATGCTTTGGTTTAATAGTTTTATCACATTTCTACAATCTCTACACTTCAGCATCATCTACTTATTATTATTAATGAGTTCCACTCCTCTACATGGAACTATGTTCCTTTCCTTAGTTCTCATATTCTATAATATTCATTCAATTTTTTAATATTGGTTACACATTTAATTCATTGTTCATTTCACTATACCAAAAATGAATATATTTTATTATGTTTTGAGACCCCTGCAGAAAGAATAATGATTCGATGAGAATTTTTATCCCACAGTTTCTTTCATAAACTAATCATCGAACTCTTCATGTGGTAGAGTCTCCCAAAAACTATCATGTATCATTCTAAAAATACCCTTTTTTCTAAGAGAATAATATATTTTGGGAGTATAGTAGATCGATCTACAACACAAATTGAGCAAAAAAAATTATTTTTCAATTCAATTAATTCTAAAAAGAGGTATCTTCTTCTTTCAAATGTTATAGCCACAAATATCATAATCTTAAACATTATTGTAACTAGAAGATATTTTACACTAAAAAACAATAATTAAAACCTTATCCTCTTGATAATTTAGAAATTTCAAACCTTATCTTGATTCATAGTAATATTTTCACATAATTATATAAATTGGGACCTGTAAAGGATCATCATAATTAAATATGCATTATTATTTTAAACAGATAAAATTTTCTTTAAGTTCTACCTCATTCAATTATTCTCTTGATTGATCTATTTTAAAATGATATAAAGATCACAACCCCTTCAAACCTCTTATATCCCAATCAGATTGTGACATTTTAAATAATAAAGATTAACTTTATCATTATATGGTTTATTTTTCTTCATAATATACCATTTTTTAAATTCAATGATTTTTTTTCAAAGTCTTAATCCTTACGAAATATCTAATTCATACACATTAATTGAATGTATTATGAGATCATCCTAAGATATATACACTATTAAATTCTTAAGATGTTCCAAAAGACTTATACATAATAATAAAATTCCCACAAACTTTAATAAGTATTACATGATCTCAATTTTAATGGACTTTAAAGTCTTACACCCAAAGTAGAATTATTATTTCCTTAAGGAAAGTATTACATAGGAAAATAAAAACAATTTTGCTCAATAAAATGAATTATTTTTTTTCCATCAGAGTCTTATGAGACTCTATAAGTCTTACGAATTATTCATTCCTTTATCATTTCTGAGATCAAAACAAAAGTCTAGTGAAATATCAGCTAATGTTACACTTAATGTATGAAAGGTATACAAAATTCCTCAAAAGTCATAAAATTTATGAATTATGTAATTTTTTGTATGAAACCAATAATTTTATGTTATAAAAAATAGTCATAGATTAAATTCAAATCACTTCAAAGAAAATTCAATACCTCTCAAAAAAATTTCAATGAGCACCAATAATATCTTATCATCTTCAAAAAATTCTCAAGCATAGTTAGGAATAATTAAAACCCATCAATAATTTTATGGGGTACTTTAATATTACCCTATGGGTATTTTATCAATCATAGTTAAATATTTTCAACCTCACTTAGAACATTTAAAAATTAAAAATAATAAATTAGATTCATCAAATCATAACTTTTATCATTTAGGAAATTTACTAAAATGACACTTTTAGATAAAGTAACATTTTTTAGATAATTCCATCCCTTAGTGACAAGAAATTATTAATGAAGGATCATAATTTTTTATTAAAATGTAATTTTTTTGATATTCAATTTTTTAGGTTCCCAATTAAACCTTAAAATTTTATTTTATTATAAATAAAAAACTAATCTGGAAGTAGGTGTTAATAAATTATAGATATGTGACATAAATAAACTCCCACTAATTTAAAACATTAAATCTATCTCTAATTTAGAAATTTCTAAAAAATTATATTAACAAGTATTGCACCCTCCTAATTTGATAAAGATTCCCCCACCTTGGATAAAGATTTGGGTCCCTATTTTTCCCTTTTTGAAAACCTAATATAAATCCTTATAGGGGATAAATTTAAAATTACTTTACATGAAAAAATAAGGACGAACATGAAGTTTCAATATTAGATCAATAAACCCATCCTTCTGTATTTCCTTGGTTAAAATGTTTTCATGTTGTTCCTGGGTGAAAACTTATTCCAGCCTTACTGTAGCGACCCATAATTTTTTAATGATATTTGTTCCTTGAATAAATGTGTGTTATATATATTATATCATATTATACACATAAAAATTAAATAGAAACAAACAAATTTTAATATAATTAATAAAAATCATTACGTTATATAGATATTAAACCAATTAAAATTCCAAATAGTACAACTAAAAAAATATAGAATAGAATAGATTAAATGGGAAATTATGGATCACTCCAATATATTAGAATAATCACCCACATTGAATATTATAAAAACATGTAATAAATTTTTTTAAACCAATAAACATGTTATGGAAATTAAAATATAAATTTAATAGAATTTTTAGTGAAATTTGAGTGAAAGAATGAAGTGGTATTTAAATTTTATAAAGGGAAATGTGACCATCGAGATTCAATAGTTATATGACCATTGGTAAATACGATTGTAAGTCAATATGAATATTAGAAACTATAACCTTGGTTAAAAATATTACCAATATAATTAGTATTTATAAGTAGTAATGACATTATATAATTGATATAGAAAGGATAATTGATGGGCTAAATTAGCAGTCATTTCGTTTGAAGCCCATTTTTCCAAACTTGGGAGGGAGGTGTCTTCACTGAGGATTTTCCATGGCTAAGAACAATATGAACGTTAGAAAGTAAATATTGAATCAGATTTCCAATAGGATAATCTAGAGTTAGTGGAGATTACTACTCGGTTGATGTTAGCTGGGGCACCCCACAAAACTACCATCATCGCACGCCACACCCTTGACGTATGTGGATGTAATAAGGCGTTACTTATGAAAACCATAGTTACATAAGGTGTAATTTTTTTTTAAAAATAAGTTTTTATTCTATAAATACCCCCTAATAATATTGTTTCTTAATAAAATATATTTTTAATTGAGATGAATTTGATAATTTGATTTTTGGACACAAATAAAACCTAATTTTATTTTTCTAGAAAATATAAAAATTATTTATAATAAACCAAGATATTATAAATAGAATTTAATTTAATTAAATATTATTATTTTTTTAAAAAATAATAGATAAAATAAAATGCATATGAAATTTTTTATAAGTGTCAGAAATACAATTTTTTCATAAAACTCATACTTTTTAAAAAATAAGTATTTTGATATTTAAAAGTTAAAATTATCATAATTATATAATTATTTTAATAAAATAATCAAATCATTTGAAATCATCACATTAAAATTATGTTAGGGTGAATTTATGAGAAATTTCTAAAACACATTATTTTTTTTGAATAGTAAAAAAATACAATTTTTGGGTTTCTATTTATTTTATGCCATCTTTCTTATGTAATAAAGATTTAATAATTAATTAAACGCAATAAAAGACATAAAATATGGTATTTTATTAATATTTTTAATATATTTTAATGAACTTCTAAACCTATAAGTTACTTTCCAAAGTCTAAAAAAAGGTTAATGTTTTAAAATATTACTTTGTGGAAAGTTTATTATTCCATTAAAAAATAGGTAATTAAAAATTATATTTGGTTATTTTAGATAAAAATAACATAAAATATGTTTGAGAAGTCCAATACCATGGTCAAAACCATGTTTAAGCCAATGGTTTTTCATTTTCCAAAACCTCATATTCTAAGACCTATATCTAGAAATTATTTTACAATTACTCCACTTTTTATATAAATACCCATCAGTTTTAACATTAAAACTAAATACCAATCCATAATATATGAGGATATGGTAATTTTTCCTCCCAACGAGTCCCCATAAGGTTTGATCAAGTCCTCACATTTCCATCCTCTTGTTTTAGGAACAACTCTCTAAAGTAAGGGAAATCTTAACCTCTCTTTTCCATTAAAGTTTCTTTTTCATGTGGTATGTCTTTTAATTTACAAACATAGATAGTTTTTCCACATTTTATTATCCTATTAATATAATAATAATATTTTATTTATGGTAGAACCTTGTACTCTCTCATTTTACCCTTTTCTAAAAACATGTTTTATACCCGTCATGTTGTCGGATTTAGTTCTCAAATTTATCTCTTTTACACGAGAAATTATCTTTTCATTTTTATTTAAAACCCAAAACCTATTTTATTTTCAATTTATTTTAAAAAATATTTGAACATTATTTTTTTATTATAGTATTTTTATATATGAAACTCACATTAATTTTCATGGGTTAAAAATGACATAATGACCATGTATTAAAGCTCTTTGGTATGCCATGATTTTTTATAAGAAAATAATTCTTTATCCTTCATGAGTTATTAATGAATTGACCTATTATGATCTATGTAGATCATGAAAAATTAATAAATACTAAGGGGGTGCCTTGATAACTCTCCAATAGATTAGGTAAATAATTTCATCTCTAGATATCACATGTTTTACGATACATTGGTGAATAAACTTGGTAATTTTAATTTATGACATATTGATGAAAAACCATTGTGATATGCTTATGAGTTTATCATTTAAAATTTTATCCAATTCTCCATGTTATGATTATTTTTCTTATTATTATTATTATATTCCTATTTCCCATGCCTTAATTTTATACATTGTGTTCTTATTCACATCTCAAGATCACATGCAATATTTCTCTCTTGATTATTCCCCTATATGGATTCATGCTCACCCTTTTCCTTTGATGTATGTCCTGAGGATATGAGATGAGTAAAATTTTTTGAGTGAATCCATTAATATTTATTTCTAGTGGTTTTAGAATATTGTTTAAGTTTTCATGTATTATTTACCTTTTATAATAAATTAAACTTTAAAATATCATCTCTTCGTAGCATGTAATGAAAAGTTATGTAATAAAAAGGTGGGATTCCATATTTGGTATCAAAGGATGGTTTAGTTATTTTTATTAATTAGGATATGAAAACATGAGTAATAACCCTAGGGATAGGTCTAAATATAAAGAAACATTCTGGTATTTTTGTGAAGTATTAAGTGTGTGATTTTTGAGCAATGAAATCCCTATTTGGATACGTACAAGTGGATGTTTCTCTGACATAGATGTATCTAAGAGTAACACCTAAAATCAACTCTTTTAACTAGACTAAAATGGGAACTAGTTAAAAAAAAATGAGACTTTCTACACTCTTGGTTTGACACATTCAAGGAATATGTTTAGTTAATCACATGCTTTTTATGATCCATTTTGAAGGATATATAGAAAATTTAATTGTTATTAGAGGAGATTAATTAAATATTCAACCATGATGTTTTAAGATATAAAATCCCTTTATAATTATAATAATCATAAAAGTAACACATTCCTAACTATAGTTTTCTTATTTTATAAAAATGTCAGGAAATAAGAGGAACCACGTAAATGGTGAGTGCAACAGACGATCCACTAACCAAATTACGAAAGAATATGGAATGAAAAAATTTATGTAGATGATGAATAAAAAACTTGAGATATGAATAATAACTTGAATCAAGTCGATATACTAAATTCACCATAAGGGAACAAATTTCTATTGAGTCCTTTATACACCAAAAATCACATTCTTTCAATGGATCTATTGATCTATTAATTATTGAACAATGGATAATATCTACTAAAAATATCTTTTCTGAACTCTATTATTCGAAGAAAGAGAATGTTACCTTGGTAGTATACTTCTTAGAAGATGAATTTTATTAGTGGTGGACACTGATTAAAAACCTAAATCTGAGAAGCTAGATCAATGGTATTGGGTGGGAAGATTTCAAGGGAATCAATTTCAATGAATATTTCCCCCATTCGATGCAAACAAAAAATGGTTAAGGAATTCCATGAACTGAAGTAGAATGAAAATGAATTTTTGGGAATCTATGATATGAAATTTACATTACTTGATTGATATAACCCTATATATATATTGGATTATAAGGTAAAGTATGATAGATTATTCGATGGACTGAGACCCCATATACAGAGGAACTTAGAAAATCGAGACTATAAAATCTATGAAGAGATTGTCCAGAGTGATACAAATGTTGAATTGTAGTTTTGAGAGATGAAATAGTCACATTAGTTGAATGAGAAGAAGAGAGAAATTGATCCAAACTCAGAGAATAAATTTGTTCACTAAGGAGGAGGAAAGAAAGTACAACTTCCCACATGAAACAAGTGTGGGAAGAAGAATTTTATGTACTAATTTCTCAATAGTGAAAAGTTATAAATATGTAGAAGATATGAACATATATATTGTAACTTTCATGGTGTGGTGAATCCTGAACTTCTAAACACTATTGACAAAGGGAAGTTCATGTAGGCCCAGTAAGAGGTTTAATTATTCAAGTGGGGACAGCTTGGGAACTTTTCCAATCAATTTCCAAATCCGACGATAAGGGATGAGAACCACCATAAATCTCATCATAGGAAAAGGGAATATTGTCGGGCATTTTCTATCATGACGGATGAAGTATAGGATATAAATTATGTGATGGAAGATAATCTCATTATACTCTCAAAGCTAGTAAGTAATCTATTTTAATCTGGTTCTATGAGTAACTTCATTTTACCTATGTTTGAAAAGAGCATAGAATCAACCCCTGAACTGCTAGAAGTATATTTACCAGTCAAGACTCCAAGAGGAATTATCCCAGCAACAACAATGTATAGAAACTATAGTATTAACTTGGGAGAGTACAATCTCATCACAAATCTTATAGTTATTCCCATGGTGGAATTCAACACTATACTAGCGATGTAATGGATCTCAAAGTATAATGATAGAATCAATTATAGAATAAGGTAAATTTAAGTATTCTTTAATGAAAAACCTATATTCATTTCTAATGGAGATATATCTTGACATAATCATTGTCTAGAATCACCTCCCATAAATCTATTTATAGAGATGATGAGTTAAAATGGAGAAGGAAACTAAATCATAAAGATAGATAATGTTCATATCCTTTAATAATACATTAACATATTTCCTAAAGAGTTACTTGGACCTCCCCTAGAAAGAAAAGTTGATTTTACCTTTGAACTAGTTCTTGGATCCATGACAATATAAAAGACACCATATAGAATGAAATATATAGAGTTAGAGGAATTAAAGAAACAAATTCAAGATCTTTTAGAGATTGGATTTATCCAACCAAGTGTGTATCCTTGGGGAGAACCTATTCTCTTTGTGAAGAATAAAGATGGATTAATGATGCTATAAATTGATTATTAAGAACATAACATGATCATAGTAAAGAATAGGTACCCTCTCCCAAGGATTGATTATTTATTTTACCAGCTTCATGGGGATCATTTCTTCTCTATGATTGGTCTCTAATTTGGATATCATCAATTGAGGGTAGAAAAAAAGATATTACAAATACTTAATTACAAATAAGAAATTTTCATTATGAGTTGATTTTTATTCCATTTGGATTGAATAATGCTCCTTATATATTTATGGATTTTATGAATATAGTCTTTAAGGAATACCATGATAAATTCATGGTAGTTTCTATTGATTATATTATGATAAATTCCAAAATTCGTGGGGATAATGAGAATAATTTATGAGTTACATTGAAAACTACGATGAAGGAGAAGATTTTGGAATATTCAGAAAATGTAAATTCTAGTTATAATAAGTTTCCTTCTTAGGGAACATTTTAACCAATAAGGAATATCCGTTTACCATATGAAGAAAACGGTAGTAGAGGAGTGGCCTCATCCTATAAAAGTAAGTGAGTTTTATATTTTCCTTGGATTAGTAGGATATTATAAAAGGTTTTTGAAAAATATTCATGAATTTCTAATCCACTAAACAAGTTAACTCAAAAAAGGGATAAGTTCATCTGGACAAAAGAGTGTGAAGAAAGTTTCAAATAACTGAAGAAGAGATTGATTACTGGACCTATGTCAACTATTCCCTATGTCATAGAAAGATTCATTATTTATGGAGATGAATCTCTAAAAGGTATTGGGTGTGTCCTAATGTAAAATGATAAGGTTATTTCTTATTCTTGTTGACAGTTAAAGGCTCATTAGAATAATTATCCAATACATGACCCAGAGTTAGCTGTTGTTATTTTTTCTCTAAAAATATAGAGGTATTATCTTATGGGAAGAAATGTTATATATACATAGGTCACCAAATTCTGAAGTACATATTCACACAAAAGTAATTGTAAATGAGATAAAGGATATGGTAAGAACCTCTTAAAGACTATATATATTTAATTCATTATCACCGAGAAGAGAAAAAAATGTTGCTGATACATTAAGTAGGATAAACCCTATTGTGCTAAAAATGATAAGGATTTAAGGATATCATTTGATCCAGGACCTAGTAAAACTATACATGAGAATTATAAATTAATAGACATCATAAAACATATACCAAATTATTTATTGATAATCATTACTATAGAATATAAAGAACTCTAAAAGAGAAGATCCTTGTTTACAAAGGAAGATATAGGCTGTGATGAATGGGAAGTTTCTTGTGGTCAATATTCATCATGAATGTGTATTGAAATTTCATACGAGGATATGTGTTCCATATATCCTAGATATAAAGAAGGAGATGATGGATGAAGATCATAGCTCTACATCCTCTATAGATCCTTGGTGAATTAAAATGTATATGGACCTTCATGATAATTATTGGTGGGATAATATGAAAAGGGGTATTTCCAACCACACTACAAGGTGCTTGGTGTGTCCAAAAGTGAAGGTGGAATAAAAAATTCCCAAAGTGATATTGCAACCACTACCCGACCAACATTGATATGAGAAAATATCACTATGTACTTCATCACTAGTCTCCCAAGAACATACCATGGAAACAATATGATACGGGTAATAATGGATCATCTCACCAAGACTTTTTCATTTCATCACTATTCGGCAAGATTTCCCTCTAGACCTACTTTCCAAGACATACGTAATGGATGTGGTGAGGTTGTTTGGGGTGACAGTTTATATGATTTATAACCTTGATCTAAGGATCACATCTAAATTTTGGAGAAGTATTCAACATTCACTAAATACTAAATTGAATTTCAGCATTGCCTATCAACCCCAAATTGATGGCCAATCTAAAAGGACTATTCACACACTCGAGGAAATTATGAGAACATGCTCAATGAAATTTACAGGTTGATGGGATAAAAACCTTCCATTAGTTTAGTTATCATAAAAAAACAACTTATACATGAGTATTTAAATGGAACCATATGAATATCTATATGGAAATTGATGTAGAACTCCTAATTATTGGGATGTATTTGGTGAGTGGAACTTACATGGGCTCGATATTGTGCAAGAGATGACATAAAAGGTTAAAGCCATACAACAACATATAAAGTCTTCTCAAAGTCTACAGATGATCTATACTAACAACTATAAAATGGACATGGAGTTTGATGGTGGGGAAAAAATTTCCATCTAAAATCACCAAAGAATAGAGTCATGTGATCTGGAATGAAAGGTAATATTGGACCTAGGTACATCAACCCCTTTCAAATCCTTGACTACATAGGATCAGTTCCATATCAATTAGAATTTCCACAAAATCATGATGAAGTTGATGATATATTCCATGTATCTATCTTGATGAACTATATACCTTATCCCTCAAATTTACTAAATCCGAAGGGGGTAAAACTTTAACATGACCTCTCTTATGAAGAGTTACCTGTGGAGATCATAGACCATAAGGATAAGTTTTTATGAAAAAAGACTACCCATCTTGTCAAAGCGTTGCAGAGGAACCACAAATATGATGAAACGACATGGGAACTAGCGGAGATAATGAAATATAATTACCATCACCTTTTCTCAATTGAGAAAATGAGTCAAAATTTATGGGATGAAATTTCTTAAGTGGGTATGAATGTAATGAACCAAACATTTGAAATGATATTTCATTCCTCAATAAATGTGTTATATATATATATTATATGATATTACACACATAAAAAATAAATAGAAACAAAAACATTTTAATACCATCACTATTGAAAAATAAGCCTTTACCAATGGTTCAGAACCATTGGTAAAGGTTGGATAACCATTTATATATTATATACCAATGGTTATCCAAACTGTGGGGAAGTAAGGCATAGGGAAAGAGATATGCCAACGGTTTGTGGAAAACTGTTGGCATATCTTAAGATATCCAACTTATACCAATGGTTTTACATAACCGTTGGTATAAAATTTTAACCAACGGTTTGAAACCATTGGTAAAGAGTTTGTATAAAACTCACTATGCCAACGGTTCTAAACTGTTGGCATAGGCCATGCATGTATAATCCCTATTCCAACTTTTTACAACCGCTGGAATAAGCCATGCTGAGAAATTGCAGCAGCAGGCTACTGTTGTGAGTGGTGAGATGCTGCTGTCCATGCCACTTTTAGTGATTTCCAATCCAGCATTTCCAGGCCATACTTGAATACATACATAGAATGAAAACATTTACAATAAAAAAAATAATTCTAAATCAATTATTTTCCACCTTTGAGAAACTATACACATATAGAATGAAAACATAACTCATAAGGCAATTATAAACATACATAATTGATTTAGAATTCAATTCTAAGAGACAATTACATGTGCAATCTGAAATTCAATTCATAATTGAATACTAAATTGAATACATACATAATTTAATTATCAATTATGAATAAAATACATAATAAACTGAATATATAATTATATGTTTTGTATAACACATACACGATTGAATAAAGAAATTATAAGCTAATAAACCCAAAATAAGGAAATGGATAAATGACTTCAACCAAACACAAATATAATGTCTCATGGTATGGGGTGGATGTCTTTGAACTTAGTGATTATGATAATGGGTTTGTATCAATGAGATTGTGTGACATAGGGAATGTAGTTGTCCTTGGTGTAATAAATGACATGTGTTTTAGAATAGGGGTAGAAGTTCCTCACATGAGAAGTGGATTGTGTGAGGCTGGACCATGGATCTTTGTGGTCAAGTATCAACACAATCCAAATAAATTTGGTCAGTTTTCCATATGCCAATTGTTTTTACTTAAAATGATGTCCATTTTAAACAAAAGACAGACACTTTGAGTGATACGGGCCACACCGTGCCTCGGATTGAGGCCGGGTTTACTCGTACACGTCACAAATAACCCATGGATCGTTTTCCTTAAGTATCAACAGAATCCAAATGCATTTGGTCGGTTTTCCGTATGTCAGTTGTTGTTTTCACTTAAAATGTTGTCCATTTCAAACAAAAGTGAGACACTTTGAGTGGTACTGGACACACCGTGCCTCAGATTGAGGCAGGGTTGACTCATAAACATCACAAATGACCCATGGATTGTTATAATAAAGTATCAGCAGAATCCGAATACGTTTGGTTGGTTTTGCATATGTTAGTTGTTGTTTTCACTTAAAATGTTGTCCAATTCAAATAAAAGTGAGACACTTTGAGTGGTACCGGCGAAACCGTGCCTCAGATTGAGGTGCGGTTGACTCGTACACGTTACAAATTACTTATGGATCGTTGTGCTAAAGTATCGACACAATCAGAATACGTTTGGTCTATTATCCATATGTCTGTTGTTTTTACTTAAAATAGTGTCCATTTTAAACAAAAGACAAACACATCGAGTGATACCCGCCACACCATGCCTCATATTGAGTTAGGGTTAACTCGCACATGTCACAAATGACCCATGGATCGTTGTTCTGATGTATCAATAGAATCCTAATGACTTTGGTCAGTTTTCTATATGCCAGTGGTTGTTTTCACTTAAAATGTTGTCCATTTCAAATAAAAGTGAGACACTTTGAGTGGTACCAGCCAAAACGTGCCTCGGATTGTGGCTCGATTGACTCTTAAATGTCAAAAACGACCTATGTATCATTGTTCTAAAGTATCCACACAATCAGAATACGTTTGGCCAGTTTTCCATTTGGCTGTTGTTTTTACGTAAAAGAATGTCCGTTTTAATCAAAAGACAGACACTTCAACTGATACCTACCACAATATGTCTCAGATAGAGTCAGGGTTGACTCGTACACGTCTCAAATGCCCCATAGATCGTTTTCTTGAAGTATCAATAGAATCCGAATGCGTTTGGTCAGTTTTCCATATGTCAGTTGTTGTTTTCACTTAAAATGTTGTCCATTTCAAATAAAAGTGAGACCCTTTGAGTGGTTCCTTCCAAACCATGCCTCATATTGAGGAACGGTTGACTCGTACACGTCACAAATTTCCCATGGACCGTTTTTCTAAAGTATCAACATAATAAGAATACATTTTTTCATTTTGTTGTATGGCTGTGGTTTTTACTTTAAACAGTGTCCATTTCAAACAAAAGTGAGACACTTTGAGTGGTACCAGCCACATCGTACTTCAGATTGAGGCGAGGTTGACTCGTAGATGTCAAAAATGACCCAAGGACCATTTTTATAAAGTATTAACTGAATCCAAATGCTTTTGGTCAGTTTTCCGTTTGTCACTTGTTGTTTTTACTTAAAATGTTGTTCATTTCAAATAAAAGTGAGACACTTTGAGTGGTACCGGCCAAAACACACCTTATATTGAGTCTCGGTTGACTCGTACACATCACAAATGACTTATGGATCATTTTTCTAAAGTATCAACACAATCATAATATGTTTGGTCAATGTTCGATATGTCTGTTTCTTTTACTTAAAATAGTGTGTATTTTAAACGAAAGACAGAAACTTCGAGTGATACCAACCACACCATGCCTTGTATTGAGTTGAGGTTGACTCGTACACGTCACAAATTACATATGGATCATTTTCCTAAAGTATCAATAGAATCCAAATGCGTTTGGTCGGTTTTCCATATGCCAGTTTTTGTTTTCACTTAAAATGTTGTCCATTTCAAACAAAAGTGAGACACTTTGAGTGGTATCGGCCACACCGTTCCTCAGATTAAGGTGGGGTTGACTCGTACACGTCACAAATGACCCATGGATCATTGTGATAATGTATTAATAGAATCCGAATACATTTGTTTTGTTTTCCGTATGTCAGTTTTTGTTTTCACTTATAATGGTGTCCATTTCAAATAAAAGTGGGACACTTTGAGTGGTACCAGACAAAATATGCCTCGTATTGAGGCGTAGTTGACTCATACACGTCAAAAATTACTTATGGATCATTGTACTAAAGTATCAATCCAATCAGAATACATTTGGTCTTTTTTCCATATGTCTATTGTTTTTACTTAAAATAGTGTCCATTTTAAATAATAGACAGACACTTTGATTGATACCTGCCACACCGTGCCTCAGATTGAGTCCGGGTTGACTTGAAAAGGTCAAAAATTACCCATGAATCTTTTTTCAGAAGTATCAACTGAATCTGAATGTGTTTGGTCGGTTTTCTATATGCCAGTTGTTATTTTCACATAAAATGTTGTCCATTTCAAATAAAAGTGAGACACATTGAGTAGTACCGGCCAAACTGTGCCTCATATTGAGGTTCGGTTGAATTGTACATGTCACAAATTACCTATGGATCGTTTTGATAATGTATCAATACAATCAGAATACGTTTGGTCAATTTTCCACATGCCAGTTGTTGTTTTCACTTAAAATGTTGTCCATTTCAAAAACAATTTTGACACTTTGAGTGGTTCCGGCCACACCGTGCCTCAGATTAAGGCGGGGTTGACTCGTACACGTCACAAATGACCCATAGATCGTTGTGATAAAGTATCAATAGAATTAAAATATGTTTGGTCGGTTTTCTGTATGTCAGTTTTTTGTTTTCACTTGAAATGTTGTCCATTTTAAATAAAAGTGAGACACTTTGAGTGGTACCGGAAAAACCGTTCCTCATATTGAGGTGCAATTGACTCGTACACGTCAAAAATGACTTAAGGATCATTGTGCTAAAGTATCAACACAATTAGAATACGTTTGGTCAGTTTTCCATATGTCTATTGTTTTTACTTAAAACACTTTCCATTTTAAACAAAAGACATACACTTTGAGTTATACCCACCACAACATGCCTCATATTGAATCAATATTGACTCGTAGACGTCACAAATGACCCATGAATTATTTTTATGAAATATCAATAGAATCTGAATGCGTTTGGTCATCTTTCCATATTCCATTTGTTGTTTTCACTTAAAATCTTGTCCATTTCAAATAAAAGTGAGACACTTTGAGTGGTACTGGACAAACCGTGCCTCAGATTGAGGCACGGTTGACTCTTACACGTCACAAATGACCTATGGATCATTGTGATAAATTATCAACACAATCAGAATATATTTGGTTGGTTTTGCATATGACTATTGTTTTTACTTAAAACAATGTCCATTTTAAACAAAAGACAAACAATTCGAGTGATAACTGCCACACTATGCCTCGGATTGAGTTGGGGTTGACTCGTACACATCAAAAATGACCCATGGGTCATTTTACTGAAGTATCAATAGAATCCGAATGCGTTCGGTCAATTTTCCGTATTCCAGTTGTTTTTTTAACTTAAAATGTTGTCCACTCCAAATTAAAATGAGACACTTAGAGTGGTTACATCCATTATGTGCCTCAGATTGAGGCATGGTTGACTCCTACACATCATAAATGACCTATTTATCGTTGTGATAAAGTATCAACCCAATCATAATAAATTTGGTCAGTTATCCATATGGTTTTTGTTTTTACTTAAAACAGTGTCCATTTTAAACAAAATCCAGACACTTCGAGTGATACCCGCCACACCGTGCCTCAGATTGAGTCGGGGTTGAATCGTACATGTCACAAATGACCCATGGATGGTTTTTATGAAGTATAAATAGAATTCAAATGCATTTGTTCAGTTTTCCATATGTCAGTTGTTGTTTTCACTTAAAATGTTGTCCATTTCAAATAAAAGTAAGACACTCTGAGTGGTACCGGCCAAACCGTGCCTCGGATTGAGGCGCGGTTGACAACTCATACACGTCACAATTGACCAGAATGAATATGTTGGGATTAAATAGTATAGGATAAGTTTTACAAAGGTATTACCTGGGTTTCATTCAATAATATATTTAACCAACTTTTTATCATGAAACTTTACACGTGTAAAATACTTTGGAGTTTCTGAAGTTGGAGAAAGTGAAGCATACTCTTCTAGAATTCTCCAACCACTTTGTTGAGTTGGTTAATCTTACCCCAGATCTTTCAAAAAATGATTACATAAAGGATTGTAGGTTTGAGATGGGACTAAGGGATGACGTTTGGTTGATTCTAGTTCTTTTTAGCCTTCCAACCCTGTTGGTGGTATTGAATAATGTTTATTTTGCTAAAGAAGACATATTTAGAAGGATAGACTTGGGAGGAGCTTTAGTGGATGCAATAATTATTCAAAGATATTATTTTTGTTATAATAGTAAGTAAAAAAGTGTCCAGTATTTGGTCAAAAAATAAAGAGTTATACTAAATTCAAAAATATCCATACCAGAGTAAAAACCCAGGTTCAAAAATAAAGATTTATACAGAATTCAAAAATGTAATGGATCAATCTGCCCTTGATCACCATCACCATCACCACTGTCATCATCAACCTCATCCTCGCCACCATCTCTGTCCTCGTTTTCATCCTCGTCATCATCCCCATGCTCATCCTCGGCCCCATCCTCGCCCTCGGCCCCATCCTCACCCTCGGCCCCATCCTCACCCTCTTCCTCATAATCATCCTTGCCCTCATCCTCTTCAGCATCCTCATCATCACAAGTAACATCATCATCTCGACCACCACTAGAACTGACACCTGGTGCATTGGATAATGCACCCATCGATAACATATATGTCTGACAATCCGTCTTGGCCTCTGGTGGAAGTGATGATGATAAATCTTTGATCAGTTTCATAAATTCTTTCTCCCTCATTTGAACATGTTCTTCCACCTCTGTGACCCTTTTATCAGACTGTCTTGCATGCTCGTTGACCTGTTCCAACTCGGTGATACTAGAATGGATACCTGGAGAGGGACCAATACCTTTTCAGGACTATAAACTTTCCAAGTTGGCAGCGTACTCGACCAGAGTGCTCATCTCCCAAAACCTGATATAAATGATCGTGTGGCCCTAAATTGTCAGGCTCTTGGGCATTAAGGGCCTCTAAAGCAGCCTGTTAAAAATATTAATATATTATTAAATTTCAAAACAGATATTAAACATTGAAAAAAAAATTAAAACTTACAATCTTTTCTTGTGTTGGTTCATTAACTACAGTTCCACCTCTTTTCCTTCTACTTGAGAAAAAAAATTTTTCTTGAGGAATACGTCCTTCAATATTCAATTTGTTATTCTGTAATGACATTGAAACAATATAAAGTGCAAGTATAATAATATATTCAATATTCAATAAATTACATAATTTAAACAGGAAACAATAAAAAGAGAAAGTCCTAAAGTAAAATTATAAACAACTATATCGTACCAGCTGCCTCTCATGATCTGACATAGTAGTGCGCCCAAAAGTGTGGAGGTATTTCTTTGAATCAATGTTTTTTTCCGAATATTCATAAATAATGTTTAATAATAAATAATATAATATTAATGAAAAATATGAAAACTGTCATTTAAATACATCAAATGGGATTAATACCTTAAATTTGGCAGTCGTCCAATGGGTAATCATTTGACGATATTGCTCTATCGGGAAGTCATCCATGATTGGTAATGTCTCCAACTCCGTGCCCACTATATCACACCATCCAACATATAGCTCATGCTTATAAGCTCTCAAACGCTCTCCTAACTTCTTTAAATGCACTGGTCGTGCATGTTCGCCATCGGGGAAGTTAAACCGAAGCTGACAACAAATTGATTAATTCATATAAATATAAAAATACTATATTAAATACAATAGTTTTTTACCCATATTTGTTCCCATGAATTATCCTTGACTTCGTGTGGAAGATGTCTCCAAGAGAGAGGGCTGAATGAAATGATGTCGGAGTATTTTTCTAGTGTCGGCAAAAACCCCCGACATTCTTGCCTAGATTTATCAATCATCTGTCCATCATCATTGTATTCAACCATAAACTATGTCTGGCAGTTTCATACTACACGCAAGCAAGTACGCCCTCTCCCCCACCTCCTATCAGTAGATGAATCTTTTATTAAAGAAAAAAAATACCAGTACAAGTTATAATAAAAATAAATTTTGGTATAAAAATTTGATAGAGTTATATAAATATACCTGTGGTAGTCGAATCAATGGGAATCCCTGGATTTGCAGAAGCTGAAGGAATATCTTGTACTGGTAGAGTGTCCCTCAGTGTACGCTCCTCAGACACATATTGTGTTAGATTAGGAGTCGAAGAAGGTGGAATATAATAGCCCGTAGATAATGAACCCGAAGAAAAAGATGACGACATAGACATCTGGCCAACTGGTAGTGTAAACATCAGAGACCTAAATAAACCGTGTGTCCCTAAAGACACAAAAGGATCCGAATGGGGCATAGAAGATACGTCTATGGTAGGGTAATAATCCAATCTGGTATGACCAGTGGATCGTCTAACTCTCTCACCATGAGACCTCAAACCACCGGCCTCAGTACTGGGACTACCAGATGGTGGTCTAACTCTGACACCCCCCCTCCAACCACCATCCTCTGTACTGGAAGCAATATCAGGCTCCTCGTTGGATATCTATCGACTAGGGGGTGGATCCTGAAGAAATGTTTAACACAAAAGTAAACACATGATATTATTAGTTATTGAAATATATATATTTGAAATAAAATACTCACAACAGGGATGAGTGGAGGAACACCCATATGTTTCATGCAAAAATTATTTTCTGTCATATTTTTCCATAGCCTCTCTTCAATGGGTGTCATTTCCTGCAATGAAAAAAATATAGAAGTAATTAGAAATAGATAACAAATGTGTAACCCACAAAACAAAATATAGAAAAACCATTCTAATAAAAAAACATAAAGAAACAGAAGATTTATGGTGGTTTGAAGGTAAGTACTAGGATACACACTCTGAATGATGTAGGTGAAGCATGTAGGTGAGAAAATTACTGTATGATTATATATATTTCCCACCACAACTTTGGGATCACAATCAAATCCGACAATTGAGCTATTGGAGTCCTCATAATTAATAAACAGATTTCTTCCAATTGCAGTAGGGATAGTGTCAACTTCATCATCACCATCATCACAAACATGTCTGGAATTTACTTCAATAATTACACTGAATTTAGGATAATGATGATCTTTTACATAATTTTTTTTTAACCAATGATTCCAATACATAAGGTTCATCGGTGGCAAGAGTGCGAGTCATGTAAATAACTCTAGATCCACAATAATCAATAAAGGTGACTTGCCTCGTCATTTAATCAAACCATTGACATTTTATCATCGTGACTCAACCATGCGAGTAATAATCCAAAATTATTTTTTCTCCATGACTCCATAATAAGATACATTTTCAGAACGAGGCCTATTATCTGATGAACTGGCATAACAGTCTATTGTGGTAGTTAGAATAACACCATCATGCTGTGTTCTCATGTTTATTTCTCGTTCAGTGATAATAAATTTGTATCTATTGATCACTAGTGATTTACAAGCACAAACCTTGGTATTAGGACCAAAAGATAAAGCTCTTATTTCCTTAGAAATAGAGTTTGCAGGAAAACTCAATACCTGGAATATAAACAAACAATATGCTTAATTAAATATTATTTTTATTTTGTTATTACAGAAATATTTTTACCTTTAATTTCAACCAAGTATAAAAACCTTTGCTATGAAAAGTCACTTTTCTTCTCAAAGATAAAGAATGATGCTTTCTATATATCAATTCTTTATGTTCCCTATAGATAAAAATAATAATAGTTTAACAAATATTTAAAATTAAAAAAGATAAGATAAGAGATACATGTACAATTTACTTACTTGATATACTCATCGAACAAATCACAATTGAACAACACTGTTCGATGTGCCTTCTCGTGATCTTCAAGGATTAATGTCATCAATGTATATGATCTCGGAATTCCTCCTGTCTGAGGAAGTGATGGAAAACTAGGTTCAATTTTCTCATACCTTTCGTCTTCATTTCTCATTGGTTTTTTTATTCTCGTAGTAAGATCAGACAAATACATTGAGCATAAATCCATACATTCTTGAGCCAAGTAACCATTTACAATAGAACCATCAGGATAATTCCTATTCCAAACATATTATTTCAATGTTTACATGTTTCATTCAGCTTGATACATCCAACGGAAGTCAATGGGTCCTCTAAGAAGTATTTCGGTTGGAATATGGACAGTCATATGCAACATGCATATAAAAGATCTTGGAGGGAATATTTTCTATAACTCACACAAAATTAATGGTGTCTCTGCCAATAGTTTTTCCAAGAAATATTTGGATAACTTCTTAGCACAAAGATCTCTAAACAAATAGCACAACCGAATAAATTAGACTCTTACATTATTGGACAAGGGATGAAGGATTGCTATTGGAATCAAATCATGCAAAAGGACATTATAATCATGAGTTTTAAAAGATTTCAGCTTCAACTCTTTTCTGTTGACCCGTTTTGATATATTTCTTGAATAGCCATTAGGAACATTAATAGCCTCTAGAACTTCCAGAAATTTATTTTTTTCAGTAGGTGTCATCACATGAGAATAAAATAGAACTTGCCATTTATTTTCATTGATACATACATGATGTAATTCTAGTCTGATCCCCCAATCTACTAAGTCATGCCGAGATCATAAATCATCTTTTTTATTCCTCTTGACATTTAGAAGAATCAAAAGAAACATTTTATATATATTCTTTTCAATGTGCATTACTTCTAAACAATGACGTAACAAGTTGGTTGACCAATAGGACAACTAAAATAATATACTCTTATTCTTCCAATTGTAACAGAAATCATTGTTAAATTTTTTCCTCTTTCTTGATTTCATTACACCCTTCCCAAATGAATAACTGAAATCTTTCAATTCATTAAGCACATCAGTTCCAGACATACACTGAGGTGGATCATCAGTCTCTATGGTATTGTCAAATCTTCGACGATTGTTTCTATATAGATGGTTCATTGGAAAGAATAATTGATGTCCAATAAAACTAAAACTACAACGATATTTCAGTCTTCTCAATTGAGTATTCTTCATACAAACAGGACATGAAGATTTTCCTTTTGTGCTCCATACTGACATCATTGTATAAGAAAGAAAATCATTGATCTTCCACATAAGCACAACACGCGTCTGAAATATGTCTTTCGAACATGCATCATTTGTGGGAACACCCACATCTCAAAGAAGTTTCAACTCTTTTATTAAAAGGTGAATGTATAAATCTATTTCATTTCCAGGATCAGAAGGGCCAGATATCTGTATACTCAAGAAAGTGTAAGGATTTTTCATACACAACCATGGGGGAAGGTTATAAATGTGTATGAAAACCATCCATGTGTTGTGAGACGTAAGAATCTATCCAAATGTATTAATAAAATAACATGAAAGATCCAGTCTCACATTACGCACATCGGTTGAAAATTCAGGATATCGAGCATCAAATATCTTCCATGAAAATCCATCTACAGGGTGAACCAACTCTCCATTAGTCTTTTTACTCTCGGTGTCAGGCCATCACATTTTTACTGATATTTCATCAAACATGAAAAGGTTCTGTAATATGGGGATCAATGGAAAGTTCCACATTACTTTTTTTGGAACAAAATATAGTGTCCCATCATCTTTTGGCTTCCATCGGGAGGATCCACATTTGATACAATCATTTCTTTCAGTAGTTTCCACCCAAAATAAGCTGCAATCATTCGGGCAAGCATGATTTTTTTTGAGAATCCAAGTTCATCAACTAACTTCCATGCCATATAGTGGTTTGAGGGATTATCTGCATCATCTGGAAGAACTTCCTTCAATAAGGTAAGAATATAATCAATTGCATTATTTGAAATCCCATACATAGTTTTCCCATGAAACAATCAGATTAAAAATTCCAACTTTTTCATTTTACCACATTGCTGATATACTAGAGTCATCACAACATCATTCAATTTTTTCACCCTATCAACATCATCATTTTCATTGGACGCATCATGTGTGATTGTATCGAAATATTATTGGCTGGACATCCTTTCTTTCTCATGATGCTGAATAAATGTAAACCGATCATATATCAAACTCTCCAATTCAGTCCAATCATTTGGATCATCAACATTTTGAGATTCCATTTTCTCTTCATTATGATACCACACATAATGCTTTATTTGGAAACCATATTTGGTTATATGATAGCTAACTTCTTCATGAATCAACAAAGGTCTTCCAATACAATTAGAACATGGGAAGTGTATGCGACCACTATCTGAAGCCTTTTAAAATGAAAAATCTAAAAAGATGTTCAAATTATTTTGAAAACCAGTTGAAATCCGACCAGTTTAATACATCCAACTTTTATCCATTCTATAAAAAAATTTCAATAAGTCATTTGAAATCAATTCAATAATATTGAAGTTAAATCAAAAAAATATTTTGGTGAATTAAATTTTTTTACTTTAAATAAAAGCATAACTAACACATTACTCAATATGAGAATCATATTAAGAAATACAAAAAAATACAGTGTATATAAGAAAATAAGATACATAATTTTTAATGACTATATTCAAGGACTGCCTAGTAAGATATTGGAAGTGGATCAAGGAATATATAATCCTTAAGGGTCTTGTTGGGAGTATATGAGTTTTATACTTTAACTTCTTCTAGGAGATCAGGATGAGGAGTAGGATGAGGATCACATCAAAAGTATTTATGGACTCATTAAGTTTCACCTTAACCATGGATTAAAGGATCCTTGTTTTGGGGCCATAGAACATAGGTTGGTAGGGTGTATTCATTGAATCATGTCCCAATTGATTTTGGAGAGGGGACTTCAATAGTTATAGGTATGAATTTGATTAAGAACACCTATAAAAAGGATATCCATTAATTGTGATGTCCCAAACCAGGAGTCCACTCATTAGTGACCCGAACCCAGATGACCACTCATTGGAGAGTGACCTTCATGTTCTATTGTGTTTTATCTCACATAGGAATAATGATTTTTGGGCTGTCCGGGGTCCAGGGAAGAGGGTGGTGGGCTGTCCAGGGTCCAAGGAGGAGGGTGGGGGGGGGGGCTGTCCAGGTTCCATGAAAGAGGGGACTGTCCTGGGTCCAGAAAGGTGGGTGGGGGGCTGTTCAGGGTCCAGGGAGGAGGGGGGGGGGGGGGATACCCAAGGTCCAGGAAGGAGGGTGGGGGGCTATCCAGGGTCCAGGGAGGAGGGTGGGGGGGGGGGGGGGAGGGGCTGTCCAGGGTTCAGGAAGGAGGGGGCTTTTCCTGGGTCCAGGAAGGAGGGGGGTTGTCTTGGGTGGACCTAAAACAACCGAATGAGGTTCCACTATATAGTTCTGAGAATATATTATCCAAAGATACAATGATTCCACCTATAAACATGAAAACTTTAAATCAGTGCCTACTGTAATTTCATGACATTTAAGGGATATGTGTTTTGTGAAAATCCTATACATTACAGTGATGTTCGTGAATGATGGGTTTTTGCCCAAATGTGTATGGAATTTAGTAACGAGGATGATTTATTCCATTTAACCAATGTTATAGTGTACGTTTAAGATGAATTCCTCCATTTAACCAGTGTTCTAGTTTATTTTTAGGTGAGGAGAGTTAGAAACCATGTTAGGCATGTCATTAGAACACATGTTCTTCTATTTAACCATGTAGTCTTAAATTTCAGGGATGAAAGTGTTTTGACAGAGCTAATTACAACCTACTCTTTAGTACGACCAATACATCATGTGGGCATACCCATGAAACAAATCCATGTGTAAATGGGACATTTTCAGTACCCCATTTGGCCAAACATACTTTTCCCCATAAGGGATTGGCCATGTATATTTACATGGCTAACCAAGTCATGTACTGTGTGTACATTCCCATGTACATTCCCAGGACACTAGATTATTGTAGAAACCATGTCAACTGTTATACACACCATGTGAACCCTTATACCATATCGTCATTATTAATACCATTAATAACAACTTATTAAACTATATAACTTGTCAAAGATAATCAAATTGAACATAAATCAATAGTAATCTTGGATATATCAAGTAAAATGAAGTCATAATATCTTAAATCCTAAATGATCACCCACAACCATGATTAATGACCAAAAATATCCCCTTTCATCCAAATCAAATGTGAAAACAAAAACACATAGTTGCAGAAAACAACATCATTTGTGTCAAGAATAATAATCCCATGGTCCTCTTGATATTTGAACCACACAGTCATGATTTTTGAGATGAACTTGTATCCATGAAACCATATGAGAAGCACGATTCAATACATGTGTTTTTTGATTTTTACAAGCATTTTGAGGAACCCCAAATCAGTGAAAATGTTCATTGTGTTTGAAAAAGGGGATTGAATAACTCATGTATTATGTTGAAGGAATAATGATTAATGGTTATATTAGGAAAACTAATATTTATTAATATTATGAAAATTACATTATGTGAATTAGTTTCATGAAGAAGGAAGAATTACTACATTGGAAAAGGAGAGGTCCCACTAAGAGTTCCCTTTGTAAATATTTTATTCATAAAGAACATTGGATTGTATGGTTAAGTATTTCTTATTTCTTATGTGAAGAATAAATAGGGACCACATACTATTTTTCAAAGTTCAAGAATATACTCTATATGTTCTATTGTGTAAAGGATAAGTGAACAATGTGTCATTATATATATATATATATATATATATATATAGATTTTGATAGAAAAATGATACATACTTCTTATGTAATACACATAGTGTAAAAAAATTAAGATGAATAATATCTTCATGTTTGGTATGATCTTAATGAAAGGAGTGATTTTCATGAAATACTGTGAATAAATATTACAAACAATTTCTTATGAGTTCATATACCTGAAGTAGTAATATTTGAGGAATTGAGATTAAAAAAAACTATGGATATTTAAAATTAGAACACAATAAAGAGACACCATGCCCTTATAAATGTATATGTGTATTAAAAACATTAATTGGACAATGTGTACAATGATTTAGTGATTTGAGTACACAATTCGTGGAGTAGTGAATTATAAAATTTTACAAAATCCCTAGAAATAGGGCATAATGATATCATTGAGAAGACATGGAAGGATATCCTTGAGAAGATGTAGAAGGAGTCTAACCTGGTAGCTGATCAGATGGAAGAGGTGCACCTATGCAGGGGCTTCTCAAGGGCTTCTGGGAGTCCGACAATGCTTCTGGGAGTCACGCAATGTGCTTCTAGAATATGGGGAGGGGGGTCGCCTGCCTTAGTCAAATTTGGGGGTTTATTTTCCCAATGGTTATTCAAAACCGTTGGGAAAAATCCATCAAAATGCATCTTTACCAACAGTTTATGCAAACCATTGGTAATGATCACCTATACCAACAGTTCAATAGAACCGTTGGTATACAAGTGTTATGAAAATAATGATTTCCAGTAGTGCATAAATAAATATCATTACATTAGTTAGCTGTAAAACCAATTAAAATTCCAAACATTACAATTAGACAAAAAATATAAAATAAAATTGCTAAAATGGGAACATATAGATCACCCTAATCAATTAGAATCACATCCAGTACTACAAATGATATTTAAAAGAAAAAAAATTTATTAAACAAAAAAAATATTATGGGAATAAAAATATAACCATAATAGAAATTGTAGTGAATCCTGAGTGATAGAAAGAAGAGTTATTTATATGGTATAAATGGAAATGTGATTATTGGGATTTGAAATTTATATGAACATTGGTCAATATGACTGTTGATCAATATGATAGCTGGAAATGATATCCTAGGTTGATAATTTTACATTTATAATTATTTTTTATAATTATTAATGAAAAAGTGTAATTGATACCGAAACTAGTATCAATAGCCTTAATTAGTAGAGTCATTCTGTTTGATGCCCATTTATCCGAACATGGGAGAGTGGTATCATAAATTGGGTTTTCCCTTGGTCAAACCCAAACTGAGCTTCTGTAAGTGAATCTTGAATGAAATATCCTAAAGTATAAGTTAAAGTTATTGGAGATTACCACTCAGTCAATGTTATCCAAGGCACCCCATGAAACTATCACCATCACACACCTAACCCTTAGGGAATATACGGGTGTTATAAGGTGTTACTTGTCAATAACTTAGTTACATAAAGCATAAATTAATTTGAATTAATAAAATTTTTATTCTATCAATTCTTATGAATAATAGTTCTAATTAATAAACTATATGTTTAATTGAGTTTAATTTGATAATTTAATTTTTCAATGCAAATAAAATGTACACTCATTTTTATAGAAAATATATAATTTTTTTATTATAAACCAATTTATTTTAATTTTTTTTTCATTTTATAATATTTTAAAACACTTTTATTGAAATTCTAAATGATAAAATAATTTTATAAACACATGGGAAATTTTTTATAAGTGTCATAAATTCAATTTTCCCTTTAAAAAATATTATTTTTAAATAAATTGGCATTTTTTTATTTAAAAGATAAAATTCTCATATTTATTTAATTTTTCTATTAAAATAAACATAATTTTTCAAAAAATCATTTCTAAATTAGGTTAGAGTGAATTTATGAGAAATTTCTAATATACATTATTTTTTCATGAAATGTAAAAAATACAGTTTTTAGGTTTCAATATATTCTATGACATCATACTCACATCATAATGATGTAATAACCAATTAAAAACTATACAAGACATAAAATATTTTATTTTATTTATATTAAGTATTTTAATATATTTTAATAAATTTATTAAAATATAAGTGACTATCTAATGTCTAAAAATGAAATGTTAATTTTTTTAAACATTACTTCATATAAAATTTACTTTTCCATGCTAAAGAATGTTACAAAACAAATATGTTCAACTACAGTAGATTAAGATAACATAAAATTTGTCACAAATTTCAAAAGCCATTGGAGAAAATATGGGTTATAAAATGGTATTTTATTTTCCACAACCTAGTTATCCAGACCTATATTTGAAAATTATTTAACAATTACTCCACTTTTTCTAAAAATACCCACATTTCACCATTCCCCTTCACTCACAATCCATACTCTACGAATTTATGGTAATTTTTCTTCCCAATTAGTCCCCCATGGTTTTATTAATCTCCTAAGTTTCCATCCTTTTGTTTTAGGAACAAATCTTTGAGGTAAGGAAAATATTCACTTCTCTTATCCATTAAAGTTCATTTTTCATGCGATATGTCTTTTAATTTTCAAAATTAGTTCTTTTTTACACTTTTTATTATCCCATTATTCTAAGAATCGAGTTTTATGAATGGGATAACCCTCTACAATCTCATTTAACCTTTTATAAAACTATGTTTTATACCTATTATGCTGTCAAATTTACTTCACAAATTTCCCTCTTTTACCTGAGAAATTATCTTTTCCTTTTTATTGAATATCCAAATCCCTTTTATTTTAATTTGGTACTAAAAAATAAGTTAAAATGACTTTTTTATTATAGTATTTACATATATAAAACTCAAATTTCTTTTCATGGGTTAAAAATGATGTAATGATCATATCTTTAAGCACTTTTATATGCCAAGATTTTTTATAAGAAACCCATTCATTATCCTCTATGAGCTATTATTGAAAAAAATTATTATGATTTATGTAGATCAATTAAAATTAATACATTTAAAGTTAATACCTTGATAGAACCCCAATGCATTGGGTAAATAATTTAATCTCAATAGATGAAAAGTTTTATAATACCTTGGTGAATAACATTTTTAATTTTCATTTATAAAACCTTAGCAAAAATCCATGGTGATATTCTTATGAATGTATCACTTAAATTTTATAGCTATATTTCCATGTTACAATTAATTTTTTTATTGTTATTTTATGCCTCTTTCTCATACCTTATCATTATGCCTTATGTTCTTATTGATATATCTCAAGATCAAATGTTATATGTCTATCTTGATTATCCCCTTACCAGTCTTCATGATCGCCAATTTACTTTGATTTATGACCTGAAGATATGAGATATAGTAAAAGTGATATAGAGTTAACCCATGAAGATGTTTTTGAAGTGGTTTTAGAAGAATGTTTAGAATATCATGTAATATGTACCTTATTTCCCAAAAACAAAAATTTTAAATATCCTATATTTGTACCATGTAATGAAAAGTTATACAATACAAAGGAAGGATTCCATAATTACATCACAAATAACAACATTTACTTTGAGATAATTATATTTGATATCAATGTGATTATATATTTAATGGTGAAAATATTTTTTGAAATATCTATAACACAATGATTACCATAAGAAATTATAAATGGATTCTCAATATGAACTCTTAGATATGCCATCTGGACTTGCATCTATAAAACCTGTGTACATGAACATGTCACTTCTATATACTCTAACTAAACTATAGTTAATTCCAATGACGTGTGACTTTTTCTTTCGAGAAAATTATATATAAATTTCACCAATAAATAAATCTCTACCTGAAGTGGACTTAATATTATTGAAATATCTCACCCGATCCACATATAAATATTCATACAAACTGAAATCAAATATATTATTTTTATATTATTCTAGAAATTAGTGTGTTTTTGGTATATCTAAATATTGTTTTAGCTTCTAAAAAATGAGACTCCTTTTGATCACTCTAAATTATAGAATAAAGTGTTATAATATAAATAAATTCAAGTCTTGGAGATATTATTTAGATAAGGATATCAAAGATTGTTTTGTAACCCTTCTAATTAACACTCTTTTAAACCTCATCCATTGTGAGTTGTAATGCAAAAACTATGGGAGTGGTGACTTATTTTCAATATAACACTTTTAATATCTATAAAAATTCATTGTGATATTTTTTTGTGATAGTAAAATATAATCATCCTTTTGAACAATTTGTAATCCCTTAAAATAAGCTGTCTCTCCCAAAATTGAAATCTCAAATATATTTTCTTATCTTATGTAAATTATTCAAAAAGATACACTTTTTCACCTACAGAAATAATTTCTTATACATATACAGTGACAATAAGAGTACCCATGTACATATCCTACATATAATGTCTTCAATGAACCAACCCATTGAAAATTCCATACTTCTGAAATAACTATCAAACTTTGAATATTATGTTATGGGTCGTATTTCATGCAATATAAATCTTTCTTAATCATGTATATCATACTTCCATATTTATCAAGCATAAAACCCTTAAGATGATCAATGAAATATTGAACTTCTACCTGAACATTAAGTAATATATATTTAACATCCATTTGATAGATATCAAAACTTATATGTATTACTAGTACCTAGAACATATTGATAGTCATAAGCCTAGATACTGGTGTATATGTTTAATTAAAATCAACTCCTTCCATTTTGGATCATCTTTTTCAATATTACCTTTCTTTGTTTCTTATTTCTTCTCCCTTTTCATTGACTTTATTTCTAATTTCCCACTTATTGCAAAAAAAGTTTTTTATTTAGGCCTTGGAAAAATCTCCCAAGTGGATTCCTTCTCAATCTAATCAAGCTCTTCATTCATAGAATTGGCATGTCTTCCTCAGACATAGTTTGTGGCTCAAATAGTGAGATTATCATTGTTTTGTTTTCTAATATCAACACTATTCTTTTTTGGATAAGTTAATATTAATTAAAAACTTTTTTTATAATAAATAAGATTATTAAATATATAATGTATTTTTATTTTATTATTATCATTCTTATCTTCATCACTAATCAGATCTCAAAAAACATCAACTATATTCCTATAATTTTCTTCTTAATCCACAATTTTTTTTTTCTGAATTCTAGATGAGTTTATCTTCAACATTATAATAATTAACATCAATTAAAAAATATGTTTTTTTCTTATAATTACCAATTATGTTAACATCATTGTAGAGATCCAAATCTTGACTTACATGGACATTACAATAATTTTGAGGAATAATTATAACAAAAACAAACACTCATGAACCGTAATAGTTTAGTGTCTTTGGAAACATGGAATACAAACTTCTAATCATGTTGAAAGATCTTCAACATCTCCCATAACAATCTTCCCCTTTTTGTTTCCTTACCTAAAACATTTCTTTTAATCCTTGGGGAAAAGAAAACATAAAAAGGGTGAGCTCAAATGCTCAGTAAGGGTAAGCATAGAGAACATAAAACAATCCAGAAACATTTGAATGCAAAAACTTGAACATAAAATCTAAACATCAAAATCTTGAGCAAAGACATAAATCTTGGAAGTACGTATAGAATATATCATAATGGATCTTCAATCATGATAAAATAGAATGGGAATAAATCATGTAATTATGGAAACCATTAAGCACATGTAATGATTTCCATAGTATCGAAGGCATTACTACCATGACCATCTTAGTGGACAAAGTCCCTTTCTGAATCGAGTTCACTCCTCGTTTCAGTCCTGTAACACTGAACCAGATTAACTTACCATACTAGCCATGTCTATCTCATGAGATATAAATATGTACCCAATGCATTGGAGGGAGATATAGTTCCCACCCATCTCATAATGAAATCATTCTTTCGTGTGCCACAAAATCATAAATCATACATCATAGCATAACCCATGTAATAGAATGAGATTCTTAAACATCATGCCATCATAACATAATCCATATAAAAAATGGATATAATTTCATTATAAGAAGAATCAAACCATGTAAATAATGGATACATTATACTTGAAACATAAACATATTAAATAATGTCATTTTTAAATGGAGAATAGTTTTGATAAAATACTTGAAATGAATTATTGAGGAAAATATCTTTTCTTCTACAAAAATCATTTTGTTTTCACAAAATGACATGACATATTAAAAGAAAAGGGTTTTGTTTAAAATAAACATTTAATCTTGTAGAGTAAGATTCATGAAAATGAGGCGTTATGAAACCGTAAAAATCTGTTCACCCATATAAGTTAGAAATAACATTCTCCTCGTACTTTTGTTGGAAAAGTCAAAAAGTTCCTCGTATGGTAAAAAAAAGTAAGATTTCTTTCATAACATGTGGTAAAATTAAAAAATGGGTAAAAAGTACATTAAACATACATGATTTTTTTAGAAAACATGGACATGGATGATAACAAAAACCCCAGTAAATACTCACGAATAAACAATCTTGGATAAGAGTGAGATTGGAATAGTTATCCCTTACCTTATGTCTAATATGCTTTGTATGTATCTGAATCTCCTGTATAATGATTTAAATAATGTCATTGAATTATTAAAAAAATCATATTCAATGTTAGTATATAATATATAGTTTACTTATGACTCTATATTACCCGTTCTTTTGTAAATTCGATGTAAAAGCAAAGATTTGGGTAAAATCGTTTCATTTATTGTACGTGTTTCGACTTGTTATTATTGATATTATTACTTATATCCTGATTTAATTAATTCCAAAATGTAAAAAATGATTTATATATAATATATATTGATCATATACATATATATATGATAAATCGATAAATGGAATGAAATACACCGTTCATGGAGACGGTAGGCCGTACGTACGCATGAACACTGTTTTCGTTTCCTTATTGAATTGAATGGAATTAAGAAGATGAAATATATATATATATATATAAATAAATCCAGTATCATTATTATGTCATATATTTCATTATTATTCATTATATATACTTTATAATCATTCATGAATGGTTGACATGGAGAATGAATCTCATCGCGTCGTGGAGACGGTAGTCCGTACGTACGCACGAGCGATGATACCATTCTCATGATCGTGGAATTATATTGAAGTGTATGTATAATATTTCAGAATAAATATCACTTTACAATAATCATAGATAGTTATTTATTTACTCCATTATACCCATCCAATTAAGGTGGTGGTCGAAAACAGATTACAACACGACGCGGAGACGGTATTCCGTACGTACGCACGCGCGGTGATTTCGTTTTCCGTAGGATGGATAAAAGGTGAAATAGGGTTGTTTAATATTTATAATAACATATCGTTATATAAGTAATACTGATTTTATTACTTTATAATGAGACAACTAAAGAAGAAGAAGTAGAAGAACAATGAAACTTGAGAGAATCGGAAGAAGAGATTACCTCTTCTTCGACGTGCCTCCTTTAAGCTTTCTCTTAAGGAAGTAGAGTTGGTATTTTAAGAAGACCAGAACCTCAAAAATGGTTCTAGGGAAGTGGAGAAGATATATGGGCAGGGTTTGGTCTAGATTAAAGGATCAAAAGGGTGTGAAGAGAAGAGGGAAGGGGTACCCTTTTTATAAGGGAGGAGATGGGCACCTTTGAAAAAACATAAAATATTATTTAATAATAAAGTTATATTCGGTTTATAATAGCTCTAAATTGATTTATTTCAAAGATAAAGTGATTATGGGTCGAAATACCCTCAACAAATAGGTTTTAGACAAGTTTATGTTACTATTGTAGCCTTATCTTTTAGATTTAACTCTATGTTAAATAATTTAACTTTTACCGTGTCTTCTTGTTTTCTTACACTATATGGCTAATAAACTTACTATAAACTGACAAACGAACCCCAAGTGGTTAATTATTAATATATATAACCTTATCTAAGTCATTTGGCCGAAACTTATATTTTTATGAATATAATAACAATTAATAATATAATATGTGTTTTAAAAACTATTTTATGTCAATTTTGACACTATTTGTTAATTGATTTTTGTGAAACTCTTAACAACGTGATTAGTTCAAAAATAGTTAATTAAGTCAATACTAACATGTCATATTAACCTATAAAATTATTTTAATTCATAAAAAGTTTCAAATTACATTTATTTGGGTATTTATAATATCAATTATTTTAATATTTCATTATTTAGGTAATTACAACATCACCATTGTGTCATAAATAACTTAATCTATTTAAGGTCTAAAAATTATAAATAAAATACCATTAGGTAGGAAATATTTTTAGCTTTCTAATTAATATTTATAGTCGAATTTATCTTATTTATAACCCTATATTAAAAATGTTTTAGTTATTAAACTTTGATTTTAACTATTTTAACTCTTCTTTAAATAAAATAATATTAAATGTCCTAATATAATCCAAGTGGACCTAAATGGTCATATTTTATTCCTATGGTTGTTTCTGGTCGAATTACACTTATCCAATAGAATTAGGACACGTGTTAGGGTAATCGTAATATCATTTTTACCCTTAATTCCCCTATTTACTTTTAACCGTGGTAAATAAAAGTAAAAAGTTGATATTCACCAAAAATTATTTTTATCTAATGGAACCACATTTTACTCCTTGATATTAACCGTTTCTCTCGGATTTTCTAAATTCCACTAACAGAAGCAGTAAAATTAAGTTTTATGTAATTTTCCAAATTCTCCTAAGAGGTGGGTAAAAGACGGTGAAAAGTTCAATAAAATTTTTATATATCTAAAATTATTATAAAATGACTCCAATAAATTACATTGAACTTATATAGGTATTATGTATCAATTTTGACCTAAAATAAATTTAAATAAAATAAATAATTATTTAAATAAAAAGTCGGTTTTTAAATAGTAACTCGGTGTTTTCACTATTCATAAAAAATTGAATGTTTTCAGAAAAATACCAAAAATTCACCCTAGGTTAATTTCTATATTTCAAATCTAAAAATGAAGTCCATTTTGAAAGATAAAATTTATAAAATTTCAAAAAGTGATTATTACTATTCATAACAACTAGTTCATAATAATATTATAATAATATCTCGTTTAGTGAAACTTGGTATTGCGTATAGCACATGCTATCGTGGAAGGCCGCGGTTGCGTGTAATGAAAGCCAAGTAAGGGTTTCATGTAGTGAAAGATTCATTTGTTGTTGCATATAATAGAATCCAACCATATTTCATTTATACATTGAATATATATATATATATATACACTCAATGTTGCATAAAATAACTTCTATCAAACTAACCTGAAATTGTGTGTAAAACGATCCAAGATTAGTGTTGTGTATACTGCAAGATAATACAGTGTTGCGTATAACACAAGAAATCAATAAAATTAAAAATAATAATTCTCATAAAATATCAGGTTTTTACATTCTACCCCCCTTAAAATGAATTTCGCCCTCGAAATTCGTCGGGGTTATAAATCGTTTACTACTTGTAAGTTTCTTTCATAGAATCCCACATCGTAAAAAGGAATACTAAAACTTTATTTTAAAATGTGAAGTAAGAAACGTAATGGTTACCCAAATTAACTCATCACTGGGTTTCCACATAGGGGAACATAGGTGAAAATATGGATATGGAAGAGAAATCTAACCGTTAAGTTCTGATGGGGAGTGGTAGAGAACATGGCTATGACAAATCCAATAATCACAAAGCCAAAAATTTGTCATGATCTAAGGTACCATCTGATTCATCACATATGAGATCACTATGACAACATTTTTGGTTTTCAAGATCATTTTCCTAAAGTAGAAGAATTTGAATTAGAAGAAATACTTACTTTATTACAGTATAATATCACCGTTTTTCGTGCCTTGAACAATTTCCACTTCATCTCTTAATAAAATGAAGTTGAATTTTCATTCGTGAAGTATTAGCAGATCCTGAGATAGAATGATGGGTCATCCCATCTATCTCAAACAAAAAGGTTAGCAAAAGTTATCAAATATACATAAGTCCATCTATGGTGAGGTTAATCGTATATGATTCCAAAAATGGACTTATACTTCATCTATCATACCGCTTAATAAAATATAACTAGTTTCTACTAACCAGGGACTTCCTATAGGCCCGTGGTATGCAATAAAGTCCTATCGCACTTCGGTTGTGGGTTTGATTCTAACAGCCTTGTCCAACGCGACGGATTGTCACCCATTCTGTAGGTTTTCCTTTTTCTAAAACTATACTATCATAACATTTCAGAAATAAAAAGTTATATCCTTAACCAATACTATATGATTTCCATTCCAACCTTTAGGCTTATTGAAAATACTTCGGTCTAATTACTAGAAATTTCATCTACTGAGCATGTGAATTCCTTCATTTGTCCCCCATATATTATAAGATATATCTTGTTGGTCACATTCCAAACATGTGAATACCATAATCATGTATTCTTTTGAAACATGAATTAGCATAGAACCTTAGCAAAAACATGAATGCTGTCAAAAGTTAACTCATTCCATATACTAAAATCCTAAAATATTTATATACTCAAACCATGATTTCACATTGTCCTTATATCAGCCATGAGCTCATCAATACTATAGAACATCTCATTATCTCCTAATCCCTTCATTATGCACATATCATCTATTTTCCAAAAATATATGAATTAACCTTTCATGGTTACCGGTACCATTCAACATATACTTCCAAATACTTTAGAAAAAACAATAGTGTAACAATCCTTATATGTGTCTTTATTCCATAGTACCATTAAATTACATATAGAACATAACTCTTGGTAAACATACATTCATTCCACTACCTTCTTAAACCACTGGCTGAGATTCGTCATTTCTTTCATCTCATATATCATTTGTAGTCTATTCATCAACATCAACATAAATACTACCCATACGACCATGCTGATTCTCTTCATGAGATTTTCCCTTAGGGCATTGGTTTGCATAATGCCCATACATTCCACATTTAAAACATTTAACCATTGTTGATGTCTTAGAAACACCATTATCCTTGTTTATGGTGTAAAATGAACCTTTTTCTTTACAATGACTGGCTTTGTGTCCTTATTTTCCACACCCAAATCATCTTTTAGTTCCTTTGAAACATTCTACTTAATGCCTCTTCCCACATGATTTAGATGAGGGGAATTAAACGTTCTTTCCTCTACGATCATCATGAAACTCCATATTTCTCTTATTAGCTGTGTCAGGATACTTACCAAAGTTGAGATTATTGATCATATTATGAGATTGCTGATTAGGTATAATAATGATGTTTGGACTTCTAGATCTAATTTCATTTGGTTTCTCATGAAGAATATCATTCCATTGTCCATAATATCCTCCATTATCGTGAATCTTGCTGTTTCCATCCATTTTCTGAAACCCTAAAAGAATAGTGTGAGTGTCAAAAATCATGCTAGGAAAACATCCTAAAAAAGGGGGAGTTCCTTCATTATATAACACCTTAGTTTTAATTCTAATATCATTACCGTAATTATAGGACTATAACATATATGTATACTTAACCTTAGAGACATCCCTAGACATACCTCAGAAATATCTCTAGGGATCTCACTAAAGTTATCGCATCCTAGTTTCCAAAGGTTAACTAAACCTTTCCTCTGATACCAACTGTAGAGACCCAAATCTTGATGTACATGGACATTATAATACTTTTTCAGAATACTTATAAAAAAAACAAACACTCATGGGCCGTAATAGTTTAGTGTCTTAGGAAACATGGAATATAAACTTCTAATCATGTTGAAAGATCTTCAAAATCTCCCATAACGATATTCCCCTTTTTGTTTCCTTACCTAAAACCTTTCTTTTAATCCTAAGGGAAAAGAAAACATAAAAATGGTGAGCTCAAATGCCCAGTAAGGGTAAGCATAGAGAACATAAAACAATCTATAAACATTTGAATGCAAAAACTTGAACATAAAATCTAAACATCAAAATCTTGAGCAAAGAAATAAATCTTGGAAGTACGTATGGAATATATCATTGTGGATCATCAATCATGATAAAATAGAATGGGAATGAATCATGTAATTTTGGCAACCATTAAGCACATGTAATGATTTCTATAGTAGCCAAGGCATTACTGCCATGACCATCTTAGTGGACAAAGTACCTTTCTGAATCGAGTTCACTCCTCGTTTCAGTCCTATAACACTAAACCAGATTATCTTACCATTCCAGCCATGTCTATCCCATGAGATATAAATCTTTACCCAATGCATTGGAGGGAGATATAGTTCCCACCAATATCATATTGAAATCATTCTTTCGTGTTCCACAAAATCATAAATCATACATCATAGCATAACCCATGTAATAGAATGGGATTCTTAAAAATAATTCCATCATAACATAATCCATATAAAAAATGGATATCATTTCATCATAAGAAAAATCAAAACATGTAAATAATAGAGACATTATACTTGAAACATAAACATATTAAATAATGTCACTTTTACATGGAAAATAGTTTTGATAAAACACTTGAAATGAATTCTGGAGGAAAATATCCTTTCTTCTTCAAAAATCATTTTCTTTTCACAAAATTCCATGAAATATTAAAAGAAAATGGTTTTGTTGAAAATAATCATTCAATCTTGTAGAGTAATATTCATGAAAATGAGGTGTTATGAAACCGTAAAAATCCATTCACCCGTATAAGTTAAAAATAACATTCTCCTCGTACTTTTGTCGGAAAAGTCAAAAAGTTCCTTGTGTGGTAAACAAAAGTAAGATTCCTTTCATAACATGTGGTAAAAATTAAAAATGGTTAAAAAGGCCATTAAACATACAATAATTATTTTTAGAAAACATGGACATGGATGATAACAAAAACCCCAGTAAATACTTACGAATAAACAATCTCGGATAAGAGCAAGATTGGAATAGTTATCCCTTACCTTATGTCCGATATGATTCATATGTATCCGAACCTCTTGTATAATGATTTAAATAATGTCACTGACTTATTACAGAATCATATTTATTGTTATGATATCATATATAGTTTACTTATGTCTTTATAGTACACGTTCTTTGGTAAATTCGATGTAAAAGCATCGATTTGGGTAAAATCGTTTCATTTATTGTACGTGTTTCGACTTGTTGTTCATGATATTATTACTTATATCCTGATTTAATTAATTCTAGAATGTAAAACATGATTTATATATGATATATATTCAGCATATATATATATATATATGATAGATCGATAAATGGAATGAAATACACCGTTCATGGAGACGGTAGGCCGAACGTACGCATGAACGCTGTTTTCGTTTCCTTATTGAATTGAATGGAATTAAGTATATGACATACATATATATATACATAAATCCCGTATAATTATTATGTCATATATTTCATTATTATTCATTATATATACTTTATAATCATTTATGAATGTTTAACATGGAGAATGAATCTCATCGCGTCGTGGAGATGGTAGTCCGTACGTTCGCACGAGCGATGATATCATTTTCATGATCATGGAATTGTATTGAATTGTATGTATAATATTTCAGAATCAATTTCACTTTACAATAATCATATATAGTTATTTATTTACACCATTATACCTATCCAAGTAAGGTGGTGGTTGAAAACAGATTACACCACGGTGTGGAGACGGAATTCCGTACGTACGCACACGCGGTGATTTCGTTTTCCGTAGGATGGATAGAAGGTGAAATAGGGTTGTTTCATATTTATAATAACATATAAGTATATAATTAATACTGATATTATTACTTTATAATGATAAAACTAAATAAGAAGAAGTAGAAGAAGAAAGAAACTTGAGAGAATCGGAAGAAGATATTACCTCTTCTTCGACACATCTCCTTTAAGCTTCCTCTTAAGGAAGTAGAGTTGGTCTTTTGAGAAGAACAAAACCTCCAGAATGTTTCTAGGTAAGTGGAGAAGAGAAATGGGTAGGGTTTTTCCGAACTTCAAGGCTCAAAAGGGTGCGAAGAGAAGAGGGAAGGGGTGCCCTTTTTATAAGGGATGAGAGGGGCACCTTTGAAAAAACTTAAAATATTATTTAATAATAAAGTTATATTCTTTTTATAATAGCTCCAAATTGATTTATTTAGAATCTAAAGTGAGTATGGGTCTAAATTCTATCAATAAATATGTTTTAGATAAGTTTAGGTTACTATTTTAACCTTATCTTTTAGATTTAACTCTAAGTTAAATAATTTATCTTTTACTGTGTCTTCTTATTTTCTTTCACTATATGGTTAATAAAATTACTATAACCAAACAAACTAACCACAAGTGGCTAATTATTAATATATAAAACATTATCTAAGTCATTTTACCGAACCTTAGATGTTTAGGAATATAATAACAATTAATAATATAATATTTGTTTTAAAAACTATTTTATGTCAATTTTGACACTATTTGGTAATTGATTTTTGTGAAAATCATAACATAATTATTAGTTCGAAAAAGGTTAATTAAATAAATACTAACATGTCATATTAACCTATAAAATTATCGTAATTCATAAAAGGTTTCAAATTACAATTATTTGGGTATTTATAATATCCATTATTTTAATATATCATTATTTAGGTAATTACAACATCACCATTGTGTCATATATAACTTAACTTATGTAAGGTCTAAAAATTATAAATAAAATAACATTAGGTAGTAAATCTTTTTATCTTTCTAATGAATATTTATAGTCGAATTTATCTTATTTATAACCCTATATTAAAAATGTTTGAGTTATTAAACTTTGATTTAACTATTTTAACTCTTCTTTAAATAAAATAATATTAAATGTCCTCATCTAATCCAAGTGAACATAAATGGTCATATTTTATTTCTATGTTTGTCTTTGGTCGAATTAAACTTGTTCAATATAATTATTACATGTGTTAGGGTAATCATAATATCATTTTTACCCTTAATTAACCTATTTACTTTTAACCGTGGTAAATAAAAGTAAAAAGTTACTATTCACCAAAAAATATTTTTATCTTACTGAACCACATTTTACCTCTTGATATTAATCGTGTCTCTCAGATTTTCAAAATTCCACTCATAGAAGCGGTAAAATTATGTTTTATGTAAAATTTCAAATTCTCCTAGGAGGTGGGTAAAAGACGGTGAAAAGTTCAATAAAATTTTTATATATCTAAATTTATTATAAAATGACTCCAATGAATTACATTGAACTTATATAGGTATTATGTATCAATTTTGACCTAAAATAAATTTAAATAAATTAAATAATTATTTAAATAAAAAGTCGGTTTTTAAATAGTAACCCAGTGTTTTCACTATTCATCAAAAATTGAATATTTTCAGAAAGATACCAAAAATTTACCCTAGGCTAATTTGGATATTACGAATCTAAAAATGAAGTCCATTTTGAAAGATAAAATTTATAAAATTTCAAAAAGTGGGTCTTACTATTCATAATGGCTAGTTCATAATAATATTATAATAATATCTCATTTAGTTAAACTTGGTATTGCGTATAACACACGCTATCGTGGAAGGTCGCAGTTGCGTGTAATGAAAGCCAAGTCAGGGTTGCGTGTAGTGCAAGATTCATTTGTTGCTTCATATAATAGAATCCAACCATATTTCATTTATACATTGAATATATATATATTTATATATACACTCAATGTTTCATAAAATAACTTCTATCAAATGAACTTGAAATTGTGTGTAACACGATCCAAGATTAGTTTTGTGTATACTGCAAGATAATACGGTGTTGCGTATAACACAAGACATCAATGAAATTAAAAATAATAATTCTCATAAAATCTCAGGTTGTTACAATCATAATACTGAACATGATTTTTTTATTTGTTTATTTTTATTGTTATAGACTCTATCATTGGAAAGGGAGCCCATATATGTGCCTTATTTTTTATTTTCTTAAAACATACCCAGATTTGATCTTTTGATCTTCATGAAAAAATTCCGAAAAAAACATTAAATTATCTAATAGTAATATTTTTTCTGTGACACACCTCATATTGTGTCATTTAGGCCTCATTTCTTAAGAGGAACCTATTTTTGAAAGTTTATTACAATACAAACAACTTATCTCCATCCAATTTTGGAATGATTATGATCAAATAGCATTGTCCTTCCCATTTAAACAATGATCACGTTTTCTCTTCAACTGCACCATTTTGACGGTGGTTGTAAAATGTGATATTCAAATTATTTATCCTAGGATTTTCTATTTAATGTTAAAAATCATTTTACATAAATTAATTTCCATTTTATTTTCTCTCAATCTTGATGGACACTCCAAGATCATTTTCAACTAGTCTTTTGAATATTTTAAACATTTCAATTGATTAAGAATTATGATTCATGAATAATAAATTTTTCATATGGATATAACCATCAATGAAAGTTATAAAATAAATATCACCCTTGGTTGAATTTTTTCTCATAGGTCTATACACAGTTGATGGCATGTGTTCTGAAATTCTAGAAGATTGAATTTATATTCTTTTATGTGACCCTTGTATTTCCATATACTTTTGAGAAGTATCACAAACAACTTATTTATCTTTTTTTATCTGATTAAGGTCTCTAACTAGTTCATGTTTATAAATATTACTCATGTTTTTAGGATAAGGTCACCAAGCCTCATATTGTAAAAATTATTCTCCTCCTTAGAACACAAGTCGCATGAATTGGATGTATAACCTATTTGAAAAAAAATCACAATTTATTTTTTTGTCTATAATTAATGGACCTAACATATTTTGAATCTTTAATAATTCATGAATTCTATTGAAATAAAAAGTTATTCCCATAATCAAATAATTTGATCACATTAAGTAGATTCTGTTACATACCTTCCACAAAGAGTATATCCATGCATTTGAGTTTCTTTGAATTAATTTATATAGTGCCAACACCTATGATTTTTATTGAAACAACAGTTCTAAAAGATACTATAGCTCAATCATTGTCAATTTTATTCAATATTCTAGTGACTCTAGTCAAATGGGAGGAACAACTAGTATCATGAGTCCAGGGATTTCCTTTCTTTAATTTCCATCAAATCTATTTCTATAAAAATGGTGTTTCTTCTTGTATTTTTCGTTGAAATTATTTCATTTTTTCTTTTTAGGATAACTACCTTAGAATATATATTATAAAATTCTCAGTGAAATTCCATTTATGACCATATATCCCATAGATTTCTTCTATGAACTCAAATATTTCTTGAGTTTCTCGATGTTAGTCATTTTTTCTCACAACCTTCTTATTTGAAAACTTATCATTTTCAATCTTAGAGTTTCCCTCCCTTGATTCAAACCTTATTCTAGGTAAAAAATGTTAAACAAATAGTGTAGTACCAAACATACAATAACAATAAAAAAATCCATTGAATATAAATATTCTAGAACAATAAAAATTATACTTGGAAAACTTATGTCCAAATTTCTTCAATTTATGTAAATATCTTGTTAAATATTGATTCTATTTAAGATTGGTTTAATTTATTATTTTATTATTTGTAATTTTGAAATGGGAGAGTATTTATATACATTTTTCTTGGTCCATACTATACCTAATTTGGAATTAGAACATGCACTATTAAAAAGTAATATTTAATAGTATAGATATTTTCAAGTATATATTTAATATTTTTTTATTGGAATCTTAGTTATTATATATCATTCATCTCTAACTTCATTATATTTTTTGAAGTCTCCTTTTATATTTTTCAAAAAAAATAGTTGTATGTTTTTTAAATTATAACTTACTTATATTTTCTTATTTTTAAGTATGTTTATATATAATATCCTTCAATATCTTATCATTCTTAATAACTTTCAACTATGATTTATTTAGTTCTTTAATATTCCCAATTTTCCTCTTTAGATACTATTTATTCGACTGGATCTTTTCTCCACCAGATATTTTTATAAATTTATTTTCATTCTAAATATTTTTACATTTTACAAGTAATGATTCTAATTTTGATTTGAGAATCTACTTCAAGTAAGTTTCTTCACCTCTTTCTTAATCTCTATTTGATGTAATTTTATTATTTTTCACCTATTTATTGAACTTAGTAATTTACCGAGGAACTTCATCCTATGATTGGCTGCTAGAGGAAGTGACAACATCTTCATATTTACTTACTTACCAAAATTATTGTTTTTATTATTGGGAATATATTCTTGTTGTCACTGGACTTATTGACTATTTTTTAGAGATCTTCCTAAATTTATTCTTTTTAGGTTTTTCATCTTGATTATGAATCTCAACCACATAGTTTTTCTTCTTTTTATAGTTTACTACAAAATTTCCAATGACTCCATAGTTAAATAATTTCAATAAAAATTTAACCTTATATTTACCCTCAATTTTTCATAAATTTATGGATACAATAGACATGATTATATTATTTTCATAACAATTGTCATCATCACCATAAGACTCACAATATGCTTTATATTCATCTTCTTTCAACTTATGCTTTCTCATGGATTCAAAATCCATGACTTCTTAATCATCCTTTTAAAAGTAGGCATTTTCCGTATTTTATTTTAAATGATTTTTTTGTGTCTCTCATATAATGTGGGCTCCTCTATATCCAATAATACTTATTTTTAGATCGAACATATCAAGGAAGTTCCTCACTGTCTTCTTTATAATAGTGGTGTTTTAAAGAATTTCTCTATAGCATAAAATGTTGCTTAAAGTTTCATTAAATCTAGTGAAATAGTAATAAATTGTAACCAAAAAAAGATGTTATGAGATAGTTTTATATAAAGAAATTTTATTTATTTAATATATTTCCTTACACACAACACCTAGTTTAAAAAAACTACGATATACTATTGAAATATTATAATTTAATATGACATTTATCACCTAGATGGTGGATTGGTGGATATGAATATGAATCATTAAATTATCAAAAATATTTGGTTTACACATGTATAGAATGATTTCATTGGTTATCAAATTTTATTAAATAAAAATAAAAATCATTCAAAAGTAGAAGAGATTTGTTTCGGAAAAACTATCTCTTTTGCGTGCAATGTGTTTTTATCTCAATAAATTAAATTTATAAAAAATATTGGAGAATTTTTTAAATGATATATATATATATATATATTATTCAATATAATGTTTTAACATTCATATAATGTTTTTTCTATGAATTATTTAAGAATAAATCTAGTTTTATGCTTATAAATTTATTTTTTCAAAAAAATAGGTTTCATCTCATTTTGCGTAATTATTTTAAAACGAATTTTTAAAACTTATATAAATGGAATATAGGAAAAATTATTTCATATTTGGAATCAGTAGGATAAAATTTTTCAAAATAGTTTCTTTTAGTATTGGTCATTATGAACAGTAACTATGATAAATATTGGTCGCATAAATAAGAGTAAAATATATTAAACTGGGTTAAAACCATGGGATAAGGCCCCAAAAATCAACTCAACACTTGAATTTATTTCTTTGGATGGAACAAATTCAACCATATACATAAATGTTTTTAAAATATTGAATTTTGGATCCTTTATTTAGTTGATATTTAAATTTATATTATTTTATGTCATGAAAATTTCAAAATGTCTCTGTATGGACATTAGTTTCTCTAAAATATTTAGTTAAGGATAAAAATAGGTTGTGACCGGTTATAAAAATTTATTTTAAATATAAATTAATTTTTTTCATGTAATTTATTCTTAATTTTTAATCATGAAATAATTACCTTAAATGATTATATAAATTATACATATAACTTGTGAAAGAAGTAGAAAAATCAAGTAAATTATTCTAAATACTCTAAAAGTAATTTTTTTGGGTATTTAATAGTGTTTTGGGAATTTCATTGATAAATATATGACATTAGAAATGTGTGAACTGTTCATATTCTAATTTATTTTATGATATATTGTCTTTGAAGTAAAATTAAATGAATAGTTTCAAAAATTAAATTAATGATATTTTATTTGAAATAATATTTTTTAAAATAATTAGAAAATCATAAAAATATTAAAAAAGGTAAATTAGGATGATAAATAGAAAAAAATGTTAACTCTTATCCATTTATGATCTAATTTTTATCATATATGTAAAATTTAACCGTTTAATTTTGATAAATTATTTACTACAGTTAAGGTTAAAATTAGTTAATAAAGGGGTTAAACCATAATATAAGGTTTAAAATAACACCAGAAACTGTCTAAATTTTATTTTTTTATTATATTCATTCATTATCCTATTTTTATTCAAATATATTTTCATTTGGGAGAATTTTTGTAACGACCCAAAATTTCATTAATGGAAATCCCCCTTGATCTAATTAAATGTCTTATTATTTAAAATGTTTTGTGAACTTATTTGGTTTTATGATTTGGATTTTTAAAATACCGTTATGAAATTTCACCATTTCTAATATAGTCTTTGAACAGTGATCACTTGATTAGTATAAATATAAGTCTTTAACAAATCCGATTTACTCAGGAAAAGGAAGCGATGAGCTCAGCTAGTAGACTTTCCCCATATGAAGCACATTTGTCAGAGCTCGGAATGGAGGTGGGATCATTGGGCTTCGTTCTTGACCAAGCCCAAGCTGAGCTTGAACACGTTATGATTGTGCGGAACCGACTACGGGAGACATGGAAGTTAATAGAGATTACCACCTGAGCGATGTTATCCGAGCCACCACAAGAGTCTTTCACCATCGCACACCTTACCCTTCGGTCTTATGCAGGATTTATAAGGGTTTATGTAACAAGACCCTAGCACTATGACAATGTACATTATTTTTGTATAAATAATGTGCATTCATTTTATTATTGTTACTTTGTAAATAGTTGTTAATGTAAAAATTGTATATTTAGTTAATATTCAACTAAGAAATCTATTTTGATGAATTAATGGATTTTTGAGTTAAATAATATTTTAATAAAATATTATTATAATTAAATTAATTTTTATTAAATATAAATGATCATATAATTTTATGAATGCAATTGTAATTTTTATTATGGGTTGAAAGCCGTTTTTTTCAAAACCCATGAATTTTTGATAAATGTCGGTTTTTATTTTAAAAGTAAAAATTCACATATTTATAAATTTATTTACGTAAAATGAATATTATTTTTGGAATCAGGACATCGAAATTTTCCAATGGTAAATTTTTCATAATTTCTGAGATAGTCGAATTTTTGGGTAAAAATTAAATTTCATTTAAATATATAATGTGTTTTATGAAATCATAATGACCCAATAGTGACGTAATAAAATAATATAAATGATATGTTCAGAAAATATATGTTTTATCATTAAAATAATGTAATTTTAGGTTTGCTTGATTTATTTTACAAAGCTTTAGTGGAGCCTCCAAGACTTATAAAACATTTTGTCTTTTTAAATTATTTTCCTTGAGAGTGTGACTCACCTCCACATTAGAACCCTCAATATTTTAAGAAGTTCATCCATTGGACTTATAAAATATTTTTTTCCACTACACTTGTAAAAAACCATGGGAAAAACCATGGTCTGGTTTGTGGTATTGATTAGTTTAATGTGTGGTGACCCAAACCTAAATATTAAAGAATTCCCTTTCATTTCCTATATAAATTCACCCAATATCCCACTTCTTATTCACTCAAAGCCTTTGGAGTTTTACAAACCCTTGAACATATCTCTATATAATCCTCACAAGGTGGCCCAATCTCCCAGGAATCCTCTCTCAAGCATCTCCCAAGCCTTTGGGATCACACTTCCAAGTAATGGATTTATTCCTTTCTCAATTTTGTCCAATATTCTTTAAGTTGATATTCCCTTTTATATTCAATTAAAAATGATGGGGTATGATTTAAAACCTCCCCCATACTCTCCTATTTATGTTTGGATGATTTAATACCCCTTTCCATCTCATTAATCCATCCCATGTACTCCTGTTACCATGCCAGAATTCCTTGAGGGATTTCTGTCTCCTCTCTTACATCCAAGTAATTCTTTTGAATTATGCATCTAAATTCAATTAAGTTTGTTGGGAAATGTATCTCTATGACCCCATTACTATCCATTTCATGTAAATATTATTACACACCCCTTTATCTCTCATCAACCATTTTTTATGAATTCTTATTTCACGCCGTTATGGTGCCGAAATTGCACAACGATTTTCCAAGCCAATGCCATTATGTAGTGAATACCATGACCATTTATCTATCAAGGGTATTCAAATTTGTGAACAAATACTTATTGATTATAAATATTCATGTATGTATTCCACATCCCTTTATCATGGAATAAATTAAGATTATTGATTCCATGTTGTTTGATCCATGTGGCACACTTATGAATGAAATATAATGTTTAAGAAGGGTGCGCCATAATAGCGCTCCAATGCATTGGGTAAAGGTTAGTATCATGATACATCAAGTGCAATGAGGGTTTACTCGTTATAATTCTAGTAAAATGAGGGTTTACTCATGATTCATGTACAATGAGCCTTATCTCATGCTTAAATCATATTAAATGTTGTTGGCACATTTTCATATTAAGAATATCATACTTTATCCTGCCATTATGTTAACGTTTCTCTTGTGATCAATTTATATGCATATTGTCTAACATGTACTATATTCCTCATGTTATTCTATGTTTATTCTCTTTGTAGGATTTATGTCTCACCCTTTTTTAATGCATGTCCTTAGGTTATCCAATGCAATGCTAAGTACGAGGGAATGTAGTGGTCATGTAAATGATGTTTTCAATAAAGATGTTTTTTTTCATGTTCTATGTTGTTTTGAAAATATCATAAGCCCAAAAGACACTAGACCTCTAGATATTCTATGTTGTATCAAGTTAAGTTTATGTAATAAATCATGTTTAAGTGTGTAATAAAGAGTAGGGTTTTCGTAGTTGGTATCAGATGATAAGTTTAGTTATTTTTAGGAATATGATTTGAAAACCATAGTGACGACTTAAAGACCATAATAAGTATAATTAAAACATCCCTAAGTATTGGTGAGTATTGAGTAAGTGGTTTATCAAGAAAATACATCCTTTTCTGGATACAAGCAGGTAAAGGAGGCTCTGACATATATGTATCCTAGGGGTAAAACCTGAAAACACCGCTTTGAGCTAGACTCGAATGGGAATTGGTGCACGACAATGGGCCTTGCTTCACTCTTGGTTAGGACACTACCCAGGGACATTCTTTGGTAAATTCATAAGCTTTATATAACCCATTTTTAAGGGAATAAAAAAATACCCATAAGATTATATGTTATGAAATAGATCAAGGATAACCTAGATTTAAACTTAAAGAGTCACAAGTTAGGATATACTTATCCTTTAAAACATTATCCTTTTATAACCAAAGTTTATTTTTTATACCCCATATCTATGTATTCAAAACTCTTAATTTTATTACTCTTTTCATAGTTAAAATATGGAGGGAGGAAGATCATGCACAACTCTTCTCTCTCTTCCTGAAAAACTACTCAGAATTATCATCCTGAAGTCATGCTCAAATGACTTTGAAACTTTTTCAAATATCCATGTTACTAAAAAAAACTTTATGAGGCATCCAATACATCTACTCTTGCATTATTATTTCAAGGAATAAGTACAATATATTAGTGAATATTACAATCTCAACTTTCATACCATGCTAAGCATGGGAAGTACCATCAAAGTCTTTTCAAATTATTCTCTTTATTTAAAAATTGTGAATAAAAAAAAATATTTTCTATATGATGAAAAAGAGGGAGACCTCCGAGCTTCCTATATGTATGAAGTCATAGTTTTTTGTCTATGGATAAATAAAAAAACAGATTTACCAAATCCGTATTCTGAAATATTTGAAGATAAATTTGTAATACATTTTTATAAAAAACAAGTTCAAGAAGATATTTCAAAATTATATATAAGAAATTTCTTTTTAATGAATTATCAATGCTTCCATCGATATAAACCAAGACACATGAGGTGTTTCTGGGAAAAAAATTAGATGATTTTGAAAATACCATGAGGTACCATTGTGATGCATGAACCCTTCTATATGAAGGAAATGATAATAGGAAATAATGAAGATGTCATCGAGAAAATAAAGGAAAAGTACACACACTTGTTTATGGATTAGAATGTAAAATGAAATTTTGAGGGAGAAATTTATTAAGGGGGAAAGATTGTAACAATCCAAACTTTCATTAATGGAAATCCCTCATGATATAATTAAATGTCTCATTATGTAAAATGTTTTGTGAAAGTAGTTGGTTTTTTGATTTTAATTTTTAAAATACCGTTAAGAAATGTGACCGTTGTTAATACAGCTGTTGAATAGCGATCACATGATTAGTATAAATATAGGGCTTTAAGAAATACGTTTTACATAGACAAAGTAAGTGATGGCCTCATCCAGTAGACTTTCCCTATATAAAGATCATTTATCGGAGCTCGGAAATGAGGTGGAATCATTGGGCTTTGCTCTTGACCAAGTCGAAGCTGAGCTTGAACACATTAAGCTTGCACGAAACCAACTACGGGAGATATAGAAGGTAATAGAGATTACCACCTGAGCGATGTTATTCGATCCACCCTAAGAGTATTTCACCATCGCATGCCTTATAAAATATTGTTTTACACTCCCCTTTGGAAAAAACTATGGGAAAAAACCATGGTCTGGTTTGTGGTGTTGATTAGTTTAATGTGTCGTGACTGAAACCTAAATATTAAAGAATTCTCTCTCCTTTCCTATATAATCCCACCCAATCCCCCAAATAATCTTCCCTCAAATCATTTGGAGTTAGAAAAACCCCTGACCTCCTATATCTACAATCCTCCCAAGGTTCCCCAAGCTCCCATGAAGCCTCTCTCAAGCCTCTCCCGAGCCATTGGGATCACACTTCCAAGTAAGGGATTTCCTCTTTTCTCATTTTTGTCCAATTTTATTTAAGTTATTATGCCCATTTTTTTAAATTAAAAATGTTGGGGTATGATTTCACACCTCCCCCATAATATCATATTTATGTTTGGATTATGGTATACCACTTTAACTCTCATTAATACCTCCCATGGGCACCTATTACCATGCAAAAATTACTTGAGGGATTTCTCTCTCCACTATTACATCCAAGTAATTCTTTTGAATAATGCATCTAAATTCCTTTACATTTATTGGGACATGTATATATATGACCCCATTACTATAAATTTCATGTAAATATTATGAGAAACCCATTTCTCTCTCATAAACCATTTTTTATGAGTTCTTATTTCACGTTGTTATGCTATCGAAATTGCACTACGATTTTCCAAGCCAATGTCATTGTGTAGTGAATACCATGCCCATTTCTCTATCAAGGGTATTAAATTTTATGAAAATTTACTTATTGATTATAAATTTTCATGTATGTATTACACATCCCTTTATCATGGTATAAATGATGATGATTTATTCCCTGTTTTATGATCCATGTGGCACACTTATGCATTAAATGAAATGTTTAATAAGGTTGAGCCCTGATAGCGCTCCAATGCATTGGGTAAAGATTAGTATCATGATACATCAAGTAAAATGAGGGTTTACTCATTATAATTCTTGTTAAATGATATTTTACTCATTCTATATGTTAAATGAGAATTGGATCATGCTAAAATCATGTTAAATGTTGTTGCCACATTTCCATATTAAGATTATCATGCTTTATCATGCCTTTATGTTAATGTTTATCTTGTTCTCCATTGATATACCTATTTTCTAACATGTACTATATTATTCATGTTATTCCATGTTTATTTATTTAATGGGATTTATAGATCATCCTTTTTTCATGCATGTCCTCAGGTTATCCTATGCAATAATAAGTATGAGGGAATTTAGTGGTTATGTAAAGGAAGTTTTCAATAAAGATGTTGTATTTCATGTTCTAAGTTGTTATGTAATGATCTTAAGCCCCAAAGACACTAGACCTCTCAATATTACATGTTGTATAAAGTGAAGTTTATGTAATAAATCACGTTTAAGTGTGTAATAAAGAGAAGGTTTGTCCTAATTTTACTGGGGAATTACTTAGTTATATTTTAATCAATTTCATAATTCTAAGCGTTTCCTTTCCCTCATTTATAAAAGGACACCCTTATCTATTTTTATAGATCTTGATCCATATAAATAAACCAAAACCTACCCAATTATATTAAAAAATTACCTATAAATGCATTATATGGTCTTATATTTTTTAAATAACATTAAAATGTTCCTTAATAAGGGATCCGAGTGAGGCTTACTGAAGAATACGTAATCTTCCTACATGAAATCATTCAATTTATTTCATCTTGTAACTCCGATAAAATAGTTTTATTCGTCCTAAAATAATAAATTAAGTGTCAAAAATATTATAAACTTTTATTATTATTATTTAAATACCATTATTCACGTAGTTTTCCATAAAATGGGAAGTGAAAGTGTCGCTTGTGGATACATGTGGACTACCGCCTCAACATAGAGATAAGATTAATTTTACATTACCATATTTTATGGATGGTTATTATTATGAGTTTAATGCATATATATGATATTTATGACATAATTATTATTGTAGAATTATAATATCATATCTACCATCTTACTTTCAAATCTATTGGAAAATAATAACTTCGCTCATGTGCCCTTATGGACTACCACCTCCACAGAGCGACATGATTAATTTTTTATTTTCTATTTAAATGGATAGTAATAATGATTTATTTAATGAATATATATAATATATGTTATATAATAATTTTTTTTTAAATTTTAATTATTAATTATTTTTCTTTCTTTCCATCCACTAAAAAGTGAAAGCTTCGTTCATGCGTACGTATGACCTACTGTCTACAAGAACAATGTAATTAATTTTTCTATGGATAACTATATATATAATGAATATATATTATATTTATATCATGGTTAGAATTATTAATATTATTAAAAAATGATCAATGTACATGAATCAAAACTACCAAACCAGAATTATCATGGAAAACAAAACAATTAACAAAAAAATAATGATTTTATTACAGAATTTTTAATAAATGTTTTTTATAATGTCATAAGTGGATCATATATGATATTATAATTATTTTAATAACTCTTTAATAGAATTATAATTAAATTTAATTTATTTTACAGGTGTTTATACAATTTTTGAAGCAATTCAAACTCAAGTAAGATATTTTTTTCTCACTTTTTTGTCTCTGAGAAACATGTCATATTCACTAAGTATTTTATTTTATGTTTTGTATATAATACCAATTAATGTACTTTATGATGATTATTATGAAATTTTTTGGGATATATATGTTAATATAATTTTTTATCTTTCATGATGTTATGATTCAGAAGTTACAAAAGTGGTAAGTGTTTTATGTTACAATATCATTGATTATGCATGAAAGTTTTGATTTTTATTAAAAGCGGTGGGGGTGTGGTATCTAAAAAAATAAGTTTGTGAATAGTTTAGGGGGCCTAAAATAGTGGAGACCAAGTGAATCTTCTCTAACAAATTTTTTACATTCAAGGGGAAGGATCTCATACTAGAGAAGATAGTTGAGGGGTGATTCGGGTTGCCCTTATATGTGAGACAATATGCCATAAAGTTTCCTTCATTACATGTGTGATTCACTTTTGCTTCCCCAATAAGGATCCTACATCATCATACTAGGTAGGAGACAGAACAGGGAGTCAAGAACTTGCCTTGAAGAGTGTTGAAGAGGATTGAGGATTCAGTTTCAATGGCCTCAACTTGAATGTTGGAGGAGAGGAAGATCTCAAGCCCATTTAGCATGGCTATAACTTCCACCATTAGAGAATTAACTTTCCCATAATATATTTTTATGGCTAAGACCACAGAGCCATTGGTTCTCAAACTACCCCACTACCCTTCACGAAGTTTCAACAGTTGGAGCCGACAATGTTGAGTTTTATCTTGAATATTAGAGGGCTTCAGCGGACCCAGTTGTTCAAGAGATGTGGCCTTTAGAAGGGAGGAGTATTTGAAGACCCACTTAAAAACTATCTTCAATGTGGGAGAGGAGTCCCCATGCCTAGCTAGGGAACCCAGTTTAACCACAATTCATGTTTACCAGATTCTAATGGCCAAGCCAGAGCAGGATGACCCCTCCACTCGAGACTGGTTCATGGCTATCCAGATATTCCTTCCACTCGCAACTATGATTTTTTCCCTCACATTCTGTCCAATGCCCTTTGCGGAGGCCCCTTGAAACCACACTTGAAGGAAGAAGCTACCACCTCCCACTAGAGGGATGATAATGATAAGATTAAAAAAGCTGCTCTAGATATAATCATCCCATACACTCTTGAATAATAGGGGATCTACCCTTTAGAATTTTGGGTTGTGACAACAAAGGCCCTTGGAGATGAGGTAAATACCATTACTATTGATCTCCTCATATATTGGGATCACATGGTTCCAGAGGCGCCAGAGAAGAATGTGATATTTAATTAGGATGTCTCTACACCACATGAGATGAATCATGTTAAGAACTGGGGAATCTCAGAGGATATTCATGCAGTCTATATTCAAGAAGGTCCCCAACAAATTTCCAATAAACACTAGCAGGTCTAGTTTGTTTGTGAGCATTATTCCTTCCAAGATGGTACATTGAGAAACATTTAGGGTGTTCTGGGTGAGAATTAGATATTCGCAAGTTTGAGTGAAAGAGATATCAGGAGCTGGGTAGATAGGGAAACCGAGGGGGTGCTGGAATAGTTATCCTACTAGTATCTAATATCTCCATACTCAACAATACAGCGCAAGTGAGACTGAAGTACTAGAAGATGTCACCAAATGGTCTGCCATTGGCATGAGACACTTCCCATAGGATGATTAATATCACCTCCATATTTTTTCTAGATGAAGGATCCCCAGAGATATCTATCCTCCAAATCACACCATGTGATTTTGGAATTATGAATGTGGATAGAGGAAGAGACACTCCTCAGACCCATACTTCTATCCTCAAGGGGCTTATCTAGGTGGCCCCAAGAGGTCTAGTGACATCATCCCTCCAAGTGGGAATCCCAAAAAATGGTATTATTGAATCATTATATATTGTGAATCACTATTTTGGGAACCTTAAGGATGTAGATATAATTAATGGGAATGTATGATAAGATGTAGTTGATCGACTTAATCCACCCATCGAAGGTTAATAATTGACTCTACTAGTTTCAGATGCGGCCTATGATTTTAGCAACAAGGGGGTAAAATTAACAGATTTGGAGCCTTCTAAGAGAAATAAATGAACCTAATTAGTCTATTAGGATGAACTTACTCTTGATTATCATCATTTTTCTAAACCCTTGGCTAAATTTTATGGGAAATATTTGGAAATATATACCCCACTCTTATCTTAGATGATGAATTATCCTCTTTTGCTACAGTATTCCTCCAAGACTTGGTTGATCCCCCCCGAGTGGATCTCTTACTGAAATTGGTAAAAATAATGATATAGTTAGTGAAAAGAAGATGATAAATTTTATAAAAGTTTCCCTTTCCTCTGAAATGGGAGATATGAACAATATGAATATGATTGGAAAGCAGCATGCTGAAAATGTTTTGTGAAAGAATGAAGAATCTTAGGGATAGAGGATCCCCTATATTAGCCCACACACTGATGTAAATAATCCACACTTTTCCCCATGATGGAGATACCAAACCAGAACAAGATGAAACACTGAAAAGAAAAGTCCAGACATTGAATCAGAGAGGTGCATTTGGGATACAACTTTAAGTATGAAGCTCGATTCAATTCGGTCATAAGCCTTGTACATTTTTAACTTGATGGTGATGTTAAATGCATGATTTTTTCTAATTTATGTCAATAGTAATATCTTGTTAAAGGTAATTGGAACCCTATGAAGATCACACTTTGATTAAAACATTATACTACTCTACCTCCCACTCATTAATATAGTGATATATTATTCTTTTAAGAACACTTGCAAGTACCTTGTATGAGAATTTACACATGCTTATAGGCCTGAAATGCTGGGTAGAGGAGGGGTCATTTACCTTGTGGATAAGAATGAGTGTAGTAGCACTGGCCACTCTTGGAAGGTTTCCCCTTAGAAATAACTCATAAATGTAATCAGCAAGATCATAATTTATGAGATCCTATAAAGTAGTATAGAAGGAGCCCAGAAACCCATCTGGACCTGGTGGACAATCCTGATTGAGGGAGTTCACATCCTCAAGAATTCTCTTTACATTAGATAGCCTTGAAAGATGATGATTGATATAATTGGTGACCATAGTTGAGATGGAATAAAAATGAGCAGAGTGACCCCCCGAGTTACCCCTGAGGCATATTAGGATTCATTCCAGTAAGTAGACAAATGAAGTGATATTCAACCATGATCCCCACCATGTTCAAGTCACCTGTGAAAGAACCTTTTTCAAGTCAGATGTTGGGGACTGAGGCTCATTTCATTCCATGAGTAAGGAATGAAAAAAGGTAGTGTTACTATCTATAGTACTCAACCTGAGTTGTTTAGACCCCTCCCGGGTCCTATGCTCTTGCTCTAATAGCTGATTGGAAAGGGGACTCTTTAGGTCAGCCAAAAAATTAAATGTTTCATCATTCTAGTAGACATCCAACCTTTTCTTCACTTGATCTATTTCAAGTTCAATCCTAGATATATCCTAGAAGCTCCTAGATCGGACCCTAATCTAAGACCAGATATCCTCTCTAATCCGCTCTAGTTTCATATGAAAGTCAATTCACATAGTTTCCTACATAGGGTTTTCCCATGAGGCCTAAATAGTTGAGGTAAAATCTTGATCAGATATCCATAATTTGGAGAAGAATTACTTATCTGATGGAATTCCTCCACAAGATACTTATATAATCAAGGTTTAGTGGTCCGACATTGATATAACAAGATGAGTGACCTTTGCGCTAGGGTATGTAAAAAAAGACATGGTTGTTGGAAAAATAGTGGTTGAGCCTACATCACATTCGGAGGGCACCCATATAATGGTTACACTATGTAAACTAGCCACCAATAAACCCCATATCCACCAGACCCTCCCTTCCTATGAAAGATGATACTTATTTCATTTCCTTCTTAAATAAAATTCATGCCCCCTTCTTCTTAGAAGGATCCTAAAGTGAGTAAACATCCTGTCCGATGAACTAGGGATGGTGACCTGGTTTGAAAGTTGGTGAGATCATTCTTCATAAATATCTTGTTACTCAGATCATATTTCAAATACACAAGGATAAGGATGAAAGAATAATTACCCTTGGTGATCAAAACCGTAATAATTTGGTCAAAGGAGACTATGAGGTCAACTGATAAATGATTCCTCCAAAAGAGATAAATATTATGTTTTACTGATTAATTATGCATTAAATGGATAAGAACAATCCTATGAGTGAAAATTTATGCCTTCGAATGGGTTTTTTTAGGATCTAGAATAGTAACTAGAGAGATTGATTTCTTATGAATTTCAGTAGATTAGAAATTGGTTTTTACCTGTGCTTCAAGGCCTCAGATATTCCATACTATTGCGGAATAATTTGAGAGTGGGTGCCCAGATTTGGCCCTAGGTGTGGCTCTAGAACTATACTGATGAGATGGGTAGGTAGATTCTCACTTGGATTGGGATATAGTGCAAATACTACCCGATGGTTCCAATGGAGGAGGAGTGAGGAGGGATCCATTATCGTCTACATGTTCTAAAACACTATAGGAGTTGGAGGTGTGGAAAGGAGAGAAAGAGGATAATAGGGGGGATGGGAAAGAGGGTGTATTACTATATCATGTTTCATATAAGGTAAGGAGGGTGAACTTGAGGGGATCCCACAAGGAGGATCTTACCTTAGCAGAGGGGATGGATGCAAAGGAATGGAGGAAACCAGTGGGGATTAGGGAGCCCCCCCAGGAGAAGCGACCCGAGGTTGGGAGAGTGGGGGATGAAACGAGGTAGCATGAGAATTTTAAATAGAACACAGTTCCTATAATAGTTAGTTGGGGGAGGACAAGTAGCGTTAACATGTATTGAGGGGGATCTAGGAGGGGAAGAAGGATTCGAGGAGGGAAAAGAGTGCAAGGAGGAACATGCCCAAGAGGCATCCCACGAGCGCTAGAACAAACCCAAGGATAAGGGACGATCGATGTCGGATATGATGGGATACTGACTAGGAGGATCTTGATGTGATCACCAAAGTCTGCACTCATACACTCCATGGCTATGGATGCGATAGAAGGAATAAAAGTGGGGAGGCTGGGATAAGAGAGAGGATGGATCCTATATTAATCTTCTTCAATCTGAAGATGGATCCGGACATGGGTAGGGGGAGTGAGATATCCATGGATATAAAAATATGGGCTGAAGCAGTTCCTCGTAGGATAAGGGTTCAATCATCAGTGCATAGGAATTCTCTGATGGAGTCCTTAATTAGGCTTAAGAGGCTGGGGTGGAGAAGTGGGAGTGGGAGGACCCTGCCGAATTTTCCATTCATTTTCATCACATTAAGTACTCAAGATATTGAAAAAATGTTTTTAAGGAAACTGACATTATTTTTATCTTCACTCAAAAATACCTTTTCTTCCATATCCTTGTATTTTGAATTGTTTTTACTAATATAAAATGAATTTTTAAATTCATTTTTACACATAAATTACTTTTAAAAAAATATTTTAGAAGATTTTTTTCATTTTCTAAATGTGTTACTATTTACTTTTAAGTTAAAATGTGAAATAAATATTTTTTTAACATACATGACATGAAAAAAATTTACGACCATCACAACCAATAATTTTTTTGAAGAATAATTTGTGTGTTTCTAGGTTATTTTCAAATAAAATGTTTTCCATGAATATTTTAAAAATTTAAAGAAGTGATTTAAAAGTGAAACGGTTATTGTCCTTAAGAAATATTCCATGTGTTATATTAAAGGTTATTTGATCTATGATGAAATAATTTGATGTTAATTATGATTAACTAGATATACGATCTTGTGATACCATCCTTATTCTTTCTATGGTTAGTTTATGATTATTATGAAAAGATTTTTACGAAACATAATTCTTTTTCTTGGGTTATGATTTGACGAAATGTTGAAATGTTTATGAAACCTTTTTATTTTCCATGGGTTATGATATATGATGAATGATTTAAGATCTTATAGAACCCATTTTAATAGATTACAATTATGCGAGGGGTCACCATAGAATTATATATACCTCTAATGCATTGTGTCAATATGGATATCTCAGGGTATAATTTGGAATAAAATGGGGAGAGAACTTAATTTAGTAAGGGACTCTATCTACTATGATAGTCTTGAGAGTGAACATTGAATAATTATATGTTGGAACAGGGAGTGAAACAAATCCACTATGATAGTCTTGGTAGTGATACTTGGATATGGAAATTATATTTTATGATTATGTGTATTCCCCAAACTTATTGTCTTTCGCCAATGTTATGAAGTTGTGGCTCAAGTTCATGGATTTCTCTATGATACATGACTTTTTAACTACCAATAATTTTTCCATAAGTCAATATTATGACATATGATTTTTAGGGTATGGTTTTAAATTTTTAATGTCATGTTTATCATAAATTTATTCTCATGTTATGTTTATGTGATCATCGATATCTTCCTTTTTTACCCTTGTTGAGTATTTGATCTCACCCTTTCTTTTGTTTCCTTTCCCCAAGTTATGATTTTTTTAAGTATTATGTGTCTTAGAATGGAGTGATTTGTGAGGAAATAAGTGGGATATGATGTAGATATCTTTTAAACCACTTATTTATGTATCCAATTTTTCCAAAGAATCTAAACGTATATGACTATAGCTTGGATCATAATGTTATGTAATGACTATTAATCTATTAATATGTAATATTTATATATATAAAGTATGGGTATCTATAGTTGACATCAGGGAATGGTTTAGTTACATTTGGAAACAATAATGAGAAAACTCTATTGGCAACCCTGAGGATAAGTCTAAGTATAGGATAATATCATAAAATTTTGGTAATGATCTTGGATGACCTAGGTTAACCTAATGTCTCATAGATTTGAAGTAATTTTTCCTTATTTAGAAATAATATAAATGCTTTTTTATGATTATGTCATCTTCCACTATGATAATTGGTTCTCACACTTTGATTTTTGGTTTTAGTCAACGGATGGAACTGAAAGGAACCTTATTAATACTGAATGTGATAGAAAATACAACAATTGTACTTTTAATAAACTAATTTTTATAGAAGGTAGAATTCAAAATCTTATTTCTATACTTATGAAACTATCTCAAGATATGTATCATGTAGATATTCCAAATGATAAATAGAAGGAACAACATTATTTTGAGTCCTTGATGAGGAAAAATCCATATTATTTTATTGGGTATGAAGATCCACTAGTTGCTAAGCAATGGATCAGTACCACTAAAAAATTATTTTCTATTCTCCAATGTTGAGAACATGATTTTTTTAGTTTGTAATTTTGAAGGTGAATCTGATCGATGTTGGATTCTTATTAACAACATGAGGCAACAAGAATAGATTGACTATATGGAGTGAGATGATTTTAAGAGATTATATTTCTATAATTACTTTCTCCATATTATTCTTATAAATATGGAGATTGAATTCCTTAAGATAAAGTAGAAGGATGATGACCCCATTATTAGATATGATGAATTTTTTTTGAATACTTGGGAAGTATGCTTTTGGTATTATCCTCCAACTTAAAAGTAATATTGACTTATTCTTTAAAGGATTAAAAAAATTATCTAATTTAAGATATCCATAATAAAATTTATTAGCTATAAAGAAATAAATGGATGTGTTACCAAGGTAGAGAGAAGGATTGGATTTTCTCATAAATCTCATGTCTTTGATAGGAAAAGAATATATAATTCAAAGAAAATTATAAAAATCAAGGATAAAAGATGATTAACATTCCTTTATGATCAAAGTGTTGAAGGAAACATGGAGGAAATTTTCGTAATGGGGATAATAAATATTTTTATTTTTGGAATGGAAGGTCATTAGACAATTGAATGAAAAAGTGATTGGAAAAATAATTTAACTAATTATGAAGAAAAAGATACACAAAATACACCAAGCACACTCCAATGTTTCAAATGTAAAGTGTATGGAAATTATTTTAACCAGTGATCAAATATGATAGTTACTGATGATGATTGACATTAATAACCCCTTAATCCCACAGACCAAAAAAAATATCATGAAATCACTATCACTGATGTGGATAACAATGTGGTGAAATATATACTTACCTTCCACTATAGAACTAGTAATTTATTATTTGGTTTTGGATATACCAACTATTTGATATCTAAATAATATGCTATGAGTATCACACTACCACCTCAATAATTAGATATTGAATTAGTAGTGAAATTTCCTCATTGTAATATGATCACATCTCAAGGCTATGATTCTTATCCAATTGAATTTTATTGTATTTTTATTCTTATAAATATATCTATTCATCCATTAGTTGAATTTGATGTTATCGTAGGAAGGGATTTTATTTAATGACATAAATTCTAAAAAAATTAGTAATAGAAGTCATGCTTGATATTCCAAACCAACAAATGATCATCTATCTCTGTGATGATTAATTTCAACTTCAAATGGAAATTACATCAATTTAATTGGTCTTGATTCCAACTAAAAATGGGTGTTTGTATCAGATGGTTGGGGTAAACTCAACATTAAAGATATGTCTATTGTATTCGAATTTGTTGATGTATTTTTGGAAGATATTCATATTCGTCCTCCAAATTCTAAAGTTGAGTTTCCAATAACACTCATACTTTGTGCTGCACCTATTTAAAATAATTTATATAGAGTGTTCCTGATTGAGTTGTGTTAATTTAAGAAGAAACTAAAGGATAATCTTGAAAAATAATTCATTCATCCACGCATCTCACTATAGGGTGTACCTATTCTTTTTGTTATAAGAAAGGTGGATCAATGTAAGGCTACTTTGATTATCAAGCACTTAACAATATCACAATCATGGATAAGTATCCCATACATTATATTAATGTTTTTGATCAATTATGGGGATCTCAATATTTTTCGGTGATTGATCTTCAATATGGATACTATCGTTGAGGGTTAAAAGTGAAGTCATTCCCATGAAATCCTTCTGTATAAGTTACTAACACTATTAATTTATATTGATTACATTTGGTCTTACTAATTCTCCCAATACCATTTTATTTTTAATGAATATAGTCTTCATATAATCCCTTGATTAGGTTTTGTTTACTCTTTATAGATGATATTATGACATATTCCAAGAGGAATGAAGATCGTAAAGATCATTTAATAATTATACTAAATATATTAAGGAAGGAGAATTTTTATTTAATGTCTACAAAGTAAGAATTTATACTTCATAAAGTTTCAATATTGGGTTATATAATCTCAGGTGAGGGTATATTGGTGGACCCATCAAAGATGAATGTTATTGAACATTGACCCACACTAACCACTGTAACTGATATCTATAGCTTTCTTTGTTTGGATGGATATTATTAGACCACAATTTAATAATTTCTTAAGACAATATAATCCACACACTATTTTAACTCAGAAGGGATCCTATTTCCCTTGTATAAATGAATGTGGAGAAAATTTCAAGTAATTGAATAGATGGTTAGTTAGCGCACCTACAATGACACTACCTTATAGTGGATAAGGGTTTTTGATATATAGTGATGAATTAAATAAAGGAATATGATGAATACTCATGATAAATGATATGGTGGTAGATTATTCCTCATGAAAATTAATGTTTCATGGAAAAAATTACCCTACTCATGATTTGAAGTGAACTGTAGTAATTTCTGCATTAAAGATATGGATTAATTGTCTTTATAGTGAAATGTGTGATATATATGCTGATAATAAAATATTAAATTATATATTTACACAAATATATTTTAATATTACCCAGAGAATATAGTTTGAGATGATTAAAAAATTTTATTGCTTAATATATTACAACCCTGGGAAGGTAAACAAGGTGAAAGATGCTCTGATTCAAAAATATCAAAATATAATATCTATGATTAAGATTAAAAAGATCCATTTTTTTGGATTTTATAAATATATAATTGTAAATATTAAATTATTGTGATAATTTTTTTCAATCTCAAATGAATATTCAGATATATATCTTGGTAAGGAATAAATAATAACAAAATAAAGATTTAGAGTTACACAAAATGGTGAGAAATATTCCTAAGTTAAACCTTTATTATTATGGAATGATAATTTTTAAGAACCGTGTATGTGTCTTGTTAATATGATAATTGAATAAGTAACTATTTTATGAAGATCATAGTTCATCATTATTAATTCATCCTCTAAGGATGAAGATATATATAGATATGAAAGAGTATTTCTAGTGGGAAAACATGAAAATATATATTATGAAGTATGTATCTCAATGATTCGTATGAAAAAAGTTAAGGTTTAGATACCAAATTTTAATGGGATGTTATAATCAGTAACCATAACTTAATGGAAATGGGAAAAATTTATAATGTATTTTGTCATAGGACTCCCAAAAAATTTTAAATTATATAATGTTATTTGGGTTGTAGTTTGTCTACTTACAATGTTTGAAAACTTCATTGCTATCAAAGAATATTTCTATGTTGATTAGTTTTACCAAATATACATTAATTTTTTTTAATGTTACCTTGAGTACTATATTCTATTATATCAAATAAGGATATGATATTTACATCAGTGTTCTTGAAAATTATTATATAAGATCTTGATTCAGTGTTGAGTTGTATTACTTCTTGTCATCATCAGAAAGATAATCAGTCTAAGAAATCCATTCAATCCTTATAGGACATTATAAGGTATTTTTCTATATATTTCAGATGTGGTTGGGATAAATGATTTATTCTAGTAAAGTTTTTTTACAAAAATATCTTTTATTAAATAATTTAGATGGATCCTTATGAAACCCACTATGGTAGGAAGTCCATAAATCCAACATACTTTGATGAATTTGGGGAAAGAAAGTTATTGGGACTTGTGCTAGGAAAGGAAATGATAGAGAAATTCCGCTCCATTCAGTAGCCCAATAATGAAACTCATAGTTGACATAAAAGTTATATTGATAATTGTCAGTGAAATACTTAATTTGAAAATGGTGAGAAGGTATTCTTGTGAATTATACATGGAATAAGATAACGAAATTATAAAATAATGAAAAGAAGATCCCTTGGTATATTGTCCCCTTAGATATTATTGGTAAAGTAGGGATGGTATCTTATCACTTCGTTTTCCACTGGATCTCTATCATGTTTAAAAAGTGTTCTATGTATCTCTCTCGATAAAGTACATACCTTATCCTTCATATGTAATAAACAGAGATTCTATACGACCGGAGCATGATATTTCCTATGAAAAAATATTTATAAATATCATATCATAGAGATAAAGTGATATAGAACAATACTACCCACTTGATTAATGTTCTTTGGAAGAATAATGTTTTTGAAAAAGCCACTTTAGAACCCAAGAATGTAATGAAATAGAGATATCCCCATTTCTTTGTATTAAAGTGAAATTTTTTAAGGAAAATTAATTTTATTAGGTGTAGAATGTAACAAAATTATATTTGATGATATAGTTTTCTATAAATAAATTTGATTTCATTGATAACATTATTTACATGCAACACTATGTTTAAATGAACTAAGATTTTCTATTGAAATATTATTATTTAATGTGATAACTATCGTTCAGATTTTATATTTATGGGTATGAATATAAATATCTAAATTATTAAAAATTTATTTTTAAAAATATATAAAATTAATTAATTGGTTATCAAATTATTTGAAATGAAAGTAAAAATCATTTGAAAGGAAACTCAATGATTTTATGATTAACTTTATTATTCAGGCAATGTTTTTTATCTTAGTAAATTAAATTAATAACTATTATGCAATGATTTTGATGATATATATATATTATTAAATTATTTTTTTAATATCATAATATATTTTTTCTAGGAATTATGTAATAATAAATCTAGTTTCTCGCTTAAAAATGTATTTTTTTAAAAATGAATTTCGTCATGTTTTCCACACTTATTTTAAAATAATTTTAGACCACTTATAGAAATTAAATATAGAAAAATGGATTATCTATTTGGAATCTGGATGATCAAATTTAGTAAAAATTAATTTTTTATATTTGGCTATTATAAATTGTAGTCGTGGTAAATATTTTTCACCTTAGTAAGGTTAAAATGGGTAAAAAATTGTTAAAAATATGATATAAGGGCTTAAAATAAAAAAACAACATTTATTTCATAATATACAATAAATTCGACCATATATATACAAAAGTAAAATATATATCATTTTGGATATATTTTCCCACGATAATATAATTTATATTATTTTAAGTAAGGAAAATCCCAAAATGTCACTCTCTTGACTTTAATATCTCCTAATTTTTTATATAAGGATAAAAAGTAGATAAGTTCTATTATTAATTTTTATTTTAAATATAAATTATTTTTTTATCCAGGTAATTTTTTTAAAATTTTAGTGATTTATTAATTACCTTAAATGCTTACGCAATGCCGGCACAATACATGTGAAAGAAGTATAAAAACAAAGTAAATTATTTAAGAAACACTAAAATTAATAATTATTAAAAAAATTATATTGTTACATGAATTTTATAGATAAATATAACACTTTATGAATGTGTGGAATGTTTAAATTCTGGTTACTTTACTGTCATGTTGTCTTTAAAGTTAGTTAAAGGAATAGTGTAAAAAAGACATTATTGATATTTCATGTTAAATAATATTTTATTAAATTATTTAAAATTCATAAAAGTATTGGAATAGGACTTGTGGGATTAGAAATTTTATAAAATTTTACACCTTACCCATTTGTGATCTAATTTTTAACCTAAAAGTTAAATTATAACCCTTTATGATTAAAAATTTCGTCATAATAATTAATGTTAAAATCAGTTAATGAATGGGTTAAACAAAAATAAAAGGTTTAAAATGAAACCAAAACCTATATAAATTAAATTTTATGATGATATTTGGAACTTATACACTCTTTATTTGAATATATACCTATTTGGAATAATTTTTCGTGGGAAATTATTAATTATATTTTAATATTTTTAGTAATTCCCTGTGTTTCCTTTCCCTCCCATATAAGAGGACACTCGTTATCTCTTTTATTTATTCTTCCTTGATCTATATAGCTTGCAAAAACTCTACCCAATTCTCTTATAAACTCCCTAAAACATTAATTATAGGTGTTGGTCTTCTTAAAATACAATTCTAAAGTTCTGTAAGAAGGGATCTTAGGAAGGTCTACCAAAGAAGTAGAAATATTACAACCCAATTCAATTTATTACTTATTATAACTCTTATAAATATATCTTATTCATCAAAAAATAATAAATTAATTATTATAAATAATCATAAATATTATTATGATTATTTAACTACAATTATTTACCCTATCTACCATTAAATAGTAAGTGAAAGTATCACTCGTGCGTATGTGTGGACCACTGCCTTCACACATTGATAAAATTCATTTTACATCACCATATTTAATGTATGTTTAATATGATTGGTTTTATAATAATATTTATTATATTTATTAAATAATTATTCTTATTTCATTATAATATTATATCTATATTATTAACAGCCAATCTATTGAAAAATGATAACGTCACTCATTGGAAATGTGTTCCCTACCACATCTATGAAGTGATGTGATTTTTTAATTTAAATAGATGGTAATAAGGATATATTTAGTGAATATATATGAAATATATTATATAATAAATATTATTTAATGGTCAATTATTAACTAAATTTCTTTTGTTTTATCCTCTAAAAAGTGAAAACAGCGTTTACACGTATGTATGACCAATTGTTTTCACAAAGGGTGTAATTCATTTTCCCATATAAATAAATTATGGATGAATATATATATATATATATATATATATAATTAATATACATTATATTTATATCATGATTAAAATTCTAGAGATGATCATAATCAAAGTATAAGGACCAGAACTACCGAACTGAATTTCTCACGAAGAATGAAAAGGTTAACACCGGGAAATGATGATTTTAATTAAGAATTGTAAATAAATGGGTTTTAAAAATGTTATAATTCAATAATTATGATATTATAATTATTTAAATGACTATTCAATATAATTATAATTAATTTAAAGTTATTATACATGTTTCTAGAGTTCTTTCAAATAAATTTGAACTTGAGGTAAGATATTTTAATCTCACTTTTACTTATGTAAGACACATTCCATATTCACGATATGTTTATTTTATCTGGTATACATAAAAACCATGAATGTATTTTATGATTATTATCATTAAATTTTTGGGATATACATGTCCATCTATGGATCTCTCTTTCATAAAATATTTATTCAAGATTTATTAAATTTTAAGGGCTTTATGTTACAATCTCATTGTTTACTAATATTATTTATGATTAATTTTACAATGATTTGATTTCATTATCTACATATCAATAATACTATTAATTTATTCTTATATTGTTATTTAAAGAGAAAAAAAGTTTTCCTTTCTTTTCCCTCACTTTAGCTACTCAATAGATCAAAAAAATGATTTTTTTGAAAACCATATTTATTTTTCTCTTCAGTAGAAAATAATTTTTTATTCATATCTATGTTTTCGAAAATATATTCATGAATTTATTTTATAATTTCAATTTATTTTTAAAGATAATTATAAATATGTTCTAATTTTTAAAAAATGGTTTAAACAGAATCTTCTTGTTCGTTTCTTAATGGGGATCTTTTTTAATTTGTATTGAAAATGTGAAAGGTATATTTATTTTAACATACACAACATGGATGAAATTTTCTACTATCATGTATTCTCAATTATTTGAAGATTACTTTAAAGCCTTCTATTTTTATATTCATATAAATTTCTTAAATAATAATTTTTATACTTTTATATTTTAATAAAGTGAATTAAAAGTGAAAAGACTTTTTCTTGAAGAAATGTTCCAAGTTTTCTTTTAATGAATGTTTTCTATTTAGAAGACATCCTTTGGTATTACTTATGATTTAATAAAATATAATACAATGATACCAGAATTTTTCATTCTATGAATTGTTTAGGATTATGTTGATAATATGTTTATGATATAGGTTTATTTTCTATGGCTTATAATATAATGAAATATTGAAATGATTTTAAAATGTGCTTCCATTCCACGTGTTATGATACATGATGAATAGTTTATGATCAAGTGGAACACATATGAATGGATTTTGATTATGATATAGGTGGGATCAGAATTATATATACCTCCATGGAATTGGGTAAATATGGATATCTCATGAGAAAATAAGGACTGGAATGGGGATTAAACCTTGTTTATTAAAAGACTCTTTCTATTATGATAGTCCAGAGAGTGAAACATGACTAAAGATTTAATGGAATGTGAATTGAATATAATTCACTATGATAATCATGGAAGTGATCATTTTATAAGGAAATGAATTTTATATGATTATTTTTATGCCACAAACTTATGTATAATGACACTTTTATGCTCTTATGGATCATGTTCTCTAACACTTTTATCATTCATGTCTTATGAACTGATAAGATTTATTTAATGAATCAAGATTATAATCTATGATATGATGGGTATGGTTTATAAATGTTAAGCTCATTTATTATACAATTATTCAATTTTAGGTTCATGTGATCATTTATATATATATATATATATATATATATATATATCCATTTTATTCTTACTAAGTATCCGAGCTCACCCTTTCTAATGTTTCCTTTCCTCAGGTTATAAATAAAAATTTTAAGTATGTTGTGTCTAATAAGGGTGTTAGTTGTGAAAAATTATGTGAGAGATTATGTACTAATATTATGAACTAGTATTTTATGTATCAATGTTTCCAAAGGAACTAAAACAATATTATTATTTGATGGATTGTAATGTTATATAATGAATATTTATCAAATAAGATGTAATATTTCTATTTGAAAAGTATGGGTTTCTATATCAATGGTTTCTTTTTCACCAATTTTAATATCCTTAAACCTATTTCTCCATATTTGTAACTTATATTATTTAATTTTTACATTCTGTTCATAACTTCTCTCGTGTTTATCCCTAATTTATTTTATATTTTGGATTCAATAAATTTTGTGAATATGTTTTTAGGAAAATAAATGAGAATGGAATTTCTTGATTGTCCATCAATATATATGTTTCTTTTATTTGAAAATTACATTTCTTCACCCATTTGAATTGGGGTAAATCCCAATGTATATACATATATCAAACACTTTAAGGAAAATATATGAAATATATAGTAGTGTCACGTTTTTATTTTAATAAAATATTTATCTATCAATGGTAGGAACACGCTTACTATTCAATGAGATGATATTATCCATATTCCACTAATAGTGTTTATAATAGAAGGAATCATGGATATGATACCACTTGAAGGTGTACTAAGAAGGGTTTAACCACTGAGAGGGGAGGGGGAAGAATTTGTAGTGGTTTAATTTTTTTAATTTATTATTCTTGAAATAATCCCCCATGAGTGGTTATGATCTAATCATTTCAGAATAAACACTTAGCCTTTCATGAGATAAGTAGAAAATAAAATAGATAAGGCCCATAATTTTCTTCAAAAGGTTTATATTCAGTGTGAGAGACTAATCCTTACTACACCAAGTTTCTATATTAGTTTATAGATTCACCATTATAATAGTAAAACTAAATTACATTTAGAAGGGTGATTTCATCTAACATCTAGAGTTAAAAACATCCTACCAAATTTTTTTTATAATGAATCCCACCAGTTATAGTGAAAACCAAGTAGAACTAATTTTAGAATGTTATCTATCATGTTTATATAACTCTAGAAATATAAGTAAATCATTTACTTTGATCCCTAAAATATATTTAGGAAAGGTATTTCTAACCACTTTAAGATAAATGACAACATGTGATACCAATTGAATATAAATAGTAAGTTAGTTCTTAGTCACTACATGATGATCCTTGGAGGTATATAAATATTAATAATTTAATTCTTAGTCTTAATATTTTTCGAAAATCACTACACCCTCTATGATTCAGCCTCAAATACTTATTCTTCTTTGAGATTTCCCCTCCTCTATATTATCCATCTTATTTTTATCAATTTTCATATTCTATCTCCTGATTCACCTTTTCTATGTAGGTGGAAAATTTATTTCAAGGTTCATCTTAATATAAAACAAATTTATATATTTGAGGATGTCTCGATCCTCTATACAAAAATAACCATGATCCAGTAAACCTTTACTATAAACAAAATTCATTTTATGTATGAATCAATAAATTCTCCACATGGTTCAGTCTATGAAATCCAATCATGAATTATTCAAAAAGTAACATTTTCTTCTAAGATAATGAAGGTTTTGAGGATCACACAAGATATATACTTAATAAAAATAATATAAAAAACTATATTTTTGAATTTTAGTAATTCCAATTAGCGATTTATTATTATTTAAACTATTTTATCTTCAAATATCATCATATTAAATATGATTGTAGAATGAATTAGTTTTTACCTACATGATAATGCTCATTATCAAAACCTCTTGATAATTAAAAATTTTATAACCACTTCTTGAATCACGAAAATATTTTTATGTGATTATGGTAATTGGAAATAGATAATCATAATCATAATTACATTTATAAAATGTCAAATTTATATTAAGTTATCTCTAATTCAGTTGTTCTCATGGCATATCTAGTTATTTATGATGTAAATATCACAACCCCTTCATACTTATTTAGTCAAAATCTAATTATGATGTTTTAAAAATAAATATTATCTCTAGAATCATCTGTTTTTGTTTTATTTTTAATATAAAATTCTATAAATTATCCAATTTACAAAAATTTTATAATTTATGAAATCATATTTGATTTCAATGTCGTATACAAAGATTTAAAGTATTAGATATAATCAACAGACTTACACACCATCAAAAGTATTATGGTTCTCCATGAACTCTTACATGATATTGAAAGGGTCTGATTAATTCAAATAAGTCTTAGAACATCTCAATCTTGACAAACTCTAACTTCTTATTTGTTGAGTAGAAGTATTATTCCTTCAATAAAAGTGTTATGTAGGTAAATAAATATTCATATATTGAACAAAAGACTTACCAAATTATTAAAATTTCTTATAATATTTTATAAGTCTTACGAATTTTTCCTTTGTTATTTCTTGTCTTTAAATAAAAGTCTTTCAAAATACATCCAATGTCATACATGATACATGAAATTCATACAAACTACCAAAAATGTTTTATGAGTTATAACTTAGACAAATTTAAATACCAAAAATAGAATTCTAGATTATAAAAAATAGTCATAGAATGATCTAAAATCACCAAATGGTTGTTCAATACCTATGAAAATATATATCAATGAGATCCAACAACATCCAATAATCTTAAAAAATTATCAAGCATAGTTGATAAAAAATATACCCCATCACTAATTATATACGTTTCTTTATAATAAATAAGATTATTGATTACCTGGAATAAAAAACTATAATAAATTATTCTTTTGATAAAAACACTTGAGAAAATGAACTTGGATCAATTAGAAGATCACGCATAGGAAACTTTTCACTATAGAAAAACTAATCTCATGAAGTTCAGATTTCTTTAACTATGTGTACAAAAAATATGAATTCATATATCTTGATACACCACACAGAGCATAACTTTCACACACATTTGAAGTAAATAACAAACATTAAATGAAATGGATGTAAATATAATGGTAGTATAAAAAATATCAAATAGTTTAATGCGATTAAGATGATGTGTCATTTGTTCAGACAAAACACACATAGTTGCATGATTTATTATGAAAAAATGATATAGGTTGTAAGAAATTGTTTTCAAAAGTCAAGTAATACCAACAAAATTTATAACTCTCCACTAACAATTAGATTGAATCAAAATTTCCATTGATGTATTCAGTTGTTTAAATAACAAGATTAGCTATTTAAAATAGGTAAACCTGATCCCTTGAAATATCAGATCATTAAGAAAGTCCACATAAGATGGATTACTAAACCATTAACCCCTCAACATTTCTAAACCTACATACATTAAAAACTTAACTATAGAACTATTAATATATGTGAATTTTTTATTGTCCTATAACCATTGTTTAAATCCAAATACCATTGTCTTCACCTTAGATCAATCCCATCATCCGATGCATGAAAATTTAGTGAATATAATTTTGATGGAAAAACTTTTTGGGAACTAAAATAGACTACTCCTCCCTATAATCTCCCACTTAAATATTTATTTTAGGTAATGTCAAAAAATCTCCATAAATATCATGAAATATAGTTCTCCATCATTCATCGATTCCATTCACCCAACCTACATTGATGCATAATGATTCATTAGGATATCTAGATCTATCACTATAGTAAATGAATCTACCATATTTTTTATTTCAACTATCTTCTTTAGATCTTACTCTTTATCCTCTAGTAAATTTAAGATGATATGATACTTCAGGTTATTGTTATTTTTCTAAACATGGAACATCACATTTTTATCTAAGTGGATTTCACTTTGGACGTTATCGAATATAACATCTTTTTATTGAATCATTCATATCTCCTTTATCAATTTATTCAATCATATAATTTCTTTACTAGTTTTCATTGCTTCAACGTACAATTCTTACACTATATTTAATGTAATAATCCTTGGAAAGCATTAAATACAACTGATCATTGTCCATCCATAAGTAAACATGAACCCAGTTGTGATTTTCTTGGTATCTGAATCTCTTGTGAATTCCATGTTAATAAAGATTTATAGTGGATATTCCTCCCCAAAATAAGGATCCTAATTTTATTTTCCTTTTAAATACCGAAGGAACCACATAATATCTTACTAATGTTCTTTTCCTATATTAGACATAAATAAACTTATAAATCCTACAAAAAAACTAATATCCAACCATGTACAAATCATATCATATCATAAAATTATATAAAATGAAGTATGATGGAGTTATTCTTCTATTACCAATGCTTGTGCTTTTTATAGTTTAATGTTTTGGAATGAGGAGTAGTAAATAGTCTTCCTCTTTTCATTCAAAAACATTTATCATATTTTAGATATGACCATTATAAGACATAGCCAATATTATATTCTTTATACCACTTTCTATCCTCAACCCCACGAACTTCTCAGACTACTAGAGATCATTATGTTCAAAAGTTATATAAAATTTATGCTATAAATTACAAATCTTATTATCATCCTGTCCAACTAGAAACATGTCTTCAACATAAAAAATTAATATAATAAAACTCTTATTAGCCTATCTCTTTTGATAATACCAGTTATCAATGATTCATCCCTTGTATCCTTCCTATAACATAAATCTTTCAAATTTATGATTCCACTATCATAGTTATTGATTTAATAAAATCAATATTTTGTTCAATTTATATACTAAATATAATTTCTTAACATATGATACATCTACTAGGGTTTTTAGGTAAATTTCATCATCTAAATAACCATAGAGAAAATATATATTGAAATCCATCTACTCTTCGTATATATCATTTTTTCCCACCATACATAGCATAATTTAAGTGATATAATTTTTAACTACCATTAATTACATTTCTGAGAAATCAAATCATTGATTGTTTTTGAAAATCCTTCACTACCATACTTGATTTGTACCTTTTACTTCCATTATATTTTCCCTTAATTAGGCACACCCATTTATTTTCTAGTGCTCTTTTTTCCTTATGGAAGTTAAAACATTTCCCATGTTCCATTTAACTTTAATGAAGTCATATATTAATTCACAGTGGACTCCCACTATTTTGGGTCGCCAAGAAATTCCACATCGTCAATAAATTCATGTTCTCTTTCATCCATTAAGAGTAGATAATTAAAATTATCATTAAAATTTTAAATAGGTATCCTAATTAGTTTTTATCTCTTCAACTAAATTAACTTCTATGAATGGATTATCTCAACTCTTCAAACCATTACTTATACTTATAGTATTAAAAAAAATCTTCACATAATTTAGATACTTCTTTATGATATTCCAATTGACTTTCTATTAGACATATAGTGATTTCATCATTTTTATATGAGTTCTCCAAAACTCGCCAACTTTTGGTGAACTTTCTCTAGTCATTATGGACTTATATAGATAATTTTTATTTAACTTATTTCTCATCAAAATTGTAGTCTTTCCATAAGATTTTCTCATTAAATATAAAATCACTTCACTTGATAATCTATCACCTTTGACCATCACAAATTTGATATCCAATATTTTCACCACTATATACAATGGAAAAAACATTTTAGATTTTTTTTCATAATTATCTATATCCCTAGTACTTACTTGTACATATTTAAATATACCAAATATTATAAGATGGTGACCTATATTTGATTTTTAGACTATAATTACTCTGAATTTCCCTACCTAAAAATTTGTGTGGGACTTATGTTGGTGAGATATGCCGTCATGTTGAGCACCTCCACCCAAATCACCACAAGAATTCATGAGAGAAAATTCATAATTGGACATTTCTATATTACATTCAGATAATTATTTTAGATACTCCACATACTCTAGAGTTCATGGAACCATATTCTCATTTCTTATTCACTTCTTTTTTGTAGGAGTTCTAGATGTTGTATCTGGTGTACTCGCTACCATTTCCCATCCAACTAAACTTTTAATTATGTATCAATTACCTTTATTCAAATCCATTCCTTTAAATGAAAACATAAAATATATCATATTTATCATTGAAAAATAATATCCATACTTTTCTTCTAGAAATATCATTAAAAGTTACAAAATATAGAGAACCATAATAGGAATGAATAGGGAAAATTCCCCAAACACTTGTTTGAATAAGTTCTAATTTTATATTCCTGGGATTGTATTAATCTTAATTAAAGGGAAGACTTCCCCACTTTCCTAGTACACAACATTTATACTTTCCAATATTTTTATGATCTAGATTTAGAATTATTTTAACATTTAGAACATTAATGTTCTTATCACAAAGGTAATTGAACCTACAAAGAAACACTTTTAGATATTAAAATTTTATAATTTTGAAAACTATAACCAAATACTATTTTCTAGTAAAATAATGTGTAACACCCTGATATTTTATAATATATCTCTCTTTATATAAACACTAAGTGTTTGAAAGAATTCTTGACACACACCACCAGCCTTAAAATAAACCATGATATATTATAGAAAAGAAGACAAATTGATGAGTATAAATATGATGAACCAAATTATGATATATATATATATATATATATAATTTTTTTCAATTAAATAAAATTTATTTTTTAATTCACAACATATAAGTACTATGTTTTTAGTAAATTAATTTTATGCTTCAAAAACATATTTTCTTGAAAAATGGTTTTCATTTTATTTTTTGAATGGATATTATAATTAATTTATACCATTTTTGAAAATTTTAATTGAAAAATGGATATAATTATGGTATTACACATATAAAATTTATTTTATAGTTATTTTTTTTGGTTTTTTCTAAAATTATTGTTTTTTGGGTGAATAATGAAATGTTTTATTTTTATAAAACTATAATTTATTTAATAAATTAATTTAAATGCCACATTACAATATAAGTTTGACATTAAAGTAAAAAGGTATCATTTAATTGGATATAATCTATTTAAATAGGAATGAAAATGAAACTTTATTATAAGTTCATTTTATTGGGTTTAAAAACAAGTTTTTTAAATAGTTTGATGTGTGCGATGTGTTTTTATTTTAATTAATAAAATAAATCAATATTGATTAATTATTTTAATGAAATTTAAATATTAAATATTCAATAAAACTATTTTACATTTATTTGATGGTTTTTAATAGGCATTAAATAAGAATGAATCTAGTTTTATGCTTAATTTATTTTTTCTGAAATTAGTTTTCGTTGTGTTTTTCATGATTATATTTTAATGGAATTTTTAGAATTTTATGAAATAAATAATGAAAAATTTATTATATATTTTTAAATATTAGTATCATATTTTTTAAATACATCTATTTTATTTTCGGTCATTATGAATATTAACCTAGTAAAATGTTCCCTACTTCTGTAGAGGAAAAACAGGTAAAACAAAGTTTAAAATTTGGGATACATCTTTAAAATTTCTATAAAACATCCATTTATCCAATTTTATGAGTGTAATTTGTTAATTATTATAAAATTTTCTAAAATATAGAAACGTGGGATGATTTTTCTTTGAGTACGACCATTATATAATTTTAGAAAAAAGATAAACACAAAATGAAACTCTCTTAACTTTGTTATCTCTACTATGTTTTCGTAAGGATAAAAAGTGTTTAATTTATGTTCTAGATGTTTATTTGAAATATTATTAATTTTTTATCATGGTAATTTTTTTTAATTTTTTGTGATGGAATTATTTCCTTAAATTCTTACGTAACGTTGGACACAACATTTGTTCATGTAATAGAAAAATAAAATAAGTGTTTTTAAACATATAAAAAGTAATAAAATTTATATGAATTGATTTATTACATTATTTTTAAAAATAAATATAAAATATTTGTGATGTTTAAATTTTTTTTATTTTAAATCCATTTCAATCATGTTTTCTTTAAAGTAAAATTTTATGAATTATCCTGAAAATGGATTAATGTTATCTTATGATATATAATATTTTATTAAAATAATTATAATTATAAAAAAAATATTATAGTAAAAAAATTAATGGGATATGTTTTATAATATCAACTAATTTCCAATTAGGGTTTACTTTTCATTTTCAGTAACATTACTTCCATTTAAATAGAAAAATCTTTGATATCTTGGTAATTGTCAAAAGGGATAATGGGGAGTTAAAACTAAGAGATAAAGGTAAAAAAAATCTCCCAATCATTTCTAAAGATTATTGGTTGAGAGGATTTATAATTTTAATCATCGTATATTTTAAATATATTTTTTTATCCATTTTAAAATGAATATAATTTTATATGAATTTTTTATTTTAAGTGATTCTAAGGGTTCCCCTCCCCTCACTTATAAAAGGGTAACTCCTCTCCTTCTCTATCCACCAAATTATACCCTATATATTAGAAAATAAATACCATAATTACTTCATCAATTACTTCCCAATTCCTTATAAGTTATTTTATTTCCAAAATATAAACATTTTTGGGTTTATGTTGTAATCCAATATAGGTTTCTCAATGTAGACGTATAACTCTTAACCGAGTACTTTCAATTGTAATTATGTTTATACATTTTCTAAATCTATGTAATCCATTATACAATATTGATTTAATTATATTAAATATAAAATAATTTTGTTATGATGAATTAATAACCATTATTCACTTTATTTCTATCCTACAAGAAAATAAATCATTGCTCGTGCGTATGTGTATACCACCACCACCATGAAGCGGTGTGTTTTATTTTTCATTACCATTTCAAATTGTTGGTTATAATGATGAATTTAATAAATAAATTTCATATTTTTGATATTATTATGGTTCTATAATGGTGAATTATTATTTAAATTTCTTTCATTCTATCCATTAAAAAATGAAAACATGATTTGTGTGTACGTACAAACTACTGTCTCCATAAAATGATGCAATTCATTTTTCAACAATCCTATATATGAAATTCTATAAAAGTATATATAATAAAAAAATATTATACACATAGAATGATTAAAATTAAGTATATTTTTTAAATAATTATGAAAGTACAAGGACTAAGAATTTTGAACCAAAATGTGCATGAAAAATAGAGCAGTTATTATCTATAATAGTGATTTGAAAAATAATTGTTTATAAATGGGAGATAATATGTTATATGTAAATAATATATAGTATTATATATTTGATAATGGTTCTTGAATTGATTTATAATAAATCTATATTTATTATACATTAGATTTAAACATGTATTAAGAAAAACGAGGCTTGAGTTAAGTGTTTCTCGTTTCACTTTAATTTTGGAAAGATATATGGAGTATTCACCAATTGTTTCCATTGTGTGGTGTAAATAATTCAAATGAATTAAATTTAGTATTGTTTTCATGAAAAATATGTTAATTTTACAAATCCATATATGGTTCTATATTTCATGAGGTTTTGAAATAGAGATTACAAAATTTTTAGGGGTTATCATCTGAAATTATATTCTTTGGGACATATGTTATGTTATGAAACTATCTTATTTTATGAGTTATATCTACTACCTATTTCATATGTTATATAATGACTAAATTTATATTCATGGTAGTTAATGTTTTTTTGAATTCATTTCTTTTAAGGGTTACATGATTCAAAATTTACTAATTTGATAAGGATTTATGTTTCAACCCAATTTAAATCATGATGATTATGCCTGAATTTAAATTGAGGGAAATTATGTGATATATCTATAATTTTTTTTATTATTTTCCTTCTATTATTATTATTTATATATATTAAATGGTTTAACTTAATTTTTCTCTCTTTAAGTACTCAAGAGACAGAAATAGTTTTTTTTGGAAAAAATACCTCTATTTCTATCTTCAGTCAAGAATTGAATATTTTTCATCATTGTCCATATTTTAGACAAATGATTCAAGAATGTTTTAAAATTATATAAATATATATTAAATAGTTTCTTACACATATTTTAATTTCAAAAAAAGATTAAAATTGATTCTTCTTATCTTTTACAGAACGAGTTAGTTTGAAATTTTTACTAAAAATGTGAAAGGAATATTTGTTTTAACATACATGACATGAATAGAATTTTCCATTTTAATTAATGATAAATGATTTTAAGATTTAATTTTAATTGTACATGGTTCTTTTGAAATAAAAATTTTCCATAAAATTTTTGGGAATATGAGATTTTAATTAAGTTATTTCAAAATGAAAAGGAAATTTTTCTCAAGAAATTTTATAGTGATATTTAAGAGTAATGTTTCATACAAGATAATAAACCTTGATGTTACTTATAATTCACAATGGATTTTATATTATGACACCATACAATTTATTTCCATGTATTAATTAATATGATTATGATTTATCTATGAATCAATGAGACTAATTTCTTTCCCATGGGTGAATTATGATATGATAAAACCTTTATTAAATACATTTATTTTCCATGGTTTATGCTATGATGAAAATAATAATTTTTTATAAAACCCATTTCTTTTCCATTGGTTATGATATGATGACATTTTTTATGTTTTATGATATTTTGGCTCACATATGTTTGGTTTTTATTTTTTTTACTTGTGGGAATGAATTTATATATCCAACTAATGTATTAGGTAAAATATTATATATCATTATATTTTTATGGTAAATAAGTTAATGTGTTGAATAGAATGTAGGAAACATGCCTAGATACCTAATCTACTATGATATGGGAAACATGTGGTGATGATATATCCCATATAATATGGTAAACCAGTGGTGGTTTCTGATCCACTATGATATAATGGTCTCAGTACTTAACCTTGAAATATGATATGGATTCTATTCCTATGATGGTGCCAAAATTTTAAAACATGTTATTATCATTTTGACTTTAAATCATATATTATGATGTTTCCTCACTCTTATGAATCATGACTTTTGAAATGATAACGTTTTATGTGATAAATAATGTTTTTGATATATGGTAGATTGGGTATAAAAATTTTAAATTATTTTCATGATATCATAACCATATTATTATCTTATACTCAGTTATGATCATTGATTGATATATATTATGTTTACCCTTACCAATCATATAAGATCACCCTTTATTTGGTTTATTTTCCCATTGTTATCAAGAAAGGTTTTATGTAGGGTATGACTAAGAAGAATACTCTATGGGAAGTTGTTTTTCAGTGATGTTGAAGTTATTTCCTGAAATAAATGATTATGTATCTAGTATCTAATGAAAATAAACCTTTATAGTTCTAGTGGGGATCATAAAATAATGTAATTAATATTCATATTATAATGTTTAATATTTATGGATGAAATGATTGCGTCAAGTTATAAAGAGTCCCATATTTAAATCCTCATGAAACTATTATAGTCCCTCAGCTAACATTCCATATCCAATTTTCAAAATTGGCCCCATAGCCTACATTATCAGGTCCCCCTAATAAATATTTTTTCCATAAACTAGGGATACATATAACTTATATTAGATTCATGAAACCCACATTCTTCATATAGATTCGAACTTGTCATTTTAGAAAAACTTCTTATGGATTCATCATATACTATAAAAAATTTCCCAAACATTCGTATGCATAATAGATTATGAATCTTTGATCACCATTTGAATGAAAATACACTCCAAAGTCAATCACCAAATATTCAAATGAAGTATTCACATTCAAAAAGTAATTTTTACTCCCTTAAGGAAAACTAATAGAATTTAAACTACCCTATGTGGATGTTTTTATGGTCTTCTCCTTGAATATATTTAGTTCTAATTGAAATTAAATTTCTTATCATTACTCCAACAGGTAGTACCCCGGCCACCTATATTTCTTCTGCTCATTTTTTTAGATTTATTTTTATTAGTTTATATTATAGTTCTGATACAGTGAAATTCACCTTAGGTCACCATTAGGGGAACTGTTGGATGGTCTTTTAACTTCCCTCTATTCAAGATCTTCTTTCATGACCTATTACCAGAAATCATCAAACACAAAATCAATTATTTTTTATGGGAGTTACTAACCATAATAACCATAACATCAAATATTATTGAAATTGAAGATAACAAAATTATCATCCATACATCATTATAAAATATAACCTTCATTGATTTTAGATAACCACAAATAATATTGAAATAATTTACATGATATTTCATTGTACTTACTTCAGATAACCATAAAAAAAACCACAACAACATGAAATTTTTTATGATTGTTGGTTTTAATGAAATATTCACTAAATATTTCACAACATGAACTATTTTTTTCTTCTTTTGAATTTAGAAATAAATATTTAATGAAACATACTTTTTTACCAACACTAAAATATTCTTTCTCCACTATTTCAATCTTAACACATTTTTAATGGATTTTTAGATTATTATGGATATGATAATAATCTATATGTATCTTACATAGTCCATAATCTAGCCCATAAAATTTATTGATATAGAATATACCTTGATTTGATTCCATTCATGGGATACTGTCAATGGGTCAACATCAAGCACCAAACCAAAAGATCTGATACTAATTTCAGGGATTCCAAAAATCTTATCCTTGATGATTATAATAAAACCATAGTAAAAAAAACTTAAAAACACCAAAATATCACATTCAATAAGGTCTATGTAATGGAAAAAATGATCACTAGATGTTTGATTCCCATTATCCAACTATACCAAAAGTAGTATGTAATAAACCAGACTCGGATGTTACCTAAATCCAAACCCAAATCAAATTTCATCTTGGTATGAAGGGAATTCTAGATCCCCACAGGCTAACAACTAGTTCTTGGGTATTAAAAACACCGTTTTGAATGGTTTCACACAATAATATAATGAATAAAAACTTCCAATCAGAGTAAATCAATAAAAAAAATAAATACCACATAAAAAACATAATAAATTGAACACAAATATATAAACCACATCTTAAGAGAATACAAAAATATCAAAAAAAGAAACCAATACAAATGAAAACCAAAATAAAGACCTAATTAACACTTTACAACAACATCCACATGACCCAGAATCAGTCACCACATCCCAATAATCTATCCCAAAGAACCAAAATATTAGAAAAAATTAAGAGGTGTGGAAAACCTGGGAAATATAATAGAAAACTTGAAAGAATATATATATTAAATAGTGCATGCATGGTGTGAGAAATAAATTACTAGTAGCATTTCACAAAAGAGTTTATGCAGTTACTTTAAAGTGAAATATCATTTGATCTAGTTTTAAATACATTATAAAAATATATTTTCCTAGATAAAAAATATAAAACTAAGTAATTAAAAATTTTCCTTTTTATAAAATTAACCATTCTATTTGAGTAAACCAACATGAACCATTACAAAAAAAAAACTTTTAATCCCTTTTTATGAAGTCAAACATGTCAGTTAAATCTCAAAACCATTACTTTAAAAACCCCTTTTAAACCACTTTCTAAATCATTTCCATGATCCCTTTTTTAAAACCCCACACAATTCATTGATAAAAAGTTAAAATGGATAGAACCACATAATCAATGAAAAAAATAAAAAAATAAAAAAAGAGATCAACCATGGGTTCCACACACAAAAAAATTATAATATATAAAATAATCTAAGGGGATTCACTAAATAGAACCAAGAATCAAGTAAAAAAGCGTTATGGGCTCCACCCTTAGCGCTAATGTGAGACGATCCTAAAATTTACCAAACACTAACCAACCTATAATCTTATGTTTAGTTCCATAACAAATACTCTCAACTAATATGCACCTAGAATCATCAAGGTAACACCCTATCTAGTCCCATTTCACAATAGAGGGGACACTAATATTGTGCGACTAACTAGTGTGGCATAAATCTAAACATCCCAATTAGTTACCTGGGTAACCATGACCAAGTCAAAGTGAGGGTGAGAAATGAAATAATAAATACTATCATTATAAAGAAAAATTGTAATATCATAAACAACTCTAACTCCTTAAAAAGAAACATCCCTTTAGATCTATTACCTAGAATCCATATATATCAAATACCACCCTTAAAGGTGAAAAATATAATATATAACAAAGTGGGTATCATGAACTGATTCATTTTAAAAACTATAAAATTTTCCAAAAAAAACTTCTTGAAACCACCCAAAATTCCAAGAATCTAGAAAAGAATTCAAAATAAATTTATAAAACAATTCTAAAAACATTATAATCAAAATAACCCTAGAAATCCATTTAGAATAATAAACTCCTCTTTTTATGAAATATTTTTGAACACAATAACACCTCCATTTTTTATCTCATAAAGTAAATGGTGTAAATTAATTTCAAACATCAACTTATTATTTAAAACAATTATTGAAACATATTATCAATAATATTGATTTTAAGTGTCACTTGTGAAACTATGTAACCCTTTGTGCCAAATAAAAAATCCTTGAAAACCATTTTTAAATCCATTATACCTATGATTTATAAATATAATTTGACAAAAATGGAATTTAGAAACTAGAAACACCCAATATAATTCCAAATAAATTAAGAGAAAAAACAAACACCTTAATTTAACATTTATTAAGCTAAAATCTATCTCCTTTAATGACGAGTGCTCAAACAAGCCTTTAGGAAACGTCCAAAAGCCCTAGTGTGCAATAAATAATTTGTTAGATCAGGCCAAAAACCTAATTAAATTTAGTTTCTCCAATATAACCTATAAGGGAGAGAAAAAAGGAGATAAATATTGGAAAATGATGGAAGAAGGAAGAGGAAGAAGAACAAATGGGTTTAGTTTAAGAAATTTTATAGAAATCGAAGCTTAAGAGATAAAAAATGATGAGGAGAATGAGAAAAAATAATTCATAGGTTTAGTTCCACTCCTGGTAAAATGGAAAGAGGGAGGAAGGGTGGATAATTAGTTATAGATCGATAGAGTAAAATGTTTAAATATACTTAAAAATGGTAGATAAAAGATGTAGCGTGATCTAGGGACCACAGTGTATCATAGTTTCTGGAGGCCTTGTTGTGATGTAACCTAGGGACAATGATAAAAGTATCCTAGAAAAGGAAAGGGGCCTTGAATCTTCTCACAATACCTCTATATCATGGTTTTAAGGCCATGATACAGCTGTGCCAAAAATGGCCGAGGGAATGATCCTCCGCCCAAACACCTATGTGGTGTAACCCTTCTCTACTTGAACAAATCCTTTAATAACACATAACCTCCACTCTAAAAATAACTTCCATGACATTATGGATTCATTACTATACCCACCACTTTGTTTTAGTACCTCATACTATGGTGTGGTACTCTTATAACCTTCAGAGTTACCACCAGTGATTCTGAACTACCTAAAAAACAACTGAAACTCCTAAAATTCTTAAGAAAACTAAAAATTTAAATAATTAACCACAAAAATAACATAATGATGCTATAATTCCTACTACCATTACACTATATATCATTAAAAATTAATTTTTCAATTAGAAGGAAATAAATAACTATAAACTTCTCGTATGATACTTGAGGTAGGTGGTTTGGGGAAAAAATACAGAGGAAACCAAACAAAAAAGAAAACTACTCAACATGACCTGATACCCCAAAAATAATTTAGAAAAATTCTCAAAAAACTGTAATATAATTCTTCAATAAACTCCAAACATCTCCATACATAAAATATACTATAACCAACACCTAATTTATTAAAGGTTAAGTGACCTACTGATGTTTACCCACCATTTATAATTATTTTAAGAGAGTAGAAATGAGAAAGAGAACACCTATAGAATAAAATTAACACAAAATAAGATCCTCATTCACCAAATTTAATGGAAAACATCATTAAACTACAAAAAATATCCAACCAAAAGAGATTTAGAAGAAACCCCTAAAAACACCCACAAAACCAACATGGGTTCTATACCTAGGTCACTATATTAAATAGATAAACTATGATACCCAAACTATAACACCATCCCATAATGAACAAATCATGAGAAAACTAGCACTTTCAAGTGTTCCACTACCCTAATGACACCATGGTCCTAGTCACTCATGCATGGACCCAATAGTCTCCCATTGTCAAACCGCCAAGAAAAAAAATCCCAAAATGTTTATTTCACAAGCACACACAACCCTAAGAATCCAACTTATACCAAGAACTAGTATATCCCCAATCAAAAACAAAAAACAAAAATTGATGATAAACATATAAAGAAACATCCACCAAACATCACCTTAGATCCTAATAAGACATGAATCCAAAAAAACTCAAAGATACACCATAGCGAAACATCTACCAAAAGAGAACCTCAATACCCAACCCAAACCAAAAACAAAATATAAAAAACAAAAAACGAGTAATAAATAAAAATAAAAACAAAACCATAATCATCTTATAATATACCAAATATAAAACTTTTAATGGATTGAGCTTCCCTCACTTTCACACCCTCAGGATTGTATTACTGAATAAACACTGATCTAAAAAACCTATAGAATAATCCTTTCATAAAACTAGTGGAATTTAGGAATAAATTAAATAAGTTCTATTCACCCCATCACTTCTACCAAACCCTAATCACCGCTAAATAATGGAATATGATGATCTAAGAAGTTTTAAATAGGATCTAAAAGTAAATTTTTTTTTATTACACCACTCCATTTATAGTCAAGTTAGTTTAATAAATGAAAGGAATATTTTTTGAATGATATAAGGTTTCACCTTATAGATCATCCTCAAAGTTAAGACATAAAAAATATTTATTTAGTGAAAATTCTTAGGAGGAATACTTAAAGTACGTAGAGACATGTACATAAAAAATTAATAACTCACAAATAAAAAAAGACTCCCATCATCGGTTGTAATAAAAATAAAAAACTAATAACCCCTTAAATAAACACTCACATGTCAGACAATATAAAACCTCATTCCTTTAAAATCACCAATTTACATTTTTTTCAATTTCATTTTTACGTAGGAACACCACTAAAAATATAATGTACCTAAAATAGTCATTTCGTTTCCTTTGAAAATTTTCCATAAAATCCAATTTCCAATCACGTTCCATTTATTTATTATAAAACCTTTCAAATTTTGATTATTTTGAAATTCCAAGTTTGAAATAATATTTAACCACACCATATGGTTTTCCAAATCCCTAAAAACCTCATAAAATATTTATTTTAAATAAAATAATATCATAAAACATTCCATCTTTAGTCAAGTAGCCAATTTCTCCAAAAACAACATAAATAGAACACAAGAAACCATCCAACACATATTAACATGATATCATCAAAAAGATGACAGAACACCCATAATTTGACCTAAAATGATTGGTGGAAACCATCCCAACCCAGTTGAGATTCTTAAATATTTAAAAAACATTCAAAATTAGTTGAGATCCATGCACAGTGTGGACACAAGGTTTGGTCGAACAAGTGCCAAAAATTTATTGCCGCCTATGATATTTAGGGTACTACATTCATAGAGAATCCACATGATTTTCTAGACCATGTGAGTTACCTAATAATCTTTTTTTTTTCTCTTTTCCTTCCAACCCAAATCATATAACAACATAAAAAAATCCCATAAATGGGTAAAATATTCATAAAAAGATCTAAAAAAAATCCATCTCAAAAATCAAAACCCTAACTAATCAAGGAAGCCCAATATTCATCACAATATGTAGTGATCAAGTACCTATGCATGATCTACCTCTCAAGTCATTAAATAATACTAATATTCTTTATATCATAATACACTTAAATAATATAAGTTATTTCCAAGAACATGGGATACAACTAAATAACCTAGGCTCTGGTACAATTTATATTGAATAAACTAGGGCTGACACTTGAACTGACACCTAACCCTACTTTCCACTAGGCTCAAAGGGCGTTTTTGATCCCCATGGGAAATAAAATAGTGCTTGGTAATCAAAGAATACTATTTTTAATAGTTTCTCCATATAATAAAATGAGTATAAACATCCAATCAGAGAACAAGAACAAAAATAAATAAACACCATAGAAACAACCAGCATAATCAACTGAACATACATAGATAATCCCCACTAAATGTGGATACCAAATATAAAAATTATAAACTCATAAAAATGTAAACCAAAATAAATCTCTAAATAACTCCTTTGAATAGCCTCTTCATGACCCACAATCACTCAACACATCCCACTACTCGACCCCAAATTACCTTAATATTAGATAGTGGGAAAGATATATTCCAAGCTTGGGAAATAAAATTGAAAACATGAAAGATTGCATACATTGAATAGTTTATGTGGGATGTGAGAAAAAAATTCCCTATAGGATTTCACTGAATATTTTTTCAAATTAATTTTTAGAAAAACATTATTTGAGATAATTTGAAATACAATATAATAATTGGTTTTCTAGAGTAGTCATCATAAACTAAAAAAAATTAAAAAAACATTCTTATGAAATAAACTATTATATTTTAGAAAACAAGGATAAAATAATTCTTCTTAAAAAAATCTTTTAATCGGTTTCTATAAAATCACACATTCTTGTTAAACATAATCTTTTTTACTTTCAAAACACCATTCTAAACCATTTAACAAACTGTTTCAATAGTTCCATTCTAAAACCCACACACACTACATCAATAAAAATGTCAAAAAAATGTAACTACATCACCAACAGAACAAAAAATTAAATAAAATCTACCCACCATGAGTTCGCCACACATAAAACAATTTGGGGATACAAAATAGACCAAGGGAATAAACTATATTATATTAGAAAGGAAAGGAAAAAAGGTGTCATGGATTCAACCTTGGTTATTAGTGTGATACAATACTAAACTTTATAAAACAAATACCAAAAATCATTTCTACATTATAGTTTATACAAAATACACTCATATAGTCTGCACCTGGATTCATTGGGGGCACACCCCATCTAGTTCTATATAACACTAAATGGTACACTGATAGTGTACGACTGACTAGTGTGGCATAAGTATAAAATTTAAACTTATTTATTTGAGTTCCCATGATTAAGAAAAAATGAAGGTAGGAAAGAAAAATCAATATCATCATCAAAAAACATAATAATAATTCCACTCTTACCTATAGATCCCCAATAAAAAATAACTACTTAGATCAATCACCTTTTCTCCACATACATCAAAAACTATCAATAAATATAAACAATATAAAGGGACATAAATTGGGTATCACTCGGTCACAAATTTTAAAAACTATATAATTTTCTAAATAAGACTTGTTGAAAACCACTCAACATTAAAATCCTCCTGTTAATAATTCAAAACCCATTTTTAAAATAATTTTTAAAATAATTTATTGAAAACAACCATTTAAATTCATTTATAAGAATGAAATATTTTTTTGAAACCACTTAAATAACCAATAAATCTCCCATTAATTTATTTCATTACCCAAAAGGGATAATTTTTTTAAACCTGACATTTTATTTAAAATAATATTTAAATATCTTATCAATACTTGGTACTTCAAGTGTCACGTGAAATACCAAGAAAAAATTTGTGCTAATTGAAAATTCAAATATAAAGAATTTCAGTGTCCATTATAAATATCATTTATAAATATAATTTAATAAATATAGAATTTGAAAACTTCACGAACATAATGGAATTATAAGTAAAATTAGATCACAAAAACACCTACCTTAGTTCAATAATGATCGATATGGAAGTTATCTATATTAATGACGAGAGATCAAACAAGCCTCAAGGAACTCCCAAAAAACTCTAAAAAATAAAACATTATTCATTAAATCCGTGTTAAACCTAATTCTTCCCAATATACCCTATAGTTCTTGGACGGAAGATAAAACAAGAGATAAATAGAGGAGGAGTATAGTGGAGGAAGAGGAAGAAGAACAGAGTGGTTTTAATTTAGAGAATCATTTTAGATAAAAGATTAGATGCTTTAAAAATTATAAGATAGTGAGGGATAAAAAATAGGTTATTATCTACCTTAATATAACCTAAATAAGTATAAAGTGGGAAAAAACTCATAAAAATCAATAAGGATAAAAGAGTGAATATGATTTTAAAAACAACTGGGCAGGCAGGGGGTGTGGTGTTGTCCATGGGTCATGGAGAAGCTCTGATTAAAAGGTCCCTGCTATAATGTGGCCCTAAGCCCACAATGAATCGATGTTAAAAATGGTAGAGGGAATGATACCTTTTCCAAATTCCTCTATGGAACAACCCTACCCTACTACATTCTAGCCTTTCCCGACACACTACTTTATATAAAATCTCTCTGACACTATGAAATAGAACCTCGACTATGTCCAAAACTATAACTCATCAACCCATTCCATTTTATGGTTCTCTAATAACATTCATATTTATCACCATAGACTTTGAACCACTCAAAGAAAACCAAAACACTCTAAATTTTTAAGAAGACTCCAATATTAAATCAGTAACCATAGTAGTAACATGGGGGGGGGGGGGGGTTACATTGGAAGTCACAACAACATACCCACCATAAAAAATTCAACCTTTCATACAAATTAGTTTAAAATACAAAATGTATTAGAAGATACATAAATATATACATTTTTTGGGAAAAATATGGTGGAGTTATCTTAAAACAACCAAAGAAGTTAAGTAATATGTTGGTTGTATTAAATTTACCTAAGTTGTTGTATTTTTTTGATCAATGTTCATACAAATAACTTTTTTAATTATATAAATCACAAAAAATGGTGATATTTCTAAAAAAATGTGATCAGATTATGAAAGGATATCATATAGAGAAAGAGTATCAAACAAAGATGAATGATGAGTTTTCTGAGCTGTGTCTATTGGACATATTAAGTTCCATAAGATGATGTTTTCAGTGCATAAAATATATTTGTGATTTGTTTTTCAAATATTTATTAGCATTATGAGTTAAAAAATATATCAGGATCCAATAATTTTATAGAAATGGGGAGAAATTTTTTCATGTGTTGAAGGTTCCTATTTATGATGTTCTAGAGAATTTGACCAGAATGAAGCTTCCCAGAATGATTTTTGGATGAATTGAGTTTGTTTTGAAATTTAAGATGTTTGAAAGCTGAAGTTGTATTAAGTTTGGTGGAAATATAAATTTTTATAAATTAAAAAATAAGGATAATGAGGAATGTAAATGGTTTATGTATAAATTATATAATGTTCAATAATAAAAAGTCTTTGTATTAAGTCATCAGACAAAAACTTTTTACAATATCGACTGAAAGAACATGTATGATGTAATGTTTTCAAAAAGATAATTAATTGAAATTTCTATGTAAAGATAATCATATATATAATAATGAATGAAGTAAAATAAAAGAGAGTAATGATGCAATTCATAAGATAGATAAATATTTTGGGAATGTCTTTAAATAATTTCCTATGATGTTTTTGAACGAAGAATTAGACAAAATGTATCTCGATGAAAAATTTATTACAATGCCTGAACAGAAAAACTATTTATGATATAACTTTTTAATGGTTCTAAAGTCATTAAATTTTTTTCATAAAGATATCAAAACTGAAATTTCCCATATTTTTTTTGTTTTAAATATCACAGGGTAAAATCACGATATTCTCCATGTTTTAAGAAAATATTAATAAAGTTGAAGTCACTAAAGGTTCTTGTATGAATTCATGAATATTCTATAATGTTTTAGAATATTTTGGTGAATTATTTGGAGAAGGTGTTTTTAATTAATGTTTCTTATTGATAAGGTAATAAAAATATAATTCCAACCTACACTCCCTTAAATAAATTTGTAAATAAGATGGAAGTACAATGTATGAATGATTACTATTCACATGGGAAAAGGTTGAAGTGTTGGAGAAATAATGTCGTATGAACCAATCATAAGAACTTAAAAAATAAAGATATTAAATCCAAAATTAGGGATAATGAACTTATAACCAATTAATCTCTTAGTTGAAGTAGTATTTGGAATCAGAAAAACTAGGCATAAGGAAGTTAAAGTGTTTTTCGTTAGGCACATGATGAAAATTTATGACAGACATACTGGATGAATTTCAAGAAAAATATCAGATGGACAAAAAATTGACTAAAGAAGTTATTCCATGATTTTGGGTAAGAAATTAAAGAATAATTGTTTCAAAAAGTGATAAAGTGAATAAATTAAAGAAGTATAGAGACAAATTTCTCAATATTCTGGTGATGGTTTCGAAACGTTGTTATGAAAATTTTGTAACATCATTATCTATGCATAAAACACATGCACTATAGTTTGATAATATTTAAATGAATGTGATGTGAAACATTATGTTGTGAACCACTGATAAATTAAATTATTATTATACTAAGAGTGTAAATTAATGGAACAACCAAGGGATGATCATAAGGATTCAACATAAAACATAAAAAATTCATATTGTCGCTATTATAAATTAACTAATATAAAACTAACTAAAATAATATAGATGGTTTTTTTAAATGAATGAAATATACAAAATATATAAATGAAATTAAAAATAGAATAAATTTATTCATAAATAATGAAGGAAAATGTTATTTGGAGGTTACGGTGATTGATACCATTATTCTAAGGGAATATCAATATTAAATTAAATGTAGTGATCAATAAGTGTCAAACTATAACCTCTCATTTAAAATGTTATTACTCCATACTGAGACATATGAATATAGTATAATAATTTTTTGAATACAATCTAAGATAAATATTCTATAACGGTAACTTTATGTTCCATGATTGACCATTTTCATGACACAAATAGTTAAGGGAAGATAAATAACAAATTAGAACGATAAAGAAAACATGGAGTCCACTCACCATGATCGTTTTAAAAATTGATGAAAATACTAGAATTGAATAATGATAAAGAATTTAAGTAAATTAAACTTAATCAAACCCCAATTACCTCCTTCTGACAAACAATGCAGTCATTTCCCAACTTTTAGTGGAGTTGAAAAGTGAATATAGTGGGAGAACACATAAAATTTAAAAAATAAAATAATGGAGATATAAATAAGAACTAATATATTAAAATTATGATATTATTAAAATAATTATAATAATATAAATTTACTGAAACATTATAACATATATTCTCTCATGTTACCAACACTTTGTGATGTGGAGGAGATACATTTTTATAGGGAGATGGGTGAAAATTTTGTCTCTAATTCCATCCTATAGAAGTTCCTATCTGGTATACCTTTTTAATGAGTGAATTTTTAAATAGAACCTTCTTTAAAGATATTTAAATTTAATTTTTTCCTACAGGGATAAGATTTAAAATTTATTTTCCAACATTTGTAGGAGTCACGGTAGATTTAATATGGAAAATTATTCTATTTAGGAGACTATTTTAACTAACATGTTCCAACATTCCTTGCCTTAATGGCCTTGAAGGATTCATATTTAGGAATCAACATAGATAATTATGTTATTCCACAGTATCTTATATATCTCCATGTAAAATTTAAACTCTATTAGGTAGGCCCTATTTATGTTATAAGTCCACATTCAAAAATAAAGAGATCAGTTCATAGATTTTGAGGTCCAGATTATTAGATTTTTTGGGCTATAAGATACTATATTTGGTTTTAGGTCATGTTGAATGAAATGAGGCCTAATATATATGGAAACATAAAAAAATGAATATTACAATTTCAATTATTTTATAAAATTTTATGGTTGAATTATAGAGATAAAATAAAACAGTTGATTTCCAAAATTTTGCAATTTAATCAATTAATAAAAAATTACTACTAAAATGTAAATATGTGAAAATTTATTATAAAATAAAACAATATTGGGATTAAAAAAAAGATATTTATAGAATAAAATGTTTGAAAATTTTAGCTTAATAATCCCCCCAAACATAACCATTGTATTTTTAAGAAAACTTCAATTTTTTAAATCCAAATCCACACAACAATATAAAATGAGAAAACATCCATGATCTTTTACAGAACATAATTCCATCATTTAACCTCTTTGGAAAATAATTTCACTTCATAATCAACCATAACATTTAACATTTTTAAAACTCAAAAATCCATTCATCACCCAACCACCCTGACCTCACATTGAATTTTATGTCACTCTTCACTCAAGAGAAATTAATTATGGTTTTAAGATTGTACATAGAAAATTATTGTATTACCATATGTTTGTAAAAAAACTCATTTCTTTATATTGAGAGACATGGAATTAATTTCAATCATGAGGTCCTTTTCTAGGTGATTTCAGTGGCTTGGGGTTAGTGGGTAAACCAATTTATAAAATTAATGCTAAAAGAGGAGGTTGAACTCTTAAGTTTGATGCATGAATATTCAAGTAAAAACCAATGAAATTATTCACTCAATTCCTCTTACAAAATTGAAACACAACACGACCCCCTTTTATAACATGGATATAGAGACCCTAACACTAGTAATGTGGATCTAGTTTCTACTTTATTACATTGTAATAGGATATAGGGAATCACATCTTGAAGGACCAAATATTTTAATAGTCATGATAAACTGGATGCATTATTAAAAGTCACATTACATTTTAATGCATAAAATTAAAAAATTATTTTCTTTGATAAAACCATTATTCCCCTTATAATAACCCTAAATATCAATAAATAAACCTCTTGGCATTCTAAGAAAAATAAAACTTAAGAAGTGGATGAGCATAGATGCTTAGTAAGGGTAAGTGTGAAAAAAAACAATGAGGAAATAATAAATAATCAATATGGAAAGGTAAATAACTGAAAACAATTTCATTTAATAAATAACTAGAACATTATATTTCAAGAATATATATTTATAAAATAATTCCATATAAATATTAACATGATCCTGAAACTAATCCATGAATAATCTAATTAATCAAATAATCACATGAAATGTTAATAACTAAATTCATAATGATGTATTGAGTAATTATATATATCATAGACATACCATTAAGGCATCACTAAAAGAATAATTACTATCATGTACTTGTTCTAAGACATCATACATAGACTTGTAAGGCCTCAACAAAATTTCCATGTTTATTTTTCTCACGAGACCAACCGATGAATCGAGGGGCTGTGTAATTCTGAGCTCCACCCATCACTCAGTAATAAAAATAAATTCCTAATATAAAAGGGGTAAAACATAATAAACATAAAAATTTGTATTTATAAATTAACATATGGAATGTTAATACTCACCCCAATCAATAAACATAATCATAAACCATCCAAAGTGATATAGTGAATGATAATAAAATTATAAATCCTCATTAAAAATAATCATAAAACATCCAATGAAATAAGAATTATTATTTTTATACATCATATCAATAGTGTATCATAAGTATAAAAAATTTTTATTTCCTTAATGAATAAAAATACAATAAAAATACAATTAAAACATTTCTGAGGAAAATAACATTTTATCTTTGAAAATATTTTTATTTTCAAAACTGAAAGCTTCAAAAATAATTTAAAAATTAATATTTTCAAAATAACCACTGAAAACATGTAAAATAATCTTTATAACCTATATTTTTCATGATAGAAGAAAAGTTTATCCATACCATACATGTTAAAAAAACATTCCTTTAACATTTTTGTTAAATACCCAAAGGTATTGTTTAGAAAATTACGTGAAGATTCATTTTAAAAAAAATTGTAAAAAGTAAAAATTGGATAAAAATATTTTTAATAAATAATTTATATAATAATAAAACATATTTTTTTAAAACATGGAGTTGGATGAAAAAAGGACATTCAACTAAAGAGAGAAATATAGTCCCATATTCTCAAAAACATTTTCTAAATCATTTTAAGTACTAAAGTGTATAAAATGGAACTATTACTTAAATTATTTTAAAAATAACCAAAATAAAATAAAATAAATTTAGTTTAATATATAAATATCAAATAATTTCCCCAATTTATACTTAAATAAAAAAAATCCCAAATAATGATAATATTGTAAAATAAACCCTTACAACTTTATTAACTTTGAATCATATGCCCCTTGAAAGAAATAAATTTAAATAAAAATTTAAATTCTTTGAAGAGAAATAGTTTCATGATATATCATAACAAAATTTTATGTATATACAACACACAAAGTAACAATTGGTGAATATGGTGTATATATCACTAACGTAAAAGTGATAAGAGAAACCCTTACCTCATGTTAAACTTCCTTCGTATGTTTCTGAAACTCCTATATAATAAATATAGTTTAATAAAAATATATTAAATAACCAAAAATGTATATATATTACCACATATTATCCACCTAAAACATTTTACCACCAGTTGGCTTTTAATATCTCATTATCTTCTTTGTCTCATGTGTTAATTGATTTGTTTTCTCATGATTGTTTTATATTGATGTTCTGGTTTCTATATATAGTATATATTCCCATAATATATATAATGATATTAATATTATAAATATTATTTTTTTCATTTGATAAATCCATATAATGATTCTAAAAAATTGGATATAGAATGAATTGTATTGCTTCATGGAGACGGTAGGTCATACACACGCACGAGCAACGATATCATTCCATTAAAGGGTGAAAGGGTAAGGAAGTGTATTATATATTAATTTAATATAATTTATATCATGTCATATATATAACATATATTAATTAAAATTTTACCCTTAATACATTCCATGTAAATCATAATAGATAAATGAATAATATCGCTTCGTGAGGCGGTATTCCGTCGTACACATGAGCGACAATATCATTTCCCCCATGGAATGTAATGTAAGAAGGTATATGTGATATAATAATCAAAAAAGTAATATAATTCCATAAATATAATTTACATATGTTAAATCCATCATTATAGCAAGACTTGAAATGTGGTGATGGAAAATGAACTACATCGGTTTGCAAGACGATAATCCTCCGTACACACGATCGACAGTTTCGTTTTCCTTTTAATGGGAGTGGAGATGGACAAAGATTAATCCAATAAAAAATATCATTTAATTATATTTTATATAATGGTTTTATTACTTTTTCTGTATTAATATATAATATATGGTGGAAAATTAGTAAATAAAATGATTGAACTTTGTTAAGACGATTGCATTCTCTTAGAGAAACCTCATTTAGGTCTCTTTAAAAGAATACTAGGGTTGGTATTTTGGGAGTAAAATAAGTTCTATAATATGGATAAGGATATCCGGGATAGAATATTTTAGTTTTTTGTTTATCCAAATAGATTTATATGTGTAAATAAGTTAGGGCAGTGAGTTCCCTTTTATAAGATGGGAAATAAGACATTCTTGGAAATTACTTGAAAATTTCATAATAGAATCTAAAATAATAAATTTATTCACTTGATTTTTTTTGATGAAAATAGATTATAAATTGGGAAATAAAAGTTGTTAATATGTTTATAAATTAAAATTTTCATAATTTGGTAGTCCATTATAACCATTATCATCTTATTTTAACCCTCGATAAACCCATTTTTTAACTCAATCGTGGTAATTATTTTTAACGTTTTAACTATTCATTCTACTAAAAAACTAATTTAACCTTATTATATTATATAAATTATGATGATTCAAAATATATAATATATTTTACCAAATTACATAAACATAAGTTGTAATATTTAATTTAGAATTTATCTCATAGATGTGATGAGAAAATGGGTTTTCAAAGAAAAAATGTTCAAAAGATTACAAATTTTTTATATAAAAATTCAATATAGAAGTGATTAAAATGAAATAAATTATATTAATAGATATATAATTTAACTAATATTACTTATAAACCAATTTAAAATATGATTTAATTTTATAAATTTTTTAAATGAAAAGACAGTTTTCCATTAATATTCAGTATTTTTAACTATTCATCAAAAAATTAATCTTTCCATAAAATTATAAAAAATTCACCCAAATTTAATTTTGACGTGTATATTTAATTTTTTTTTTATTTTTCAAATAAATTTTCTAAAAGTGGTAAAAAGTAATTTTAAATTATTTTTCAATGCGTGATTTGACTACCTTTTAGAAAAATATAGTTTTTTAGAAAACATTTCCTTTTTTTAAATTATTTGTTATTTTATTTACAATAAAAATATAACAATTTTATTTATTTTATACATGTGTAAACCATATAATTTTAATAATTGTTTAGTATAATTCATACCTATTGGCTTAACGACTATGTTATAATGGTAATGTTTAAATAATAATATTTTAATAGAGTATCACATTTTTTTCAAACCAAGTGTTGTGTAAATTACAAGATATTTAAGAGATTGAATTTTCAGAAATATATCATAAATTATCATGGTTTTATATTCTCTTAAAATGTTGGTGTTTCATGTTATACACACTATTATACATTATGTTCCTCTTTTAAAATCTCAAAGTGTTACATTATACCCCCTAAATAAATTGCATCCTTGCAATTTAATATTGATCTCAGTAATAAATGGTTTGAAATTTAAAATACCATTATTGAAATACCACATTTTGAGAAGGGTTAATAAAATATCCACTTGATAAGATAGAATGGAAAGTATGAAGATCATTTGGAATAACACATACTGGGTTTCCAAATATAAGAACAATAGTGGAAAGTGGATATATAAACATGGAATAAATTATTAACCCTGAATGATTAATAGAGAGTGGTAGAGATCATTGATAAAAAGAATGTGAATGATAAATAGAAAGTTAATTACCCCTAAAACATAAATTTGTGATGATTTAAAAGATTATTTTACATATTAGATATTTATTTAATAGGATAACAATTTTGTTTCAAGATATTTTTCCTAAAGTTGCGTAATTTTGCTAATGTATAATAATATAAGGAAACATAATTTCATCCTCTTGTTGTTCTTTGATCAATTTCAACTTCTTATATTTCTACAAGGAATGAATAAATAAAAACAATTTTTTATGGATCAAGCACTAAAATTAACTTTTAATGGATCCTAATATCTATAGAAGAGTAATAAGTTATTCTTATAGTATTTTATAAAACAAAAATGGTTAAAAAAAGATATCCAATAATATCCAAAGTTCAACATAATCTATTACATAAATTGATAATGTTAAATATCATCCAAAATTTGTCTGATGAAATATAGAAAGAAGGTTAATAACTCATCATTATATTCCCTATACAATATAATGTGTCACTTAATGTCACATTCCAAATATGTGAATACCATGTTCATTATAAATACTTAATAAAATAATTAATTCTTCCAAATATGAAGTCTTGGATTGTTAAATATATTCCAAAAATCAATATTTGCAGTAAACTCCAGTAAACATGACATAAGACATCAAAACTATAACCTATTTCACAGTTAACAATATTATACCATAAACATATTTTTTTATTTTTTATCTCAAAATAGATCATATGTTAAGGGTTATCCTCTATAAATCATGTGTTTTACAAGAGGTTTACTTTCCATTTAATCACTTTTCCTAGTCACTAATACTGTTGAACATATCTCTCAAATCATTAATTAAATAGTACTGCAATACAATCTTTATACATTTAATAATTCTTATAATGATAAATTAATCGATAAAAATACTCCTATAACATAATTCTTAAATACAAAAAAATAACATTAATCAATTTACTTCATCTATAGTATTAGTATAATCTTGACCTTTATATCTTATGATAATCTGAGGTATATTCCCTTGATGATTTGGGAATTCATCCAAGTAGTTCCCCATATTCTTATAGTTGAAGCATTTCACATTGATAGATTCATTCTTTCCCTTAAAATAACGGTCATTGTGTATTTTCCCCCAGACTTGTAGAGAATAATTTATTTTTCTTTATGACACATGATACTATATACTCTTATGATTAGAATGTTTAAGAGACTATTTCCCTTAAAAATATAGTATTAAACCCAAAAAATAAATGATCATTATAATTTTTTGGATTAAATATATTAATACCATTTCTATTCTTCCAACCTAGAGCCATTTCTAAATAATGGACCACTATATTATGTTATAACAGTATGAAACAAAATTTATAATCCCAAAACTAGGGAAATAATTAACATAAATTTAAAATTTCACTCATGGTTATTCTCATAATCATAAACATAGATTATTTGGGAATATTTTCAAATCATAAAAATATTTCCAAATCATTCATAATGGTTTTCAAAGAAAATGTGAATTATCGAAAAATATGCCTTAGTAGTGTCAAATTAGGTGCATATTAAGGGCCATTTTAATACACCAGGTGACAATCGGGTCAAGCCTGATACTCCCACTTCTGAGTTATTCACTCTTGGTACATCTATTCTATAACCACATCCTCTTGTAGTATCATGATAGTGATGTATTTATTGGAATACCCATAAAATCTATTTCTTTACAAAATCTTAAGAGGTTCTTCTATAGTCATCCTCAAATTTTATCAAAGGGATATGTTATATAATATATGTTTTCCTAAATCTAGTTCCAAATGTTTCAACTAAAATTTCTATGACACCAAATATTGTGATCCCAACCCCAGTATCCTAGAGTGGATGTTTACTTTATTACAGTGACATAAGATATAAGGAATCACATCTCGGAGGATCAAATAGATTAGTATTAATGGTAAAATAGATGAAAATTTTTAATTAACATTACTTTTTAAAACATAAGATACAAAAATTATTTTATTTGAGAAAACCATTATTCCCCTTATATTATCCCAATATATAAATAAAAAAAAAACTTCATGGTATCCTGGGGAAAATAAAACATAAGGGATGATCTCAGATGCTTAGTAATTGTAAGAGTACAATAAAATCTAGGAATAAATAAGTAATAATAAATATTTAAAGGTAAATGACTAAAAAACATTCCTTTTAATCAATAACTCAAACATAGAATGATATGAATAAATAATGATCACATAACTCCATATAACTAACCATGTGATCTTGAAACTTAACTATGTATATTCTAACTAATCTAATAATCACATGGAATATCAATAACAAAATTCATAATTATGGGATTAATAATTCCAAAAATCATAAACATTCCATCAAGGCCTCATTCCAGGACTTCTTACTATCAAGGGTTTATTCTAAGACATCTTACATAAATGGGTAAGGCCTCCACGGAATACCCTAGCAAATTTATAGCAAGATACCTATAGATGCATCAAGGGGATATGTAATTTTGGGCCCCATATATAATAAAATAATTCTAATTAATTACTTACATGAAAGGGGTGATTCATAATAAACATATACCTTCTTATTTAAAAAAAATATACAAAATGTTAATACTAACCCCAATCAATAAACATTATTATAAACTATCTAGAGTAATATGGTGAATGGTAATTAAATTGTATATACCCAGTAACAGTAACCATAAAACATCCAAATAAATAAATATAATTATTTTAATACAACATATCCCTATTGTATCATAAGTAAAATAAAGGGTTGATGCCATCGATGAACAGAAACACTAGAAAAATTTCATTAAAGTTTTCTTGAGGAATATATCCTTTTCACTTTGGAAACATTTTTTTAAAATAAAAGCCCAGAAATTATTTTGAAAATAATCTTTTTTAAATGTAAAATAATCTTTAAAAAATTTATTTTTCATAATGACATAAAATCCCATTCACGTTGTGCAAGTTAACACAAATATTCCTTTCACATTTTTGGTAAAATCCTAATGAGAATTGTTTTGAAAATGACTTAAATATTACTTCCATTTAAAAAAAATAAATTAAAACATGGATAAAAATTTATTCAATGAAACATTTTTATAATATTGAAAAAATAATATTGTTTAGAACACCCATATTTTTATAAAAAAACGATTTTCAACTGAAGAGATAAATAATGTCATATTTTTATAAAAATATTTTCTCAATTATTTGAGGTAAAAAAGAGTAAAAAAATGGTAACATTAATTTTAAATGTTAATTAATTACTATATTAGAATAAAATATGTAGATTATAATATATAAATATCAAATAATTCATAAAAGTGAGACTTAGACAAAAACAAATCTGAATATTGACGAGATTGTGAATTAAACCCCTACCATTTCTATAACATTGAATTATAAGCCCCATTAAAGTTATAAATTAAAATTAAACTTTAAATAACATTAATATAAATATATTTATTATATTTCATATAAAAAGGGTTATTATATACACCACAAAAAGTAATATGTGCTGAATATGATGTGTGCCCCACAAAAGTAAAAGTGAGATGAGAAACCCCTACCTCAAGTTTAACTTTCATATTATGTGTCAGAACCTCATATATAGTATATATAGTTTTTTCATTAATATATTAAATAAAATTATTCATATATATAATACCATATATGATACACTTTTAATATTTCACCCCCCGTTTATAAAAAATATTTCATTTTTTTAATGTTTCGGGTGTTAATTACCTTGTTTTATCATGCACGTTTTGTCCTGAAATCTCTGATTATTTTATGTAGGACTTTGTTACATCAGATCCAAAATGATATTAATGTCATATATATATATATATATAAATTATATACGTCTTTATAAACATTCTTTAAAATAGGACATAGAAAATGAAGGACATCATTTCATGGAGATGGTAGGCCGTACGTATGCACGAGTGATGATATTATTCCCTTAAAGGGTGAAAAGGTAAATTTTTTTATTATATATTAATTTAACATAATTTATATAATTTCATATATATAACATATTTTTATTAAAATTTTATCCTTACTAACTTCCATATAAATAATAAGAGAAAAGTAAATCACATCGCTTCGTAATGTGATAATATGTTGTACACATGAGTGATAATATCATATCCCCCATAGAATGGAAAGTAAGAATGTATATGTGCTAAAATAATTAAAAAAGTAAAATAATGTCGTTAATATCATATAAATATATTAAATCTATCATTGTATCCATATAAAAAGGTGTTTATAGAAAATGAACAATAACGGTTCGTGAGGCGGTTTTCCGACAAACACATGACCGATAGTTTCATTTCCCATTTAAAGGAAGTGGTGATAGATCTAGGTTATTCCATTAAAATGATAACATATAAGAATATTTGGTGTATAGGTATTATTAAAAAGTAATTTTTAATACATAATTGAATGTGGGAAAATATGGAAGGAAATGAAATAACTTCATTAAGATGATTACTTTCTCTTAGAGAAACCTCATTTGGATCTCCTTTTAAGGACCCTTTGGTAGGTATCTTGAGAAAAACAACAGATATAAAATGTGGCTAAGTATGTTGGGGAGATAATTTTGTAGGGTTTATTCAATAAAAAGGTATTTATAGGTTTTAATAATTGAGGGGAGTGAGTGTCCTTTTATAAGTGGTGAAAGGGGGCCTTCTTTGAAAATACTTTGAAATTTCCCAAAAAGAATCCAAATTGATAAAGTCATTCATTTGAAAAAAGATTCAAAAAGATTCAATATTATAACTTGGGAAGGATAAGGGGTAAATACGAATATAAAATAATATTTTTAAAAGTTGGTAGGTCATTTTAACCCTTACATTCTTAGTTTGACCCTTGGTAAACCCATTTTTTAAATTAATTGTAGAAATTGATTTTTACAGTTTTAACTATTAATAATGGTAAAATATTAATTTTAAATTATTTGATAATATAAATTAACCTGATTAAAAAAATGGAAACCATTTTTCCAAACAACATTCACATATGTGGTCAATTTTAATTTAAAATTAATCCTCCATACACGACGAGAAAGTGGGGTTTTAAAGAGAAAATGTTAAAAAGTATACTATGTTTTTATATCCAAATTCAACAGGAAAATGATTCTAATGACCTAAATTAGATATATATATATATAATTAATATAATTTTTATTTTAATATAATTTAAAATATGATTTAAATTTAAATATAATTTAAATGAAATGAACGTTTTGAATTAAAATTCTTTTTTTTACTATTTATCTAAAAATTAATATTTTTAAAAAAATTTCAAAAATTAACACAAACATATTTTTGATTTGAAGACTTAAAAAATGAATTTTATTTTTTCAATTTAATTTTATTAAATTTGTGAAAATTAATTTTGATTTATTTTCTGAAATCTTGATTAGACAGCTATTTAGAAAAATATAATTTTTTCAAAAAACCTTTCATTTTATTTCAAATTATTATTATTTTATTTATACTTAATATATAACCATTTAATTTATTTTCTACATGTTTGAAAAATATGATTTTTTAAATTTAGTTATTATTGTTCATACTCATCAATATAACAACTAGGCAATAATGTAATGTTTAAATGATAATATTTTAATAGAGTATCATGTTTCGTTCAATCCCAATGTTACGTGCATTGTAAGATATAAAATAAGTTGTATTTAGATAAATATTTATTAAAGTATCAGGGTTTTATATTATGTAATAATATTTTTTCTCAACTCATAAACCCTATCGAACATGAAATTAAAATTTTAAACTCTTAGAGTGTTACAACAGGACATGAATCACATGGTGATTGAAACGATTCATTTCATCCAAAAACATCCTCCTCTTTTTTTTCTTTTTTCTTTTTCAATTTTTTTATTAATAGATAAAAATTGAATACAATAAATGAATTAAAAATAATTAAATTGATTTTTTAGAGTAATGTGAGTCACAAAAGTTGGAACAATAAAAAATTCCATCTTATCTCTGTTTTTTTTTATTTTTCTATTATTTTTATTTTCTTAATTTTTTTTCTTATTTTATTAATAAAAACTTGATAATAAAAATAATGCACAATGAAATAATGAAAAATACCCAATTATCTGCCTCTTACTTTCCCATAATGATGAAATACACCTCTAAATACCTATAATAGAAACACATCTCAAATGACACACACAAAAAGGACCTTCCCCCACACTCAACTTTAGAATTTTCATGAAAATTTACTAAGAGTGCAGGTAGGTAAGAAAAAATAATATTATATTGTGGATCAAACATATAAGTAAATTCACGGAATATAAGAACTAAAAATGGTATAATGGTAATGTATCAAGTTAAAATGTGGATGGCCAATAAAATTCCTCAACCATTTAAAAAATATTCCATAAAGTCAAAATAAATGAAAGAGAAAAATCAAAAGTTATGATTCTCAAAAAACATTAAGTTTCTCTAAAGAAATGTGGGTATTAGGAAGAATATGGAAAAGTGATCCAGAATAAATCATAGGACTAGAAAAATATGTTGAGTTAGTGTTTCATGGAAATGGATTTCAAAAATCATTCAAACTCATATAAATTCTTGAAAATCACATTCCAAGAAAAAAATTTCATATCAATAATCATTTAAAATATATTTAAAAAGATATGTTAACTCTAAAAAAATATATTGATTTGAAAAAATGATATGAAAATTCATTTTATATAAATGTACCTAAAATGGAATAAAGAAAAACATACAAAAAATAGTTAATTTGGTTGAAACTCACCCACCCATAGATTTAACTACCCACAATTTTAGCTCAAAGAAGTAAAAATCAGGGTGATAAAACAAGATAAAGGAAAGATACAATATGGATTTATTTTATAGTGTAATCTTTTAGTTATGTTCATAGATGATACCACTTAGACCTAGAATCAAATAACCAAACCAAGTATAAAAATAAATTAAAATAAAGAGTAAGGTAAAAGTGGATAGCATATGCTTTGGACCCATATGAGCATGCTAGGTTTTTACAACCCCTGGTCATGAAGTTGAAGTTGATGGACCCAAATTTGATGGTAGATGTGGTTTCTTACTAATGAACCTCTAAAAATTATTTCTATAAACATATATCAATAGAATACAAAGAATAATGACCCCAAAGAAAATAATAATAACCCCAAACACCAGGTGATATGAAAGACAAAATTTGATGTGCATAAGGAGAGGTAAAGGAATATAGGGGTGCTACCTATGTTGTTTAACAAGAATATTGATGTCCACTGGTGGTGAAGATTGCATAATAGGATGTGTATTATCTTTTGGTTCAGGGTCAAAAAATGATTGTACATTGGTTTCTTGTTTTGTGCCATTATCCTTATATGCACTAGTGTAAACCTATATTGGATCCTATATTCTCTCCTCCACAATGAAAAATTATTCATCTTCATCAACTAGGGAGAGTAGTGAAGTTAATTAATCTCAATAATTAGAATAAGGTTGATCCATTTAAAATTAAAAATTTATATTTTTCGAAAACATGGATGAATTAAAAATTAATCTTACCTCAAAACTTTCAACATTTAAGTATTTTTCCTTAAGTAGGGTTCCAGGAAATTTATATATTAGAGATGGAAGTGGATCTTTAAGTATTTATTCATCATCACTAATGTCCACTAGAAATATAAGTGGAAGAAAAAAATTTATTTTCTTTATATTGACATTATTTTAATTTTACACATTGAACTATAAGTTATTCTATAGTAATGGAAAGGTTGTTAATTTGGTTTCTAGGAATCTTGAAATTTTCTTGAAATATACAATCATTTTATTTCAATTTTAGAAACATTTGTTCCATTTTATGAGTATTTTAATCCATTTTAATCTTAAATGGATATTTCCTATAGGACTCAACAAAATAATTATTGACAGGACAATAATTTATCTAACCACCAAAAAAACTCATCTCAACCAAATAAATAAAAGATACAAGATAAATAACTTTTTTTTAGTTTTTGAAACTTTTAAATTTTTGTTGGTTTTTATGAAAAATAGAGTTTGTAATATCTTTACCTCCCATACATTAATTTCAAATTTATGGGAAGTGGTTTTTCATGAACTAATAATCAACTAAATTATTATTCTTATCAACGTGTACTGTAGTGTCATAACCTAGGGCAGATCACAATGAGTCCACTTAAAACACAAAGAATTTATATTGTCAGTATTATAAATTAATTAATATAAAACTAAGTAAACTAATATAGATAGGGGTTTAAATGTATGTAATATATATATATATAATACAATACATAATGAATTTATCCATAATTAATGGAGGAAATTATTTTTGGGTGGTTATGGTGATTGATATTATTATTCAAAAGGAATCTCAATATTCAATGCAATGTAGTGATTGAGAACTGTATCACTACAACAATACCTTTTAAATGTTATTAACCCATTGTAAGACCTCTACATATATGGAATTCCTCTTATGAACATTATCCAGGATAAATCTTCTCCAATCGTTAATATCTATTCCACGCACCACTATATTCATGAAACAAATTGTTATGGGAATGATAAAAAATAAATGAGAAGAAGAAGTTGAACGATAGAGAAAAAATAAGACTACTCACCATATTCTCTTTAAACTATAACGAAATTCATATAATTGAATAAAGATATGTAAATTAACCACATGAATCTCCATCAATCCACCATTTTCTCTTTCGAACTAACCCAAAGGTTTGTTCTCAATTTTTAGTGGAGTTGAAAATGGAATATGTTGGGAGAACACATAAAATAAAGTAAATGAAAGAGCATAGATATTACGTATAACTCAAATATTAAAATTATGATTTTATTATAGAAATTAAAATAATATAAATATACTGAAATTTTACTAACCCCCCCCCATATTTTCCATCCATTTGAAATAGGGAGAAGATACATTTTTATAGGGATAGGAATGTAAAGTTTGGATCCAATTCTATCCTTTAGAAGTCAAAGCCTATTATGCCAAATTGATGTAAATTTTTTTAAATTGTCCCATTTTTAAAGTTGTTCATCATTTTAATTTTCATGTACCCAAAATATTCTAGCTTTATTGAAAACACTATGTAGAAATTAGTTTAGTTTTACTTCGTAAAATTATTCTTTTTAGGTGACTGTTCAAATTCCCCTGATCCAAATTAGCATTCTCGAATGGCCTTAGTGGAGGAAAACTCAGGTGTTTCTACAGTTAATGAAGATGTTACCTAACTTAATTTATATCCATATATTGAATTTTATCTCCATTGGGTCAATCCTATTTTAGATATAGTCCAATCTTAAAAAATATTCAGATTTGTGAACAGATTTTAAGGTTCGGATTGTGAGATGGTTTTGGGCCTCAAGACACTTGATTGTGCTTTGTGTCCTTTTGAATGAAATGAATACCAAGATGTATTAAAGAATAATAATTTTATATTACAATTTCTATCAGTTTATAAATTTTTATGTATGAAATATAGAAATAAATTAAAATAATTATAATAGAAAATGAGGCAATTTTATTAATTAAGCTCAAATTAACACTAAAACCTAAAAATATGAAAATTCATAATAAAATAACACTATGGTGGGATTAAAAATATCTAATTAGACTATAAAATTTATGAAATATTATCCTCATTATACCCCCACATATAATCATTTCACTCATGGACAATCCTAAAATATTCTTATCAAAATACACGCAATAATAAAAAATCAGAAAACATTCATGATCTTTTCCAAAATAGAATTTCATTATGTATCCTCCATGACAAAAGTTTCCTTTCATTTTTATCCCATCAAATTAAAAAAATTCATCCTCAAAAATCGATCACTATTAATAAAATTACTTATATCTACTATTTATAATCATGGATATAGACCATGAAACTATGGCTATAAGAAATAACCACAATTTTATTGGTTGTGGATCAAAATAGAATAGCTATAGGAAAAATACTATATCCATGGTTTTAAATATGGTAATAGGTATACTTATATGGTTATAAACTATGGTTCTAGACATTTCCACTTATATTTATTTCCATGGTTTTTATTCGTGGTACTAGGAAAATATGCATGTTTCAAAATGTGGAAGTAGGTATACTAACATGGTTTATAACTGTGGCTACAATCTTTATTTTCTAGAAAAATAAGAACAAGCTTATACTATTATGGTTGTAAGCCATGGATACATCCTCCAATCCCATCAAAAACATGCTTCACTTTACCCCAATAAACTTCACTTCACCCCTACAATACTACACTACACCCCACTACTCTCCAACCCACTCTATAATCATACACATAAGTTCCCACTATGTACTCGAATCACATACACGACTACCCAAATGAATGAAACTAATTCATGTAAAGTGTAGTCTAAAATAAAATAAAAACCTGAAACTAAATTCAAGGTTAAATAGAGCTTAATAAAACAAAGCTTAAAACTATAAGGGAATATTGAATTTACTTAATGGGCCTCTAACCAAACATACCACCAACACAAATACCACATGACAGAAAATTAAAATTTTATTTTCAAAAGATCCTTTGAAGGAAAAGTGGGAAACCCAAAACAAAATTCTAAAAGAAGTAACCCAGATCAAGGCTATAAGTAACTGGCCTACCCCAGTGAATACATCATTATTTAAAGCCTCCCCCTTCACATGACCACTCAAAATATTGTACTTCACAAGGTTACACAGGACTGGTACCAATGGTGAAGACATATCCTCTTGTTCTTCCAAATATGAATGGCCATGATTTGAAGAGTTATTCCTACTATAAATACTCATCTAGAGATAATCTTTATAGCTTTATTGATTCTTTCACTATCAATGTTAAAAATAAAACCAAATTCCAAATACAACAACATATCCGACCCATTTCAGATATCAAAATCCAAAACAAATAATTTTCCAAAATTAAAATCCAAAAGTCACAAAAAATTCATCAAACTGATAATCACCGACAATGTCCCTCAACTTTCTGCTTGAACTCACATAACAATGGATCAAGAAGTCTAGTGAACTACTATACCTTGGAAAGAATGGAGGGATATTATAACCATAACAAAGAACCAAACAAATAGAGGTAGGACGAATCACCAGATATACCACAAGTCAGCACATTATTCCAACAAAAACACCACCAAAACCTTCTACCACCATTGCCAGTGTCACACCATCTATTCACCAGTGATAGAGAGAAGAAAACCCCAAAACCAATACAAACTTCCCAATGAACACAAACTTCTTCAGTTGTAACATCAGTAACCTAAAAAACAAATCTTGCAAAATTAATCTGATTTAATGAACTTCAAAACACAAATAGGCTCGACCACTTCCTAACCTTCACATCCAAGATAAATATGACAAAAACTGAACCACCAAATCCTAAAAAATCCAACACCAATACCACATGTCGTTTGAACAACTTAACACCTACCAAATCCTATATAACCCTCAAAAAATCATACAACTAATCATATACCTATCATTCCTAATGTGTTTAAGTATATACTCAAGTCAAATGTAATAATTGATCAAAAATATAGGCATAAGAAATAGCACATTATGGCCAATTAATGAAATTGAAAATCCAAAATATCTTGGAAAAACCACAAGGGGAAGTGGGCAAAACATAACCCAATTGCACACTATCTGGATATTATATCACTTATAATTCAAAAAAAAAAATTGGGCGAGTTTCATTTTACAACTACACACTATTGTTACACCATGATATTTATTCCCACTTCAATTTACTGTATAACCCACATATCTAAGGTTTTGATCATTTGAAACCTTCACATCCATGTCTTTCCAAGCGTGTCTCAATTGATGGGGTTAGTCAATCAAAAGAAAATATAGAGGTGAAAATTACTGTAAAACCGCACTCAAGGATGATTGAGGGGTTTAATTCTCATAATGGATAAGGTTTTGAGAAGAAACAATCTATTATATGTTCTATAGGATTTATTGGGTGGTTGTTGGGTAGGCTTGGTCTTGCACTACTTTTTGTGCTTAGCTAGTGGCCTCTTGTTTTTTATATGTGGTATTAATTTCAACTTGGAAGGGTGTTCAACGAGTTTTCTATGATCCATAGAGATCGTAATAAGTGATAGATTTTATAGGGGTTTGGGAAAGGGTTCTTAGAATTTTTTTGTGTCTGAGAATGGAGGTAATGGTTTGAGGGGATATTAGGAGTGTTTGGATGTTGGTATGGATATGAGGAAATAAAAAGATGTGAAGAGATGTAGAGAATGATATTAATAAACTACAGTAGAGTTTGGAGGGGTTACCTATTTCATTAAAGTTCTTAGTGGTAGATTTGGATGAGGATTGGGTGGATTTAAGATTAAACCATGATAGAGAGAGGAGATGGAGCATAAGATGAAAAATAGATTTTATTATGGGAACTTAAAGGCATTTAAAATGTAATGATGTGACACAATTAGCTATGGTATAATGCTATTTGGATTCCAAATCCATTAATTTTTTAAAATTATTTTATCTAATGTGTTTCATTGAGGTACACTACACCATGATTTATCATGACATAGTCAAGTTGGGTTCCACAAGGTGTTATTAAAGAATGGGTTATTCCCTATATATTTTTTGTTCCCATGTTTTACATGAAATTAAAAAACTTTTGTATGGTTGTGAATAATACACAATTAGAAATTATTCACTACCAATGGTAGAGGTTGTGGGGTCACATTATATATATCATAGTTTCAAGACCTATAATTCTTGGTACTCCTCTAATTAGCTACCTTTTTAATTAAAATATACAGTACAAATACTGATTAAGGTACACATGCAACATGTGAGAGTAAATAATAATAGGGTAAAAAAAGTTTCCACTAATATAAACCATAATATACTATTGTTTTGTGATAAAATAAATAATATTGTAACATAAAGATTATGAATTAATTTCATGTTATCGTGTACTAACCTAGATACCTTGAATCACAACACTACATGTTCAATAATTAGTGGTTATGTATAAAAGATTAATCATGAACATACCATAAACTAAAATGGGGTGGTGGTTAAAAAACATGTTTATCATATTTATATAATAATATGGAGTGCTCATTACACTATCAATCGGTCTAAGAAATATAATATCATTGAGTATTGTTATTAGAACCGGTCTATATAATCCATATACTAGAAAGGATTTATAATTAAAATATTTTTTTGAATACTATTAGAAGAAATGATTCATTATAAAAAAACAACTATATATAATTGATGTACTAAGATGGATAATTATTTACAGAACTAGTTTATCTAAGATATTAATTAACAACAAGACCCAACAATATATTGATTTTTTCATTCCTCTTTTATGGAAATATATATATTTGATGGATCATGGAAAATCCAAGAAAGGAAATATATTATGTCCCCTTAGTTTTCGGTTGAGTTCCAAGTATGTGAATCAGAATCCAAATTACTGCATCATCTCAATATAATGTTGTACAACAACATGATTAATACAGAAATCAAAATAACATATGGAATATAGAACCCAATCCTAGTACTCTACTATTATATAAAATATCAAGCATGCCCATATCCTAATTGATATATGTCTAGTACATGTAATCCTATGATGGAATATATTAATAATAATATAACCAATCACTCAATAATCAGCAAAGGCTAACCCTTATATTCCATGATCTGGTATATGTGCCATAGTAAAGTGAATGGATTATTTATCTCACTTCATACATGATAATATATCACACTTTGTTCCATAAGGTCTATTTAAATTCCATACCTATTAAAATAGACACATTTTATTATCATCTTTGGTTATTATATAGACTATAGAACATACCCATTTTCATGACAAGATAACCACTGAGGTCCCACTCTTAACACCATCAATTCAGTAATACTTATATAGTGTTTAACACCTGAAGGTATATTCCCAAAACAATTTCATTCACCTATTAATGTTAGTGATTCAATTAATAAAAAACCCCTAATACCACCCTTAGGATAATTAATAACCCATTCCCACTGTGACACTAAAGGATTCCCCTCCCTGATAATGACTTAATAGTCATTGTATCTATCTCAATTGAGAGATCATCTATTAGGAATCGCATTATTTCAAGAAGATATTATTTATTTCATGAGTAGATTCAATTTCATGAAATCAAATTATATAAGGTGAGGAAACACCATAGTTCATTATATTTCTCATTCAATTATAATCTCTTTTAACTCTATTACTCAATAACTTGAACATTAAACATTCAACTAAGAACTGGGAAATCAAAGATAACTGAGGAAGGTTCTTAAATAAGTTAAAAGAAAATTAATTACAATGGTACTAGTAGGTGAATTCTTCTTAATAAGGTAGTCAATTTTATCTAGTTCAATTTTATAGTGATGTTACTGAAGAAAGTTTCATGTTTTTAAGGATAATTGTCTATGTTTGATTAAAATAAAACAAAGAATTTAAAGAATTTTTGTAATAATAATTAAAACATGTTTTAAAACAATTTTAAAAACAATTAAGAAATTATGGAATTAAAATTAAAGGTTTAGTCATAGGGAACCTACATTAATCTCAAGGGAGGCTACTTTTAATGATGATAACTCAAATATTCCATTTTTTTGCTTTTACACATATGCACCTTCATACAATTACAAGGAATCCATTCCCCTATGTACATATTTTTTTGTGGAAAACAATTCACAAGGTGGTCCTTAGATATATTTTTATACTTGCATATACCCATTTACACTTATACACGTATGCATTTTAAATATCAATATATAAGCACACATATCCCCAACATATATATATATTCATACTACCATGAGTGAATATATATAAATGAGGAAACCTATATATGTATATTCCTACCTATTCATATACATGTAATTCCCATTTGAAAACAACTTCTCGAATTTACCTCAATGAGATCCAAAAAACACTACAAAAATACAAGGTACCCAAAAAATAAAAAGAATGAATAATTAAAATTTGGCCCAAGAATAAAAAAGAAACCTTAATTTAATATGATGTTGAACTCGCAACCTTTTATGGTGGTGGATAGAACCAAACTCATCATAAGAAACCTCCTATAAAGATATAATGGGAAAAAAGTGTGATATAATGGCTATTTATTTATGTGTGAGTTGTGTGTCAATTGTACATGATAAATGGTACATAAATCTATAACCAATGATGAAAAAATAATATTAATAATGACATGTACATCCCAATACTAAATAACATGATCAATAATAGTGTATTTTTGTTCAAATTATATCCTATGACATTCAATACATACACCAAAGAGTGGTATCATGTATCACTAGATAACACAAACCACAACAAGATAGAATTTAATTCATCTCATCTTATACTTTAGTGTATATTTACAATAATCTACCACACTCACGTATGAATCATAGGATTTATTCAAATCATTGAAAATAATTTTGAAATGATTCCAAAACTTTTCGATATGATTTTTATATAAACACCCTCAAATATTGTTTTTCTAAGAAAACTACATTTATCCAGAATGTATTCTAAATTTTATCTCTACTCACACTGAGTACAATACTTATATGATTATCATATCATGGAAATTTTTTCTCACACTATATATCCATATTCTCTAACAAACAAAAGAACTAAACTTGATTAATGACTCTTCTTATTTTACTTTTAGATGTAATTAGGAAAAGTTACTATGATTTCTCTTTTATAATAGTGTCATCACAATTTTGGGAATTCTTTGGGGGAATAATCTTCTTAGATATTCATACATAGACCCTTGAGACATTGCGGGTATTCCCATTATAATTTTCATCCACATTTTTTAATATTATAATTTTACTCATACACGTGTAAGTACAACAACATTAGTAAAATCATATTAATCAATATTGTGTGTTACCTTCTTTAATGTTATCTTGAGGGTAGATCAAGTGTTTTATAATCATTATTCATAAAACAATTTATTTTATTCTTAGAAAGAAAAATACCTTTAAAAAAACTTATTGAATCCATTATCTACAATTTAATTTGGGATGTTTCAAATTATATTGATACAAGATATCTCAATTCAACTTTATGTTGAAGACACTTCATGATGAGGGAGTTTTTATCATCATTAATAAATATTGAATAGTTTTTTCCCATTATTTCATTAGATTATATATTTGATCATTATGTAATATAATATGTAATTTTAGGGAATTTTCATGAACCCTACCACTTTTTTATTTTACGTACAATTGAAATTCTATAACAACATTAGTTTAATATTTGGGTTTACTAGGAAATTGTACATCTCTTCATTTATCATTCTAGTATGGAAGTTAATATCAATATAAATTTAAATGTTTATTTATTTTTTTGAAAATTTATCTCTATTGATCTATACAGGTTTATCTTTGGTTTTAATTTAAAGCTTTATAGAATTAATCCATTGTTATTTTGTTTCTAAATATTTTTTTTATGGATTCAATATCTTATATCAATTTATATCATTGTACTGTTCTTGGAAGAATTAAAATATATATGTAAAATATTTATTATTAATTTTCTTCATGTTATATTTATCCTATAGGTTGATTTCTTCAATATATTTAATACAACCATCACTATAATATATTGAAAATAATTTATTAAAATATTCATTTTAAAAAGATTTAGATAAACACAAATAACTATAATTACCTTCAACTAGTGGTTATTCCTCCTCCTCATTTAATTTATTACTAATAATATTTTCATCTAACTTATACCTATTTTCGGGTCTTCGATGAGACCTATATAGTTAGAAAATAGAATATAAATATAATTTTACAGATATGTCTATAGCCACCAGTTTCCAAAAAAAACAACTCCACTGTCATGATTTATAAACATGGAGACATCTTATAGTTTCTATGAAAGAAAAATGTTTACAGCACCACCCATACCGCTCAATAGAATTGAAACCTTGCACTTCCCCTGTTAGTTGAGAATATTTTCTTTAGAATTACTATTAAGTTAATATACTACTAAGATAACTCAAAACCATAAACTCAGGATACCACTTGACCACATGCTAAAGTTGAATTATGTATAAGTGTAACTTGATCGATTATAAAAATGATTTTTTGTCTCCTATATAAATGATTTTCTTGAAAAATGGAATATTTTATAAAAAAGAATCAAATTCTTATAAAAACTGATTACTATAATCCCATTTTTCTATATGTATTTGAAAACAAAACCTGATCTCACTAATATAACAAAAAACACATTGAACTTATTTCTAGTAATGTAAAAGAAAGAAATTAATTTTTACAAGAACATGAACACAAACAAATAGTAAATAATCTTAATGTGAATGAGTTATGCAAGAGAATAAACACTTGATATATATTATAATAAAATCAAATTTAAAAACTTCAAGTGAACCAATAAAAAGTACTATATTTGGGGTTATTATTAATATTGAAAATATTTTCTATGATGTTTTCATGATAATTTACATAATAACCAAAAAAACTCAACTAACCATTATAAGTTTAGGTAAAAGTAACAACTATTCTTTTTTTACTTTTCAGGGAAAGCATCATGATATTGCACAACATGATTGGGAAATAACATGTACAATGAAAAACTAACAACATGTTTAAAAAAATAACATGAAAAATCCACTAATAAAGATCATAGGAACTAAGAAAGTCCAATTTTAAACTAAATAAAATTTAAATAATTAGAGTAATACATTCATAGGCCAAAAAAATTTAGAATTAAACAAATGAAAAAAATTATAACATAATGGAAGAAATGAATAATTTAGATGGTACATGAACAATTTAAGTCAAATTAATTAATATAATTATATAATAATATAATTTAATAAGATCAAAATTAAACAATGTAATGAAATTTTGGAAAAAAATCTGTAAGTTATTAAAAAATTATATTATGTTTTAAGAACTCAGAACTTTGGGATTTTTTGATAAATAACATTTGAGTTGATTATCAAAAACATCTCAGTGCTTTACTTGAAAATATGATAATTATTTGATGAGATGTTTCCCAAACATCATAATCAAAATAGTATTAGTGTTTTCCCCACGACGATCCCAACCTATTGTAGAGAAATCCAAAAATTATCATTCTTCTAGATTTTAATATTTGGGAAAATAAGAAAACTACAAAAATAAGATTATGAATTATGATTATTTTTTGGTAATGCAGAATATTTGGGTATACAGAACTTTGAAATAGTAATAATGTTTCAAGAAAAATATAGAATGGAAGGATCACAATAAGTGGGATAAAATATGGACTGATGAAGAGTAGTTATATGTCTATATCAAGTTGATTTGAAAACATGAAGACTATCTATTGTAATTGCAATCAATGTGGTCAAATGAGTGATAAATTATTTTATAATTTAATTATGTATGTTTAAAATTCAAATAAAGAATGAATCCCGTAATAGTAGAAGCAGTAAGGAAACACATTTACTTTAAGAAGATATCAAATGTATAAATATAAAATCATTATACCCAATATTTTTTACAATAGGTCTTATGAAAAATAATTCAATGATAAGTACTATAATTTTGAAAATGTATATGTATTACAGTGTATCTATAAACGTAAGTAGAAACATAAGATTTTGAACTGGAGGGTTAAAAATTATATATTTATTTCATTTTTTAAGAAACACTTTTTTTAAAACATAATTTAAAGTAACTATACTTGTGAGGATATATATATTACAATATTTGAAATTATGTATGTATTATAGTATTTGTATAATCCTAACTATAACAATAATAATAAGAATATTATTAATCATAACCATAATCATATTCACCATCAAATAATTTTTTTATTATATTTCATTTCACTATATGAGCATAGACATAAGCAGAAGCATATACTAAGATGTGAGAAAATCATAGAAAAAAGAATATATGAGAAAATACCTAAACAAAATATTGTTGAAAAAAATATTTTAAAAAATATTAATTAAAAATATTTTCTATATAATAATTCAAGTAGAAATTTAATAATTATGAAAAATAAATAAATGATATATAATAATTGAATACAAGTTTAGAAGTCATTTGTATACATAAATTAAGATGCATAAAATTTGTACCTAGAAGAAAAAAAGTTTTCCCACTTTTTTTGTACTTTATATTATCTATAATTCATATGAATGAAAATAGATTTTTAATTTAATTCCTTCCTAAGATAGAAAACTCCAAATGGGTGGATGTATTTACAATTGTAGTGGAAACTTCGTAAACAATATGTTGAAGTAGATTCTTCAATAATAAAGAACACATTAACAGATGAAATAATATTACATATTGTAATTTAATTCAATGCACACAATATTACATGTTCTAAAAAATACATTTGGGTGACTTTTGAATCAACATCAAAACCATGTAACTACAAAGTGTTAATAAAAAATTACTAGGATATTTAAAATAGGCATTTTGATAATACAAATTGTAATCAATAAAGAGTAAATTTGTAAACAAAAAATATATGGTGAATAATTTAGAGAGTTAATACTGTGAAAAAATACAGCCAACCTAAACAAAGGATAAATTTCAAACATTGAACCAACTATTCATATTATCTGGAATTATAAACACTAATGAGAAAATCAAACCCAATGAAAATTAGATAAAAATTTAAACAAATAATACCAGATATAATAATTAAAAAAAATTTAACCCTATCTAAGAAAAATATGATTGTTAAGAATAAAATAATTTGAAACAAATAAAACTTACCTAATGATAATTGGAGAGGCTAAGGATCGAAAATAAAAGAAACACTTCTTTATGGAAGAAATCAGAGGGAATATAAGGAATTAGAACCATCCTGGTTCATATATTTATAGATTCAACATGACTATATAGTTGTGTATTATAGAAAATCAGAGTTAATTGAAACCCCAAAAGTAGATATCAAAAAGATATTTGAGGAAATATAATTTATTATTATCCTACAATAAAAATGGTGACACTAAAACATAATAGTGTGGATGAAGGAATAATACTGACTACAAGGGCGATGGAGTACCATTGACAAAAAAGTTAGCGGTCGGTCGACATAGGTCCCACTCTTGGAAGGTATCAACTGCAACACTCTTGCGGGGTCCACTCATAGAAGGAAAAGTGTTCAGATAATGCATTGAATGGATGAAAACATGGATGAAACACTCATCTGTGTTCTATTCGTGGAAAGAATAGGGTTCGAACAACCACCACACCAAATGGGTAAACAACGCAAGATGAAAGGGATAAAAAAGGGGAGGAACATGAAAGGACAAATGGAGGAGTTTTTGAGGAATGAGGATCAGTTGAGAAATAATTGGGAAGATATAAGGGATTTGGAATAGGAAGGATATGCCCATTGAGGTGGAAAAGTGGGGGGAGGTGTGTCATGTGGAGGTAGTAGATGTGTGGCATGCAACGGTGAAAAATTGGGACCCTATTACCACGAGATGCTTTTCCCATGGATTTAAGAAGAATATAACTACCTTTTTTTACTCAAATGTGTCTAACTATTCATATATAGACAAATTCATGTTAAAAAATAACTATAGGTTCGTGGATATAGATTGTTTTTCGGGTAGTGCATCCATCACCCTATCACACCTACCTCACAGAGAATTTTCTCTCACACTTCACTCAAGATAAATTAAATCTAGAGTAATTATAATACTTTGAAAGTACATGTATCCCCACAGGCTTTAAAAAACACATTTTCTATACAAATATACATGAAAATAGTTTCAATAATGAGGTCTTTTTCCAAGTTATTTTTGTGGTTTTGGGTTGGTGGTTAAAATCATTTACAAATTTAAGGCAGAAAAATGGAGGTCAAACTCTTAAGTACAATACTTGAATATTAAAGTGAAAGACTTGAAAATTAATCACTCAATTACCGTTAAAAATAAAAAACATGAAACCAGCCAATTATTATAACATGTGACACATTTCTTATAGTGATTAAAATTAATCGAATCATTTAAATTATCCAATCTTTTTTGTTTAGTCTTTCTATTCTTTTAATTTAATTTTTTATGTAATATGATCTGAAAACTGAATAAAATGAATGAATGATAATTAATACAATTTATTTTTTTAGAGATAAATGAGTAAAAAAATAAAGAACAATGAACAAGTCATGATCATCTATATTTTTTTTATTTTTTTAATTAATTGTTTTAATTTTTTTCGAGTTTTTAGGAAAGAGAAATAGATTATAAAAATAAAGAACAATAAAATAATGACTCATACACAATTATATACCCATATCACCTAACCAAAATGACAACACATACTTCACACCACCCATAAATTAAACACATCCCAATGAAAACACATGAATTTACCTTCCCCCACACTCAACATTGGAATATCCATGAAAAAAATACTAAGAATGTGGGTAGGTATGGAAAAATAGTCTTATAATGTGGCTTAAACCTATAAGATAATTCAAGGAATATAAGGTCTAACAAGGGTGGATATACATGTTGGGTCACAAGTTAAAATATGGATAGGTAATAAAATTCATAAATATTGTCAAAAACATTTCATGAAGTCCTAAACTTTGAAAGTGAAAACATCACAAGTTCTAGTTATCACATAATATACAAGTTTTTCTCAAGAACATGTGGGTATGAGGAAGAATATCTCAATATTGTTCAGAATACTTCAATGGAATGTAAATATATTTTGTTTAAGTGTTTCATGGCCATGTATTTCAAAAATAAGTGAAAATCTTAAAAATTATTTAATATTAAATTCAACGAAAATGTTTCTATATAAAAACTAATTAGAAATCAATTTTTTTTCAAAAACAACATGTCTAATATTTCAAAATAAATGTCTGTTTGAAAAATTACACGAATATTGATTTAAACTAAATCTCACTAAAAGGTAAAAATAATAAAACAAAAAAAACACCTAAGAATTTTTATACTTCCGCCACACTTATATTTAACTTATACTCATTTTGGCTTAATAAAATAAAAATAAATGAAGAAAACCAAAAACAAATAATGATAAAAATTGGCTTTATTTTATAGTGGAATCTTTGAGTTTAGCATTTAGATTATTCCACATAGACATAGAAATAAATAAAAAATAATAAAATAATAAAAATATAAATAGAATGAGAAATATAAAATATGATATAACATGGTTTGGACCCCCACATGGGTGCTATGTTTTTACTACCCCTAGTGAGGAAATTATATTGGATTAACACCAATCTTAAGTTGTAGGTAGTTTCTTTCACATGAACCACAACATATGATTTATCCTAGAATACATCAGTATATTCCAAGAGTGTGCTACCGAAAATAAAATAAAAATAACCCCAATCTTTAGATGAGGTGAAAGATAGAATTTGAGGTGTATTGGGGGAGGGAAAATAATATAGGCGTGATCCCTGTTTTTTCAGATAGAGGAGTAGTGTTAACTGGTGGTGAAGATATTATAATATAATTTGGCTTCTATTATAGTCTATGTTTAGAAGATGATTCAAATTTTTTTCTTTCTTTGTGACATAATCCTCACATGCACCAGTGTGTAGCTCGATTGACTCCTCTATCTTCTCCTCTATATAAGAAACGTCTTCATCTTCTTCTACCATGGCCTACAGTGCAGGTACAATATCTAAAAAATAAGCATAAGGGAGTTAAATTTTAAATTAAAAAACAATTTTTTTAAAAGAAATAAAAAGTCTCATAAATTAAATCTCTCTCCAAACATTCATAATTAAACTCTTTTTTCCTAAGATGTATGCTAATTTCATTTTCTGTATAGGGAAGTGGATATTTAATTATTTCAGAAAACTCACTAATGTATTATTAAAATATTGTTAGAACATAAATTTCATTTTCTTTAACTTTTCATTTTTTAATTCCATCCACATAACATTTACTTCTTCTGTAGTAGTGGATGAGATATCAATTTGGTTTCTCAGTATCTTGATATTCTATTGAAATGTTTAATCATTTTATTTCATTTGGAGAGAAATTTGATGCATTTTATGGTCATTTTGTTGCATTTTAATATTTTACGTATCTTCCCTAATGTACTCACTAGAAAAATTATCAACATACCAATAATTAAATTAATCACCATATAAATCCATCTCAACCAATGAAATGAAAGATATAAAAAGAATATCTTCTTTTTTAGTTTTTGAAATTTCATAATTTTTCCTGTGTTTTTAAAAAAAAATTAGTTTGTGAAAGATCTTGGCCTCCCCAGAAGAACTAAATAACTGATGGGTAGAGGTTTTTCATAGACCACTTATCAATATAAATCTTATTCTTCTAATAGTGTACCATAGTGGCACATCTTAGGGTTGATCAAAAGGAGCCCACTTACGACAAAAACAAATTTATATTATCATTATTATAAACTAACTAAATGAAACTAACTAAAATAATATAAATAGGGTTTAAAATGAATATATATATATACATATATATAATAAAATACACTATGAATTTATATAGAATTAATGAAAGAAAAGTTTCTTGAGAGGTTCTAGTGATTGATATTACTATCCAAAAGGAATATCAATATTGAATTCAATGTAGAGATCAAGAACTATCACACGACAACCTCACATTTGAAATATGATTACCTCATGTAGATAACTCTGCATAGAGAAAAATCATCTTCAGAACATTAGGTAGGATACCTCTTCACCAAACATCACAATATTTTCTATTCTCCATTGTATATACGAAAAAAATAGTAAAACAATAATAAATAATAAACAATAAGAAGAATTTAAACGATCATAATAACAAGAAAAATGATCACCATAATCAATTAAAATTTCCATGAAATTATAATAATTTAATAAATATATGTAATTTAATAACATAAAACTCAATAAAAATGTCATTTCCACCCTTGTAAAAACAATGTGGCTAGTTCCCAATTTTTAGCAGAGTTCAGAAGGGAATATGGTGGGAGAACACATAAAATAAAATAAATTCAAGAATGGATATATGAATAAGAAATAATATTTTAAAATTATGATACTATTATATAATGTAAAAATCTATAATTCTTCAAAATATAGTGAATAATGGCCCCCTAAGGGTTTAACCCTTTGAAATGGGGATGTGATACCTATTTATTCGGAGAGGGGTGAAATGTTGGGATCTAGTTATGTCATCCAGAAGTTCACACCTAGTATAAATAGTACATGATAGATTATGTGAATAGTTCTTTCTTTAATGTTTTCCCCCATTTTATTTCATGTATTCTAAATTTTTTTAGATTTGTTGGATACTATATGTAGGAGTTATAAAATATTTACTTTGGAAAATTGTTCAGGATAGGTGACTGTTTGAATTTCAATACTCTAAATTTACATGCACTAATGGCATTAAAGGAGGAAGATTCCGGAATCTCCCTTGTTAATGAAGTTCTTACACAAATGTTTCTATAGCTCCATGAAAAATTTTATCTCCATTTTTTGAACCGTTTTTTTGATATAGGTGCAATCTTCAAAAATATCCAAATATATGTATAGATTTTTTAGTTCTGTATTATGAGATGATTTTGGGCCTCAATATTATGGATTTTTATTTGGTTTCTATTGAATTAAATAATTCTAAGGATGTTATAAAGCTTAAAAAAATTAATATCACAATTTCAATCAATTTTGGATTTTTTTGTGAAATATAAAAATAAATTAAAACTATTAAAATCCAAAATTAGAAATTTTAGGAATAAATATCAAATTACTACTAAAACCCTAAAACATAAAAATTTATTAAAAAATAATTACATGGTGTGATTAAATTAATTTAATTACATAATAAAATATAAAAAATGTTAGACTCATCACTGCCTCACACTTAAGCATTGAACTCCAAAAAATCATCAAATATAAAAATCAAAATCCAAACTATAATAAATATGATAAAAAATCCATGTCCTTTACAAAACAAAATTCCATTGTTTAACATACATGAAATTTAATTTCCATTCATTTTATCTCCCAAATTTATAATTTTTGAAACTAAAAAATCCACCCATCTCCAAATAACACCTACCTCACATTGAATTTTATATCACTCTTCACTAAGGAAAAATTAATTCTAGAGTTTTGATCATAATTGGAAAATGAATTCATCACCATAGTCTTGTAAAAAAATTCATTTATGCACACAAATTCAAATGGAAATGTTTTCAATCATGAGGTCTTTTTCTAGGTGATTTCTATAGCTTAGGGTCGGTGGGTAAAATCATTTTAAAAATTAAGACTGAAAAGAGGAGGTTGAACTCTTATATAAAATGCATGAAAATTATAGATAAAACTCATGAAATTAATCACTCAATTCCCTTTATAAATTGGAAACAAAACACCACCAAATTTTTATGACATGGGGAATGATCCATGTAGTGATTACAATGAATGATTTAACAGAAATTCTCGCACTATTTTTATCTATCTTCTCTTTTATAATTTTTTATGGAGGATGAGATGAAAATTGAATACAATGAACTAATGATAATTCATTCCCTTGATTTTGGAGAGGGAAATGAGTCAAAGAAGTTAGACCAATAAACAATTCAACTTCATCTCTATTTTTTCTTTTTTTATTGTTTTTCGATTTTTTTATGAAGGAGTACTAAATGATACAAATAAAGCCCAAAACAATATTGACCTAAACCAAATTATCTCTATCTTTCCTACCCAAAATTATGAAAAATGTCTCACACCACCCACAAATAAAACACATCACAAATATCACACTGACGAAAGGGTCTCCCCCCACTCTCAAATATAGAATATCCATGCAATAAAACAAAGTGTGATGGTAGGTAAGGTAAAATTTTATTATATTGTGGTTTAGAACTATAAGGATTTTCCTTCCCTAGTGAAAAATTTGGATTCAATGTCTATTTTTAACTGAAGACTATAAAGGACACTGAAAATATACGCTTTTTAGCATCAGTTTTCAAGAATTGATGCTGAAAATGATGCCATGCTTAGTTTTCGGCATCAGTTTTACAAATTAACTGACATCGAAAACCAATTTTTGGTGTTATTTATTATATGAATAAACATAGAAAATAGAGCACAGATGTGTTTTTCATGTTGTTTTCTTATAAAACGATGCTGAAAACTGTGTATTTTTTTAAAAAAATCAACGTCGATTTTTACGAAAACTGACACAGAAAGTAATTTTTTAGAAGATACAGAATTTTACACTACTAGTATAATAAAATTCCTTATAATAAAACAAAACATACAATAATAAAACAATATTTATCATTGAATAAAAATCTATAAAAACATACATGTTTTTATTTAGTTAATCAATAATATATCTATGCATCTATATTATTAAGTTGAATTAAAATACACATACCTGAAATTGATGACATGATCATTACTGGTTATTATTGAATCATTCATTTGATATCATTTTATTCAAACACCTACTATAAAAAAATAATTAGTTTTTTGAATATATGTTATTATTAAAATGTAATATTATTCAAAAACATTACTATATACATACCTCAAATCATAATGAGACTTAAGAAATAATTTGCAAAAAAAGATTGAAGATGACTATGTTTAGTTTGGGAATAAGAGCCATTATCATTGAATGTATACAATAACATTGAATGATATGAGATTAAAAAATAGAATATTATGACATAAAATATAAAAAATAATAATATAACTAACCTTATCAAATTCAGTAGTTACCCCAGTTGTGATTATATAGTACATGAATCGTAGAACATAATAACCACATTCAATATGTCCTTGTTGATGATGACACTGTGGTTATAAAACATTAACTCGATAAAAAACCAATATATATATATATATATATATATCAATAAATATGAACAATATCTAATATAAAAATAATTACCTTTACTTTCACATAATTGATGGAATTGGGTTTCTTTATCAACATGTGTTCTTTGTTAATTTTTTCCATGAATTAATTTTCATATATATGAAATAATAATACATGTATAAAAAATAAGAATTAAACATAATGAAAATGAAAAAAACCTACCTATATAATAAGGTGGAAAAACATTTAGAAACACACCATAATAAAGATAAAAATAAATATATGGTGCATTCACTTGGGTAGAATACACCTAACACACAATGCCCCTGATAATAATTTTTTTACAATTAATGACATTATAATGATCATTAGTAAATAATTATGTTTCTGTTCTTACTTATCAAAAAATGGAAAAAATAGACATCCAATTTTTCTATGTGATAATATCTCACATATATATGAAACTCTACTACAATTTTTCACATGATTCACTTCAATGGAAATATATTCTAGATCTATAAATCCATAAATGGTTTTTTTGTCATTTTTTACAAGAATCATGTGTAGTTACCTAATTTAAAAAGAAAATATAGTTAGTTAATTTAATCCATCTTTTAAATTAAATAAAAATAAAAATTCAAACATCGATTTACTTACATCGAATGCAACTGCAACACATTCAGGAAAAGCTCTTAAAATTAAACTAGATTCATGTTATCTTCTTTGATTAATCTAAATGGATAATCTATTCCATACATATCAGATATCATCCAAAAATCATAGATACTATTCAAGAAATAAGAAGCCTGAGATAATATTTTTATCCCACAAGAAATATTAGATGTATCTATAGTCGATTATTCCAAAACGTAATGTTTAAATTGTAAAATTTATTTTGATTTCAGATAATCCTTTATATGTTAAATTTCTAAAAACATTATAATCAACTTTTAGTCATATATAATTAATAATTTAAAAAAATATTACCTCATATGAAATATAATGAAGAAGACCAGTTGGCCAAACTAAAAAATGACCTAGAAAATCCCCAACTCTAGCAATCTTCTCAGTACAAAATGGTAGTAGAGAATTAGGATCAACAATATGTAGTGCAGATATTATAATCTAAAACTTCTGTTTAGACTGGTGATGTATACAATTTCTAAAAAAATATACGAGTCCTAACAGAACAATATGTATACGAGGATCTCCAGCAAACAACTCACAGTATACGGTTTAGACCAAAATTGGAGGCGGAGGATCAAAGCAGGCCAGTTGTACTGGGTAGTCCGGCTAGGATGGAGGTAGAGGATCAATGTAAGTCGGCTGGGCAGGCTAGGAAGTATTGGAAGGATGTTCAGATTCTATCCATTTTTTAAGTGTTCTAAAAAACATACTCTAAGGGTACTTGAATTTGATCAACCTTAGACTATTTCATCTCTTTCAGCTCTATTTTTAAGGATTCAGTTTCTATGTCTTTTGATTGGTTACTCTGACCGAAAACTTTCTAAATACTAACACCCTTCTGATATCCTCTAATATGGCTGGGGTGTTCATGCTTTTACAAAAGAGTGTCTAGGATTTCCATCCTACCCTCGGCGATAAAATATCCCTGTGTTTCATTCTTCTAATGTTATAAAAAAGTTTTATTAGTGTTTATAATATTTCAAATAGAAAAACTCATGAAAAATAAATAAAACTTACTTAAAATTTATCATCTACTTTCTTAGCTTCCTTTATGAGATACTTTTCATTTTTATTTCTTCTCACTCATTTCAATTTTTCATGGAGAGTGGGAGGAGATAGAGGACCAAACTGGACCACTTCTTTAACCACTAATAGACTGAGCTCTTAATACATCAAATTTTCTTCAATCATTTTCTGCTCCAATAATGGATACCCTCCACATGATAAAGTATGTGGGTATATATTTTTCAACTGTATCTCGAGATGAGATCTTCTGGAGGCCTGTTACATAAAAAGTAAACAAATAAGTAATTAGATAAATATATAATAATTGTTAAAATATAAAATATTTATCATACCTGAAATTTTTATTCACGATGGCTGCCAAAAAATTGTTTCCATGTATATTCATCTGTATACAGATACTTAAGGCATGAGTTTTCAAAATATTTATTTCCAAAAACATAATTTTTTGTTAGGTTTTTTTTAAAATCTCACCATCAAACTGCTACTAAAGAGAGATGTCTTTTCTTAATTTATTTTTTTTCATCAAAATTGAATGTCATCTATAATTGAATAAATGAAATATGTCATTAAAAATATTTATTATTAAAAAACTAAGATAAAATAAATCAATTGAGTTTATTTACCATCATAGCCTCACAAATCTGTTGTTTCTCCCACTTTTCCACATAATTACAACAATTATATAAATTAATAATCCTACAATGGCTCTTTATTGATATATAACTGATAAAATGAACTGAATTTGGGTTAGTTTCATTATTATTATCATCAGAACGAATATTTAATCCCTAATCTGTAAAAGAAAGTGAGAGTTTTGGTAAATGTGTAATACCATGTTTCCCAACGTGAGAAATGGATTTATTTGTAGTAATAGGATAAGTCTGCTCCACTAAGAACACATCAATAGTCCTGAAAAAATTATAAATTATAAATTTTCTTTCATTTAATAATTATTTTACTAAATATTAAATAATATGAAAATATAGATATACGTCAATAACTCATCCTCTCTCTCTGTATCTTACATTGACGCATAAAAGTGTAATGAAATTTTGTGCACCTGCATATCATTATAAAACTGAATATTTAGAAACAAGGATGAGAAAAATAAGTAAAAAAAGAGGAATTCATTTTTATATTTCAAAGAAAGAAACAAAACATATATAATTACCAAAAAAATTAGGAGACTAATTTAGTGTTTTCGCATATGCGTTCATTATGATCATTACGTACTACATGCACTATTTCTTCCTTGTATTCACTATAATTATTCATAAATCACGTAAGAGATGAATAATACTCATATAAATCAATTAAATCATCACCATTATTCTCATCACCCAAATGATATTTTTTCCTTGCAAAATGACAAACTACTAATCATTTAGTGGATCAATGACACCAAATATCTTCTTTTCAAGTGTGGCCATGATAAATGGTTCCTCGTTGTAATTAAATCTTTTCAAATCAACCAGTGTAAATCCACAATCATCATGTTTCACACTATTATTTCTATCAACCCAATTACACTTAAACACAATGACTTGAAATTTTGTATAATTAATTTCCCAGATATCATCAAGAAATCCAAAATATGATGATGAAACAGAAATTAGGTTTTTATCTTTTCCAATATAAAAATTCCCTACTTCAACAATAACCATCACACCACTATTTTGAACAGTACTTTTTTCATCCAACTTTTTTGTGTAAAATTTGTACACATTAATATCAAAACCCGTCCATGTTATCAAATTTAGGATGACCCCTTCCAATCATTTCAATGTTTCTGATGGAGATATATTAGTTCTCACTTTCTCTTTAAACTATTAAGCAAATGTCTTTTTATTCTCAATAATCAACCAATTTTAATTTATTTTTAATATTGTCTCTTTAGTTCAACAATATTTGATGAGATATATGATTGAACATCATCTGTGTTGTAAAAAATATTTAAATGTTCCTGCATCACTTCATCACATGGAATGAAAATTACCTTTAAGTCTCAAATCCCTCTACCTTTACTATTATATATCAAATACTAAGATTTTGGGAGACCAATATTATCCACTTCATACAAATAATCAGTATATAACTCATTCACTTCTTCTGATACATATTTTTGAATAATATAGGTCTCCGGTCAATAAGTATTTATAAAATATGCCTTTAAAATTTTCATATACCTCTTAAAAGGATACATCCAACATAAATAAAGAAGGCCGCATATTGTTATCTCAGACACAAAATGAATCACCAGATGAACCATTATATGGAAAAATGTACGTGGAAAATACATTTCTAGTCAGAAAAGTATAAGAGCAACTCCATTCTCCAACTCATATAACAAATTAGGATCAATAACTTTGATACAAATCGATTTAAAAAAATTACATAACCTGATGATTTTCTTTCTAATAGTTGATGACAATATACCATGTAGTGAGACCGGTAGCAGTTTTTGCATCAATACATGACAGTCTTGAGATTTCATACCTATTAATTTTTAATCATTTAATGAAATGAAATTATTCACATTTTAAGAATATCCATTAAGTACTTTTATACCATAAAGACACTGAAAAAAATTCAACTTTTCACTCTTACTTAATGTGTGAGAAGGTGGTAAATTTGCTCTATTTACTTTCATAGTGGGAGTTAACTCCTAATGTATTCCCATTACTATCAAGTCCAATCACGAATTAAATCCATTATTTGTCTTTCCTTTTATTTCTAATAATGTTCTCATAAAACTATCACATATATTTTTTCTAATATGCATAACATCAATGTTATGTTTTATCTCTAAAAATCTCTAATAATATAGTTCAAACAAAATAGACTATTTCTTCCAGATATTTTTTTTGTTGACCATAACTACTTTTCTTTCCAAATTCCAAATAAATATTTTTTACCCTATTGTAATATTGGTCAACTAAAAATTGTTGCCGGGGATGATTGTATTCTTGTAAACTAATAAATAAATTTTTTTATCTAAGATTAGGATGTTCAATTGCAAAAAAATCTTGCATTTACCATGTACACTATATTTCTTCTAATCTAAAATTAATAATATAAAGTATCTTCTTAAAAATTTGGACTTTTGTTATGTCCCTAAACATTGTATCTAATTAAGTTTCCATATTTTGAAAATGTATTTATACTGAAAACTATCATAACATGCAAAAGAAAATACTATTTCTTGTATACACCAAAAAAATTAACACCTGCCTCCCATAGAAGTTTCAAATCACCAATCAACTGTGAAAGATACAAATTAGCATCATTTCCTGAATATTTTGGTCCAGAAATCATCAAAATCATCACAACATATTTTTTGTTCATACATATTTGTGGGGATAGGTTATAAACTAAAAACAAAATTGGCCACAAACTATATTGGTTGCTTAGGATCCTATATGGGTTCATTCCTTCTGTACACACTCCCATTCCCATATTTCTAACTTTAATTCCTAAAATAGGAATTTTTTATCAAATATATTACATTGTGATGAGTATGTAGGGTGACATAATTTACCATTAGATATGCATTCATTTAAATTCCATCTCAACCATTTCTCATCAAATGAATTTGAAAATAGAAGCTTCAAACAATGAATTATTGGAAGGTATCAAATTGCTTTAGTAGGAGATTTTATTTCAGCACCTAAGAATAAATCAAAGTTAAATTTTTCCGAAATAATATGAAATGATTATAGGAATAAATTATTTGATTTAGAATGAGGTTAGATGTCAGTACCTGAGAATGAATCTAAATTGAATTTTTCATTCATCTTATAGCTTAATGTTCTATATTTAATACATTTTGATAAAAATTCATATTCTTTCCTATAAAACACACAATAATTAGGGCAATAATGTATCATTTTATACCCTAATCCAATTGGGAATAATATTTTCTTCACATCATAATTGGAATATGGAAGCCCATTTCCTTGTGAAAGTATATCTTTTAAAAGCACATGTAAGTTAGAGAAACGTTTATCACTCAACCATTACATTCTTTCATGTTAACCAATCTCAAAACAGCTGACAACACTGTATATTTTATACAACCTTAGAATACTAGTTTTTCCAAATCTCCATATAAGTGTTCAACACTTTCTATTTTTTCAACGGGTACAACAATGAAATCAAGAATTAAATCATTAATATGATCCTCTGTCACATTATGAATGTTGTCATCAACATTATATGTTTAATTTACAGTTCTTTTACCATTATAGATCCAAGGTGTATAATTAAGGCTAAAACCATAATAAATGAGATGATCCTTAATTTCACTGGAGTTCAACATTATCATATTCAAACACTTCACACAAGGAAAGAAAATCAAATCAGTGTTTGAATATTTTGTTTAGAAAATTCCAAGAATTAATCAACTCCTTTTTCATATTCACCAGTTGTTCTTCGTAAATCTATCCAATTATGATCCCTTAAATACCTGATATCGCAATATAATTGGTGACTATATTAAAACATATAAAAATTTAAATATACATATAAATAAACTGATAAACTGTAAATTGAAATACATTTAATAAAAACTATTGATAATTAGATAGAAAACATCAGATATGAAACACGGTTCCAAATAATAATCTTTTTATTTTCATATTGTATACATGTGTTTTATTGATATTATAATTTAATTATTTTTAATCATATAATATTTATTAGTTTATTTTACACAGTTTTTACATTAGTTTGGTGTTGCGTGATTCAACATTATTGAAGATTTCTTTAATTTATTAGTTCATTTTACATAGTTGTTACTAATTAGTGGGGGATGTTACAACTAAAACTCCCTGATCATAATAGATTTGGAATTCTCAGTACTCAGCACTACACCTCCAATAGATTGAAAAACATCATTAATACTCTCACATAGCTACTGATCATGATGATGTAATACTATAACAATAAGATTTATCTTAATATATGATGTTACACACTCATTCATACCACTTGAGAGTTCAACTGACAGTAATTGTAGTAGAATTCTATTATAATAAAAATGTAGATATATAAATCACATATACATACAATCTGAATATTCTACATGGTATATTTAAAAAATTGTAGATGCTGTCACTATTATAAAAAATACCCTATCATACATGTTGTCTCACAAAATATTGGGTTTTCTCTCTTTCCCATGATACCCACTCCCTCTCATATATAGAATTAAATATATAAAAAATTTCCAATACCGATTTTTTATTATAGAAACAAATACATTCAATGGTTATATATAATTACTACCATGTCATTTAGGTAATCTCAATACAAACTAATAATTGAAACAAATCAAAAATATAATTAAATGATAAATAATTTATCTTCCAAATTAAAAAAAAACTTACAAAATTCAGAGTTCACTTTTTCGTTGATCATTAATTTGAACATAATCCCTTAAAAGTGATACAAGAAAAAACAGTTATTGCAAGATCTATATGAAATTTATTGTAAAAATAAAAATTAAATATGAACAAAAAACTAAAAATAAACCACAGTTTGGGCTGGAAATAGGTTTCTGAAGAGAAAATATTATAGACATGATGAAGTAATTAAAGAGGATGTTAAATGAAGACAACATATTGTGAAAATCAAAGAAAATCAATAATAATGGTGTTGGAGATCACCGAGTTTCTTTCATAGTTGTTGCAATTCTACATGGATTCATCACGATTCAGGAGGTATTCTTTGCGAACGTGAGGGTTTCATAGATCCAAAAAATGAGGGTTTCACAATCCCGAAATTTTGTAAATGATTTTTGGTGCTGATTATTACAAAAAATGATGGTGAAGAGTCCAAGAAAAAAATACTTTGTGTCAGTTTTTTAAAAATAGAAGTGAAATATATATATCTTTATTTTTTGAATCGTTTTCTTTACAAAATCGACTCAAAAAATGAATTATTCGGTAATTTTTGGCATCCGTTTTACCTAAAACCAATTCCAAAACCCTACATAAAAAACATTACACTTCAATATTTAGTAAAAATGATGTCAAAATTCTCCCACACATACTTTTTCCTTTGGTTAAAAAAATTGACATCATTTCTCCGACGTTAAAAATATTATTTCCATTAGTGATGGTATCTAAGTGTTAACAAGGGTAGATTCAAAAGATATGTGTAAACATAAAATTTCAATAGATAATATAATGTCTCATAATTTCAATATAATTCCATGAAGTTCAAATCTTTGAAATAGAAAATCCATAAGTTCTGGTTCTCACAAAAAAATTCATGTTTCACTGATGAAAGTGTGATTATTATAAAGAATATGTCAAAGTGGTTCAAAATACATCTTAAGACTAGAAAACTATTTTGAGTTCATGTTTCATGGGTATGTATTTAAAAATTCAATCAAACACATAAAAATACTTGAAAATCAAAATCAAGGAAACTTTTTCAATATAAAAAATCATTTGAAATCATTTAAAAAAAACATATCAACGCTCTCAAAATAAATTGATATGTTAAAAATGATTTGAATATTAATTTTTTCTAAATGTTCATAAAATATGAAAACAAAATGGAAAATATAAAAAAACAACTAGGTAAGTTGATACTGTCCCCACACTTACATTTAACTATGCCTCATTTCAGCTCAAGAAAATAAAAATGAGGGCAACAAAATAAAGGGACAGAAAGATACAACCTAGATTTATTTTCCAGTGGAAGCTTTGTTTTAAGCTCCTAGATGCAACCACTTAGGCCTAAATTGAAATAAAAACGAAAAAAATGAGAAAAATAAAGAAAATAAATAGAAATAGAAAAGAGGATAGAACATGGCTTGGACCCCCATGTTGGTGCTAGGTTTTTATGGCCCGCAGTCAAGAAGTTGTAGTGGATTAACTCCAATCTGAAGGTGGATGTGGTTTCTGACTCATGAAACATGAGATATTATTTCTCCCAACATCCATCGGTACATTTCAAGAGGGAGGTTGTCCAAGGAAAATAAAAAAACACCAACCCTATATGAGATGAAAGATATAATTTGAGGTATAGAGGGGGAGAGAAAAGAATAAAAGGGTGTTCCCTGTTTTGTTCAGCTAGAGGAGTGGGGTCTATACATGGAAAAGATAGTAATACATGATGTGACTTCTCTTCTAGATCATGTTTTGCAAATGATTCTTTAATGATTTCTTTTTTTTGTACCATCGTCCTCATATACACCAGTAAACAACTCAACTGGATCCTCCCACTATGCCAAAATAATCTTTTTGTAGTGGTTTAAACCATCGTGAAATCATTTCATGATGATTTTTTAAAACTATTGATAACTCACATGTCAACAATAATATAATAGTTGTTTTCTAAAACTAATGAGAAACAATTTAATGATTTTTTTTTAAAAAATCATGAGAATAATTTGCGAGTGGATTATTTTTTTATTCTAATTTTCTTAGTTTTTTAAATACATATTTGCTATTTAATTATTATTTAAGTATTATTTAAATTTTATTACATATTTATTATTTATTTATTAATTATTAATTATTAATTATTAATTACTAAATACTATTTATTATTTAATAATAATTTATAATTTCTTTAAGAAATATTATTTATTATTTATTCTTAAATTATTATGGATTATTAATTGAATTATTATATAGTACTTAATATTTAATTATTAATTATTATTGATTATTTAATTATTAATGATTATTCAATTATTAATTACTATTTAAATATTAATTATCAATTTTTATTTATTTATTATTTATTATTTATTAATTGTATAATTATTAATTATATGTTATTTATTTCTTGTATATTCACATATAATGCATGGATGCATGCACCATGTAGAAAATTAAAAAAATCTAAATAATTAATAATTAATAATTAATAATTAATAGTTAACAAAAGAAGATAAATAAATAACTAAAAATTGGTAAATAAATAAATATTACATTAATGAATAATAAATAATAAATAATAAATAATAATTAATTAGTAATAAATATAAAAAGATTTATTTTATTATAAATTATTAATTAATAAATAATATATAATAAATTAGCAATGAATAAATTATGAATAAATTATAAATTAATAAAAAAGAATAAATTAATATATTATAAATAAATAATAAATTAATAAATAATAAATTAATAAATAATAGATAATAAATATGTAATACACAAATAATAATAAATAATATAATAATAATACAGTAAAAATAAAAAAATAGAAAACTAATAATGAATTAAAATTAAATTAATAAAAAATAAATGAATAATAAATGTGTAATAAAAATAAAAAATAAAAAATAAGTAAATAAAACATAAATAATAAATAAATAATAAGAAAATAATAATTAAATTCTTTATTATAACTGAATAATAAATAATAAATTAATAATAAAATAATAATAATTTAATAATAATTTATAAATTAATAATAGTTTAGAAATTAATAATAAATTTTAAATTATTCATAATAGTTATTTAATAAATATTAAAAAATAATTTAATAATAAATAACAAATAAATATTTTATAAATGAGTAATAAATTAATTAATAATATGCAATATGTAGTAAATGGGAAACTAATAAATAATCATTAATAAATAATAAATAAGTAATAAATTAATAATAAATTAATTATTAATAATAATTTATAAATATTATATAAAAATATATAACAAATATGTAATAAATATTAAAAAATAAAAAATATATAATATATATTATATAATGTATAATGTATAATATACTTAATAAACAAATAATAAACAATAAACAATAAATAATAAGTAATAAATAATAAATGGATATAAATATAAATAAATATATTTACATATAATTACATTTACAAAAATATATTTAAACATACATTTAATTTACATAAATATATATCAACGTAAATATGCATATGATTTTATATTAATATATATATAAATAGAAGTAAATATAAATAAATATATATATTTATATACATAGATATATATATATATATTTCCATATAAGATATAAAATTATATAAACTTATGTAAATATTTACAAATGTATATAAATATAGATAAATATACATAAATACAAAGAAATATCCATACATAGATACAATTATAAATAATTTTAAATAAATATCAATATATATATATATATATATTATAAATAAATATACATAGGTGTATAGAAATACATAAATAAATATATATATATATAATAAATCACCAAAAGAGGGAAAACCAAAATAATTACAACACCATGAAATCAATAAGAATTTAAATGTGTAAAATTAAATCATATATGACTTATCAATCATATGAAGACACTCTTAAACAAAGATGAAATACCGTTGAATGCTCAAAAATCACCATATTGAAACCAAAAACACTATTTTGGAGGCATTTTGGGCCTTTTTTATTTTTTTCTCTATGTAAAAATAGGGACTAAGGTCCCCCCAATCAATATGGTATAGATATCTTCTCTATATTGGATTTGATATATGGTAGAGGAAAAACGTGCACTCGGATTAAAAGTAATGGTTGTTTGAAGTTATAGTTCATTTTTTAACTTCTCTTAAAACTGAAATATTTTTATTCTACTAATTAATACTTTATAATTATATAATGTCTCTGTATTTCATTTAATAAGATTCATTTTGACTAGTTCGGGGGTTAAAATGGACACTCATATCAAAATCTATCTTCATTTGATTCTGAAAATTGATTTTCAAGTTATCCGTGAAATAATTTATGTTTTAAATAACATCTATCTAATAATTATAAATAATTAATAATTATCACATTCAAAGTAATTAAAATTTCAAATTAGAAAAATTAATTGATTTTAAATAAAAATCGACAATTATTAAAAATAAATTAAAATTAAATATGTAATATTCAATATTTTCTTCCATTAATTTAGAGGTGGTTTTTTAAAAAATGCCTCAAAAAATAAATTAGTTTTTTATAAAATTAAAAAATACGATCTAGTGGTGATTTTTCAAAAATCACCTCTAAAATTAAATAAAAAAATTAATGATAAAAATTAAAATTTTATTTTAGCGGCCATTTTAATAATAGACACTAAAAACTCCACTAAATTCAAGTTTTCCTCTAGTGCCCATTACCTCCTTCAAATAGGAAACTTCTTCACCTTCATCAACCATGGCATGTTGTGAAGGCACTGAATCTAAATAATCAGCATCAGTGAGATAAGTTTTAAATTCAAAATCGATATTTTTTTTGAACAACTATATCTCAAAAATTAAATCTCCCTTAAAAATATCAACTTCAAAATATTTTTCCTTAATGAGGGATGATGGAAATTTATTTGTTGTAGTTAAGAGTGGATCTTCAAGTATTCCTTCAACAACACCAATGTCTTCCTAGAATGTTTGTCGAACATGAATTTCATTCTCTTAAAGTTTTCAATATTTTCATTCAATCCATTGAACTTTTACTTCCTTAGTAGTAGTGGAAAGGATATTAATTTTGTTTCTAATGATATTGATATTTTCTTGAAATGTCCAATCATTTTATTTCATTTGGGGAGAAATTTATTCCATTTGATGAGCATATTGCAATATTTGAATCTTCAATGTTTCTTCTTACTAGACTTGCTAAAAATTTTCAACAAGAAAATAATTAAAATAACCAGCATAAAAATATATCTCAACCAATGAAATGAAGGTTATATAATGAATCACTTTGGTAGTAATCATAATTTAAAAATTATTATTGTTTTTTTATAAAAAACACCATGTGTAAGATCTTAAAATTCCCAAAAATGGAACCAAATTGATGGGTAGATATTTTTAACAAACCACTCATCAATTAAATTCTCATTCTCCTAAGGGTGTACCATTGTGGAAGAACATATGGGGGATCACTAGAAGGCCACTTACAACACAAAAAAATTTATATTGTCACTATTGTAAATTAACTAATATAAAACCAATAAATCTAGTATTTATGGGGGGTGTGAAATTATTGTAATACACACACACACACACACACATATTAACAAAAAATGTTGTTATAAAAAAATAATGAAGGAAAATTTTCATGGGATGTTACAAGGATTGATATCATTGTTCAATATGAATCTCAATATTCAATTAAATATAGATATTGAGAACTGTCACATTATACCCTCACATTTTAAATGTAATTACCCCATACTGAGACCTATATATATGGGTAAAAACTCTCTAGAACATCATCTAGGAGAACTCTTCACCGGCCATCACTAACCATGACATAATCCACTGCTTGTATATACAAATAGTGAATGGAAGGATAAATAATAAACAAGAATAATGAATTGAATGATACAGAGAATGGGGAAACCACTCCCCATATTTAATTTAAACATTGAAAAAAATCCTATAATTTAATAATTATAAGGAATTTAAGCACATTTAACTAAATCAAACCACTATTATTTCCTTCAAACAAACACCAAGGTAAGTTATCTATTTCTAACGGAGTAGAGAGGGAAATATAATGGTAGAAAACAAAAAATAACAGAGATGTAACAATGGATAGATGAAGAAGAAATAATATATAAAATTTATGATACTATTAGAGTATGTAAAATAATATAAATATAATTAAAATGGAAAAAACAGTTTCCCCTATCATGACCCCCTCCCCAATATGTGTACCCCTCTTGGGCCGACAATGTGAGAAGAGAGGTAATTACCCCTGAGTCTCGCCTCCAGTAGGCCCTGGGTTGGCGAATAGAACCAAGGGTATAGTAAACACACAGATGGGAGGAATTACCCTCAAAGAGAACACATGCGAAAGAGAGAGGTAAGACATACACCAACCGAGATGCTTGTGTTAGACAACAATATAAATGATATCCCAAGTACACATATTTAATTCCATACAAATGTACTACAATTGAAAGGGGAAACTAAAAGTACCCAAAAGAAGGTAAAAACAACTGCAACCACGAAGCCCAAATAGCTCCTACAACCCCAAGCTAGTAGAACCAGCCTGATCTCCAACATTCTCAAATTAACATGAAAAACAGTTTATATAAACATAGGGTGACTATAATAGTATACTTAGTATGATCCTCCCTGAATCCTCTCATTCAACAGTAAAGAAATCATGCTAAAGCACAACAAAAACAAGTGAAACTATCTTGTCACATAAAAAAGGAATACTATGTTTCCAGACTCACCATGTATACTCTCACCAAGTAATGTATATAATAGTATATAATATAAATATAAATATCAAGGGAACCCTACAACTACTTCCCCACTAGTTTTCCACTTTTTCCCAGCATCGCATGTCCTATGTGTCTCTCTCCAAAAAGGCTTGCCCACAGACACCTGGGCGAAGCACCACATTATGCCCATCATGCAAAAAAACCACCACGTCCATGTAACAAAATTAATATCCCCTAAAATAGGATAATATTCATTGTTTATAATATAATATTCATGTTGTTTATTAATCATATACACCATTATTAGCGCATTTTACACTTTGAACATTATTTAATATTATGATTGTAATTCCTTCTTAAAATGCAATATTACATGATACCTTTTTTAACATCTCATAAAACACATAAAGGTCTTGATTTTATGTTAATATTTTATTTTCAGGTCTCAAATTATATAAGTAACAATTCATTCTTTTTGAGCACTTGGATATTCAATTTGGAAGACCACCAAAGTGGGCTTTGAACCAACCACATTCTGGGCGAAGTAAGTTGGACAACAACCCAACAAAAGTACTGTAGAGGACATAATTGAAGCCTAATGATTCTGATAATTTAAATGAAGATATATGATATTATTTTAAACATTTAACATAATAGTTTCCAAAAGTAATAGGTGTTTCGAATGGTGTTCAAGGTGGCCCAAGTTGATGATGAAGTTCTGGGCCAGATTCTAAGGTCCGTAAAAACATCCCACCATTTATATCATATCTCTCGAACCATATATTATTTTGGGCTGAACTTTGACAAAATTTTAGAGGATATCCGAGGATACATTTTCTATTTCTATAGACCACTCTAATTCGTTAATCTAAAAGTTCCTTTCGGCATGTCTTTCCGGTGGATGCAAGCTGGATTCCATTTCGCGGGAAGAGAGGAAAAGTCACATCTCCATTAATTGTCCACCCACCTTTCCCCAATAAAAATTATTAAATGTAAATGGGATTATGGGGGCTCATCCAAAGACTTCCAAAATTACTATTTAAGGCAGTAGTGGTGGAGAATTTGAAGAATCTTGGAGATTTGTTTTGATTGTAATGTTATTATGCCAAATTATCATTGTAGCATTTTCCCTTCTCATTTAACTTGTTCAAATCACCTTAGCTTTCAATAAAAGTTCTTATTATTAACTTTTTATATTCTTATTAATATCACCTTTATATCTTTTTTTAATTTTTTTAACTTTTTCACACCAAACCTTGTGATTTTGTTCACACAATGGTCGAGTGATCATTTTTTTTACTTTTTCAATTCCACCCTCGTAAGTTTACTTCCCGCTTCCATTGAGAACATGTAATCAATGGAGGGAAAGATATTTTATTGTTTGATCTAAGGGAGTATCTTGGGGTTATATTAGATGTTATTTCTCACTCTCTAAATTTTATTAATTTCTTTTATTTGTGTTTCTTTCATTAAATGAGTTTCTCTCTTCCTCTTCCTTATTGAATTTATTCACCCCACTTTTATGTGTTAATTAGATCCATTACCTTGGAGTGCTCATGAAAATAATCATACAAGTGTATAGATGATTATCATGTGTTTGTGTTGGTGTTTAATCAGTAAGTGATGAGGGTATTTTGAATTCATTTCATGAATCCTTCTCGAGTTAATAAAATTGAAATCTTAAAAAAAAGGAATTCATCCAATCCACCTCGAGCAATAACCAAGGATCAACTCATATTATCATAAATTGAATTCACATAGATATCTTAGTCATCTTTTAAAACCCATATAAAATCAACCCATTTTGGCCACTTCATAGCCAAAAATACATCTATTTATATTGTGTATCTAAAGGTTCTTCTTAGGTCTCTTAGGATTCGATAACCCAAGCTACACTGCAAGCAACCACTTAACCCTTAAAACGTGGGTAAATTTGGGAGACACTAAATTTTGACGCCGTTTCCAGAGACCAAGTAAGTTCCTTATACCAAAAACCTTCTTTTCATACCCCTATTCTTCTATTCTCACTCTAATTCTCTTATCTTTTCCTTTTCTCTCTTTTTTGTCTTTTAGCGTATGTATGCACACACCCGTGATAACCCAAATAGATTAGTTTGGGTGGAAACTCCTAGGATAGGGGAGTCAAGTTCATATAAGGAATTGTTTACATTTGATCAAAATATTATTGAAACTCCAAATTCACCAATTAAAACAAGTCCAATGGAGGGTCATCAAAGAAACCAAATGGTAAATCGTGTGGGTGATCAAATGGGAAACCCAAACCAAGAATCTCCAAACATAGGGAATGTTGCCGATCAAACCATGAACGACTACCTCACTCCAGCATGGACCAATGACCCCTCATTCATTAGACACAATTCCCTAGGATATTCTAACTACATATTTAAACCCTATGTCCTAAACCACCTTCCAACATTCCATGGAATGGAGTGTAAGATGCCCTACCTTCACATTAAGGAGTTCAATGACATTGTAGAAACCATGTGTCCCCCACATCAACTTGAATCAGCTAAAATGAGGCTATTTACCTTTTCATTAAAGGATAGAGCTAAATATTGACTAAAAAATTTGAGACCATCATCCATCAACTCTCTGGACCAATTACAAAGGGAATTATACAAAAAATACTTTCCCCACCACAAAAAAATAGCACTTAAAAAGAGCATCCAAAACTTTTTTGAAAAAGAGGGAGAGTCATTCTATAAAACATTGGAGAGATTGAAAGACACCCTAAACATGGTTCCACACCATAGTTTTCCTATTTCTGAACAAGTGATAATTTCTTATGAAGGGTTGGACTCGGGGAACAAACAATTCATTGACATGATGTGTAAAGGGACCTTTAAAAACAAATCCCCAAATAATGCTTATGAGTATCTAGAAATCCTTACTCAACAAAACCAAACATGGGGAACATCCCCTTATGTTGAAAAGACACAAAGAACTACTAGAATGCATACTCTTATAGAAGAGGAAACCCTTAGGGCAAAACTCTCAGCACTCACTAAGAAGGTTGAAGAGATAGACCTCAGAACAATCCATAAAATCGAAATTGTGGACCCTGTTTGCACAATTTGTGACAAACATGACCACAAAAAAGACAGCTACCCAACCATTTCATCCATCAAGGATGTTCTTCTAGGAGGACCACTTGTTGAAGTTAATGACCTAAAATTTAAAAATCCCAAATACCAAAACACATTCAACCCAAGGTATAATGACCACCCAGGTTTCCACTGGAGAGATAAACAACAACCTAGACAACCATAGGGAAAAAATATATATCCCCATCAGAACTTCCAAACCCAACCTATCCAATACCAACATCTACTAGTCCATCTTCAACAAACCATCCCACCTCCAAAATATCCCCATGGGATAAACCAATCTTCTCAAGCACCAACCCAAACTGTTCCACAAAGCCTACTAGAACAACTGTGCAAACCAATGGAGAGGATGATCTAGAAAGTATCTTCCCTTAAACAAGATCTTCAAACCATAAAAACTGGAAAGGCACCCATGCCTACTCAGGTGGTACCATCCTCAACTTCAAGGGGAGAGTTAAGATGTACTCAAACAACACATGAATAACTAAAGGCTGTGACTATTTTAAGAAGTGGGAAATCAATTAAAAAACCTGAACAAATAAGTCCAAAACCACGTGATGCTTCAAACACTAATGAAAATTCAAATGAACTACAAGATCAAACTGAGGAAATTGATAACAATGTGAAAGAAACAACTCTTCAACAAACAACCCCACAACTTGAACCATTTCCTCAACGCATGAGGGAAAAAACAAAACATGAATTGAGTGAAACATTGAGGGAAATATTCTCACAAGTCAAGTTGAACATTCCCCTTCTCGATTCCATCCAAACCATACCATCCAAATAAAGTAACTTAAGGACTTGTGCACTTTTAAAAGAAACCTTTCACTTTAAATCCAAGTCCTTTTAGCTGCTAATATGAGTACCACCATTCAGGGGACCATTCCTCCTATGTTGAAAGACCCGGGTTTCCCTTACATCAATGTTAAACTAGGAGAGAGCAAATTTGTCAAGGCCTTGTGTGACCTAGGTACTAGTGTCCATATCATACCATTTGCTATGTACTTCCAGTTAGGCCTAGAAGAGATCCAACCCACATATGTCACACTTCAACTTGCTGATCGTAGAATTTGGGTTCCAAAGGGGATTTTAATGAACGTTCTGGTAATGGTAGAAAACATCATTTACTCTGTTGACTTCATTGTCCTTGACAACCATCCAAACTTAGTAAATAAGGAACAAACCCCAATCATTCTTGGTCGTCCATTCTTTGCAACAATCAACTCTATTATCTGAGTACGAAATTGGAACATGACCATCACCTTTGGAAACATGAGTCTAGACATGAACATCTATAATGAAAGCTCACAAATAGGGGATGATGAGGACATTAATAAAGTAAACATGATAGGAAGAATTGATAATGAATCCATAGAACATCAAGGAATATTAGATGGATGTTTAAGTCAGGATGAGATTGATTTCATTTTTCACATGAAGGAAGTTTATCTCCTTGGATTGAATTGTTTTTAAATTACTATTATGATGAAGTATTAGGTCAAAAAATCAGTGAAACCTTTTATAAAACCACATTCATGGAGACCAATCAAACCTCCTTCCCTAAATCTGATCAAACCAATCTTGTAGCAGAAACTTCTCTATGTGGGGAATCAATCCTATCTGAAAATATAGAAAAAGAAATTGATATTGATCCAATGTCCCAATTTTTTGCTGAAATTATGAACCAACCTGATCATGAAATGAATGAACATCCTTCTGCACTCAAGTATGCCTTCCTAGGGGACAATAAAACACATACTATTGTCATTTCTTTTTTTCATGAATCCAATCATGAGAGGATGCTTCTAGATGTCCTTATGAAACATAAGAAAGCCATTGGTTGGACCCTGTCTGATATTCCTAGGATTATCCCACTTATTGGGACTCATAGGATTGTTTTAGAATCTAATTCAAAGCCATGTCATCAACCTCAAAAACGACTCAATCCTAATCTCATGGTGGTAGTAAGGAAGGAACTTATGAAATTGTTAAAAGCTGGTATCATATATCCCATAGCTGAGAGTGAGTGGGTCATCCGAATCCAAGTGGATCCCAATAAGGTATGAATCACAGTGATAAACAATAAGGATGGAGAGATTCTTCCAACTAGGGTGAGTAGTGGATAGAGGGTCTACATTGACTATAGGAAGCTAAAATCATTCACCAAGAAGGACCATTTCCCCTCACCATTCATTTACCAATTCCTTGAGGGAGTGGCAAGTCATGCCTTCTACTGTTTATTATATGGGTACTCATGGTATAATCAAATTGAGGTCTCCCAAGAGGATCGAGGAAAGACTACATTAACATATCCATTCGGCACGTCTTCTTTCAAACGCATGCCCTTCGGGTTATGAAATTCCCCTGGAACCTTCTAGGGGTGCATGATGGGAATATTCTCAGACATGGTAGGGGATTTTATTGCGGTCTTCATGAATGACTTCTCTGTGATTGGGGATACATTTGAGGGATTTATGAGGAATGTGGATAGAGTCTTGTCAAGATATGAAGAAATGAATCTGGTTCTAAACTGGGAAAAATTCCATTTCATGGTTAAAGAGGGACTAGTTCTAGGCCATCTAGTCTCAGGTAGGGGGATTGAAGTTGATAAATCTAAGGTTGAAATCATTCATTACCTTACATCACCCAAAACTGTTAAGTAAGTGAGGTCTTTCTTAGGACATTCCAGTTTTTATAGAATATTTATTAAGGACTTTAGTTCAATATTATGTCTGCTTTGTTCTCTCTTAATAAAGGATGATCCATTTTTTTGGACAGAAAGACGTGAGGGTTCATTCTCAATCCTCAAATCCTCTCTCACATCTCCTCCCATTATGAAATCTTCAAATTGGAACCTTATTTTAGAACTTATGTGTGATGGTAGTGACTTTACTGTAGGAGCTGTGTTAGGACAACGTTGTGATAAAACTCATTATGTCATTTCTTATGCATGCAAATCCTTAAATGATTCCCAAATCAACTACACCACCACAGAAAAGGAGTTACTTGATATTGTGTTTCCCTTAGAGAAGTTTAGGTCCTACCTATTAAGATCCCCCATCACTATGTTCACTGTCCATTCTGCACTAAAATACCTCTTCCAAAAACAAGATTCTAAGCCTAGACTGATTAGGTGGGTCCTTATCTTACAATAATTTGACCTCACAATCAAGGATAAAAAGGGAATTGAAAATTTTCTAGTTTATCACCTCTCTAAGATAGAATTCAAAGACAATTCAAATCACCTTTCTGTGTCCAATTCATTTTCAGATGAACACCTATACTCTGTGAGTGACTGCCCTTGGTATGATGACATAGCCAATTTCTTAGTTACAAGAGTCATTCTAAAATTCTTAGGGACTCAATATCGAAGGAAATTACTTTTTGATGTTAGACACTATGTGTTTTAAGATCGATACCTATATATGTTCTACCCTGACCAAGTCATTAGGAGGTGTGTCCCAGAATCTGAACAAGAGTCTATCCTTAATTTCTGTTATAGTGAGGAATGTGGAGGTCACTTTTCCTATAAGAAAACTTCTTCTAAGGTTTTTCAGAGTGGTATCTTCTGTTCCACCCTCTCAATGTATTTATACATATTTTTTAAAAGTTATCCTAGGTGTCAACATGTAGGGTTCATCACAAAAAGAAATCAAAAGCCACTCACTCCCATCTTAGTGATTGAAATCTTTGACTGCTGGGGAATCGATTTCATGGGTCCCTTCCCAAACTATAGGGGATATTTGTACATTCTTTTAGCTATCGACTATGTCTAAATATGGGTTGAGGATATTCCTACAAAATCTAATGATCCTCAAACTATGATTATATTTCTCAAAGAAAAACATCCTTTCTAGATTTTTAATTCCTTGGGCTATTATTAGTGATCGTGGAACTCAGTTTTGCAATCATCTATTCTTATAACTCATGGACAAGTATGGAATTTATCACAAAGTGTCAACTTCTTACCACCCACAAAACAATGGTCAAGTTGAGTTATCCAATCGATTAATCAAAAAAATTATTGGGAAAACAGTTAACCCATCTAAGAAATATTGGTCAAACAAATTGTTAGATGCACTTTGGGCCTATCGAACTACATTTAAAAACATTTTAGGAATGTCCTCATATAGGTTGGTTTTTGGTAAAGCATACCATTTTCCAGTGGAGATTGAACACATGGACTTTTGGGAAATTAAGAAAATGAATTATGACCTCTCATTGGCCGAAAGAAAATGGAAATTAGATCTCAATGAACATGAGGAACTTAGGATGGAGCATTACGAGAATTAAAGGATCAATAAAGCTAAAGTACAATCCTAAAAATATCAAAATATTAAAGAAAAAAACATTGTACAGGGTAAAAAAATTCTTTTTTATAGTTCTAAACTTCATCCACACCCAGGAAAGTTGAGGTCCAGATGGTCAGACCCATACATAGTGCATAAGGTGTACCCCCATGGGGCTGTAGAAATTCAAGATCCCACTAATGGTCAAACCTTTAAAGTTAATGGCCATTGAGTCAAAACATTCATTGAACCATTTAAAAAACAAGAAGTTATTTAAGTATTGTGTGGACCAACCATAGATGAGGAAAATACTTAAACAATTAGGGGTTTAAGTTGAGCTAGCGATGTTAAACAAAATCGCTGCACAGGAGGCAACCTGTGGTTTTCATGTTTTATTTTATTTAATTAGAACTTTAGACTGTTGAAATGCTTTTCTTTTATGAGTATGGATGGGTATGAAAGGGGATAACTGTATTCATTTGTGTCACGCGGTGTGATACTTGAGTAATACCTTACTAAGAAATTTAAAAGAAGACAATGTATTATCAGGTTAATATATTTTATTTATGTTTTTGTAGGCAATTTTTTTTTGACTATTGACCTACTCATCTTTTATGAGTAGGAAGGGTATGAAAGGAGAGCATCGTATTCATCCGTTTGATGTATTGTGATCCCTGAGTAATAACTTACCCATAAATTGAAACGAAGACAATGTATCATCAGTTTGATTTAAAAAAAACAGGGAAAACCATAAAAATTTTGATACTTGGTTTTAAATATTTTTTTTGTTTGTTTTTTCTGGTTTCTTCTTTTTTGTATGGTTTAGGTTTTATTTTGGGTGATACATATTCGATCAATGAGGTTCCTATATCTCCCAAGATATCAAAGGATTACTATGGAGCATCATGAACTTTAACTTCAAAAAAACCAGTTGAATTTGTTTCATGTTTATTGTTTCAAATTCCTTTTAGAACACCCCTCTTGTCCTACCCCCTTCTAATTTTTCATTTATTTAAACATTGGGGAAAGTGTTATTCTATGTTGGGGGGAGATAAAATAAAATCATTGATTTTGTTTTCATCATAAAATTTATGGAAGAAAAATTTTCAGAAACTTTGAACATGATAACACACATTGCCAAATCTGAAATTGGATATCAAATAATTTTGAATTCCTTGATTCTAATTTTAATGAAATTCTAAGCTCATGTGCATAGATTTTGGAAATTGTGATTGTCTGATGTGATTTTTCACTATTTATTTTTTCATCCATTTATATAAAAAAAACAATACACATCCTCTAGATTCTGGGGTTTTAGTTTGAGTTCTTAGGGTCCCATAATAAATGGAATAGGTTTTTCGATCATTTTAATTTTATCACGCGTATTCAAAATTAAATAAATTTGCGCGTAGAGCAATGAAATGACCTAATACATGGATTTAGGCACTTGGGGATCATGACTCCATAGTTGTCTGTCCTGGAGTTGGGAATTTTATCTCTATTTGTGGTAATTAGAATTTGTTTTTTATTAAGTTAACTTGAGATGATGCCCGAGTATGTGAGCTTCACTTGGTGCCCTAATGTCTTCGATCTTGGGAGTCATCGGAAAAGTCTTGCTACATGGGTTGACTCGATTGAGTTCAATTTCAATTACCATGGAAAAATTGAATAAAAAAAAGTAAAATAAAAAATGAGTACTCATCTTAATATTAAAATTTGATTTCTCCTAGCACTTCCATCTTTTCTCCTTCAATTGAAAATGAACACATGTGTCTATTGTGAGGAACAACACTTCATCATGCTTAATTGAATTTGGATGAAATATGGAAATGAATTTGAACAAAATAATGGGCTTGGTCTTGGGATATTCCTATGGAACTATCTTGTTTTAAATGATTTTTATGGGTTTCAATTTTTTGGTATAAGGCCTTTGGTTGAGCAATGTCTATTACAATGTTTTTGAAAAAGGGAATTAAAATTTCATATTTTTGAGAAATATTTTTCTCGGGACTAGCAAAACTCAAGTTGGGGGTGTTATTAGACCCTAAAATAGGCTAATATTCATTTTTTATAATATAATATTCATGTTCTTTATTAATCATATACACCATTATTAGTGCATTTTACACTTTGAAAATTAATTCACATTATGATTGTAATTCCTTCTTAATGTACACCATTACACGGTACCTTCTTGAACATCTCATAAAACACATAATGGTCTTTATTTTATGTTTATATTTTATTTTCAGGTCTCCCATTATATAAGGAACAATTCATTCTTTTGGAGCACTTGGAGATTCAATTTGGAAGACCACCAATGTGGGCTTTGATCCAACCACATTCCGGGGAGTGTAATTTAGACAACAGCCTAATAAAAGTACTGTAGAGGACCCAATTAAAGAAAAATGATTCAGATAATTTATATTAATATAGAGGATATTATTTGGAACATTTAATTTAACAATGGCCAAAGCTAATTTGGAGTTTTGAATGGTGTTCCAGGCGGCGCATGTTGATGATGAAATTCTAGGCCAGATTCTGAGGCCTAGAAAAACATCCCACCATTTATATCATATCTCTCGAACCACATATTATTTTGGGATAATATTTTAGAGTATTTTATAGGATATCTGGGGATACAATTTCTATTTATATGGACCACTCTAATTCGTTCATCTAGAAGGTCCTTTTGGCGCGTCATTACGGTGGATGAAAGCTGGATTCCATTTCGGGGGAAGATTGGAAAAGTCACATCTCCATTAATTTTCCACCCACCTTTCCCCAACACAATTTATTAAAACCAAATGGGATGATGGGGGCTCAGAAAAAGAATTCCAAAATGACTATTTAAGGCAGTAGTGGTCGAGGATTTGAGTAATCTTGGAGCTTTGTTTTGATTGTAATGTTATTATGCCAAATTGTCATTGTAGTATTTTTCCTTCTCATGTATGTTGTTCGAATCACCTTAGTATTCAATAAAATTTCTTCTTCTTATCTTGTTATGTTCTTATTAATATCACCCTGATACCGTTGCCTCATGGTGTGAACTTTTTCACACCAAACTTTGTGATTTTGTTCACACAACGGTGGAGTGATTGTTTTTTTTGTTTTTTACTTTTTCAATCACACCGTCTTAAGTCTACTTCCCACTTCCGTTGAGAACATGTTATCAATGGAAGGCTAGCTCCTTTATGGGATGATCCAAGGGAGTATCTTGGAGTTATATTGGATGTTATTTCTCAGTCACTAAATGTTATTAATTTCTTTTATTTGAGTTTCATTCATTAAATGAGTTTCTCTCTTCCTCTTCCTTATTGAATTTATTCGCCCCACTTTTATGTGTTAATTAGATCCTTTTACTTTGGAATTCTCATAAAAATGATCCTACAAGTGTATATATGATTATCATGTGTTCGTGGTGGTGTTTAATCATTAAGTAATGAGGGTAGTTTTAATTCATTTCATGAATCCATCTTGAGTTAATGAAATTGAAATCACAAAGGAAGTCATCCAATCCACCCCGAGCAATTACCTAGGATCAACTCATATTATCATAAATTGAATTCACATAGATGTCTTAGTCCCCTTTTAAAACCCATCTAAAATCAGCCTATGTTGGCCACTTCATAGCAAAAAATCCATCTCTTTATATTGTGTGTCTAAAGGCTCTTCTTAGGTCTCTAAGGATTCGACAACCCAAGCTACACTACAAGAGACCGATTGACCCTTAAAACTTGGGAAAATTTGGGAGACACCAGCAAAGTAACCCTGTAGTTTCTATGAGCCACCATTGCTCATATAACGTGTATCATACGTCGAGTATTAAACCACAAAGCCCTTATAGCTCATACACTGAGTAATGATCCTCAAGCCATCACAACCTATACCTATTTCACCTATAGTAGTCCATAGGAAATTATATCCAGAGTATATGTGTGTGAATAAACACAAGCCATTACAACCCTCTACACACATTTATGGGGAAAACTAACCATTGTGCCTAAAGGTACAAGTCACTACCAAGAGAGGAGATAGGGTCCAAAGGGGGTAGTTAGCCATCCATCCTCCCACCAAAATGTTGTAAAAAACACCCCCTAGGGTTTAGAATCCCAGGGGTGTTAGTTTGCCTAAATGATAGGGTGGAGTAGCATGTAGAAACACAAAAAGTACACAATATACTATATCTCACAACCACACTATGGGAATAACCTATTCTCAGACACAACTGTAGCTAACGTCTCTCGGACTCCCCACTGCCACTTCTCAGACTAGGTATCCTAGAAGCACACGACGATTTAAAGATCTTTATTACATTACATCATTCCCTTTTTATCAGTTTCACTTTACATTAATTAATTATTTAAACATTAATTAACCATAAATAATTTCCACAATATATTTCATTATCATCACACCCAAATTTCACTATTCCTTTAAAAATTAACCTCAGTATTGTGCCCCAGCAAGCTCTAACCCCATGGGTTAGCATTATTTATTCAATCATTTATTTACAAAATTACTTTCCCATATTCCCAAACATTCTATGAAAAACATTATAAGATACTAAAAACAAGGGGCTCAACATGTTGAGTAGATGAACTACCCGTTAGGTATTTTCTACATATTGCAAGAGTATAGACCCATCCTCCCTCATGAATCTAAACACGGAAAGCACATGGAATACCTTGTACATCTTCACCCCTTTTGGAAGGAGGGTAAGCAAAACTAGATTCCTTGAGCAGTGGGGAATGTAAAAAAGATAAACAACCAATAAGAATGTACAAGAATCCAAACATTCACATCCAACCTATTTCATCACTCCTGGTTTCTTCCCTGACACCAATATGAAAAAACTGATGCATCTCGCCACTCTAGGAATCAAATTATACCACACCCAATAGGCCTCCCTACCCCCACATATCACATCAACCATCCAGGCTCACATCGCAAGACAAACAGTAGGAAAAACATCTTATCAATTGGAATCTTGGCCCTTAAACAAGCAATATGGTAACTCATAACCCTAAAAGGAATTATCTTTTATCAAAAAAAAGTTATTTAATCCATCTTTGATTAACCGATTTACTATTTGTAGGTTCCAACTTCGAGAAACCAAAATACTAAGCTATCACAAATAATTAAAATTCTTAATGCACCAATTTGATTAACATAAAATTACAATAAAAAGAACCAGATTCATTTACATGCATCTTAATCTTTATCCAAACAATTATCAATCAATCCTATCTTTACGTTCATTACCAATTTCCGTCAAGAACGAAAAGCTAAACAAAGACAACATATATATCACACTATCAAGAAAAACAAGAAGCAATAACATAAGATTGATATCAATTTATTTATCAAGTTTAAATATTTATTATGTAAATTACATTATGATCCAGTGGGACAAGACATGCTAACTATACAGTTTCACGTAAAATAAAAGAGAAGGAATGAATCCCATACCTCAAACGGTTCATGATGTTCATTATATGAGAACGAGACACAAAACGGGTTACGATCTCCTCCCTTCGTGAAAACTATATCCACCTGAGGATATGGAGACAGCACCACACCAGTCAAAACCTAATAAAATTCAATTATGAACATAGAGATAGAATTCCATAAAAGGGAAAGGAGAAATAGAGGTAGGTGAACCGAAACAAATGATGATAGATCATACCTTATATTGATGATTAATCGATACTCCTTCGTTGCATCAAAATAGAGTGGAACAAATCCAAGAAGGAAAGTTTGATTGTGAAACTCATACAAGATGGAATGAAAGGTTTTAGAGTCTTACACTGAGAACAGGGGGGAAGAACTAGGTAGGAAGATATATCACCCCTTTATAAGATTTAACAAAGGAGTGGTTTAAGATAAACTAGATTTTCCATTAAAAGTGGATCGCATTGAACCAAACAGTTTGACCAAGTAAAAGCATCCCGAGCCTTAGGAAAAATTAATATAGGAGTTATAGCCTTTGAATCAACCTTAGAGTCCTTAAAATGATGCTTTAAATGCATTTTACGTCAAAGGAAATTTCAAAGGGGAAAAACTGTAGGAAGCTAGAAGCAATGTTCATGAACACAAAATTTGGAAACGGAAAAACATTTTTCATGAACCTCACCATTCAAACCTCACCGTTGGAACCTCTTCGTTTTGGAAACACTTTTCATGAACCTCACCGTTGAAACCAAATAGTTGGAACCTCACCATTCTATAAACACTGTTCATGAACCTCACCTTTGAAACCTCACCATTCTAGAAACACTATTCATGAACGCAAAATTTTGAAATGGAAAGATGCTACCGTTGGACTATTCACCTAAGGCTACCATTTCACTATTCACCTAAGGCTACCATCGTACTATTCACATAATTAGAGATTTGGAAATGTGTTGGGGATAAGTCACCTTGACCTTTCAAAACACCTAAGACACCATATTTTCGCAAAGGAATGGACCATAGAGGTCCGAACCATTACATCAGATACCTCTCAGAAAATTCTCACCCTTGAAACTTCAAAACGAACCTAAAAGGAAACACAAAAGATTCCCGAACAATCACCCATCGAGATACCTATCAGAAGAGAGAAAACCCGAAGAAGAAACCAAATAAATCCATCTCATAAACACAAATGGTCTACAACCACAAAGCAAACATTATTACATGAATAAAGTTAAACATAAAAAAACTCTTGGTACTGAGCACATATATGTGACTCATGTTCCTAGGTACTCTCCCCCACGCCACCGTTTCACCACAAGACATGAACCAAGGGGATATAACACTCTCTCAACACCTTCTATTTTTGGTCTTGGGTCCCTACATGTCACTCCTCAAAAGTCACATCATCATCAACATCAATTTATCCCCAATCGATGACGTGAAAGTCATCATGAAGATAACAAAAAAAAACGAGACACCTGAAAAACATCATGTATCTGGATCATCCGCAGGGGAAGTGCTACTCAATACGCCATAACACCAACATGATCTAACATCTCAAAAGGCCTAACAAACCAATTAGAAAGCTTACTCCCATGACCAAAGCTTCACTACCCATGATGAGGAGTCACCTTCAGAAACATGTGATCCCAAAAATCAAACTTTAAGGGTATCCTCCTTTGATCGTCATATGATTTATGACTAACTTGCACTGTCTTCATCCTATCAAGAATCACCTGAACCATCTCTATTTTATTTTGGACTAGTTTGGGTCCATGAATTGCTGACTCTCCGACACCAGTCCAGTACAATGGAGAACTGAAAGGTAGGACATACAAGGCTTAAAACGGTGCCATACCGATAGTGGAGTAAAAAATATTATTCTATGAACTCCACCATGGGTTAGTACCTCATCTAAGATCATCCAAAATCAAGGACACAAGAGTGTAACATGTCTTCAAGAGTCTGGATGGTCTGTTCTATCTGACTATCCATCTGAGGATGAAAATAAGTGCTAAGGCATAACTAAGAACTAAAAGCATGATGGAGAACTCTCCACACCCTAGAGGTAAAATGATGATCTCGATCGAAAATGATTGTCCTTATAACTCCATGAAGTCTCACTACCTACTCCAGATAGTACATTGACAAAACATCCACTGATCTTGACTCCTTGATTGCTATGAAGTGGGCTGATTTTGTTAAACGATCCACTACCTCCCAAATAGAAACATTTCCTCCATGAGCTTGAGGAAAATTAGTAACAAAGTCCATTGAGATGTCCTACCACTTACACTAATGAACATATAACATCTGGAAAAGACCACCATAAACATGATGTTCGGCCTTCACCTTTTGGCAGAACAAACATCGAGAGACAAACTCCGCAACCACATGCTTTAGCCCATACCACCAAAACTGGCTCCACAAGGCTCAGTACATCTTTGTCACACCAGGATTCACTGATAAAGTAGAACCATGGAACTCTCTGAGAATCGTATCGTGCATGGTCAAAGGAAAAAAATATCCAACCCTGATACAACACTTGGTGTTGTTCAGCCTCAGAACAACCATCAATGGCCTCTCTACAAACAACTCGGTCTCTCCAGACCTCCACCTTTAAATCCCCCAACTGGGACTCTTCCACATGATGCACTAGAGATAACTGCACCGTCATATGAAAAAGACAATCTTTTCCCCCAAATTCTCCAATATCAATATGTAATGCTGATAGTTCTTCCATTACTCTTTGTGAGTGACAAGATTCATGCACTACATCAGTACGTGACTTTCGAATCAGTGCATCAGCTACAAAATTCCCCTTTCCATGTATATATGATATTTCAAAGTCATATTCCTGTTGGAATCCCATACACCAATGATTTCATAAGTTCAAGTCACGCTGGGAGAAAACATACCACAAACTCTTATGATCGGTGAAAACCACAAAGCGCTCGCCATTGAGGTAATGTCTCCACACCATCATAGAAAACACCATGGCTGGAAACTTAAAATCTTGGGTGGAATAGTTATATTAATGTGGATGCAACTACCGAGACCCATAAGAAACACTTAATATCTACTATATCAGAACTCAACCTAGCCCTAGATGCAAAACATCGCAGAAAACATCAAACGGAACTCCCTCTGCTGGAAGACAAAGAACTAGAGCACTTACTAAATTCTATTTTAGATACTCCAATTATGTCTGACACTGATCTCTCCATATGAACATCTAATATTTCCTGGTAGAAGTTGTCAGGGGAGTCACAACTCAAGAGAAATCGGCTAAGAACCTCCTGTAATATCCTACAAGAGCAAGGAAAATTCTTACCTCTAACACTGTCATAGAGACTAACCAAGACACAACTACTTATATCTTCGATGGATCCACATCTACTACCTTATGGGACACAACATGGACCAAGAAACATAATTATCGAGCCCAAAACTCACACTTCGACAACTTCCCAAATAGATGATGTTGACGAAGAACTCAAAAAACCGCGTGTAGATGCTCTGTATGATCCTCCTCATACGTGGAGTACACAAGGATTTAGTCGATTAAAACCACCAAAAACTTTTACAGGAACTCATAGAACACAAAGTTCATCAATCCTATGAACACATCTGGAACATTTGTCACACTGAACATCGTTACAATGAACTCATAATTCCCATGACGACAAGAGAAAGCAGTCTTCAGGATATCCTCATCCTTCACACACATCTGATGATATGTTGAATGCAAGTCGATCTTTGAGAACCAAATTTCACCCTTCAGTTGATCGAATAAATCAACAATACATGTAAAAGGATAGCTATTATTAACTATCATTTTGTTTAAGCGATGATAATCGACACACAACCGCAAACTACCATCATCCTTCTCCACAAAAAACAACTGTTGTACCCCATGGTGACACACTCGGCCGAACAAAACCACACTATAACATAACATCATGCTGTATACGTTACTCTCGTAACTCAGAAGGGGCCATACTATATGGATACATATAGGTAGGAGATGCTCCTAGTTGTAGCTCAATCTCAAACTTGATCTCTCGTTGATAGGGTTATGCTACAAACTCTTCTCGAAAGACATCCAGGTACACTTCTATGACCCTAGGAAACGCCAACTGTTGAAATTCTGAAGAACTCATCACCAGCTTATCCATAATGGATGATAAGTATGGAACACGCCTCTGACCCATCAGAGGGTCTCTCTCACCAACGAACACCACTAGCTCTCCATCCGCATCGAAGAACACAACCAACCTCCTGAATTAATCCATGATAGTTTGCACTGAATACAACTAATCCATGATGAGGATGAAATCATATGGTTGTATTCGTAAACATAATAAATCTCCTCAAGAGCGGTGTTGACCCATCATTATCTCAAAGTCTCTACATTCTTCAAAAAAGTCAGCTCGACCTCCAACTGGCATAGTCAATGCCAAGGGAACTGGAAGACTCTCTACCTCAAGTCCAAAAGCATGGACAAGGGTAGGTGATATGAAGGAGTGTGTCTCTCCTGAATCAAACAAGGCATACACCAAGGTAGAAAACAAGAAAAGGGTACCTCGAATGACTTCTAGCTCTCTTGGAGTTGGAAATTCTAAAGCATGAGGCTGACCACGACCTCCTCCATAGTCTCTCTGAACCTAATGATGACCAAAACCACACCTACGCTCTTCTATCTGAGGATGGGGAGAATCAAGAGGATTTCCTCTGCTTTCCCCATCTACCCTCTGCTGATCCAATGATAGTGTAACCTACTACTGTTGCCTCGGCTGGAACTACCTCAATAGAGGAACCTGGAGCAGAGCACCTGGTGCACGATGACTTCTCTGAATGGTTGGGAACCCTTGCTTCTAATGACCTTGACCACCAAAACAAAAACAAGAACCTGATCCCTTTCCATAATCATGAGAGCTGTTGCCTCTGGGGAAACGAGATACGGAGGGCTGGGGCCTACCCCCGGCTGAACATAAACTCTTCTGCCCTAAAAACCGGGACCCCCAGACCACATCTATTCTTCCTGAGGAATCCTGACGACTCCCCTCTCGTGATGATCCTGTTCTGGCCAAAGTCATCTCGACAACCTCTTCCCTTTTCCAACACCTCATGATATGTCTTCAGCATTAATGAGGTGACATGGTGTTGGATCTATGAATGTAAAGCCTCCTCAAAATGCCTCACCCTGGCCTCCTCATCTAGAAACAAGTCCAAAGCATAATGTAAAAGGTTCCTGAAATGGATTCCAAACTCTCGCACATTGGAGCTCCCCTGTCGAAGGGTAAGAAGCTCCTGTTGACTAGACATTTTCAGAGTCGAAGAAAAAAACTCGAAACTGAACTTGCCTCGGAAAACTTCCCATGAGATCGCTCACTCCTCACGATCGCCAAGGAACAAGAACCACCACTGCCTCTCTACTCCACACAACATCGTCACAACAAAAGACACCCAATGCTCCTTCTGAGTATAGATTGAACTAAAAACTATATCAACCTCATCCAACCAGTCTTCTGTGAGTGCATATGAAACAGAGCACTCGTACTTCATGCATACTTTGGGGATAAAAATCTTGGAGTGTCCTCCTCCAAGTGTCATCGTCTTCAACCACTACCCTACGACGATCTACTGGAATAGCTTGCTGGATATCTTCTATGTGATCCTGATGGGGACATCGACCTGGATCCATACCTATAAAATAAAAAATAGTTAGAGATCCTAAACCTGGAATAAGGTAGACTCACCATTAATTAATTAATTAATTGTTTTCTTTTATTCATTTTAGGTTAACCTATCCCAAGGTATACCCTTTCAAACACATGCACAAGGAAAAATGATGCATGTTCCTTTACGAGGCCTCTACCCTAAAACTTGTATCACCTCATTTAGTATCCATTGTAAACAAAAAGGTCCATACATTAGATCATAGGGGGACCTAAATGCCTATGTATCAGCTGGCCTCTAGTGTTTACATTACTTGATAAACTTGAATGACACTGTTTCCCTACCAACCCATGAAACCTCACCTATGCCTAACTCAAAACTCCATCCTATCCCCCAACAAAACCTCTAATACCACTCTCTCAAAACCCCATCCCCGCAAGGTTTACCCCTCTTAGGCCGGTAATGTGAAAATGGAGATAATGACCCACTGGGTCTTACCTCTAGTAGGCCCTAGGTAGGCGACTAGCATCGAGAGTATAGTAAATGCATAGATGGGAGGAATTACCCTCTAAGAGAACACATGAGAAAGAGAGAGATAAGATAGAGACCAAACAATATTCTTGTATCGGAAACAATATAAATGATTTCCCAATTACACATATATAATGTCATGAAAAACTACTATATCTTAAAGGGGAAACTGAAAGTTCCCTAAAGAAGGTAAACACAACAAGAACCACGAAGCCCAAATAGCTCTGGCAACTCCAAGCTAGTAGAAAGCAACCCGATCTCCAACCTGTTCAAAGTGACATGAAAAATAGTTTATATAAACATAGTGTTAGTATAGTAGTATACTCAGTAGGATCCTCTCTAAATCCTCACATGAAAATGTAAAGAAAGCATGCTAAAGCACAACGAACAACAAGTGAAACTAACTCATCACCTAAAGATGCATACTATGTTCCCAACCTCATAATAGCTACTCTCACAAAGTAATGAATACAAGAGTATATAATATAATAAAGAATATCAAGGGTACCCCGCTACTACTTCCCCACTGGTTTTCTTCTTTTCCCCAACATCACACATCCTAAGCATCACTCTCTAAAATGGCATTCCCACAGACACATGGGCGAAGCACCATAACATGCACCTCATGCAACAAAACCACTACATCAACCTAAGCAAAGTAACCCGATAGTTTCTGGGAGCCACCACAACTCGCATAACATGTATCATACGTCCTGTAATCATCCTCAAGCCATTATAGCCTATACACCGATTAAGGATCCTCAAGCCATCACAACCTATACACGTTACACCGATAGTAGTCTATAAGAAATTATATCCAGAATATATGTGTGTGAATAACCACAATCCATTATAGCCTTATACACACATATATGGGGAAAACTAGCCACTGTGTCTACCAACACAAGTAACTACCAAGAGAAGAGAGTGAGGGCAAAGGGGGTAGTCATCCATTCATCCTCCTAACAGAATGTTGGGGAAAACACCCCCTAGGGATTAGAATCCCCAGGGTGTCAGTTGCCCTAACTTATGGGGTGGAGTAGCGTATAGAAAACAAAAAGTACATGATATACTATAGCTCACAACCACACTATGGGCATAACCTAGTATTAGACACAACTACAGTGAACGTATCTTAGACTCCCGACTACCACTTCTATGACTAGGTATCCTATAAACACACAACCATTTAAATAGATTTATTAAATTACTTCATTCTCTTTTTATCAGTTCCATTTTATGTTAATTAATTCTTTAACATTAATTAATAATCAAAAATTTCAATATTATATTTCATTATCATCACACCCAAAGTTCACAGTTCCTTTAAATTGCAACCCCAGCATTGCGCCTAAGAAAGCTCTAACCCCATGGGTTAACATCATTTATTAAATCATTTATTTACAACATTACTTTCCCATATTCCCAAGAATTCTAGAAAACATTATAGGGTACTAAAAACAAGGGGATCAACCTAGTGAGAAGATGAATTTTCCATCGAGTCTTTTCCACATATAGCAAGAGCAAAGACCCATCCTCCATCAGAAAGATAAACATGAAAAGCACATGGCATACCCTACACGTCTTTGCCCCTTTTGGAAGGAGGGTAAGTAAACCCAGCTTCCTTGAGCAGTGGGGAATATAATGCAGATAAACAACCAATAAGAATCTAAAAACATCCAAACATTCACATCCAACCCGTTTCATTATCCCTGGTGTCCTCACCGACACCCATATACATAAACTGATGCATCTAGCCACTTTAGGCGTTAACTTCTGCCACAACCAATAGTCCTCCCTACCCCCACATATCACAACAGTCATCCAGACTCACATCACAACATAAGTAGCCATAAAAAACATAAAATCAATTGGTCTCTTGGCCCTTAAACAAGCAAGAGGGTAACTCAAAACCCTATAAAGATATATCATTTATCAAACAACCAATTCTTTAATCCATCTTGGATTAACCAATTTATTAATCGTAGGTTCCAAATTCGTTAAAACTAAATCGTAAGTTATCACGAATAATTAAACATGCTTACTAAACCAATTTGATTAACATAAAATTACAATAAGAAGAACAAAATTCATTTACATGCCTCTTTATCTTTAGTTAAACAATTATCAATTAATTATGGATTTATGTTCTTTACAAATTTTCATCAAGAAAGAAAAGCTAAACAAATAAATCATAGATATCACAATATCTAGAAAAACAAGAGGCAATAACATATGATCGATATCAATTTATTTATCCATTTTGAATATCTTTTATGTCAATTACATTGTGATCCTGTAGGATAAAACATGCCAATTATATATTTGATCATAAAATAAAAGATAAGAAATGAATTCCCTACCTAAAATGGTTTTTGACGTTCTTTATATGGGAATGATCCATAAAACGGGTTACGATCACCTCCCTCCGTGACAACTGTATCCACCCGAGGATGCAGAGACACCACCACACTATTAAACACCCATGAAAAGTCTCTTAGGAACATAGAGATACCATTCCATAAAAGAGAAAGGATAAAAATAAGGATATGAACCCGAAATAATGAAGATAGATCATACCTTATATCAAATACTGATCGATACTGCTTGGTCGCATAAAAATAGAGTAGAACCAATCCAAGGAGGAAAGTTTGATTGTACAACTCCTACCAGATCGAATGAAAGGTTTTAGAATATCACAGCTAATAACAAGGTGGAATAACTAGGGAGGAATATATATTATGCCTTTAGAAGATTTAACATAGTAATGGTTTAAGATACGCTGAATTTTTCATTAAAAGAGGATCAAATTGAACCACACGACTTGACCAAGTAAAACATCTCCAGCCTTAAGAAAATTAATATAGGATTTACGGCCTTGGAATCATCCTTAGAGTCCTCAAAATAAGGCTTTAAATGAATTTTACATCAAAGGAAATGTCAAAGGGTAGAAATTGTAGGAAGCTAGAACCACTGTTCACAAAATCAAAATTTGGAAAAAGAAAAACATTGTTCATGAACCTCATCGTTAAAACCTCACCATTTTGGAAACACTGTTCATTAACCTCACCATTGAAACCTAACCATTGGAACCCCACCATTCAGTAAACATTGTTCCTAAACCTCACCATTGAAACCTCATCAATCCGGAAACACTGTTCATGAACCTCACCATTAAAACCTCACCATTATGGTAACACTATTCATGAACTCAAAATTTGGAAAAGTAAAGAGGCTACCATTGGACTGTTTACCTAAGGCTACTGTCGTACTGTTCACAAAACTAGAAATTTGGAAGACTATTAGGAATAAGTCACCTTGAACTCCCATAACACCTCAGACACCAGATTTTCGCAAAGGAATGGACTATAGAGGTCCTGGCCATTACATCCCCCATGTTTTTTCCCCTTTGAAATGGAAGAGGGGAGATATATTTTTATTTGTAGTATGGTGAAAATTTTGGTTCTAGTTCTATCATATATAATTTCTCACCTCGAAGACCAATTAAATGGCATGCTATAGAAACCGTCACTTCTTGAAAGTTATTCACATTTGTATTTTTATATTAATCATAATATTTCATCTTTATTGGACTCTATATGTTGTATTTATGGTAGATGTTTTCCTAAACATTATTCTAGCAAGGTGATTATTTGAATTCCCATGCTCCAACTCCCCATTCAATAATGGAATTAAATGAGATTAATGAAGACATGAAAATAGTTGATGAGTTTGTTCCCCATAATCTTCTCTAGAACCAAATATAATTTCAACTCCACCGGGTTGGTACTTTTATATATATAATCCCATATTAAAAAATATTAAGATTTGTGAATAGATTTTGATGAATGGATCGTGAGATGGTTTCAGACCTCAAGATAGTGGATTAATATTTGGGTCCTATTAAATTAAATGAAACCCAAGATGTATGGAAGTGTACAAAATGTAAAACCAGGATTTCAATTAATTTAGAAAATGTTATTGATGAAATACTAAAATAAATTAAAATAGTTAAATTCTAGAATTATCCCATTTTATCAATTGAGCTCAAATTACAGAAAAAACTAAAGTTGTGATTATTACCCATAAAATAAAATAGTGGTGGGATTAAAAACATTTTATTATAGAATAAAATGTATGAAAATATTATCTTCATCAGAAAGTACAAGGATACCCCATTCCTACTTTAATTAGAAAAACAGAATTGTTTTATAGTGGATTGTGTGGTATTGTATTATTTCCAAACCATGATAAAGAATAAATACTCTTACTAAGTAGTGGACCTTGTAAATTATTCCATTCCTATATATTATAGTTGTGTGTTTTTTCATCAACGTTATAACTTTTTGACAAGGGGGAATTTTTTTCAAAATAATGAAACCGTAAAAATAAAAGATCCCCGATTCTCCCCTCCCCCTCTTAGTGATCACACAATTCTTATTGGGTCCTTTCAATTGGTATCATAGTAAATTTTCCTTTAATAAATTATTTAGTAAATTTTGATGGAAATAAAAGATTAAATGAATATTCATAATTGTATGAATATTAAGGGGTTCCATTTTTTATATTGAGAAAACTATCATATCTAGAAATATAAAATTCAAACTTATCTTATGTCTCTTAGTTATGAATTTCTTGATGTTTATATAAATGTATTTTCTATTTTTTTCTATGAATATTCCCACAGAAATTTTGATATGAAGTATTTTTAAAATTATGGGTGATCCATAAATGCACTACTTTCTTCACTCTCTAAAAGTTAGTTTCTTAGTGTTAATGGAGTTTGAATTAATAGGGTGTCTGGGACAATCTAAAGAATTTCTATGAAGAAAATATAAAAGTAAAAAAGAAAAATTTAAAAATATATATTTATAAGTAATATGTTATGGAAATGGGTGATTATTAATTTTTGGTGATTTATTTATGAGAGTGATTGACATCTTAAGCACCATAAGATGTATTTCTGAGAAGTCATAAGATTCAACTATTGTTTAATATATCTTATGAATTCTTCCTAATAAATTTAATGAAAAAGTTTTATTATTGGAATATAGGGATCCTACAACCATATCTCTAGATGATGTATATTTAAATCTCATTACTTACAAAATGTGAAGATAAAGGGTTATTAGGAACAAAGATAAGGATGATTGGGAAATTACCTTTAAAGCTACTAAGTAAGAAAAATATGATAATGTTATTGAAGGTGAATATTTTGTTGACTCTAACAGAAAAAATAAGTTAAGTAAAAATTATGATAAATTTATGTCTTTATTTTATAAAATTGTGAAAATAAGAAGAATAATGTACAAAGGTAATTAACCAATGAAATTTTTTCTCTATGGAGTTTTTAAGAATTTTTCTGATATTTTTTATAAAATGAAGTTGAAGAAAGTGATAATGATGATATATTGTCAAGGAAATCAATTATTATGATGGAAGAAAAATCTAAATCCTAATATATGGGAAAGAATAATAAGTTTTATAAAAAAATAGAAACTAAGTTTCAGAATGTGATAATAAAGATGAAAGTGAGGAAGAAGATGATAAATTCAATGGTGATGTAGCTAGAAATTATTTTATTTCAAAAGTGAATGATGAAAATTTCACTAGTGATAAAAGCAGTAGTTATAAAGAAGTATTAGATGGAGTTTTGACAAAAACAGAGTTGAACTAATGTCATAGAAAGATTTTAATACATAAAAGAGATAATATGAAGGTGAAAAAATAGAATCTTATTAAAAATATCAAGAATATTTATTTGAAGAATTTTTTTTTCTAAAATAGATTAATAATATGAAAACTTTATTTCATGATAATAAAATAATAAGCGTCGATCATGAATGAAAGTTGAAGGTGAAGGAGGAAGAGATAAACCTTATCTACAAAAAACTTGTTAAAGTAGAGAACATAGTTAAAAAAACTCCAAAACACTATTGTAGAATTTGGTGAAAATTTTGAGATGTGTAAACCTGAATATAATTAATAAGAGTTATCCTCAAAGGTTGATATTGATGATGAATCTATTAAGAGGAATAACTAAGTTAAGAAAATCATATTTATAGCCAAAAAAACAAAGCTGAAAAAACTAACGTTTCTAAAATTTCAAAGTTAGAAATAAATGATTCTAATAAAAGTGATTATATTGAAGATAATAAGAAATCTAAACAGAATTAGAAAATATAATGACAAAACCAAAACCTTGGTGTGAAACAAAATATCAAAGTGGAAGGTATTAATTTGATGAAAATAGAAGCTCAAATCTGAATTGTATGCAAGTTACTGAGGTAGATATGAATTTTATAGTTACTATTGAAACATTGGTAGATTTAGGAATAAAACATATAGGTATTGACAGAATCATCAACATTATAGTGAATCCATAAAAATTTGGAGGAAATGTTGGAGGGGGATTCAACCCACTCAAAAGAGGCATCCTAAGAAAGTTAGTTTGAAGATTGAAAATAGATTCCTAAATTTGAAAAATATTTTTTAAATACGTGACCAACTAAGAAATATTCAAAAAGAATGCAAATTCATGATACTGATATAATAATATTTATAAGAAAAATATCACAATCCTTGTGAGAAGAATGCAAAATAAAAATAAAATCCTCAGTTTTTTAAACTGTACTGAATGATTCAAAAGGATAATGAATCCAGATTTTGGAAAGAAGGTGTTATTCACATATAGAAATATATTTTAAGAAATTTAATGATTTGGAAGATTTATAAGATGGTATATTAAAATTTTGAAATGATGAGTCACTCATAATGAAAGGCATTGGATATACCATCATTGGGGAAAAAAGTTGAAATCCAAAAGGGCCATATTTATTGTGGGGATGAAACACAATTTGTTGTGTTTTTAAAAACTTGTTTAGGAAGGTAATAATGGTTTTTATAAAAGATAGTTTCTTTGTGAAGAGAGTTTAATATTGGAAATTTTTTACAAATGGACAAAAAACCATGAGAAACTTATTTCAAGTTGGTAATACAAAAAGTTCATGCTATCTTAGAGTGATTGAAAGAAATAAGACATGGCACAAGAGGCTTGGTCACATGTGTTAGAGGAATTAAAGTAACCTAACATAGAGATATAGTATTCATTATATTATTAACAAGATAAGAATAAGTTATTGGTGTTGTTCTATTTTTCAGAAATACAATATTAAAAGCTTAGTACATCAAAAAGTGGAGATTCGTTCAACTCATCCCTTAGAGCTGATACATTTTGATATTTGTGGGATGATGAGTAAATAATCACCATATTGAGATAAGTTCTTTATTTATTTCATTGATGAATTTACACAAATTTCACATATAATGTTCCTTACATATTAATCCGAGGATATAAAATTGTTTACTAATTTCAGGAAAACACTAGATAAAGATCATGGATTCTCAAAGAATAATTGTGGAAAATATAAAAATAAGGATTTCAAGGATTATCCTAAAAATATAGCATCCATCATGTGTATAGTGCACTATATAAACAAAAAAACAATGTTGTTGAAATAAGAAACATATGATTAGTAGAAATGGTGTGAATATTATTGATCGAACATGGTAATTCTCATAATTTCATGTGAAAAGATACAATAGTACACCAAAATTGGCATTTAGTGGTGGTTTAAACTACCGCTAAATCATTCTATAAAGGTTTTGTAAAACTGTTACTAAATTCTGTGTTAGTAATCATTCATTCACATGCTCATGTGATATTTTGAAATTCTACATTGAGTGAGATTTGAACCACTTTCCTCTTGATTATTCTCCAAAGACATTACCACTTCAGCACACTGTTTATTTATTGAATAAATATAATTTCATATACCTATATATATATATATATATTAATTGAAAAAAATAATATATAAAAAATATATACAAACTCAATAAGTATTAATCCATAATAATTAAACAATAATCAATAATTAATTATTAAAAACTAATAAATTGAATATAAGTATATATATATATATAATAAGGTAATAAATGGTAAATAATATATAGTAAATAATAAATAGTAAATAATAAATAATAAATAGTTAATAATAAATAGTAAATATTACATAGTAAATAGTAAATAGTAAATAGTAAATAGTAAATAGTAAATAGTAAATAGTAAATAGTAAATAATAATACTAAATTATAAATAATAAACAATAAATATCAAATAATAGGGGTTGCAATGATGTGGGTAATTATCTCTCAAGAATCCAATGACATCTAGGTTTTCTGATGGCCCTTTCGTTCGATCACTCTTGTTACTTCAATCAAAAAGATGTTTTTATTGGTCTATTGAGGAAGGATGATTCTAATCTTGGCTGAGATGCCTCATCTCTAGCTATGGTGGATGAGGACCTAATGACTGCTATGGGAAAGGTTGTTGCCAATGATCTACGAGACTTCATCTGAGGTCATCATTTCTTCTCTAATGTACAGGATGACCTCTCTTCTCAAAGAAATCATATCACTTGAAATAGAGGCTTAACATTTGCTAAATCTTTCTTGAAGGTTATTGAGGAGTGACTGGATGAATGAAAATTCTTGATCCTTACACAACTTTTCATCCCACAGTAAGAAAGCCCCTACAATCTAGATGTTATAAAGAAGAGGTTGGTCTAGGTATGGGGTTTCAGTGGATGGTACATCATCTCAATTGGTAAGGGGTTTTTTATATTATTTTCTCATCGATCGATTCCAAGTGAAAACCTTGTTGTTTCGGTAATGTCTCGCCCAAGCCATGTTTTTTTTGGGATATGATATTTGAACCAATGCTCGCTGGTAAATATATGACTCAACATATGATCCATATCTATAGACTTTGATGGTTCTTCTAGAATATAGAGATCCTATGAGATGTGACCTTCATGTTCTGTGTTCCAATAATGTTCGATATAGAGACTAAACGTGTGAGGCATGGACACATTCCTAGAATCTTGGTTGAATTTGATCTTTCTTATCCTTTGATCAAGATGGTAATGTTGGTTGCAACTCAATTTCATCTCAAGTTATTAATTGATTTTGAAAGAGTAAGTAATATTTGTACACAATGAAAATGTATCAGACATGTCTCTGAAAAATTCCATAAGAATATTCTATGTACTCGCTGCATGAAGAAGGACCATTTTTTTGAAAAATGTTGGATAAAGAAAACTGAAGATGCCTCTTCAGATAAAAGGGACCAGGAAGTGAATCTAGCTATTGGTGGTGCAACATCTTATACTGCTTCACTCTTAAAGCCTACCAATAGTGGTCTGCCTTCTCAGATAGGCAATAAATATTATAGGGAGATGGGTGATAATGAGTTTTCATAGAACTCTAATACAGTGGGGAAAATGGTATCTACTTCTCTTAACAATCTAGGTAGGTAGCCTCTTATGGATTTAATTGAAAATGGTTTACATAGGATGTCTGAGATTATTTCTCCTTCTATTAAAGATAATATTAATATGGTGTCTGCGGGATACATCCATGCACCTTCAAGCTTAGCTCTGGGAATTTAGTAATTAAAGATATGTCCCAGTAGGCAAAGCATGATGTGGTTTCTTCAAAGTGTGGTTCATAGAATCCTCTAAAAGGTAAAAGAAATGCTTTAATTTATGATGATGCTTATCAACTGGTTGTCCATAGGAAAGCCAGGTTGAGGCACTCTCCTGCTTTCCCTCTTCTGTGTGAGACTCCATCTAGCCAACCAAGGAATGAAGTTAATATTTTAGTTGATAGTAATCATACTAGCTTGTCTCATGAGACTTTTAATGTTATTGATGGTGCTTCAATGATAGATATGTGAGAGGATAATACTGAAAATGGGAACCCCCCATTGGATTCATGTTCTGGTAGAAATAATCTTACTTAATATGAAATTTTGAACAGATCCCTTAGCACTAATGTCTTTTGATAGGAATTTAGAAATATTGCACCTCATCAAGTTGATGAAAAACCGTGAGCTATTGATGTTGTCAAAGTTACTGGAGATCACGAAAGAGCATACCATGATGAGGAGTTATCAAGAATGGATGGTCATGATTTCAACTGGAAGCCACCCAAGCAATGGAAGAGAGGGCGTCACCCGAGAGGTCGGGGTGGCTCAAGAAGATGTAGAAGGCATAACATAAGATTATTGTTGGATGCTTTCAGGTTTGGTGGTATTTTCTATCCCATTTCTACATTGCAGCCCCTCCTTTATGTACTTTGTTAATAAATTTTATAGGACCATGGGTTTTAATCCATGGTTTGCACCATTTGGATATAATATATAATATATAATATATAATATATAATATATAATATATAAGAGTTAATAGTTAATATATAATATATAATATATAATATAAAATATATAATATAAGAGTAATGTATAAATAATATATTAATTAAAAAATAAATAAAGTAAAAAATAAATCAATACAAGATAATTAAATAATATATTAATAAATAATATATAGAAAATAATAAATAATAAACTTTGATTAAATAAATAATAAAAATATAATGAATATCTAATAAGTAAATAATTAATATTACATTAACAATAAATTAATAATATAAAAATAAAATAAAAAAATTAAATAAAATTGAAAATTAAAAAATAAAAATTAATTTATAAATAATAAAAAATAATGAATAAATATATAATAAAAATATAAAATATAAATAAATAATATATAAATGAATTACAAATAAATGAATTATAAACAAATAAATAATATATAAATAATAAAATAAAAAAATAATAATGGAAAATATTTAAATAAAAGGTAAATAATAAATAATAAATAATAAATAAAAAAATAAGAAATAAGAAATAAAAAAAAATAAGAACTAAGAAATAAGAATTAAGAAATAAAAAATAAGAAATAAGAAATAAGAAATAAGAAATAATGATATATTAATACTAAAATAAAAAAATAAAAAAAAATAAAAAATACAATAAAAAATAATAATGAAATATAATAAATAACAATTTAATAATAAATAATAAAGAATAAATATTAAATATGAAATATTAAACTAGAAATAATAATAAATAAATAGAAAATAATAAATAATAAATAATAAATAATAAATAGAAAATAGTAAATAATAAATAATACAAAACAAGTAACAAATAACAAATAATTAATAACAAATAGTAATAAATAAATAATAAATAATAAATAAATATTCAAAAATAATAAATAATAAATAAATACTAAATAGTTATTTAACAATAATTTAATAATAGAAATAAATCAACAAAGAAAAAATCAACAATAAATAAATATTAAAATAATAAATAATAAATAAATAAATAATACAAAATAAATAATAATTTTATAAATAATAAATAATAAATAATAAATAATAAATAATAGATAATAGATAATAGATAATAAATAATAAATAATAAATAATAAATGATAAATGATAAATGATAAATAATCAATTATAAATAATAAATGGATATAAATATCTATAAATATATATACATATAACAATATTTAAATATATATACATAAAGACACATTTAAGTTACATAAATATATATAAACACATTTAGACATATCATTATTTATATATATATAATTAAATATAAATTTCCATATATATATTTACACATATGTGATATAAAAATATATAAACATAAATATGTATAAATATTTACACAAATATTCATAAATTCATATAAATATATTTAAATAATTAATAATAAATTACCAAAAGAGGAGTAATTCAATTAAGGGGACTTTGCCCTCAAATTTTCTAAAAAAACAAAAGAGGAGAAAACATAATAATTGAAACACCATCAAATCAATTGGAATGTACGTCAACAGAATAAAATCATAAATGTCATAAAAAGAATACAAAGGCACTGTTAAATGAAGATGAAATCTCATCAAATGTGTTTTATTAACATATATACATAAATTTACTTAGATATATTATATATTGATATTCATTTTCATATATTAGAGTATAAACATAAATATATATTTTTTTATCAATACACATGCATATGTATATATAATCATTATTTATATATGCATATAAATATATATTATTATTTTACTATTAATTCATTTATATACTATATTTAATGATAATAATATATTTATATAAAAATACATTTTTATATTATTTATACATATAAATATTTACATGTATATGTATTTATTTAAATATATTAGAATAGACACATAAATATTTTTTTTATTGAACCACTCATATTAATATGTATAAATTACATGTATAGGTATATATATATGCATATTAATTCATTTTTATTGGGTAAATAATGTCAAAAATTATTTATTTTAATTGAAATGAATAATAAATATTTATTTCCATGTTTTTTATATTTTTAAAAACACATTTATATGTAAATATGTATTTATACAAGTGATTTATTATTCGTAAATATAAGAAAATATGAATATAATTAATTATAAATAAAACTACATTGTTAAAAATGATAAAATTATAAAACCATGACATCAATATAAATGTAATTCCTAGGAATAAATCCATTACCCACTGAAAAAGGGAAGAAGTACCACCTTAAACGAGGATGAAAATCCATAGAATGCTAAAAATATTTTTCTACCACAACTAAAAACATGGTTATTGAGGATTTGGGACCTTTTGGGCCCTCCAAAAATGGGAAAGAGGATTATTTATATCACCAGGGGCATAAAGCTCATCTCAGGCTTCAGTTTAATATGTGGAAGAGCCGAAACATACACCTGGATCAAAGGTTATGATTGTTTGGAGTTCGAGTTTGATTTATAACTTTTCGTGAAACTATAATAAATTTATTCTTTTAATTATTAAGAAATCCAAATATAATGTGGTTTTAGATCATTTCATAATCTTCTATTTGACAGGTTTTGGAGTTAAAAACTGACTATTCGATCAAAAGTTTTGGTCATTTGATGCTAAAGTCTAATTTTCAACTTATTGAAGATGTGTTTTCAATTTAATTTTATTATTTATTCATAATTATAAATATTTATTAATTCAAAATTTTTAATTAATTAAATTTATAAATAATAAGCAATATATGATTTCAAATAATAAATAATATAAAATAATTAATAATGAAATATTTTTTTTAAATATTTCCATCAATTTTGCAGTAGTTTTGAAAGAACCACCGCTAAAAATAAAATAATTTTTTTAAATAATTTTTTAAATTAGAAAAATTGTATTAAAAATCATTTAATAGTTTTTCTAAAATGATATTATGTTTCATCCAAAAAAAAATTAGCGGAAATTTGGAAAACCGCTTAAAAACTTCCTCTAAATCGATATTTTTCTGTAGTGAAAATGCATCATTTTATATTCAGGATTAAAGGTTCTATAGACTAAACACTATTATAAATCCTTAAAAAAGGTTTTATAATGTATCCCCAAGTCTGAAGCACCTAAGGGTGTTTGATAACCCCTTTATTTTAAAAGTAAAGGGTGTAAGTCTTGGGAAGTTCAATCAGAGTTGTGTTGTTGAAATTTTTCTTGTTTAATCTACCAATGTTAAAGGGTAAAAATGATTTAATAAAGACATAAGAATAATAGTTGATTATAAAGATGTAAATGTTCCTAAAAAATTGATAAGAATGTTTCAAAAACATATGTTAATGTGGACAATAGGGAATATGAGGTTGTTGTAGTTGAACAACGTAACAATGCTATTAATTATAATAATAATGTTGAAGCTACTCGAGATGAAGATTTTGACCCATATTTCTAAAGTGATAAGGAACAATTATGTTCATCTCATAATATGTTAAGGAATAATGTGGATTTTCATTGCATCCATGGAGGTCAAAAAAAATATGTTTAACTAGGAAGAGATAAAAATTTAGTTTCACATATATCTTTATATTCCTAGGTTGATCCAAAAGATGTTGATAAATCTTAGAAGAATCTAGAAGGGATTAATTCTATGAATGAAGAGCTAGATCATATTGAAAATAATAATACATGGGAACATATACCCAAACCAAATAATAAAAATTTGATCGGTATAAAGTGGGTGTTCAAAAACAAGTTTAATGGAGATGGTGAAACAGTAATAAATAATAAACAATAGGTTTGTAAAGGTTATTCATAAATTGAAGGAATTGATTTTGATGATACATTCTCTCCAGTGGAAGGATTATAAAAAAATCTAAATCACCTCTCAATATATTTATAATTTTTTTTGAGGGATGGAAATTCATCCTTTTTAAGGGAGATCTTGATGAAGAAGTTTATATTAAATAGCCGTGTGGCTTCATTATTGGGAAAGATGATATTTATGTGTATAAATTAAAGAAAGCATTATATGGTTTGATGAAATCTCTGAGAGATTGGTATTCCAAAATGGATACTTTCATAAGGAATTTTATCTTTATGAAAGTAAGATGTGATAGTGACCTCCACATCAAATAAAATTAATAGGTTTCCATCACTGTGATATTTTATGTTGATGATATTATCTTTGTATGGAATGATAACAAAACTTTTGGGAAGTTTGATGAGAAAATTAAGAATATATTTGAGGTGTCTTTATTAAAAAATGAAATATTTTATAAGGTTATGAATATTATAAAATTAGAAATATATTTTTTATATCAAGATAAGTATACTAATGAACATAAAAGGAAGTTTTTCCTGGAAGATCCAAAATCAGTTTTTAAAACAATCTCGACGGGGAAACAATTGTCCAAAGATTTTGAAGGAAAGGATGTTGATCCAAAATAATTTAAGAAGTTTCTTATAAATTTATTATATTTGATTAACTCAAGGAATGATATATTTTATACTATAAAACATTCTACCAGATACTAAAGTGAACCTAAAAAATCTCATATCATGGATAAAAAACATTATGTGATATATCAATGGAAAAACATCTTTTGGTTTGAAATTTGACAACATAATAAATATTAAATTGTTTAGTTATACATATTCTAATTGGATAGAAAGTGTTGATGGTATAAATTCCATATTATATGGAGAACTTTTCTTGGGAGAAATAAGTGTTAGTTGGATACAAGGAAACATAATTTAGTAACTCTCAATATAATATAATATTATTATGTGGCCACCACTGAAGATATAACACAACTTATGTGGATGAATAAATAGTTGGATGTGTTTTATATATACATTTCTTTATATCCCTGGGTTTTGATAATCAGAGTGCTATAAATATCACTAAAAATATAGTGCAACATTCTTTTTCCAAGTACCATGATATAAAATATCACTTCATCAAATAACCTATGCATATTATTGAACTAAAGTCGGAGTTATGTCATACCAAATAGAATGGGGATGATAGTTTAACAAAACAATTTTTAAAGGAAACATTTCAAAAGATTAGGTTGATAATTGGTGTTTAACCTCCCTCTCTTAAAGGCTAAGTCTCTTCAAGGCTAAGGTATGTGATTTCCATCCCCTCTCAATATTGTCTTTAGATAGTGTTTTCAAGGGGCATACAAATTTTTGTAACATAAATCTATCCACTAGAACATGATTTCCCTTTAAATGGAATACTGTATTTAGGGGGAGTTGTAATAAAAATAATTCTATGATTTTAATTTGTGTGAACTATTTCAGCAGTTTTTTGAAGTGGATGTAGGAAATTCACTATTATAGGAAAAAGTTGTTTTGTTTTGATAGATTCAAATTAAAGAGTAGAGGTATTTAAAAGGTTTCTTAAAACCTTATTCATGGACATCATGGTATTGTTCTTCGATTGTAATTTTTTCTTAAACTATGTTCACTCATGTAGGATTAGAATTTTGGGATATAAAATCCATTTTAGGAGTTACAAAGTTTTAGTTTTTTATGTCATTCAGTTGATAACAAAGTCCAAAGTGGAATATTTTTTGGACCAAGATGGAAGAGTTATCTTGAAGCTTCTAAAGAAGTTAATGATGATGGTGGTCGTAAAAAATTTCTTAAGGTTTTATTTTTTTGTCAATGTTTATACAATTATCTTTTTTATTTAGATAAATTAACCAAATTTAGTGATATTTTCATCAAAGGTGATCATAATTAGAATTTCTATAAGATAGAGAAATACTATATAGTGGATATGGTTGGGATGTTTATTGATCTAGTTTCATTAGAGATACAAATATCTATCAGATGATTTTTTTGAATAAAATCTAATGATGGTTTGATATTATGAAATTTTTCAACATCATGATTTAAAAAATATCTCAATATCTAAGTTCCTTTTAGAACATGTGAATTTTTTTTCTGGTTTCTAAAATCCCTATTTACGATGAGCTAGAGGAGTTCACTAGAAATAATTCTACCTGACAAAGGTTTTGTTGAAGTTAGTTTTAATTTTATGTTTATGGGGTTTGGATGTTTGTAATGTATGAAGGTTTCACGATAGAGGAATGGTGGTAAAGTAAATAAAAGAAATATTCTGAGGAATGGATTGTGAAAATTTCCAAATAAAAAAAATTCCAAAAAGAAAGAGTATTCAGATGAAGTCCATCAGACAAAAACTTTGTAAAATGTCTTTTAGAAAAACGTATATAAAGCCGGGAAGCTGAATTAACAACAAGATGATTAGATGATTTTTTTATAAAGATAATTGGATATATAATGATGAATTAAGTCAATAAAAATAGAATATTGATGCAATTAATCATAAGGATGAATAATTTTGGAACATCTTTTCAGAAGTTCCTACAAAGTTTTTAAATATTTTACTAAAAAAAATTTCGATGAAAAATTGTTATAAAATCAATCCAGAAAACGTTTTTTGATATATTTTTTATCAATATGAAGGTATTTATGAAATTATCCTAAAGATATAAAAATTTAAGATGTTAATTTGCGATTTTATCGTTCTAAATATGGTGGAGAAAAGTCATGATACTTATAATTCTTTAAGTGAATTTAGAGAAGGGTATAGTCTATGAAGGTTCGTGTGTGAATTAAAGAATATTATTGATTTTTTGAGATGATTTTTGTGAAATATTTTGAGTGGGATTTTTGAATTTCATGTTTTAATTAAGAGGGAAATCAGAATAATTTTCCCAATTATTATTCGTTAGATGAATTAATAAATAGTATGCAAGTTAAAAAGTATTAATGTGTTATGTTTACATGTGAAAAGGATGAATTTATGTAGAAATAGTGATAAATGAAGAAATAATAAATAAAAAATTTATAAAATTTAATAATAGGGATAAGGATATTTCTAACCAAGGAATATCTTTGTTTAAGAATATTTTGTAATCAAATAAACTGGCCATAAGGAAATTAAATTGTTTTTTATTAATCACTAAAAGATTTTTTTCAGAATAACTTTCAGGTAAAACATTCTAGACAAACATATCAGATAGAAATCCAACTAACTGAAGGAGTTATTACCTGTCACTAGAGTAGAACTTCAAGAACAATTTTTTTTCAAGAGGTGAAAAGTAAATAAATACAAGCAGCACCGTGGGAAAATTATAGGATTCTTTGTGAAGGTTTCTAAAAGTTCTTAAAAAATAATTTTTACATTATTATCTGTATGGAATGAAAATTCACTGTAGTTTGATAATATTGAAAAATAAGCACAAGGATTCTCCTTGATTTCCTTAACCATATAGAGTGTGTTGTTTTATAATGGATTATGTGGTATTTAATTATTTCAAAAATATGTCAAGGATTAATTATTCTTACTGAGTAATGAACCACACAAAATTTTCTGATCCTATGTATTGTGAATATGTATTTTTTTGGTAAAAGTTATAACTCTTTGATAGGAGACAAAAGTTTTTTCAAAATAAATAAATTTTGAAAATACAATGTCACTAGTTTACCCCTCCCACTCTCATTAAAAACATAGATCCAATTATGTCATTTTAGTGGTAATATAGAAAAAATAATACCTAGTTTAATGTTCCTTAGATGATGTGTCCTGCTAGCAAGATAGAAACACACTTCTACTTTTTTTATAACTAAGAGATACAAGTGATTATAGAAGATTACAAAATAAATTAATCCCCCAAAACATATAATCCCACAAATAAATCTTTGATTGAATAACATTTTTCAGTAAACTCTCAATTTATTTAAATATTATTCATAACCTATAAAACTAGTGAACCCCACTCCCCTAAAATCCCGAATCATTAAACATGACTGCCCGAACATGATTACTAACCCGATGACCATTCTGCATTAGTAACTTATAGATTTCCAGTGTTTCAATCAAAAAATATCAGTCTATGTGATATTTTGATGGTCCTACTATCGATGGAGATGTTTGGCTACCACCATATTCACCTCATATACAACACAAAATCCAGCAAATTATATTCTAGTAAATATAATTTTGAAGGATTAAATTTAGGTGATTTGAAATAGACTTCACCTTAAAATATTTATTACCTTGACATATTAAAATCCTCTAATGATCCTTCACGTTCCACTTTAAAAACAATTACACATCTAAATTTATATTTATATTTTAATTTATTTGATGTGTTTTCACTATTTTTATCATGAAATCTTTTAAATCATATTTAAATTTAGTTTCTCGTTCTTTTATCATTTGTTATACCTTACTTATAATAATATTCACTTAAAACTCTATTTATGATTGATTTAGATATTTTATATTCCTTCTATATAGAAACATTAATTACTAGTTTAAAAAAAATCAATCTCAGTATCATCTCTATTTTCCTTCTTGGGAACCTCATAATTATGTGAAAAAATTTTCTATACTTGAATAATTCCAATAGTATATTCCCATAAAAAATTTACTTTTCTTAATTTTAACTAACTATCCATAGGTTATAGAAATTAAATACTCACACTCTATTTTCATTTATCATGATTGATCTTAATATTATCCATTATCTTGAAATATATTTAATTAGTTGAGTGACATGTCATTACTTCTAACTTCAACCTCATCTCAAGCACTACCAAACTACTTTTTAAATCATAAATACATAAATATGCTAAAATGATCCCTCTAATCATTTAGACCTTTGAATTATAAAAATATTGGAGTCTTCTCAATATCTTATTTTGGATTTCCATGTTTATGATATGTTCACCAAAACCTTATATGAATCCAACAACATCAATGATTTTAAAAACACATTTATTTAATAATATTTTAAAAAAATTATTTAACTATTATTCTTTAATAAAAATGTGTAATATATTATATTTTTCCCAAACACCCTAGTTTTTGTGTTTATATGCTTTTTTACTTTTAATATTTTTTAAAATTTATCTCAAATTTTTTTAAATAATGAATATAAATTAAACTATTTTAAAATATATTTTAAAATTAACTAAATAAAGGGGGTATTTTTAGTGAATTTTAAAAATTAATATATAATTTGATAAATATTATGTTTTTTATTTGAAGGGGTTATGTATTATTACAATGACATTTTATTTTTTTTATTGTGAAAACAAATTTTATTATTATTATTATTAAGGTTTTTCTAAAGATGAGAAAAACCCTTCTATTAGATTATGGAAACATATATGTAAGACACCCCCTTTTCACCTCATTTTCTAAAATTATTATCCATTACATTCTTATTATATGAGAAATAAACACTTAAGTGCATGGTTAGCATCTTCCTTCTTATATTCTCCCTCATTTTCTCTTCTTGTTACCTCTAAAGCACAATTTATACTACATTTTGAGATTTAATGTTGGGGTTTCTCCATGGGATGTATAACCCCATGATTTTTATGGGTATTTTTGACTCTAGGATTAATTTACTCACTATTGGTGATGATTTTCATATTATTATTCTTATTAGCAAGGAAATATATACATTTATTCAATATGGGAATTTTATAGGACTTATTTCTTTAAAACCTAATTATATATTTTGAGTGAGGTGGTTAGAGGATAACTTTAGGGTGAATCATCATTATTTTTGTACTTAAATTGTTTTGTCACCACACTTTTTTATGCTTATTATCATACTTAGGGCAAGATGTAAAATATATTTTTGTTTTAATATATTATGATATTATTTTTATGTGGTTTTATATGGGATGATGTTTGATTTTATAATGTCAAGGCTCTATGTTTCAATATTTTGATCAATATAAAGAGCTAGGGTGTTCTATGGCTATAATATATATTGATATAACTATTTATAATTATATATTTTAAATTATTTCTTCATTAATTTGTAATTTTTATTTTATACCCATGATGTTTTTATAAATCATATTATTTTTCCATCACGATTTCATCTTACCAAAGTAAGATATTTTTTTAGGAATTTACAAATTCTATTTTAAGTATAAATATAACACATCATATGATCAATAAAATTATAAGTTGTTTGGACAAATAAAAAATCAAATTTATTTTCAAATGAAGATTTAATATTAATTATAAAGGATGAATAAAATGACTAAGTATTTTATCTTAAAATAAATCATTTTTGACATGATTATTAAAATTTTATTATATTGAATCCACATCCATGTTTTGATTTTTATTTTCCTCTATTTATGGAAGAAATTCAATGAAATTGTTATATCATGAATGATAGTTTATGAATATCATTTTGAAAGGGTCTATTTTATATGGGTCTTCAAAGACCTGAAGTGTGTTTCTTTAATTTAATAAATTAAGTAATGTGATTACTTTGATTTAGAAAAAATCTTCAAAATACCTTAGGTACTTTGGTGGGATCCTATGATAATTACCTATTATATATTATGATATATCATTCTTAATTATTGTCTTTCCCAATAGTATAGGATACCCAATATATTTGGTCGATTATATGTTATTTAATATGAAGTCAGATTGTACTAGGTATGAGGCCTCTCATGTGAACATGATGCTTCCATTGTTATAAAACCAAATTGACTAATTGATCTCATGAAAATGAGACTTTGGGGATATTATACCCCCCATTAATTTAAAAACATGGGGACTTGGTGCTCACATGTAAACCAAAACCTAAGAAAATGGGGCTCGGGAGTGGTTCCATGTTTTTATTGACTTTCTTGTAGTATTCTACAATGATGACTGGATATTAATTATGAAATGAAATTGATTCAACATATAAAATCAAATATATATTCAATTTTTTTAAATAATCTTAGATAAGTTGTTTTTTTACTAAAAAATAAGATATAAATGTGTTATTAAATATTATTTTTTTATCAAACTAAAATTGTACTTTATTATTTGTATTTTAATCTAGCATGATTGATTTTTATTTGTATCAAATATTTATTGAACAATTTGGGAAAATAAAACTAGGAATTTGTATATTCACCCTCTATATATGAATTTAGATGTATATTAAAATATATTTTCCTATTTTTATTTCATGTAAAATGATGAAATGTGACGAATAAACATGGTTAGACCCTGAACCAGTCACCCAAGACGATCTAGAATATAGACCATAGGGAATTCATGATCCCCACAGGTTGGTAAATAGTGATGGGAATCAACAGAGTAAATAGAGGAAAAAATTTCTAAAAATAATAAAAAAAAACTGAACAATGGAAATGAAATAGTACTGCCCAATATATAAATAAATATCTAAACTGGAAATTTTTTACACAAAGATTGAAATATAAGACAGGTAAACGAAAAAATTCAATAGAATCTAACTACAATGACATCTCTATGTGAACATAACGGTAACTCTCTCATACCTATAAAAATCACCCCCATAGTGATTGATACCAAGATGAACCTTCACTATAAGCTAAAACAAGAAATAACTATAGGCATGAGTATTGAAACTCAGTAGGTGTTGTCGAATAATCTATTCCCAATGAAACTCCTTTATAAAAAAATAAATATAAATTCAAATTTTGAGATATGATATATAATAATAATATTTTAATATATTTTCTTCATAATTACAATCATTGTCTATTTCGTTTTCTGTAATTTAAATCCACATTTTTTATCAAGAAGGATGGATAAACATTTTTTAAATAGAATGACGAAATTTCATTTATAAGGGAAAGTGTGAGTGAAAAACATTTCCAAAATATTTTCCATAAACACATGAGAATTGTCTTCCATTTTAACATAAATATATACTAACCAAGGAGTAATCACAATAATAATTTGTCAAGATAAATGGAAATAAAAATTCAAGAGTAACCAACCAACAATGAATGACAATCATTCACAACAATAAACTATGTGCCAACAAACAGGGGTGAACCTAGGAGATCATGAATAATCTAGAACATGCTAATATATGATACCCATCCCTAGAAGCATGCCTCACAAGATGAAATCTAAAGTTCCCTAAATACTCCTGGCCACCCTAAATCAGAACCAACTGAGGGAAAAATCCCATATAAATAAACCCAATATATCCTCCTATTATGGGCCACCAGCTAGTGCATAATATATCAAGTGTATAAATCATTCTTATATAATTATATCACTATTCTAGGTTCCCATATATCACATATAAAGGTCTTGGGGAAACTAATTACAACTAAGCATCCAATCATGCACAAATATAATAATAATTCAACAATAGGCATTAATTGAGTCACTATAAGGATCAACCTCTTTTATTATAACTCACAGGTAATGGAGGAGTCCATACCAAATACCTCCCATTCCATACAAGGTAAATTGTACACAAGGATTCAATAGGGAGGACATCCCACCCATTTAACATTTAGATATAACAAGTCAATATAATTGTTCAAGGAGAGTTTTCTTAATAAAGACTTCACCACATTCATCAAGGTGCCATGTGGGGCCCAAGATCTTTCAAAAAACCAACATTTATCAAATAACCAAATAAAATTTTCAAAATATGATTATACACACAATTTACCATTTTATAACCATTTCAGAAATATATTTTAAACATTCACATCAAACTTTAAAACTAAAGTCATTTTTATAAAGATTCCAAATGGGTCGTTAGTCACCACACATACCAAATACACTTTTTCTTTAAATCCAAAACCCATTTGAAAATTTATTCAATGAAATAAAATCAAAATTTATCATATCAATAATATATTTACAAATCCAACGCATTATTTAGATTTCAAAAAACACATACCAAGTCCAATCAGGAATTTTGTCGAATATTTTGTGTGCAATATTTTGCAAAAACAAATCTATTTATCACAAAAGAAGGGTACAATAACCATTTTTCACACCCAAAAATTATTTCAAATGACATATTTTAATATTTAATATTCAATAATATTTATAAAAACCATGAAATAAATGAATCTTAATTTATAAAGGCATGTAAAAGGAAAACCTACCCTAAATTATTGGAGTTTTAACAACGCAAATTCAGAACCATGCTCTAAGAGTTTGAAAAGGTAAGATGATACAAAAGGAAACCTGAACAAATAAACCCCAAACATAAATAAATGGAAAGACAAACCCTAGGTCGACATGGCCTTGTGAGAAGATAAAACCAAGGAGAAATGGAATGAGGAAGAGGGAGAATAGTGGAGAGCCTTACCTTGAGAGATCTATCCCTAAGCATGAATAAATCCATAGATCCACACCGTGGGAGGAAGATATAATCTTAGAGAAACAAAGTGGAGAATCTTTAGGGATGTATAAAAAAGGTGGTAGGAGAAATGAGTGGATTTGTGGTTAAAATACCACAAGGTAAAAGGAGTAATTTTTTTCAATTTTATGATTTGGGAATCTCACACGGTTTGGTCGCACGGTTTACCGAACTATGATTCAACTGTGCGGAATGGCTCTATCCCGAGAAAGTGGCTTCTCTCATTCTTTAAGAATGGTTTTTATAATTTTTCATGATCCATGTTCCCTCAACAAGAAGCACTCAAATACTTTCTCTGTTTCTTAGATCATGGTGCACAATTCCCTCTAACCGTGCACACATAGTGCTCATGCAACTATCAAGATGAAAAAACCCAACTATTCTCCAAGAACTCCAGAACGAACTGAGAAATAACCACATAGTTAAGATTGTACAGTATACACCTCAAATATTTAAAAATAATCACACCCAGCATTCAAGAGAAAACCCAATATCCCCAAATTAACTAGAACCAATGATGAAAATGAAAAATTGTGTGAGATAATTCTCTCGACTATTAACACTTTCTAACCCTGAAAATCCACACAATTTCTAGTTGATTAATCAATGAAAAAGGATTCCACCACCACTTGATCCAACGTCCTGAAACTTGAACACCTCAACCCTAGCTAAACAGAACTCATGCCTCTTTCACAAAACAGAACAACAATGGAAACTACTTCTGAAGAAACAATGGGAAATTTGAACCATAACCTTTATAACCACATATAAGACAGAAAAAATAGAAATTTAGATAGCCATAAATGGATCCACATGACACCTGAACAAGATTGGGAACTAGACCCAACTATCAAAATGGGAGGGGGGAGTCCAAATAGACTCACACCCATAATAAACAAACTACCATTGGTCAATCAAAAATTCAACACAAGTCAACAGAAGGCCATTCTTACACATTTGATCAAATAATAATCCACATCGGACAACCAAACATGAGTAATAATAACACAACAACAACATTAAAACCACCCAACCCCAAATGAAGTGGAAAATTGATCTAAATATCCCTGCACCCCTAAAAGTTTCCTTGACTACAAGAAAAGATTCACCCTAGGAAATATGGATGTAGCTTTGATGTTTGAAGAATCTATTACACCATAGACAAGAGATTATAACCCTTAAATAGAACTCATTATAGGCACTTCCACCAAAATAGAGATTCAAAATATGCACTTTTATTATCCACCTATATTAAAACAAGAAACCATAATTTCCCAAATGATCAAACACAATTCCATTGAAAATATAATTTCTCAAAAGTATTACAACAATCCCTTACATTTCAAACACTAAATATAGAACACCACTAGAAAAAACTCCATATAAAAATAACCCTTACAAATAGAAGGTAACTTACAACAAGGAAATTTTTAAACGATCCCCCAAATAGCACATACCTACATTAAATTAGCTCTCTGATGATTTCTAGAAATATCACAATAAAATAGCTGAAAGGGACCTAAGCATCCAAAATCATGGAAGGTATGTGAAGTACTTGAAAATTATTACTTGTTGTGACCCCTCTTGGAACTATGATAAAAAAAAGTATCTCATGCCTAGAATAGGTTAAAGAATGATCCAAAGGACTTTTGATTCTACCACTATAACCAACAGCTTCAGGTCGCTTCCCCCATTCCTTACTAGAACTCCCATCACCACTTATAGGGAATTGAGAAAGTTCGGTTGCATCAAGCACTCCTGCTATCATAACTTCATCATAAAGATATTGCTTCACCAAATCCGAAAACCAGTTAGATTTAAATCCGACACCTTCAACTCTAGATTTTGACAAATCCCAAACTCGAAATCCAGAGCCTTTAAAGAATCATTCATGATATACCTTAGATCATACGGTACTAGATCCAAAATAAGATGTTGGAATTCCATCACTGAACCATCACCATGATGCAAAAAACACTTCTCCATTCCCTTCCTTACCTTCACCATATCAAAAAAATATTATCGGATAAACAAAGCCTTGAAAAACACCCAAGTAAGATATTCCCAAGGATTATTATAAGACACTAAATTCCACCATTTCTAGAGATAACCCTAAAGTATTAACATATCAATATTAACCTTTAATGATTTAGTCAAATCAAGGGAATCAAATATCCCTTCCATTTTATGCATATAATTATTTTATTTGGGAGTATCCCCTTGAACATAAAAAGAGAGGTGGAATCAACATTCTAAAATCAAGAAAAAAATCTTTAGGTTGATCAACCATAAAACCAATTAACATAAAATCACCCATAGATGCATCACGTGTATCAATTTAATCTATATGGGGATGGAAACTGGCTATAATAAAACCAAGACCTTAATAAAAATCAACACATCAATAAGAGTTATAAAACTCAAAATACTCTATAAACAGAACTCCTCAAATCATGGATATCAAGCCAGAAAACATTGGGTTTCAACACATTAAAATTTTCTTCTTAAAGAAACCTTGGAAAAAAACGGTCTTGGTGGATCACCTAGTCACCAATAGTAATCCTCAAAGTCTCATCCACATCCACATCCCCATTCCACCCGAGGCAACAATCAACTTGTCCCAATTTGGGAACTCATACATATTTTCACACCTATCCATGCATGTGAGAACTAATGAGAATAGAAAAGGAAAAAGAAGAGTATTTCATTTCAAATTTCAAAAAAAAAAAAATCAAATTCCACCATCCAAAAATTTCAATTTCAACACTTCAATAAACTTTGTCATGATAAAAAAATTATGTCCCAGGGATTTCCATTAAAAAATCCATTTCATATCATTCAAAAAATTTTCAGAAACTCAATAAGTTCCATTCTATAAAAATAATTTTAAAAAAATCCACTTTTGAAAAACATCCTTCGAAATGAAACTAAAAAAAATTCTTTTCCATCTTCCCAAAAACTAATCAATTTCCACTTAAAAATACAGTTTTTACAATTCTAAAACCAGAGATACAAAAAAATTTAAAATCATGGGGAACTTGAAGCAACTCACAATGGGAACTAGTGTTGGTGTGTGACTTGACGATATGGGTGTTAGCCACATTCCAATCATACCACCGAACCATAAGATCCAAATAAACCAATAAATCCTGACTTCCCATTGAAACCTGAGGGTCAAAACGAGCAGTGGTTCATGAAATCCTTATCGTTCCTTCCACTCGAGTCCTGAATGTCTTAATCTATGATCTACCTTGTCATCCCCAAATAACATAGGTAACTATAAAAAAATTATCTCTAACTAAACCTCATATAATTCCATTTTCCAATGAACTAACCCATGTAATCCCTGAATCCTTCACTCGAGTTGATCTGAAACACGGCTCAAAGGGCATTTCTGATCCCCACATGTTGCAAACTAGTGTCAGGCATCAACTGAGTAAATAGAGGGAATGGTTTCACCTAATAATAAATAAAAAAATAAACAATGGAAATGAAACAAAACAACCCAATATATAAATAAATATAAAAAATAGACATTCTTTACAAAAATTATGAAAAAAATACAAAATATGATAAAAAACCAATAGAGCCCGTCTAAAATGACATCTCCTTATGACCCAAAGGGTTAAAATCAGATACAAAGAACAATCATCACATATGGAGATCAATACCAAGATAAACCTTCACCACAATCTAAAAAACAATAATAAAATACATGAATAGGTATTAGAACTTAGTAGGCGTTCCCGAACAATGTTTTCCCAATGCACTTCCTTAATAACTCACAAGGCATGAAGGAGTCCATACCAAAGACCTCTCATTCCAAAGAAGGTAAATGGGTCACAAGTATTCAATATTGAGGAAATCCAACCCATTAAATATTTATATATAATAAGGAATGATGATTTTTCAGGAAGAGTTTTCTAAATAAAAACATCACCACTTTTATGAAGGTTCCAAACATACCTCAATATCATTCACAAAAATAAAATTTATCGAAGAACCAAATAAACATTTCAAAAGATGATCAAATATAAAATTTAATATTATATAACCATTTCAAAAATATAATTTAAACATTTAGATCACACATTCAATCTAATTTCATTTTTATAAGGATTCCAAAGGGGCCATTAGTCGCCACACATACCAAATGGACATATCCTTTAAATCCAAAACCCCTTTGAATACACATTGAATGAATTGAAATAATCATTTATCATATAAAAAATATATTCACAAACAAAAATCATTCTTTAGATGTCACAAAACACATGAAAAGTCTAATCATGCATTTCATTGAACACTTGGTGTGGAATATTTATAAAAACAAATCTATTTATAAAAAACAAGAGTATAATAACCATTTTTCTCACCCAATTTTTTTTCAATGGACATATATCAATATTTAATATTAATGAAAGGTTTGAAAATCATGAAATAAAAAAATAAAAAAATATAAATTCAAGTGAAAGGGAAACCCACCTCAAACTCTTGTTGTTTCAACAATGAACAACTAAAACCCCACGGCAAGGGTTTGAGAAAGTAAGAAAATCAAAAAGGAACCATACACAAAAAAACTACCAATATAAAAAAAGTAAAACTAAACAATAGGTATACATGACCATGGGATATGAGTAACTCCAGGATTAGTGGAAGAAAAAGGAAGAGGAAGATGGGAGGATAGGATTATCTTGAGTGATCTAGCCCCAACCATGAAAAATCCTTATATACACACAAAGGGACAAAGAGAGATTCTTGTAGAACCAAGAAGAAACCTCCATAGGGATATACAAACATGTTGGGAGGTGAAATGGACATATTTGTGGTTAAAATACCATAAGTTAAAAAGAGTAAATTTTTTTCAATGTTTATGATATGGGCACCTCAAATGGTTTATCCACAAGAATTACTAAACCATGTGCTAACCCTAAACCCTTAACTGGACACTTCTAGGCACTTTCACATTTTGGCCACACGATTTTCAAACCATATTCCAACCATGTGGAATGGATTTTTCCAGTGATAGTGGATTCTTTCATGCCTTAGGAACTATTTTTCTAGCTATGCATAGATCGTGAAACCTAAACAAAGAGAACTCGATGTCCTGATTGGTTTCTTAGTGCATGCTGTATAGTTTCCTATAATTGTGCTCAAATCATGAAGAGTATAATGTCAAGATCAAAAACCCAAATTTTCTCCAAGAATGATAAAAATGAATAGAATAATGACCATGGGATACAAAATAAAAAAGATACACCATAAAACATTAAACACTATCACACCCAAAACATGAGAAAAACCAAGATCGCCAAATGAACCGGAAGAAAGGATAAAAATGCAAAATCAGGTGTAACATAGAATCATTCGTGGTTTTTTTGTTGATAATAAAATCATCCTACTCAAATATTGGAGATGGATTGATTATGGTACATGAAGGATGTGAACCATTTAGTCCATGAGTATTATTTTGTATGTTATTGAATTATAATGGATTGTATTGGATGGATTATTTATTGGTGTATTAAATTTGGAATTCTCATGCATAGAAGGAATGACAATTTTTAATTTTATTATTATTTGTAATCAATCTTATTATGTTTTTAGAAATGGGGAAACCCTTCCCAAATAATTTTATTTCATCCTTCATTTCTTATAGATAACACCTATTAATTGGGGAGAACACAACCATGGTTAGTTATGAGTCACCTTGGGTTTTGGATAAATATGATATAGTTTATCAAAACTAGTATCTGAGTGTTTATGGGTGGTTGAGTTAGTAGTATATGTGGAGTTAGTATTATCAGTACATGAGAGGTTTATTAACAAATGTTTCGGACCAATATCATCAGTAATGATCTGTGGGTTACCTAGAGACAACCAATTGAGATTATTATCAATCTACATTAAAAAATTTTATCTTTCTAATTTATTTTGTTTAGTCCATGGTGAGGTATCTTGATCCATGATGGGTAATAGTTCAAAATTTAGTGTCTCATTCATCATGTAGGCATGTAAGTATAATTTATATTTGTATAGTTTCTTATGATTGTGGTTATGTTTAGTGACATTTTTTATTATGATTTGTTTTTTTTGAAATTCTATGATCATTGTTATTATTATTAATATATGTGATTGTTATTAATATTCCACAGTGGTTGGTATGTATTTGATCAATCCAATACTCATTTAATAACCAAATTTCTTAGGTTAAATGGTTTGTGTAATAACTCAAAACTCATACTCCTAGATCTGGTGCTTATAATATACTCTTTACATAAAAGAATTGATATTAAATGAGACAACCCAAACATAACCATTTCGTTATCATACAATAAAATTTTTCCACATTATATAAAAAACTTAATAATCCACAATAAGTCATTAATATCTCTCACAAAATTCTCTACACATGATACCCCTTTAGACACATAATATGTATTAATATTCATCATAACATGGGAAAATGAAATCATAATAAGGGAGAGCCTTAATTATCAGTAAGGGTATCTATCATATAATTAAAAGGGCACAAATAATATGAAAATAATAACTAGTAACAAAAAATTAATATAACTTATAACATGATCATGTGATATATACATGGATAATAACAAAATGTAAAAAATTACATGGAAAATAATAGCTAATTTTATAGTGATAGAATATATAATGTCAACCATCTTAATATTACCTTCAAGTCATCATCCAAGATACTATTGATAAAAGCATAGAAATATACTAAAACCCCAAACAATTTTGTATCATGAGACCAATCAATTCATTAAGGGAATATATAATTATGGGCCCCACCCATCACTAATAAATTATAATTCATTCTTTATATAAAATAATGATTAAATAATAAAATTCATAACCAACAAGAATTAGTAATAAATAAACATCCATATTGAAATAAAAATTATGTGGAATGTAAATATTTCCCCATTCGTGAAATGGAATAAATTTTTGGGTAAGAAATATAGTAACCTAATCTTAACATACATGGACATTTTATCATTTTATATTAATATTTGGTACATTACAAAAATACATGCATGGGGACTGTAATAGTTTAGAGTGTTTGGAAACATGGAAACGAACTCTTATATACTGGTGAACAATCTTCAACATCTCCCATTAAGATCTCTTCATTTATTACTTCTACCCAAAAACATTCTTCATAACCTAGGGAAAGGAAACATAAAAAATGGGTGAGCTCAGATGTTTAATAAGGGTAAATAAAATACATGTGTATTCATAACAAGAACAAAAGGGTTTTTTAACTTGATCATATCATTTGAATATCTTACCCTTCATATTATAGATCATAATAATGTTTTTATGTTCATAAGACATAGATCATAATAGAATTAAGAGTATAAGTCATGAAATCGAAACATAGGAATGAGAAAGGGATTTGTGGCATGAACATCAGTTTATAACATTGTGAACATTTATAAGTGGAATCGAGTTCAGTAATTAAGTTAAGGACATTAAATCAGGCCCCCACATCACCTTATAGACATAAAACCATCTCCATGTATTTTTGAACATGTAATCAAGTTCACGGATAAAAGTATTGACATGAAACTAGGTCCACTCAGAACATTGTGAGCATGTAATTAGGTTTAAGCATAATGTTTTGAACAAGTAATCAGGTTCATGTATAAACTTATGGACATTAATCCAGGTCCATGCATAACATTGTGAACATGTAATATGGTTTACTCATGACATTGTGAATGTAAAATCATGTGCATGCAAACACGTATGGATATGCATCCAGTTATATGCACAACATTGTAAACATATAATCAGGTTCACTCATAACATTATGAACATGAAATCAGGTTAACCCCTAACATACATACTCATGAGTCATCCATAGTTACCCAATTCATTTTATGGAGATATAGGTCCCACCAATCTCATAATAAAATCATTCATACGGGTTCCAATATAATAAAGCTTCATAATATCATGCCAAATAAAAAGAGATGAGTTTTAAAAAAATCAAATCATAACACATGAAATGAAATGGGTATTATTTACATTTCATCACATCATAAAATTTGGAAAAGTGATAGGTTTTATAATCATTTCATCAAAGAATAACCTAAGAAAAGTAGTAGGTTGGAAAATAATATAACCGATGGAATAGAAATAGGTTTCGTAAGAGCCATTCCATAACACCATAAACCATTCATGCAAAGATATTAACGGAATATTTTTTATAATTAACTAGAAGGGCATTATTAACATCAATAGATGTTATCTTAGATATAAAATAAATTTGAAATATATTTTTAAAACATTTATTGAAGAAATTATCCTTTCTTATTTAAAAAATGCTCTTTAACACATAAAAACCTTTTGAAAACCATTTTCATGAAAATAAACTTAAAATCATATAAATAAATATTTGAACACACTTTGGAAGCCTTTTTATATGAAAACATATAAAGATATCTTGAAATCATTTTGAAAACCATTTCATTTAAAATAATTTGCAAACATATAAACAAGGCTTGAATCATTTGAAAAAAAATTATTGAAAAATAATTTTAAAACATTTAAATCATGAAAAGGTTATGAAAATAATTTTGTTGAAGATTAATTTATAAAAAATCATAAAAATTAAAATTTAAAACATGAAAATGTAAGTTTACATAAATGAAGATGGGTAAATCTGTACATGTCGTACAAGGTAAAAAGAACATTATTTTTCATGGGAAAAGGTTAGAAAATAACCCTTTCAGAAAGTGATAAGAATATTCCTTTTAAAATATTGGTAAATTAAAAAAGGGAAAAATGTATTTAAATTATTAAATGGGAATGGTATAATAATCTTGGAACCCTTTTTAGAAAACATAGACTTCTGACCAAAGAGATGGTAAAGTCGGGATTTATTAAAAACTCTTTATTAAATATATTATGTAACAATTATAAAATCATTGTATCGATACTCTAATATATGAGGAATAACCGAATGAGAAGAAAATTAAATAATGTTCTTGATAGATGGGTTATATGATTTCATTAAAGGAAGCACACACATATACAGTGTTAAAAAGTGATGTGATTGTATCAGTAAACTCTTATCACTTTGTAACATGGGATAATACTATATGTGTAAGAAAATGAAATTACATAAAGTTTATAATTACATGAAAATTTTTAGATTCATGATATATTAAATAAAATGGAAGTTCCCCGCCGTCGGTGGTAGGGGTTGTAAGGGTTTGGGTAGGGTGATGGGTAGGTCATGGGGTCAAGTCCTCGGGCCTGTGATTTAATAAAATTTTCTTTCTTTCATTGTGTTCCTTGGTGGAGGATGTAATCAACCTATTATCATATAAAATATAATTATATACACCTCAAAATTAATTTATGTGCATAATAAAACATAAGTCTCAAGTTAACCAATGAAACTTAAACCCCATGAAATTAATGTAAAATAATGGATATGTAAATAAACATAAATTTAAATATAATAGTAATTGATTACATACATGGGAATTATAAACACCACACAAAAGGAATCAATGGTGGATAAAGAATGTATCTCAAAGAAAAAAAGTGAGATGAAATCCCCTTACCTTATGTCTTGACTCTCTTCATACTCATGAAAACATCCTAAATAATAAATGTAAGTTTATTATAGATAATTTAAAAAATAATATTATTATATCTAATAACATATATGGTTTTATTATTACATTATATTACCCTCTTGTTAGCAACCCTATGTAATGGTTTCACTTTGGGTAATTTTCTCTTTATTCTTCGCACGAGCCTTCATTTTTTATATCTTCAGTCCTTATACTTATATCATGATTTCAGAATGTAATACATGATATAAATATTAAATATATTTATTATAGTTTTATTATAATAATATATAGAGTATAAAATCGTGAAGTGGAAAACATCGTTCATCTTGACGGTAATTCGTACGTATGTGTGGACGTTGTTTCCATTTATATTGTTGTATTAATAGATTTAAATAAAATAATATATATATATATATATATATAATATCATTTAATTAGTATTAAAATGTTTTATATATCATATAAGTTCACTAAACCCATCCTCAATACATTCCATGTAGTGTGTGAATGAATTACATCGTTTTTGATGGAGCGATAGTCTACACTTCCTTAAACTAAATTATCATATTTTAAAAAAATAAAGTAAAATGATATGTGTTTTAAAAGAAATATAAAAGCATAATAAATAATAAATATAATATATGATATTTATAAATAGAGTTTCCATAAAAATTTCCACCATGAGATGAGGTATAGGAAAAATATACAATCATCATTTTTTGAGGTAGTAGTTCGTCATACACGTAAAAAATATGTTCATTACCCATTAGATGGAGGTGTGTGAATGTATAGGTAGAATAAATAGATTTAAAAAATAATATGATATCTAAGATAATTTTTTTGTTATAAAAACGTGGAATAAATAGAATGTAGGGGGTGGATAAAGAAAATAAAATAAAGGAGCCTGAGAGAAGACAATACCTCTTAATCTGGTAACTCCTTTTGGTTTGTGTCAAAAGGCATACTTGGGATGATTTATATCCAAGGGTAGGATTATTTGATGAAGGTATGGATTTTTGTATCATATTTTAGTATATTTTTGGTGATCCAATGGGCTTAAAAGGTGTGGGGAATTGGGAAGAGTGTAGGATTTTTTTGTAGTAGAGGAGGAGAGTCACTCTTGTAAATACTTGAAGAGAGAATTCCACCCACGTTTTTAATGTCGAAAGTGGATAAAATAAAATAAAAATGTAGATTAAAGAGATTATAAGGTCTAAATATGGACATAAAATGTATCTTGTACAAGTTTATAGGTTATTTTGTGTCTTAAATTTAAGTTTTAGTCTTTAGTTAAGCTTAAGTTTACCTTAGTCAATGTAATTAATTTTAATTACATTTAATAATATTTTAAAAAAAATATGTTGAAATTAATAAAAATTTTAAATTATGATGATTCCAAATATGGAGTAAATTTCTCCAAATTAAACTCACATATGTGACAAATATTAATTTAAAATTTATCCCACTGACAGGACGACAATGCCGGTTTTTAACGTAAAAATGATCAAAACTGAGCTATATTTTTTATATCCAATTTCAATTTGAAATTGGTTACAATGAACTAAATTGTAATAATTTATAAAATTATTATCTAATTAAACTTATAAAACAATTTAACATACAGTTTTCCATATAAATAAATTAGATGAAAAAGTAGTTTTGTATTAAAATCCCATATTTTTAACTTTTCATTAAAAATAAAACCTTACAGAAAAGTAAAAAAATTATCATAACATAATTTTTATGTCTCTATTACAAATATTAATTTTATTTTGACATATTAGATTTATAAAAGTTTAAAAAATTTTATTTAAAATGGGTTCTCCATTTAAAGGTGGTAAAACGACCATTATAAAAAATAGGTTTTTATGCATAAAATTGGGTTTGTTCTTATCTTATTTTTATCAATCCATTGGATGAATATAAAAAATATTTTACTAAATATAGAAAAAATAAATTATGTTAATATCTCTTACTAAATTTAATTAATTAAATTCTTTAGGTTAAAACCGCTTTGTGACTATAAAAATAATAATTTTTTTCTTTATATTCAATAGATTTTCATAATCATTTATAATTAATTGGTAACCTATGAATTCATATTATATTTTTGTAAAATGTATATTTTCATAAATTATTCAATAATATTCATAATCACAAATTTAATAGGTAGGTTATATGTTATTATTTTAAATAATAATATTTTAAATATATATTATCGTTTGGTAAAATTCGGGCATGCACGTTATGCAAGACATCGAGGAAAGTCATTATTGCATGTAATGAAAGATAAAATTGTTCTTTCATGTAAATAATGAAATTATTTTTTCTATTGCATGATTATCTTGGTGTTACGTATAATGAAATCCAGGAATAGTTCTTTAATATAAAATAAACAATTTTCAGTGTTGCGTGAAATGAAAAATATCAAAAATATTTAATTAATTTAAAAAATAATAATTCAAAAAATATCAAGGTGATAAATTCTACCCCCCATAAAATGATTTTATCCCTTGAAATTAGTATGGGTTATTAAAGGTATAATTCTTGAAATTTTCATTCATAGGAACACACATAGAAAAAATGAGTACTAAAACTTCCCTTAAGAAGGGAATGTTGTAACCATAACGATTACCCAAATTAACATATAAATAGATTTCCACATGGTATAACATAGAAGGAAAGTGAAAAATGGACTATTAAGAGTAATCTAACCATCATGTTCTGATGGATAATGATAGAGAATGATATTAAGAGAAACTTAACAATCAGAATTCTATAAATCTGTGGTGAACTAAGGGAAATTTCTGATTTATCATAAATATGTGTACAAGGATAATTTTTATGGTTTCAAGATAATTTTCCCTAATTTTAAATAATTTTCATAAAAATATATAATTTCATGATTTTAGGAAAACCTCACCCTTTTTTTGACCCACTTCACATCTTTCTCCAAAGAAGGAGGTGGATTTTTCATTCCTAAAGCAACAACAGATCATGAGATCCATGATATGTCATCCCATATATCAACAGTTAACATCAACACAAATTTTTTATAAAATTTTTTATAATATTAATAAATCATCATGTGGTATGATAATACATTTTTTCTCACAAACTTCATTAATTTTTAACATAACATTTCCATAAATTGTTAACCTTATAACCATTTCTAAAGATAAAAATCTAAAACATTATAATAAAGTCACAAAGTCATCTTAACATTTATCCCCATATATCACAAAGTATCTCTTGGGTGTCGCATTCCAAGCATGTGAATACCCTCATCATATAGTATCTTGAAGTATAAAAATAACAAATATTACCATAAATACTTTAGGAAAACAATCATACTTCATTTTTCCAATGACGACTAGATACATTATTTAAATCCAAGAAGTTATAAAATAATACTTGATGAAATAAACCACTTTTTCAATAATCTAATCCAGGGAAGTATGTATCGTCGAATTTACTTATTCATGTCCAATATATCTTTACCCAAAGATCATTATCTCAATGTTAGAACTTAATTAAGGGTTACCTTGCATTAATCATAATATCACCTTTCCATGAAATAACCATTAAAAATATCCTTTTCATTGCATAATAAAAATTTATAATAAAAATACCTATATATTTCATGATTCATATAACATAATATTTGTATTCAAAACCCTAAATACTGCATGTATTCATCTTTTTTCTTAAACCATTACTATAGCTTCATCAACAAATTCTTTAATACCTCTTTCGTAGAATATATACTATGAATCATGTCTTATGGTTTCTAATAATCAATATAATCAGGCTTCTTACATTGAATATAAACAATACTAGAATAACACATCATACCTTTTATATGTCGTTTATGGCCTCTTTATCTTTACAAGTATATGCAGTACTCACGCCACCTTTCTAAATTTTTATGATATATCCACTTGGGAAATTGATTCACAAATTCCCACACTTTCTACAAATAAAACATTAAATATTAACTGTTTTCCTTATATTTATCACCATTTTATAAAACCAAAAATCATGGTGTGAGAAACATTGATCATATTGGGAAACCATATAATCATGAAAATTACATATAGGTGCCTCAATCATAGATCATACATGTTAAATATATGATACCTTAGGTTTATATGAGGTTATTAATAGTCATATTCTTTTTAAATCCTTCATGCCATTTTTTTAAGAGTTTTTGAATTCCCAAAGCATATCCCCCGGGAGTGTCAAACGAGGTGTGCAGTAAGGCCAGTTGTCTTCTACCAGATTACCCCGAGTCAAGACTGATACATCTTGTCAGATTTGTTACACCTTGGCATATCTATGCCAGATCCACATCCACATTTAGTATCTATAAATGTATGTATTTCCCGGTAACCACTCACTCTATCCTCTACCAAAATTCTTAGACATTTTACTAAATGTTGACTAATCCTTATACATGTCCTTATAGACATCCATGGACATATCCATAGAAATATACCAAGATATCTCACTAATGTTCTCTTATACTAGTCTATAAATGTTGACTAAACCTTTTAATTGATACTGAATATAGAGATCTAGGATTAACATACAAGTATATTACATCATTTCAGATGAGTATTTAGTACATTTCAAAAATATATGCCTGAGGACCCTAATAGTTTAGTATCTTTGGAAACTTGAAAACAAAATTTTTTATCCTATAGAATGATCTTAAACATCTCCCATAGAGATCTACACCTTTAATACTTCTACCAACAACATTTTTTCATAATCTATGGAATGTAAACATAATAAAGGGGTGTGCTACCGTGATCAGTAAGGGTAAATAAAGGAAATGTGTAATTATAACATGAACAAAAGGGTATGGAACATGAGTATAACATTTTAAGATCATACCCTACATATTGGAAATCATAATAAATATTAGCAGTTCATAAGATATGGATCCCAAGAGAATTAAGATCATATGTCAAGAAACTATTACATAAGAATAATACATGTGATTTTTGGCATGCCCATAGGTTTATTACATTGTGAACATGAATAAGTAGAAACATGTTCACTCAATAAGTTAAGGACATGAAATCAATCCACCGTAGAAACTTTTGGACATGCAACCAAGTCCATGCAAAACATTTGGAACGTATAATATGGTTCACGCATGTAGAGACCCATAATTGACATACATGGACATTAAATTAATTTAGTGGAATACTTAATACATAACAAAAATAGACACCAAATGACCGTAATAGTTTAGTGTCTTTGGAAACTTGGAACATAATCTTCTAATCATGGTGAAAGATCTTCAACATCTCTCATAAAGATCTTCCCCATTTGTTTTCTTGCCTAAAACCTTTATTTATATCCTGGAGAAAATAAAACATATAAAGGGTGAGCTCAAATTCTCAGTAAGGGTAATAATGGAGAAAATAAAACAAACCATTCACATTTGAACTTCAAAACATGAACATAAAGTTTAAACATCAAAATATTGAGTTGTGAAATAAATCTTGGCAGTACGTAAGGCATAGATGATATAGGAACATGAATAATGATAAAATATCACGGGAATAAAACATTTAATTGTGTCAAACCATTAATCACAAGATATTATTTCTATAGTAGCGAAGGCATTGCTTATAAACCATCTTAGTGGACAAAGTCCCTTTCGGAATCGAGTTCACTCCTCGTTCCAGTCCTGTATCACTGAACCAGATTAACTTACCATTTCAGCCATGGGTATCGCATGAGATATAAATTTGTACCCAATGCATTGGAGGGATATATTGGTCCCACACATATTATATTGAAATCATTCTTACTTGTTCTATAGCATAAACATAAATCATTCATCATAACCCAAAGAATAAAATGCGTTTCATAAACATCATCCCATAATAACATAATTCATATAAAAAAATGGATATCATATCATTATAAGAAAATGGAAACCATGTAAATAATAGAGACATTATACTTGAAACATACACATATGAAATAATTTCATCTTAGATAGAAAATGGTTTTGATAAAACACTTGAAATGAATTCTTGAGGAAAATATCCTTTCTCCCTAAAAATCATTTTCTTTTCAAAAAATGACTCACAATTTTAAATGCAAAAGATTTTATTGAAAATTACCATGAAATATTGTAGAGTAATATTCATGAAAATACGGCATTATAAAACCATTAAAATCCATTCATGCCGTATAAGTAAAAAAACATTCTTCTCATACTTTTGTTGGAAAAGTCAAAAAGTTCCTCGTATGGTATACAAAAGAAAGATTCCCTCCATAACACAAAGTAAAAGTCAAAGAGGGGTAAAAATGACATTAAAATTACATGGAATAATATTAAAATATTTATAAAAAAACATTTTTATGGACATGGTTGAAAAATATACCACAGTAAATACTTACGTATAAGCAATCTTGGATAAAAATGAGATTGAAAAATTATCCCTTACCTTAGGTCCGATATGCTTAATACATATCTAAAACTCCTGTATAATGATTTAAATAATGTAATTGACTTATTAAAGAATCATATTAATTGTTATGATATCATATATGGTTCACTTATGACTTTATATTACCCGTTCTTTTGTAAATTCCATGTTAATGCAACGTTTGGGGTAAAATCGTTTTATTTATCGTACGTGTTTGGAATTGTTGTTCTTGATATTATAATAACTTATATCATGATTTAATTACTTCCAGAATTTAAATAATTATCTATATATTATATATATTCAGTAAATAGATATATATAATAGATAGATAAATGAAATGAAATACACCGTTCATAGAGACGGTAGGCCGTACGTACGCATGAACGCTGTTTTCGTTTCCTTATTGAATTAAATTGAATTAAGTAAATGGAAAATATATGTACATAAATCCAGTATCATTATTATGTAATATATTTCATGATTATTTATTATATATACTTTATAACCATTCTTGAATGGTTAATCATGGAAAATGAATCTTATCGTGTTCGTAGAGACGGTAGTCCGTACGTACACACGAGCGATGATATCATTCCCATAATTATTTAATAGAATTGGAGTGGATGATATGATATATAAGAATAATTATGATGTTATAATAACCATATATAGTTATTCTTTACACCATTATACCCATCCAAGTAGGGTGGTGGTTGAAAAACAGATTACACCACGGTGTGGATATGGTATTCCGTACGTACGCACGCGTGGTGATTTCATTTTCCGTAGGATGGATAGAAGGTGAAATGGGGTTGTTTCATATTTGTAATAACATATCAGTATATTGTTGATACTGATGTTATTACTTTATAATGAAACAACTAAAGAAGAATAAGTTGAAGAAGAAAGAAACTTGAAAGAATCGGTAGAAGAGATTACCTCTTCTTCGACGAACCTCTTTTAAGCTTCCTCTTAAGGCACTAGAGATGGACTTTTGAGGAGACCATAACCTCTATAATGTTTCTAGGGAAGTTGATAAGGGAAATGGGCATCTTTGGGCCGAGCTTGAAGGCTCAAATTGCTGTGAAGTGGAGAGGGAGGAGGTGCCCTTTTATAAGGGAGGAGAGGGGCACCTTTGGAAATCTAAAAAATATTAACTAATAATAAATTCAAACCCCATATAAAAACATCCAAAATGACTCAAATCCGATTCTTAGATGAGATAGTTATTTAATCTCATCAACCAATAAAATTTAGTCATGTTGGGAATTTATTTTAAACATTATCAACTTGATTTATGCTTATTTAATCTATTTAATTTTATTTGTGGTAATAAGATTCTAAATTTTAAATTGTTATAAATAATTACTTATGTATTTTAAATTGTCCATAATTTGATAATATATGACATTGTAGACCATATAAATTTTAATTTATAATTTTTAAATACTTGTGTGATTTTTAAACAATTTTATATTCTGTTATTTTTATAAAATAACAATAGTGTCAATTTTGACTTTATTAATTTATTTTAATTTAAATAAAATCATCACAGAAGATATGTTTGAAATAAAACCTTTAATAGATTCATAAAATGTAATATTTATCTATAAAAGTAGTTTATCACATTAAATAGTTCATATAATATTTATTTTAATGTTTTTAAAACCATTTATTTGATATTTCAATCAATACAATAATTTCAACATCACCATTGTGTCACCTTTAATGATAATTATTTAATATCTAAAAATTCTAAATAAATCCAAATTATATATATAATTTTATTAGTTTTCTGCATACTATTAATTTTTAACATTTGATGAATTTTATCACCAAATTAAAATTATTATACTTATAAGATTTAATAGAGTGACATGTTGTCACTTTCTTTGGTTTTAATAACAATTAAATTATTTTCATAGTCCAAAGTTCATAAAATGAATCTAATCCGACCCTTAGGTGATATGGGTCGACTTTTAGTCATCCAATAGAATTTTGGCAGGTGTTAGGGTAATTTTATAATCATATATTTACCCTTAATTACCTTATTTACCTTTAACTGCAATAAAAAAAAATTACCGTAGTTACTATTCATAATATAAATAAAATAAAAATAACCTATTAACATAATTTCGACCCAATTATTACAAATAAGGAATCCATTTTTCTAAAATTCAAAACGCATAATTTGCAGTAATTAATTTAAAATTAATCCTGTTGTTAAGAAAATGGGTTTTAAAAGTTAAAATATTGCCAAAGATGGAAATGTTTTTACCAATGAATTCAAAGTAAAATTAATGGTAATGACATACATTATATTAAATGGTAAAAATATATTATATTTATACTTTAAAACCATTAAATATTATAATTTAACTATATAAATTATTGTGATGAAAAAATTTGTTTTTAATTAAAATATAGCGTGTTTTTACTATTCATTAAAATATGAAAGTTATCAGAATAATATGAAAATTTTATCCAAATTAAATTTTTATATCCTGATTCCAAAGAAGAATTTTATTTTTTCAAATTAAAACTATAAACATTTCAAAAACTAGATTTATGGTGGGTGCGCCATCAAAAGGCGGCAAAACTGCATTTTTTGAAAAATACTTATTTTACTCGAAAAATTTATTTTGTTTTCACATGATGTTCTAGAAAATGTGTAAGATGAATAATAATGTTATAAAATTAAAAAATTAGTTAATAATATTCATAACGGGTAGTTCATAATAATATTATAATAATATATCATTGTTTAGTGAAACCCGATATTGCGTATGACACATGCTATCAAGGAAGGTGGCGATTACGTGTAATGCAAGACAAGTAAAGTATGCATGTAGTGCAAGCTCATTTTGGTGTAGCGTACAACACAAGACATAAATGAATTTAAAAAAATAATTCTCATAAAATCTCAGGTTGTTACAACGCATAACCTTATGTACATGAAATCAGGTCCATTCATAACATTGTGACCATGTAATTAGACTCATGCGTCATGTTGTAAACATGTAATCAGGTTCACGCATAAAATTATGGACATGAAACTAGGTCCATGCATAACATTGTGAAAATGTAATAAGGTTCACTCATATCATTGTGAAAATGTAATCAGGTTTACGCATAAACTTTAGGACACACATCCAAGTCGATGCATAACATTGTGAACGAGTATGAACGTTCACAAGTAAAATTGTGAACATGAAATCAGGTTCACACATAACATATATACTCATGAGTCATCCTTAGTTACCCAATTCATTGGAGGGAGATATAGGTCCCACCCATCTCAAATAAAATCATTCATACAAGTGGTACAAGATAATAAAACTACATCATATCATGACCCCTAAAAAGATATGGGTTTTATAAACATAAAATAATAACACATGAAATGAAATGGGTATCATTAAAATTTACTCACATCATAACTTATGGAGAAGAGGTAGGTTTCATAATAATTTCAACAAAGCATAACCATGAAATTTAGAGGGTTTCAAAAGAATACAACCCATGGAATAGAAATGGGTGTCATAAACTCCATTCCATAAAAGAATAAACCATTCAACAATGGATTTGAATGGATGATTTAGATAATTTTTTATAAGTTCATGATTAACATCAACAGTTGTCATCTTAGGTGTAAAACATATAATAAGGATAACATGAAATCATTTCTTCAGTAAATCATCCTTTCTTCTTTGAAAAAAGGATATTTAAAACATAAAAACATTTTAAAATCCATTTTCTTAAAAATAAACTTTAAATCATATAAATAAATATTTGAAGACCTTATGAAAGCCTTTTTCATTGAAAATATATAAATAAAGCATGAAAATGTTTTGAAACCCATTTATTTTAAAATACTTTATAAACATTTAAATAAGGATTGAAAATAATTTGAAACCCACTTTGCTTGAAAAATACATTGAAACATATAAATATTGAATTTTTTTAAAAGTAATTTCTTTCAAAATTATTGTAAAACCATTTTTTTTAAAAATAACCTTTTAAACATGTATATTAAACTTCACATAAATGATAGTGGATAAATTTGTACATGACGTACGAGGTAAAAAGAACATTCCTTTTACATGATTAAAAGGTTAGAAAATTTAATTGTTTGGAAAGAGACAAGATGATTAATATGAATATATTGGAAAAATAAAATAGGGTAAAATTTTGTTTTAAATATTAAAGTAAAATAGTACAATATTTTTGGAACCCTTTTTAGAAAACATAGACTTTTGACTGAAGAGAGGGTAATGTTGGGATTTATTAAAAATACTTTCTTAACTGTATTATGCACCAATGGGTAGAAATATGGTACTGATACATGAATATATAATGAAAAACAAAAGGAGACAAAAAGTCATGAATTTTCTTGAGATATGGGTTATTATATTTCAACAAAGGAAGCATAATTATAAACAATTTTGAAAATTTGTGAGATTGTTTCAATAAAATCTTATTACGTGGTAACATGGGATCATAATCTCCATGTATGAAATTAAACTTAAATAAAAACTATAATATCATCAAAATATGAATATTCATGATATATCATATAAAATGTAATAACATACACCTAAAAAATGAATTTATGTGCATAACAATACATGAGTCTCAAAGAAGAAAAATTGAGAAAAAACTATTTTACTGATTTGGTAACATTTAAAACATAAACCCAATGAAATAAAGATCATAGAATGTATTTTTAAATAACCATAAATTTTAATATAAGAATCATTTATTACATCCATGTTTCGTATTCACACCACACAAAATGAATGTGTTGTGAATAAACCTTGTATCTCATTGAAATAAGAAGTGAGATGGAATCCCCTTACCTTGTGTCCTGACTCTCTTCATACTCGTACAATATTATTTTATTATAAATATAAGTTTATTATACATATTTTACATAATAATATTCATATATCTAATACTATAAATGGTTTTCCTTTATATTCAATCAGTTTTTATATTCATTTATAATTAATTGGTAACCTATGAATTCACATTATATATTTCATAAACCATATATTTTCTTAAATTATTTAATAATATTCATAACCCCTAATTTAATAGCTAGGTTTTATATTATTATTTTAAATAATTAAATTTTAATGATATACTAGTGTTTGGTAAAAATCAGTCATACTTGTTATGAAAACCATTGATAAAAGCTATTATTGTGTATAATTTAAGCTAACCTCGATGTTCCATATAGATAAAGATAAAATATATGTTGTGTGTAGTGCATAATTAACTTGGTGATCTGTGTAACAAAAATACAACATTGTAATTTAATATAAAATAAACTCTTTTTAGTGTTACGTGAAATGAAAAATATAAAAAAATGATAAATTAATTCAAAAAAACATAATTTAAAAAATATCAAGGTTTTACATGAATCCTTAAAAATTAAACCATATATAGTATTGGGTGTTGATTTAATGAAATACTAGAAGACAAACTATAAAAATAATGTAATTGATATAAAATATATCAATAAAATTAAATAATATGTACATGAAAGAGAACATGAAGTAATGTGATAGATTAAAAGTGATAGAGAACATAAAATGTTCAAAAAAAATTGATTTATTAGATATAAAATGATAAGATCATTTATAGGTTAATATTTGAGACATAATCCTAAATGAGATAGATATTTTCATAATTTGAGAGGAGAATGGAATAAAAACAATAAAAATAACTTTCATAGTAAAAAAACTTATAAATCACTATCAAAATTCCATTTGAGGGTGTGAAAAAAGAAAATTTTGGCCTTAATATTCAAAAAATTCTAAATATTCAAAACTTTATAAAAATTAAATTAATATAAGAAATTTTGAATTGAATATAAATATATACATATTAGAATAAAATCAATTTACATATAATTCTAAAAATTAACCATTATTTTTTAAATAAAAAATTCACAGAACTAAGATAATATTAATTTTTATAGAAAAACCACTAATTCTGAATAATAATATTTATCATTAATATCATATATAATGGATATAAGAGGCATTCATGTGTTAAATGTTAAAAATGATATTCTTTTCACACTTTTTTAAAGATAATAAAAAATGGAATATGTAGATAATGTCAAAATTATTCATTCTAAATAATTTTTAAAGTAAAATATAGTATAAATATAACTTATGAAATATTTCAATTATAAATATGAAAAATCTCGAAACTATATAATTAATATGGATATGGGTGAGAAAGATCTATGATCGTAAATAAGATATAAGGATGAGTACAAATAGAAGAAATTACATTATTGAATTTTGAACCAATGGGAGGTGAAATGTCATGAAGAATTATAAACCGTATAAATGATGGAATAAAATATAAACAAATAGGGTGGAAGAAACCTAAATTATAAGGATAAAGTTCAAGAATAAATTTTATAACCTAATGAATGTAAATTAAGATAACAAAAGTCTTTAAAAATTTGGTAATGTATGAATAAAAGGAAAAATAATAGGGAATGATTAAATAAATGTTAAAATTGTAATAATAATAATTTTATTCATATTTAATAAGTGAATATGGATGTATTTACACCATATAAGAGTAAAATGGTTTATAAAAGGCAATATGTCTCAAAGAATAGAAATTGATACAAAGAACTCTTACCCTCGATTATGAATTATTTGGATGTGTTCAAACCTCCTCAATAAAAAACAATGAATTTTTAACCAACTATTTTATTACCTTTTTCATATTTATAATTTTTTTACTTTAATATTTTATATACATTTATCACATAATTATTACTTGTTTTTATTTAATATTTTTTGTTGGTGTTAGTAGTTTTATCCATTCAATATTTATTTTAGTATAACAATTTATATTATCATCCAATATTCATGTGTTAATAATGTCAAGAATTCTAAAATTATTTCAATGGATTTTCCATTATTTAAAATTTCATTCCATTAGATTTTGTGGGAAGATTATTAAAAACAAAACCTATAAGTGGCTTTTTTTAATAATTTTTAACTAATTAAAGGTGGTATATTAATAATGGTTTAGAAATTAATATTACCATTCAATATAAAAAAATTATTTACATATTAATATAATTTATTAATAGTATAAAATAATTTAAATAGTTCAATAGGTTGTGCAAAATATATCTAAATAAATAATAATGTCTATGTATGCTCGTTTTAGGTGGATAAATTTTATTATGGAAATATATTATTAATATTATTAATATAATGACCAAATTATCTTTATAAAAGATTAATCATGTTTATATATAAAAAGTATTCCTTAAATTATTTTTTAGAACCATCCCAATATAGTGGTGATGTAAAATTAAATACTTCATTCATGGAGGAGGTAGTCCTCATGTAACACGAATGGCTTATTCATTTTCCGATAGAGGGGAGGGAGGTAGATAATATTTGTTCCATCAATATAATAACATTTTATTATATTAAAGATAGTAATATAATTATATTAGTACGGTTATAATAAATTTTGGAGGTGGTGGAAGAAGAAATAAACTTGAAAGAACTCTGTTAAGATGACTTCCTCTTTGATATCCTTCTTTAGGTCACAACTTAAGCTTTCCCATATTGGCCTTTTGGTGAACCAAAAACCTCTATTATTTTTAAAAGAGTAATAGTTAGAGTTTTAGGTATATTTTTGTTAATATATTTAGATTTATGTTTGATGATATGTGAGGCGGTGACAGATTTCTTTTATAGGTGATAGGAGTGACATTTTTTGTCAATATTAGTTTTTTTAATTTATCAATGGAACTCATATTAATGGAAAGTGGATCCAAAATGAATAAAATTTGAAATTTTATAAGTTTAAGGTATATAAATACTCTATATAACTTTTTTTAGATAATATTTTTTTTTTCTATTTTTAGGATTTATCCCTTGATATAACACGTTTACCTTATTTTAGCCTTTAATGTGGTGACTAAATTTAACCTTGGTAAATTAATTTTATGTAAAAAAATTAAACATATTAAATAATTTGAAAATAGTAATGAAAATTTTGAAAACCATTTTAGAATCTGTGGTTTCTATATGTGATATAAATTAATATTAGTAAAATTACATTTATCATATCAAAAACAGTTTAAAAAGATGTTTTTCAGGAACAAAATTGAATTTACACCAAACTAATGTATATTATTGATTACTATGACAATTATTTTTTTATGATTTAATAAAGTAGATATGTGTGAATTTAAAATCAATTAAAAATCTAATGTAACCATTTCAATATGTAATTAATAAAAAAAGAAAATAAATAGTTTCTTTACTAAAATCAAATATCACTAAGGTTCCTAAATGTAAAATATAGATTTCTAAAATCAAAAAAAATTAAATTATTTCTTCTAATTTTTAAATATATATTTTTATTTAATAAAAATGTTTTCTAAATTTTTAATTCATTTTTTATCATGGTGATGTCATAAAAGTTATGGTATTTGTAAAAAATGTAGTTTCAATATTCATATAAAAATATAAATTTTTAGAAAATTCCCAAAAAATTTACCATATGAAAATTTTACATAATGAATCAAAAAATGAAATTATTTTTTTCAAATTAAAATTCAAAAAGAGATAAAAATTAATTTTAATATACAAATTATAAATTTATAAAAATATTTTTTAGAAAAACTTTTTAGTTATAAAATGAAACTTATTTAAAATAATGGAAATAATAATTTATTATATTAGTAATTAAAAGATTAGGTTACTCAAAAATCTATATAAAAAACTGCTTAATATCTCAAAAAAATATCTAATGGTTATAATCGTAATGGCTGAAGTCACAAGTGGTTATTAAACTAACATGTAACTTGTAGTTATTTCCACAATCTTGAACTTCACATATAAAATATTTTGCTCAAGCCTTGGTAATATAATAAATTATTATTTCCATGGTACCCTTTTGGAAAAATCATATGTATTACTCTTATTCCAAATATGGGTTAATGTGAAAATAAGAACGATGATCTAAAATGATCAGTAAGGGTAACTATCATATACTGAAAAAGAAACAGATAATATGGTTAGAATAATTATTAATCAAATAATTCCATAGAACATATAACATGAGAATGTATTATATCAATAGATAACATAATAATGTAAACAATGAAATGGAAAAAATGACTTATCTCACAGTGATGTAATTTATAATTTCTAATATCTTAATGTTACCATCAATTCCTCATTCCATGACACCATATACACAATTATGGCCTCAACTGAGACATTATTTTTAAGTGGGTAGGAATACACCAAATAACTAACTAGTTTACCTTAGTATACCTACTTTTGAATTGAGAGGATAAATAATTTAGGTCCCCACACATCACTATTTAAGTCTAAATTATTCATCATATGAATGAATGAATATACAATACAATAAATTACAAACAATCCATAGTAATCAATAAACATCTATATTGATATAAAAAGGTATACTGGATGTTAATAATTCCTTTATCAATAAATGGAATAATTTTCATGGTAATAACCCTTCCAAATGACACCACATAACGTGTTAGGTATATGTTTAATTCAATACTAGAATGAACAATATAGAAATAGTATAGGTGATATAGAATATATCCCTGAAATTTAAAAATATGGATATAAAGGAGAACATAAAGTCAAGAGAGTAATGAAGAGTGACAGATAATATAAACCTTAAAAACAATGTTAGGTATAAACTATAAATTCATAGTATAGTTTATTGAATAATTCTTGAAAGATAACCCCAAAGGATATCGATATTTTATATTTTGATAGGAAAATGCAAGTAAAATTAAAAAATATAATTTTCATAATTCTTTTGTAATTTGGTTTCAAATATAAAATTTTAAATCACTTTCAAGAGTCAATTTCAAGGGGTTATAATAAGAAATTGAAAGCATAAATTTTAAAATGACTATTAATCCTCCCATGCATTCTCATGACATTATAAAAAAATTCTTATTATTAACTATAAAATACTATTTTTCAGACATAATAGTTCCGATTATAATTGAAAATATTTAAAAAAACTAAATACATAATGAAGGAATAAAAGTTATATAAATTTAGGAAAAAAAGTTACATAAATGAGTAGCCTTATCTATAAAATACATATTCAAGGAACAATATATATATATATAAAGGCTTAATGCATGGGAATAATAGTTACATAAATTAAGGAATAAATAGTGTTCTCTTCAGATTGAAGAGCTTCAAAATTATCAAATAGAAGATCTTATGAATCCTTTTTAGAATTCATCTAATTACATAATTAAGACATTGGAGTGGATTTAGAAGTACCCATTTTAGAATATTTTATTGAAAACATCAACAGACACAAAGAAGAATCCAATAAAGTATCACAAATATATGAGGAGAAAATGATCTTATCTATCCTAGTAGCATTCCCTTCCACTATATCTTCCTCTGAACAACCATCAACTATGTTTTATTGTGCAACACACGACATGTAATCAGAAAGATATATATTGGAAAACCCATTTTAAATAAATTAGTATCCTCTATGAACAAATAGATGCTGCTATGAGTGGACATCCTTGCCAAAATTGTTTCACTATGAGAGATCAAACTTTGAAAAATCTAGTTCCCTCAATGTTTTCTTGGGATCACATTTCAGCATAAAAAACATGGGATTCATCTTCATCCAGATTCTTCCTCCCTATCCATTACAAACTCTATCACAATAGGGCTTTCCCTTTCCTTCTTCTTTGGGTGAAAATCCATACATCACGTGGTACCTAGTATGGACACCCATATATTTTATAGAAGTAAAACTCTGGGCGCATAAATTTTAAGAATTCTTATGCCTCTTCTTTTGATATCCTCTTATTTCTATGGTCCCATTTTTGATAAAATCATTTAGAACTTAATAGAAATATATGTTATAGAGAGCATGAGTTAGAGATACTCCCCAAAAGAAAGAAAAGTAGTTGGTTAAGTAATAATAAATTTGGATCGAATTTGAATATATTCTATATCAGATGGTCTTAGTCAAGGTAGATAAGTAAAATAGAGGAATGAGGAAACCCCAGTAGCACAAAAAGATGGATCTAGAGTGTTTAATGGTAGCACCATTAGATCTGTTATTTACTTTTGAATAGATCAAATAGTTCCTTAATCTTTTTATATAATGCTTTATCAGTGAACCTGTTTGTAAGAAAATTAACCTATGATTTTTATCAAGTCATCTTCATATTTTGCAAAGTATCAATTTAAAAAATATATAATTACAATACGGAGTAGTGTAATATTGATAGTATAAATTTTTTACAAATTTAAATAGGTTTAACAAAACCCATAAAACATTATTTAACAAAGAGTAATAGGTAACTGATATAAAGAAAAATATTATGGTAATAAATGACTAAACAGATAAATATTTATAGAAGTTTTACAATGAAAAAAACATTTATAATAGCAAACCTGAAGATCATTGGTGAATATTATAGGACAAAGAAACCAATGAAATTGATGGGCACAACAATCATTTTTTCATAATTTCAAGTAAAAAATAGGACAAGAACAATATAGTTCATATTTTAATAGGATTGAGAATTTATAGCAAGGAAATGTATTTCCCTGACAAAAAAAAATAAAAAGAGATTAATGCCAATCAACTGAATTATAAAAACCATTAAAAAGAATCACTGGAACTATTTTTTCCACGATATGCACTACAAATTTTTATGAAATCAAAGATATATAATGTTGTTATGGCATTTGAAATCATCATGATAATAAGAAGATGATGAAATTGAAGGAGTTTAGAAACAAAATATTGTAACACAATCTTGATTTAATTTCTCAAAAAATAAAATTAACATTAGGTACTATATATATGTTGTTATGTCTACAAGAATACCATAATAGTCTAATTATAAAATTGTTACCTGGTATTGGAATCATGGTATCATCCATAAAAAAAATCTAAACAATAGAACACAATAAAAACATATATTTTCTATATAATATTTCTCCAATCATGAAACCTATTTATTTGAAATAATAGTTGATGAAAATGAATCATTTCCCACATGTTTAATAGACTATGTAATTAGTAATGAATGATATTATCTAGGGGACTTAACTATAAATTTCTTGTAATTGTTACTTTGATGAAATTTTCACTTATTTAGTATATATAAGCACATGAATTACCCCATCTACTATTCACATGCTCAAATAGAATTGAAATATCTCTGACTATTATACACATGTGCATTAATCAATATTAAAAACTATGGCCTATAATATGTTTACAGACCTCTAATTCACCCATATCTACCTATTATAATTTTTTTAGTCTCATTACTCTTTAATTGGAAAGGATATAATATCCTATTATTGAATCACTCCATGTTCATATCAGGTAATATTTTAATGCATAGTGATTGAGAAAATTTCTGGTATGAGCTATATGGATATAAACATGAGAAATATTTCAATTCAAACTACAAGACCATCAATTATGGTAATAGAGTTCCAAATATCACCACTTCAGAAATGAATTATACAATCAATGTAGGGTTATATGCACATAACAATAGACAAAAATATTATAAAAAATAGAATCTGATCTATAAAACATAAATAATATATTACAGAAAGTATAAAAGGAGAATAATATTAGTATACTATTTTGTGATACTAATCGACAATGTATAAAAAATATTATGATCATTTTATGATGTAAAATATTTGTCTCATGGAAATGTAACTTGATATGGGTTACTAAATAAAACTATTTGAACAAAAAATTAAACCAGTTATTGAAAAAGCACTTACTATTGACTGAAATATGAAAGGTTTTTTGATACTTGAGTTCAATACAATTAAACCCAAAAAGTATAAAATGAAAGAGAAATACTATTCTAAGCATTTCATTAATACTTTGTAAATGTCTAATGAGACTACACATAAAATATATTAAAAAATTTATGAATATTTATATGTAAACATTAATATTATTGAAAGAATAACATAATTATTGTCAAGTAAAATTCAAGAAGTACAAGTTTAATACTATATCACTAACCCCTCTAGCTCTAAAAAATAATAAATTGTTGAGACCTTCACCCTAAATCTAATACCGATGAAGCATTAGGTGGTAATAAAACACCATTATCAAACATTCATGAGTCATAAATGATTTGTGTCTGTAATGTTTTTTCTTCGCTATGCGAGGATGAGAAGAATAGAAGTATTTCAAGAATATCTCAGACATCACCCACTAATATTCACCTTTGCATGTTTATAATACTCTATTGACTTTTCTCTTAGATAAATATACCATAACGGAGAAAATACTCACTGAATCGCAATATCATCATCTAAAAATACTACCTTGTCAAGGTTTGAAAATAGTTGTTCTAAAGGTAGTAGTGAGAAAAATTAAAAATAGTTAAAAAACTAACATTAAAGTCACCTTTATAGAGAGTCTGTAAATTTTATAATGGTAGTTATCTGATGGAATTAAATTTGATACAATTTTTAGATGATTGTTATAGACCTTTAATGACTGGGATTCATACACAAAAATTAGGGTGATGTGGAAGTTTCTAAAAAAATTAATGGAAACTACTTGAATGTTGTCAATCAAACACATTTTAAATTAATCCTTACATATTCACATGTACTGAGAAAAAAATTGGGAAGATATACCAAGTACTAGTTTCCATGTAAGTCTAGTATTAAAATCCATTGACCAAACCTTGATCTTATAGAGAAAACATCAAATCATCACATTTTACATCCATAAAAAATAGATGTATTTAATAAAAACAACACATAAAACATTAAATTAATTCATCTAGAAAACCTGAAAAAATAAAATAAGAATGCTGAAAAGTAATGGTGAATAGAATCAATAAAACATACCATATGAAATAAATCTATATAGTGAATGAATAAAAATTTATAAAATAAAATAAAATAATAATACGTATCTGATAACCTGTTTTTAGTTTTTTCCTTAGTATTATCCACTACAGCTCCCATAAAATCTTGGTGGCATTTTCATCAAAACATTCCTGAATAATCATAAAGATGTTAATAATGTGAAATTGAAAAGATTTATTTGTAAACTAATGTCATGTACTTTATGGAATAACATTATGATGAAATTAAAAATTTACAGATAATAAGTGAATTTTACAATGGCAGTTGTATGATGAAAAGTAAGTTTAAATGGTTCACATATGACTACCAAAGAACTTTATGACTGCCAAAGAACAATGGAGACTGGGATTCAAAAAAAATTCAATGAATTTAATGTTTATATCCATTTGTAATGGAATCTTTTGGAATGTTGGTAATCAAACACATTTTCAATTCATGTTTATGTTTTCAAATCCACACTGAGGAAACAATTAGAAAATAGTAAAATAAAACTGGTAATATTTAATCAAGAATAGAAGTATTTTTTCATGAAATGATGATAAAACACCTTTTTTGCAGATCTTGATCTCTATAGGTTGAAACTAAGTCATTAACAGTGACATATGATTTAAATATCCAAATGTATTCATAGGCCTAGATAAAAAATTTTATAGTCAAAGATGAAAGTATTTTAATCATCAGTTTCATATATACTTTTAGTGCATAAAAAATAATATATTTTGAATCAAATAGTGAAAAAATTATTTACATTCCTATTTTGGATAGAAGCGAGGTTAACTCTACAATTTTAAGACAAATTATCTGCATTCATTTCTAATTACTATTTCTGTATTCACATGTACTGAGAAAACAATTAGAAAATAGTCAAATATAAATGTAAATCTTTAGTCTCTAATATAAAGAATTTTTTTCATTTAATGAGGATAGAACACCCTTTTCACAGATCATGATTTCTCTAGGTTGAAAATAAGGAATTTACATTGATATATGTATTGAAGTTCTAAACATATTCAAAGGCCTATATGAAATGTTTTGGTAGCCAATGATGAAAGAATTATAATAATTTGTTTTGTATGTTTTTAGTGCATAAAAATAATATACAATGGATCTAATAGTGACAACAATTTACCTGCATTCATATGTAAGACTAAAGGGAGGTTAACTCCACGATTTTAAGACAAATTACCAAAATTCTAGGTACATTTTTCATTTTAACCGATACCTTCCCATAAAATACCTCTTTTTTGATGCGAACCCAACTACTGAAATAAAAATAATCAACACATTAGAATCCAGAAAAAGAAAACATCAAGCAGAATGGTGGGAAAATTACTGAAGTAGCAAGAAAAAAATACTAACCTTTGCATAGTTTTTTGAAAAAAAATTAGATAATGAGGATAGGATTATATGAGAGATTTAAACCAAATAAAAACCTTGGGAAAGAAATTTAAAGAATGAAATACATGTTGAACCAGTTCTGAGGATCGAAGTTGTGAAAAAAGTCAATTTAAGTGGCTTGTCGCTTCAGACATCGTTGTATGGGTAAGGGTTCCGAAACAATAAAAAATCTATGATGCCAGAGGAGGAGTCAAGATAGGCTTTGAAAACCGAAGCTGTGAATAGTTGATGATGTAGACAGAATTGGAGGAATTTCACTAAGGGGAGCTTCGAGGAGACAGAATTGACTGAGAAGTGTAGGACTAGGTGATGAAAATCGTGAGTGGGATTGGTGCAGGATGGAGGGGATAATCAGGAAGGGGGTGATAGAGGGGAATCAGGGGAAGAGGGAAGTCTAAGGGAATTGGGAAGGGGAGAGGGAACCATAAAGATGGGATAGAGGATTTAAGGAGGGTTGTCTATGAGGGGAGAGAGTGTCAGATGAAATTCTTGACTGAGGGATGTATTGTGGGTGATTTCATAGGGTTTGGATAGAGGAATAAAGATATAAGGGTGACAGGGAAGCATGAGAAGAAGAAATGTTAGCCTAGAAACACCTAGTATTAGTATATATAATAGATTAAAAATAATTGAACCTTGAAAATAAATTTATTTAAAAATATTAAATGCAGAGTGGAAGATAAAAATATATACAGTAGAATGAAATTCCTGTATTTATTCTTCCAAAATATTGAGTTTTAATTTTAAAATGAAAAATTAATAGTAATATGAGAATTTTATTTTCTTTGAAAAACCATAGAAACTTGAATTAGATTATTTATAATAGAAAATGAACAAAAAAATTAGAAAATTCTCTCATAGAGTAATCATTAAAAAGGAGGTTTTTTCACACTTTTTTAAAGTAAAAAATGAAATCTGTTGAAAATTTGAAAAATATCAGTTGAATTTTTTTAAAGAAATTAAAAGATTTTATAAAATTAATTGAATAAATATATTATGTGTAGAAATTAAAGCTATTGAAATAATATAAATTATATAATCATTTTAGAGAATGATTTTTTACTGTAAATAAGAGATAATTCTGAGTCCACATACAGGAATCCATTTGGATGATTTATGAACCAAAGGGAGGAAATTTTTGAAGAATAGATATAAAAAAAGAAAAAAATATGGAATATAATATAATAAAAAAATTGTGTTTAATAAAACCAATTTATTAGGATTATTTTCAAGAATAAATATTATAACTTAATGAATGCAAATTATGTTAACAATAGTTATTGCGACTTAGGTTAGGTATGAATCGAAGGAAAAAGAATAGGTAGATATTAAAAAATGTTTAAATGAATGAAATAAAAAAATTATTTAAGATATATGATGTTAATATATCATAATTTACACCATATGGCTTTAAATTGGTGCATAATAAGAACCATGTCTCAATGAAATGGAATTTATACAAAGAACCCATACCCAAGATTCATAAATAGTCAGACACACTCTAACCTCATATATAATTATCAAATACTTATTAAACATCTATATTAGAATCTTATTCATATTTATAACCTCTTGTGTTAATATTATTTATTAGTTTATTATATAATTATTAATTATTTTTAGTTAATATTGTTCATTGTTGTTATCATTTTTAATCATTTAATGCCTGTTTCAGTATAATAATTTCAAATACCATTATTTCGTCATGATTTCAATATCTCATTAATTTTTATATTACTGGAATTTATTTTACAAAAACATACAAGTTCATTCTATTATAGTTTTTAGAATTACTATTTAATAAAAACACCATAACATTCTTGTTTTTAGTAATTTTTTACAAAATAAATGTGACATCTTTATAGGAAGTTAAAAAATAATATTTCCATCAGAAGGAAAAAAAATTATTTAAATATTAATATCATATATTACAATAATCTCATAATTCATATTTTCAATAGGTTTGACATAATCGATTCAAATAATGAAAATTGTGTTAGTATGCTTATTCTAGGCAGTTAAATTTTAGGTTGATAATTTATTGTTAATATTATTAATTACAAGACTAAATTATCTTTACAAACCTTGATAAAATTATTACTATTTAATTTACTGATTAAAAATATTTTTATAACAATACATGTAAGGATGTAATGAAAAATGAAATATGTTATTCAAGGAGGAGGTAGTCTTAAATTAACATGGGTGATGTTTTGAATTTTCAGTGGATGGTATGGAGGTAAATGACAATTATTTCATAAATATAATAATAATTAAATAATACAATTATATTTATGTTAGTATATTAGTATGGTTATAATATATTTGGAGTAATTTTAAGAAGAAATAAACATTAAAGAACTCGATTAAGATGATTATGTCTTCCTTTGATATCCTCATTTAGGTCACACCGTAAGACTTCCTAGATAGTTATTTTTGTGATACCATAACTTCTAGAACATGTAAATTATTTGTTTTGAGGGGTTTAAGATGATTTTTTGTTAGGTTTATTTATTTGTGAGGATAAGTGAGGTAGTGAATTTGTCTTTTTATAGGTGAGTGGAGTGAAACTTTTGTAAATATTATTTTTTAATATAAAATTGGAAGTAAAATTCATGGAATGTAGACCCAAAATGCATAAAAACATAAAAGGTATAAGGATAAGTGAAATAAATCCTCTATCCACCCATTTTGGGATAATATATTTTGATATTTTTAATAATTGATCTTGATTTAACATTTTTATCTTATTTTAACATTTACTATGGTGACTAACTTTTACCTTGGTAAATTATTTTTAAGACCCAAAATGAAATAAATATTATTAACTAATTTGAAAATTATTATTTTAAATTTTAAAACTATCCTAAAAGATTAAATATCTATAGGAACTAAAAATTAATCTTAATATAAGTATGCTTAATGCAATATAAATAGTTTTTATAAATTTCTTTTTAAGTATAAAAATTAATTTACACCAAAGAATGTATAATATTGATTTCCACAATATTTATTTGTTTATGATTAAAATAATTAGATTTAATTATATTTCAAATCAATCCAATATCAAATTTAATCTTTTGAAAAATTTATTAAATTAGAAGGATGAAAAGTTTTTTTATTAGAATAAAATGTCACTTATATTCCAAAATGTCCAAAATAGATTTCTAAATTCAAAATAATATAATTAAATGATTTATTTTACTCAATATGGGAAAACTATTTTATAAAATTTTTGGTATAGTTTATTCCATAGTAATTTTCATAAAAGTTAATGTTTTTTTAATAAATATATTTTCACTTTTCATGTAATAATCAGCCTTTTTAGAAAAATAGGTAACTTAAAATAAAGATAAATTAAATCTTTTAATCCAAAAAATAATTTATTTTTTAAAATTAATACTATTAAATTTAATAAAATTAGTTTTTATATCATAATTCATTACACATAATTTTTTAGAAAAAAATTAAAGTATAAAATGAATTTTACTTTAAATATTATAAATACTTATTAATAAAATTTGTAATTACATTTTCATATTATCTATAATTATACTTTTGAAACCCATTAATTATTACATATAATATCTTCGGGTCTGATAAGAAATGGTGGAAGTCGTAAGTAGTAATGTAGCTAGCATGTGCACCGCAGTGATTTCCATGAGCTTGAACTTCTCCTTTAGATGATATCGCTCAATCCATACTTGTTGAAGTTCCTCAAGTGATTGATCTAGAGAAAACCTTAGTGAGGTTATATCCATTTCAATACTAGAAAAATGTGCATAACATAAAATACTTACACAACTTGATTCCGTTTCTTCTTATTTATATAGATATTTCATAATTAATTACTTTTATTTATATATTTTAATTCAATGACTATATTATAAAAATATTATTTATTATGTATAATAATATATCAATAAAATATATCATGGTTTATTTCTTTTCAATGTTTTATGAGAAAGAAAATACTCAGCATTATATTTATTTAAAGGAAAATATATACTAAAGTCTCAAAGGGTTAATATTCATCTCAATGGTGAACCATTTTATTAGGGGATACAATTTAGTTTATGGGTATTGTGAGCCTTGTGATGTGTTTACTTTTTAATGACTTTATTTTTTTGTTGTATAAATTATGTTATCAGAATTAAAATCAATTTTGTTTTTCTTAAAAATGATAAATGTCACATAATTAATGTACAAGATTATTTTATTTTAACTCATTTATGTTTTGAGTTTGAATTTTTTTTATTTATGGTCTGTTTATGGTAATTTATGTGTACTAATTTTATGTGTTCATTCATATATGAATTTATTAGGTTTAAATTATTTTATTTTCCTAAACAATATATTATATTTCTTTAGTAATTATATTTATTTTTAATTAAAATATTTTTAGGAAGTATTTTTAGAATTTCATCATGTTTAAACAATGTATAGGTTGTATTTTCTCTTAAAATGTTTTTTATTTTTTTAAGGATTTTTTGGAGTTCTTTATTGGACTTTCTTTAAATTTTTTTGGTATATATAAATTTGTTTTACATTTATAAGTTAAAGAATGGTATTTTGAGAGTCTAATTTTGAAATTTTGTTTTGGTAATATTTTTTGTATTAGATGATGAAAAATAAATAGACTTTGTATTAAAAATTCTTTAAAATTATTTTCTCATTCAAGAAAAGAAGAGTGAGGTGTGGATGGTGATTTTATCAGATAATGTTGCTGTTTGAAAATGAGATGAAAAAATTTCAATGAATGTGTTTAAATTTTGGTAGTTGTATTAATTAATAATATAAATGAGTTTGAATTATGATATATTTATTTATTATAAAGGCTAGTGTACTTAATTTAGAGTTATGAATTTAGATATTACTATTTTAGGTTAATTTATCTTAATTTAAGTGTGTTTTCTTCATTTATTTTGAAAATATTCATTGATGTGGTTGGTTGAAGTTATGTTTATGTTATTTTAAATTATATTTTTTTTATGTGTGCGTTTGGATGTAATTTTTTTTATAATAAATGGGTAAGGTGATAACATCATTGTATTTTCATAAATTGTCTATGAAAGTTGTTTATGGCCTATTTGGTCATAAATGAATGGTATTATTCTAGTATTTTACATATTTAGTTTTAACTAATAATGGATTCAGTTCTAAAATTTTGGATTCTAAATTCATGTTTTATTTGTTGACCATGGGTTTGACATAATAAAATTCTATTTACATGATTTATATTTAAAAAATACATTTATTATGTGATTCAATATTCATTTAGTTATATTGGTGATTCTATGTTGGTGAGTACCATATCAGTTTTTGGTATTGTGTATTTTTGGGTTTCATGTCATCTGGGTTATTATTGAAATCCAATTTTAGGGTTAAAACCATTGTGGATAGATGGGTTTGGTGGAATTAAATATATATGATTTTAGTTTTAGTAGATAATTTAGATTATAGTACTTTTAGGTGATATATTTGAGTATATGTATAAAAATGAGCCAGATTATTTGATAGAAGATTAGTTTGATTATAATTTGGGGTTAATTATTGTAATTAATGTTTAAATAATGTTTATTTATCCCAAAATGGATTATTGGGATATTATTTAGTGGAAATGTATTGTAAATTAAAAATATGGGCAGGTGAGTTGTTCTGTTTGGTTTGATTTTATATGAACGTATGGTTTTGGAGAGTTATATGATTAAAAGTACATTCAATTTGAGTTTCACTCATTTAAACTTTTTATTTTTAGTTTATATTGATTTTAGAATGTAGGTTTTAATTTTTACAGTTCAAATAATTCAATTGGTAGGAAAATGGGCGTTTTTATATGCTTTTTAGCACAAAGCATGTTGCAGAACCCATTTTCACGGTTATAGAAATAATGAAAAAGTTCAATGCATTGAATTTTTATAAATAGAATTGGAGCACAATGTTTGAAGAAAAATTTCCTCTAAACTTTCCAAATAACTGTGTGTCCTATTTTTAGAGTCTAATAAGTCCACACGATTAGGCTTAGAGTTAGGAGTCTATGCCCTCTAATTATACATTCAAAAAATTATCCAATTTCAACATTTAAGAATTCCCTAAAGCCAAATTATAGTGGTTATACATGAAATTTGTCCTATGATAAATTAAAAACAAGATTTCAACATCAAATGACTATAAATTTTGATCTGAGTGTCTGTTTGGGATTTGTGGGTTTTCAAAATGATGCTCGTAAAAAGATAAAAAAACATTTACCAATGGGTACATATGACCAGTTTTCCATGGTCAAAAGAGGCCTTTATGACCTTCTTAATTGTTTTTCAAGTTTTTGGGACCAAATTATAAAACCTTTTAAATAGTTTTATCTTAATTAAGTGTATATTATAATACTTTTTTTGTTGCATTGAGAATTATTCATTATGTTTAATTACATGTTATTTTTATGTTATTATGGTTTTAGTAATATTTTGTGACAAACCCAAAGTCATTGGTTCATATGTAATTTTATTGTTACTTTTAGTTATTGATTTATTAGGAGTTATAAGAGTCGGATGTTCAAAATCATGAAAATTTGGAAATATGGATTACGTAATTGGTGAGAACATGATTAGAGTCAACCATTCTGTCAAACTACACATAATGTGAGGTATGTTTCCAATGTGGTGTCCATGGTTATCACATAATTCTCCAAGATGTATAACCAAACCATGTGATAAACCTTTATGTATGGGTATCCTAAAATAAAAACCTCACAATTGGAATAATGTTTCAAAAATGGTGTGACAAAACTGCTTGAATTTCCCTGTTTTTCAAAATTATTAAATTACTTATTTTTCCCCATTAAAATTTAACTCACTTATCATATAATCATCATAATTTTTTAACCTTTAATATTCTTATCTAGGGGGTAATCCTCCTATAAAATTCCTTCATGGTTTAATTGTAGTTTTAGTAGAGATTCTTTAAGGTAACACTTGATTCCAGCTCATTTTATTTTCCTCCCTTATTTTAGTCTATTGTTTTTTAGGGTTACTTTGTCTCATTTCATTAGAAATCCTTAATTTCAATGTTTATTTATAGTTACAAAATTATAATTGAATATATGGGTTTTTATGTTTAGTAAATATCTATATATCGCAAATCTCGAAGTATTTTTAAAGGAGATGCAGTTATAATGAGTGTGAGGTAGGTGTCTCTACATAATGAATATTTCCCTTATCATACCTCTAGTGTTTGAGTTTTTATATATTTTATTAACATATAATGTTTTAATTAAATTATTCAGGAATAATTTGTGTTGATTCATTATGTTTTCATGAATTTTCATTTGAAAATGTATGGGGTTTTCAAGTATTGGAATGGATTTTTTTTCTAATAATTTGTTTTATCTCTATATTATGATTAATAAAAAATTTTATATAGTTAAATGATTTCAAATTGACCTATAATTATTGTTTAATATGGGAATTAATTTATTATTAAGGTTTTTGTGATTTTAAGCCTAAAAATTTTATAAAAAAAATGTTTCAATGTGTGATGTTGATGTTATAGGTGTTTATTTTTTTGAAGACATGACTTTGTAATTTTCTTCTGATTTTTGATATGTTTATATGATTCTATACATGTTATGTGAGCTATATTATATATTTTACACATATTACCCTTGGGTATATGTTTGGGTAATTTGTATGAGTCCCATAATAGCTTAGTTTTAATGTTGGATAGTGCTATAGTCATTATTTTTCTCTCCTTAGGATATGTCATCTGGTGAGGCCATAAGGGTAATCTATGGTTGTTTTTTTCAGGTTCACATAGACCAAGAAGTGTTCCAAAAGTGAGGTTCTAATTAACCACTTTATTATTATGTTATTAGAACTAGGGGTTAGGGCCCATATAATTTACTATCATTATATTTCATTACTAATGACGATACTTGAGGATTATATTGTATTTTTCTTGATTATGTTTTATAAATTCATGTTTTTGGTTACTGTTGAGATTTGTTTTTATTATTTAAAACCAAATATGTATGAAATGGATTTATGAATTACTATTTTAGGAGGAAAATTCTATTTTCCAAAAAAATATGTTTTCTAAATCGTATTTTAAAAAAAGTGATAATGGTTTTCATTTTGAATTGTATTATATATATTCATGGGGTCATCCTACGAGGATTTTTCCACATGTTCTATCAAAATCCATTAGGTATATGTAGACAGGGTTATGCCTGATACTAGTTAAGTAAAATGAGCCACATACTTTGTGAATATTCTTATTGTCTTTTCATCCTTCAAGGTATGATGGTTAATGGTTTCCAATAGTCATGAGATGTTTGATCTTGTAGTGGATTTTGGGGATTATCAAGAGCTGATTTAAGGATGTTAATGTATCAACCATTTTTTCTTTCTGTTTATCATGGAATCATTTTTATATTATTATTATGTATCACTTTGATTTTGTGTTAATAAAGTTTTAGTTGAATATTAATTATTTTTTCATGCTATACTCGGATTGGTTGAGTTTTTTTATTGATGTACTTATTTATATACTGGGATGTCTACATTATGGGTACATCATACTGGATTTTTAGTTAGAGTTTGTGTGGGAGTTTCTATGAATTCTATGGTGAAATATTTCCCAATGGTTGTATTTGATACTATAAATTTTTTTTCTAGCATGTGTTGATCAAAAATAGACTTAGAGACTTGTGGAAGGCTAGTTTGGGTGATATAGTGTGTTGAACTAGGCTAGTTTATAATAAAATTCTATCAGAGCTATCTTGATATTTTTGGGAGAAATGGTAGTATGAATGCAGGTTTGTCAAATCTTGATAAGTGAGTACATGGGAGTTCCTATACAACTATTCCTCATGTAGGTCCTTGATTTACCATTGGTGGTATGGAATTGTTTCTTGAATTTATTTTTTATCTCATACATTTTGTTATGATTTGATGTGATTTACTCTCATTATGATTTTTGAGGGAATCTTGTGAGCAATTTTTAGGGGTTTTGAATATCTAGTAACAAGAGGTTGGGGGTGAAAATCATTGGTGTATAGTTTTGGTGAACAATATAGAAAATAGTTCCACAACCATGAAACTAGGCACTAAAACCTACCCAATGTTACTTTCATGATTGGTACTTGATTTTCCAAACCGTGTGACCAAATCATGCACAATTATAAAATGTTAAAAACTTTGAGGTCTCACCTCCTTAGCATTATGAATTGTTATTATTATTATTGATGTTACATGTTTATGAGTAATTAGGTTAATTTTTATGTCAAATCCATGGTTTAGAGTTTAATTATGTGTTGATGGAGTTCCATGTGTTATGTTTTGTAGACAATACCTATATGAAGGTCCATAATGCATTATAGGGAAAGAGATGTTGAGACTACACCATAGGATAATTCTAGTGTAGATAATATTCTTAATGTGTTTTTCATGAAAACCATTAATTATTTTGGCCAATAAAGCATGTGCTAACTAACTCGAGTGGTGGATCATGCTCATAAGTTTAATAAGAAGAGTCAACATATGTTATGTGGTGACCAAAGATATGAGGAACCTAAATAATGGATATATAAAATTGAACATATCTTTGGTTTTCTTCAAACCTATAAGGCTTACAAGTTTAGTTTTTACACTTATATAATGGAGGTTTTATATTATAAATGGTGGAAATCAATCACACAATCAAGTATACGTGAGGATGTCACTTCTGAAATATGTAATGAGATGTTCAATTATTAGTTTTATAGAAATAATGTGTGTTCTGATAAGGAAAGTGAGTTTATAACTCATTAGAGAGGTAATCTATTTATTTTGGAATATTGAAATAAGTTTGTACAATTTGTTCATCTTTATACTAATCTCCTCATGAATTATTATCTTATCGAAAAATGGGATTGGATGGGAATGAGACCATAGGTTAGATCAAGGTTTGTTATTTTATTCCGACCAACGTAAGCTAAGAAGGCCTATAAAAAAATAATGGCTAATGTGGATATGGAATGGATGAAAAGTTTTAGTGGTCCCCACACTACAATTGGAGGAATTCAGGGTTACTCATTTGGTCAAAAGATAATGTTTGTGGAATACCAATGAGGTGGTATAAGTTGTTAAATTAACCCTATTATTCAGCTACTATGACACATTTAAAACAGAAGTTTGTGGTGTGCTTCCAAAGTGGAAATTCAGGTCACACTAAAACATATTTCCCAAATACTCTCAGGACCTTTTATTAGTATGGGAGGTTGGGTAATATATAAAACTATTATAGTCACCCTCATTAGATCAAAAATTTGGGTCTTCTTATACCAGAGGATATCAGGTGTAGTTAGTTGAATATAAGGGATAAATATATCATCCTTATATGTGGGTATATTATTGTCTTTATAGTATGTCTTATAGTGGTCATGAATTTAGGTTTTTATATATGACCCAAAATATTCTTGAGGAATTTTATTTTAGGTAAGAAAGCATGAGAGGTATGGTCATCATTTCATCTTCCATGACCATGTATTTTTATACATAGGTGTATCACTCTCCTTTATTTTACTTAAATTAATTAATTCATTTTTAGATCTGAGTTGATGTCATATATGATGGATATTTCCATTACTTTGGGAAATAGGAAGCAACATGGAATTAAGTTATAAGGACTCAGGATTTTTAAATTTCGTAATCTTGAATTTTAGTCAAGAACTTACTTCCATTCATAGTGGTTATCTTTTCAAGTATATAGTTTTAGATAATTTTGATATAATACATATATAACATTCCACATTCATATAGAGTAGATACCACAAAAAACAGTATCCATTTCTTCCAAAATATTAATAATTTTAATATAAAACATGTTTTCTTTGACAAGACTTTATAAAATTTAACTTGGTCTCTTTCTTTGTCTTAAACATCTTTATAACCTGTGAAAATTATTTTAAAACCCGGGATGAGCACAAAAAACTCAGTTAGGGATATAAAAAATAAGGAAAGAAAACATTAGTCCATGAATACTTGTAACGTATGAAATCATTTCCAAAAAGACAAACTTGTGACCCATATAAACATACATTGGGAAAAAAGAGATTTACCAAAACATATATAACATAAATATAACCATAACGATACCTTGGGGAATTACTTACATAATCTTGTAACCATCTCAGATAACTTATAATTTGTAACCCTCACAACTGCCTTACAATCTGTGTAACCATTGTAGTTACACTTGGAGTAACCATACAACCGACCACTAACATACACATTCATAATTAATTGAAGGGAGATATAGGTCCCACCATTCATCATAAAAAATTCGTAAGAACTAAAACATAATCACAAAACATGAATAATTACATAAAAAATTGCTTTTGATTTTTTTAAAACATAATTTTAAAAGAGGATTTCAAAAGAAAAATCCCCTTACAAATATCATATAATTCAATTGAGACTTAATATAGTGGAGATAATATGTATATAAACATTAAATACACATTATTCAATGTAATATAAAAAAACCCATCACACAAACAATTTTAATACCACATAAATAACAAAGTAAAAGGTTAACCCAACGAATGGAAATCGAGTTAAGAATTCCTTTACCTCAGGTTTCACTTACTTAAAACTTGTTTAAAACTTCTTTATAATTGTTAAAAATGTGTTATTAATGTCTTATTGAAACATATTCATCTTTATAATATCTTCTATGATCATTTTATTACATCATTTATCCCTTTAATTGTTAGTATTTTATTCCTTCCATTATTTTGGGTGTGTTCTATACATAATTTCTGTGATCGGGTCATGATGGATATTCTTTTCGATTGGAAGTGAAACTCCATAATTGGAATGGAGTGGTATGTACATATTTACAGAACCATAAATTATACCATTTATCATTTTGAATTCTTACATGAGGATGATTTATAATTTAAAACATTATTGATATTTGTTTAGGTCATTTTATCAATTCTTCGATCGTAATGAACTCATTTTATTTTATAAATTAAAAACATGTGTAAAAATGATTCCAAAACATTATAAAAGATATAATACATAAATTATAATCTGGTTCAACTATAATAATGGTTTCATACATTTCATTTTATTTTATAAAACATGGGGTGCTACATTATTTCCACCTTCTGAAAATTGAATCCTCATGATTTTATTAACTTATTAAACATGTGAGGGTACCTTTCGCTCCTTGGGTTTTCAGACTCCCATGTTTTTTTTGAACCATGTATTTTTTCCACAAAATCTTTACCTTGTAAATTACCTTATTCCATAATACTTGTTCTCTTCGATCAAGAATCTGAACTGGTTTCTCTTCATATGAAAGGTTCTCTTCCAGTTGAACTAGTTCTAGGCTCAAGACATGAGATGAATTTGGAATAAACATTCTCAAAATAGAAACACGAAAAACAATATGTACCTGAGAAAAAAATGGAAGAAAATCTACATGGTAGGTAATTGGTCTAACCTTATTTTGGATTTCATAATCTCCAATAAACCATGGACTTAGCTTTCCTTTCCTACAAAAATGCATAACACTCTTCTATGGTGAGATTGAAAAAAAATGGTCACCTAACTCAAAAGAAAATAATTTCCTCCTATTGTTTGCATAACTTTTATACCTAATCTAAGTTTTCATCATGTGTTTCTGGATCATCTTCACTTTCATCAGCCACTTCCTCCACTAATTATGGTCCCTTCAATTTTCTTTCGCCGACTTCATCACAAAATGCTAGATATCTACACCAATTCCTATACAATTCCTCAAAAGGTTCCATATATATACTAGAATTTAAAATTTTATTTTAAGAAAACTCAAATAAATAAAGATTTTGATACCAACTTACCTGGTAGTCAGTTGAACAAACTCTAAGCATATCCCCTAAAGTCTGAATTGTTCGTTCTAACTTCCCTTCTGGTTGAGGATGAAAATCTTTACTAAAATTTAATTATGTGACCAACGACATTTGAAGGCCCTTAAAATGTTATAAGTGAACCTGGTATCTGATTAAGATAAAATGGAAAGAGGAACCCCATGTAACCTGAAAATATTTTTTAGGTACAATCGAGAAATCTAATCAAAAGACATTGTATCTTGAATAGAATGAAAATGTTTGGATTTTGTCAGCCGATCAAAAATAACCAAAATTTCATTATTACCACAAGAAGTATTAGGCAGTCCCACAAAAAAATCCATGTATATATTCTCCCATTTCCACTCTAGCACCAGTAAAGGTTGAAGCATCCCTATCGAAAACTGCCACTCTACTTTAAACTTCTGACATATCAAACATTTCACAGTAAATTCTGTAATAACCCTTTTCATTCCATCCCACCAGTAATATTCCTGTCGGTCACTGTACATAATAGTGCTAATGAGATGAACTAAAAATGGAGAACTATGATCTTCACACAAAAAATATTTCTTTAATTAGGAATCACATGGAACACACATCATTTTAACAAATCTTAAAAAAATATTTATCAAAGTTAAATTCTAGAAATTTACCCATTTTATCCAATTTTATGTTTTTCTGTAACTCAATTTCTTCCTTCTGTACTTGCTAAATTTTGTCTGATAATGTTGATTGTGTTGAAGCCTAGAACAAAACATTGGTATTTCCTACACCAATAACTTTGAATCCAAAAATCATCAAATCATTAATCAAGAGATCATGTTCCAAATGTAACTTGGTTAATGATGCATGATGTTTTCATCTCCTGGAATCCACCACTTTGTTTGCTTTTCCTAGATGATAATTGATCATACAATAATCATATTTTATCAATTCAAGTCATGTTTTCTACCTAATGTTTAATTACTTTTGAGTGAATTTATACATTATACTTTTGTGGTTAGTATATATTTGACATTTGGATCCATATAAATGATGTCTCCAAATTATCAAAGAAAAAACCAGAGATTCCAATTCTAAATCATGTGTGGGATAATTTAACTCATGAGATTTTAGTTTTATTGAAGAATAATAAATTACCTGATAATTTTTCATGAGAACACAACCAATTCACTTCAATAAAGAATAATTGTAGATGAGAAACTCACCATTTTGGGAAAGCACGTCCAAAACTAGAGAATTCACCAATATCTTATTTAGTTCCTGAAAAAAATCATTACATTATTTTTTCCAAAAAAATAGCCCCTTTTGGAATTAACATAGTTATTTGTCTAGATAACTGTTCAATTTTTTAACAAACAATCGATAATAACCTACTAATCCTATAAAACGATGAATCTCTATAACACTTGGAGGTTTTTCCTATTCATCAACCACTTTTATTTTGGTAGGATCAACTATTATTACATTCTAATTTAAAATTCTCCCAATAAACTAATAATGTTTCTACGAAAAATCACACTTTCTGAATTTTCTATACAATTTCTTTTACTTTATGTTTTTCAAAACAATCCTTAGATGTTTTTCACTCTATTTTTTACACTTATAAATAATTTCATAAATAAAAAAACAACAAACTTATGCATGAACTCAGGAAATATTCTATGCACAACATTCATGAAAACAAAAGGTGTTTTAGTTAACCCAAATGGAATAACAAAAAATTCATAATGCCCAAATCTACTACAAAATGATATTTTTAGGATGTAATCCTCTTTGACCTTCAACTGATGGTATCCAAATCTCATGTCAATATTTGAAAAGTACGGATCTCCCTGGAGTTGATCAAACCAAAAATATATATGAGGAAATGAATACAGTTTTTAAAAAAAAGTGATGTTATTCATGGTTTTATAATCAATTCAATTTCCCATGGAACCATCCTTCTTTTTAACAAATAAAACAGGGGCACCCCTTAGTGAAGTGCTAGGATAAATGACGACTTTATCAAGAAAATCCTACAACTGATTTTTCAATTCATTAAGTTCCAATTGAGTAATTTGATATGGGGTTTTTGAAATTGGATTAACATCAGGTACTAAGTAAATTGTGAATTAGACTTCCCAATCAAGTATGAAACCAATAAACACATCATGAAAAACATCAAGGTATTCATTTACCACTGGAAAATCATTAATCTGAACAGTTCCCTTGTAATCAATAATATCAGAAAGATAACATTCATTTCCATATTTCAATAGTTTCTCAGGTTCCTGATATATTTTCATGTGTTTGGGTTCGTTATTTTATAAAAACTTAAACTCTTTATGAAAAACACCTTCTTTAGCTCTACAATCAGTCTTAGAATGATAAACAGTATGAAAATCCATTCCAGTAATGACATAAAACTCTACTAAGGGAAAAAGAACAAGGTTTTAAGGTAAAGTCATTCCACATACCATAATAGAAATATTATTATAATTCTTATTTATTATAATACACCGAAGTGTTTTAATGATAAATTCTGGTCTCATTGATTGAGGTAATATTTCCAATTTAACAAAAAATTCATCAAAAATAAATGAATGTGTATACCCCATATCGAACAAAACATTAGTAAAATTTGAGTAAAAAAACAAGGTACCTAATACAACATCATTGGATGACCTGACTTATGATGATGTAATCGCAAAGTATCTCACTAAACCTTTCTACTTATAGTATGTCTTTGTTGCATCATTTATATCTCTCTTTGGGTAGGCATTTGAATAATGACCCATCTCACCACATTTAAAACACTTAGTATTTTTCTTAATAGGAATATTCTTAGGATCATTATAACTATAATATAGGTCTATATGTCCAATCTTACCACATCTAAAACACTTCTCGGTGTTCGTAAGGCATTCCAATGGGTTCTTTTTTGCCACACATTTCACAAACTAGAAACTGGAATTTCTTACAATCAGATTTGTTTGGTTGATTATTTCCTATCTCTTTCCATTTAGAACTCTTCTTATCTTTGTTTTCAAAGTTCACATGATCAACATAAAACTCTATCTCTACCCTCATATCACATTTAAATTTTTTTTCATAAATTTTCAATTCACAAGAGATCAATGCCCTTCTATACATTGGATTTAATCCTGAGTAAAAATGGTTTATTTTTCTATCAAGATTTAGAATATGATTTGGAGAATACCTCACAAGTCAGGTGAAGTTTTCTTTATCCACAACCACTGAATATTCATACTTTTTCTTCAATTCAAGGATTTTATTATCCATCCTAAGTCCCACCACCTTAGAAAAATATTTTTCAAGGAAAAGACTTTTAAATTCATCCCACGTTAAGGCATAAATCTCCTTTCTATTCCTAATATTTTTTACCATTGACCACCACTTACTAGATTCACCTTCAAAACGATAAATTCAAAGACTTATGTTTTGATTATCTTAACATAGCATAACATTGAATATCATTTCATGATATTTAATCCATATTTTAGGCACTACCAGGTCTGAAGATCCATTAAACGGAGTAGGGTGTTGTCTCATAAAATGTTACACTATCATCATGTTCTATTGTGGTAACTCTAGCTGTTCTCTTGAGTGGATGCCACCACCATTTATTATTTGAATTAGCTGAGAAATTATTGTCACAAACTAGTTGGTTCCAATCCCTACCATTAAAGGTTGCAGATTCGCCAGGATATCATTATGTTAGTACTTATCCTCTTCAGCTTCCCTGTTCCATCCATGTAAAACCATTCTGAACGAAGAAACTTGGTTATATTTAAATTCCATATCATTTCAAATAAACCATAGAATAAAAATCATTTATGGTATTCCATTAACATTATGCAAACCTATAAAGTTATCTAAATGATCCTCTGATACCAACTATAAGGACTCATCCTTATTACATTACATAATCATCAATTTTAGTCAAGAACTCACATTATTTCATATTGAGGATATTTTAAATTTTTGTGTTTTAGATAATTAGGATATAATACATACATAACATTCCATATTCATATGGAGAATATACCACAAAAAAGTATCAATTTCTTCCTAAATTTAAAACTTTTTAAAATAAAACATATTTTTTCACAAGTATTCATAACATTTAACTTATATTCCTTCATTTTCATAAACATCCATATAACCTATTAAAATCAATTTAAAAACATGGAAGGAGCACAATAGTAGTAGTAAGGGATATAAAAATATATAAAGAAAACATAAGTCCCTGAATACTTCTAATATATGAAATCATTTTCAAAAAAGACATACTTGTTATACATATAAACATACATTATGAAAATTGATATTTAAAAAAACATATATAACCATAAAGGTTTATCGGGGCATTACTTACACAATCTTGTAACCATCTCAGATAGCTTATAATTTGTATCCCTCACGACTACCTTACAATTTGTGTTACCATCATAGATAGACTTGGAGTAACCATATGACCGACCTAAAACTTAAACATACCCAATGAATTGGAGTGAGATATTGGTCACAAAATTTATCATAAAAAATTCAAAAGAACCATAACATAATCATACAACATTAATAATTTCATAAAACATTTCTTTTGACTTTTGTAAAACAGAATTTTAAAAGAGGATTTTAAAAGAAATAGTCCCTTAAAAATATCATATAATTCTAGTGAAAGTTAATAGAGTGGATTGAATATTTATATAAACTATAAATAAATGTAATTAAACATAATATAAACAGAAACCATCATACAAACAATTTTAATACCACATAAATAATGATGTATAAGGTTAACCTAATGAATGGAAATCGGGTTAAGAATTCTCTTAACTTGAATTTTTCTTACATAATAAATTTTTAAACCGCATGAATAATGGTTAAAAGAGTATTATTAATATATTACAGAAACATATTAATCATTATAATATCTTATATGATCATTTAATTACATCATTTCTCCCTTTAATTATTAATATTTTGTTCCTTCTATTGTTTTGGGTGTGTTGTTTACATAATTTCCATGATCAGTTCATGATAGATATTCTTATAGTTTGGATGTGAAACTCCAAAATTAGAATTTATTTGTATTTAAATATTTATATCACCATAAATTATAACATCTATCATTTTTAATTCTTACATGAGAATGATTCATAATGTAAGACATTATTTATATTTTTTAGGTCATTTTGGTGATTCTTCTATTGTACTGAACTCATTTGGTTTTATAAATTAATAACATGTGAACAAAATGATTGAAAAAAATTATATCTGATATAATACATAAATATTAATCTATTTTAACAACAAAAAATATTTCATTCATTTCAACTTATTTTTAAAAATAGGGGGTGTTACAAAGTTCTATGAGTTCTATGTAATTGTCATTGAGGTTGAGATTGTTTATGATTTTATAGTAAGTTATTTGGATATATTTGATCTTATTTTTAGTATGGATTGGATGGTTCAATATAATTTTTATATTAAATATTACCATTTAAAAGTTTTTATTTCTTTCTTATAATTGAAATACTCACATATTCTAAGGTGAGGGGGATCCACAATCAGGTAGGGAATGACCTTTTGTCCAATATATTGGAATGATTTTATGTCAAATATATAGTTATATCTTTTATTTCATTGATCAATGTTTATATGGTTCGTTTATGATGGTTGAGGATAGGAATCTTGATGTTTTAAGTAATGATTTTTCTAAGTTGTCTCCTTAGTGGTAGATGGATTTATATATCAATCTAATCACTGAGATTATCGCTACTTATTTTATACTTATCGATTCTCTCTTACCTAATAACTTAATTAATGGTATAATTGGATGATCTTGAGAGAAAGGGTTTTATTCTTCTTAGTGTATCAACCTGAGAATCACTATCATATTTATAAATATAGTAGATGAGTGTGTCTAAATTTTCATTTATTACCCAAATCTCAATCTGGGGACCTTAAAATATTAGTACCCACTTCCTCAAATTGAGGAAATGTTTAGCTATCTCAAAGAATAAAAGTGATTTTCTAATGTTAAACTCAGGACATGATTCCACCAACGAAGGGTGAAAAAAGTTGATGTTATTATGTCTTCATTTATCTGTAGGTATGAGAATTATATGTTCCTTATTAATACATCTGATCTTACTAATTTCATATCTATTTTCTTGGATTTTATAAATCATATATTCCAATGGTATTATGACACATTCATTGTGGTGTTTTTGGATGATATATTTTTTTACTCTAAGAGGATATAGGATCATGAGTCCCATTTAAACATTGTATTAATAACATTAAAGGAAAACCACATGTATATAATGTTTTCTAAGTGATAGTTTGCGTTTCTAGAAGTGAAATTCATGGGTCATATTGTATCATAGAAAGTATCTTTTATAAAACATGAGAAGTTAAAAATGGTAACATCTTCTATAACCCTATGAATTTCTTCGATATTAGAAGATTATTGGGTCTATAGTAATATTATTGGATGTGTTTTATAATTTATATAGGTTGGTATATCCCTTATCATCCTTAACTCGAAAGAGATTTAGATATTAATGGGATGTGAAATTATAGAGACCCTTTTAGGATTTGAGTAATTGGTTGATATATTATCCTAGAGGTACATGTATATTTGGAAGATTCACTAGGTTGAATACCTCAAGATATTGGATTTTAAAATATATTATACCCCTGGAAAAAGGATTGTGGTGTATTACTCTTTGATCAAGACATTTCTAACTCAATAGGGGAAATAATCGATAGAAGAATAGAAATTGATGATTCTGTTTATTAAAATGCATCTAGATGTGAAAATTGAGCATGATTAGGTGTTCTTAGATAGTTTGTAAGGCACAACCTCCTTAGATGATAATATTTAGAAATAGTAGGTAGAAGATATTAATTTTTAGTATATTATCCAAATTATAAATGGTGGGGTGAACTTAGGGGACTTATCTAGGTCTCCCAAATGGTTTCATTTATTTTAAGAATATGTTGATAGATCTATTGAACACAAAGAATTGGGTGATGGAATATGGGAACCAATCAAGTTGTGAAGTGTAAAATAATATTACCATGATATTTTATGATATAAAATAATGATACTAATTTATGAATATATAAAAGTATGTTTTTGAATTTCTTCCTCATTGCTGTACTGATCAAAAGATCAATGTTGAGAATATTTTTCTTGTTGGTTTATTACAACCTAATCCCATTCTAGAGTATAATTTGGATGTTATCTCAATGGAATTTATGATTTTATTTCTTGGAAATCATATCGCGAAGAATGATAAATGGGTTATTGTTGAATGATTGATGAAATTTACTTATTTTGTTTCAAGTTAAAGAGTAGAATAAAGTGGAATAACATAGATGGCAATATATATAAGAGATCGTGAAGCTTCGTGGTGTTCCATTAGATTTTTTTTTCTAATTCAGGCCCATGATTTCCTTCCCATTTATATAAGGTTCTACAAGAAGTGATGGGATATTGGTTGAAGTCAAGCATAAATTATAATCCATAAATAGACGATCAAATAGAGCTGGCTATTCAGATTCTTGAGGATATGCTTCGAGATTCTATCCCTAACTTTGGAGGATCATGGAAGAATCATATATAATTTTTCGAGTTTTATTATAATAATTTAAACCAAAATATATGAATATTTCTCCCTTGAAATAACTTTATGGGTTATATTTTCAATACTATTTTTTTGGTCAGAATTGGGTGGGAATTATTTTATAAGATTGAGCATTATTGTAGAGATAAATGATAAGAGTTAGTTGGTTGAAAAAATATTTTCTATGGTTAAAATTAATTAAAAATAATATGCCAACCATATTCATCATCCATTGGAATTTTTTATTGGTGATTGGGTGTTTTTAATGTTTTACTTTGACATGGACATCATATATTGGATAATCAAGGTAAGTTGATGCTATGTCATTTCAAAATATTTGATATCATGAAGCATATCTAGATATTAGAATACTATATATCCTCACCATAACAAATTTATTCAATTAATGAAGTTTTTCATTTATCCTTGTTGTTTAAGTATCTTTTAAAATGGTCTACTAGGATTGAATGGTAAGATATTGAGTTTTAAAATTGACATCACTATGGTTAATTATCATATCCAGTTTAAGATCATTAGGATAAATTATTATGGGGTAAATAAATTTTATTAATTTATTCAAAATTTATGTTTTCTATAGATGGTCATGAGACTTGGGAGTTTGAGGCATTGATGAGGTAGTTTTGGACACACATATTCTACGATGAGGAGTGATAAAAAATTTATAGTGGAAGAAAGTGGAAAGGGGGTGATAATTTTTTTACACCTTAGTGAGTGGATTCTATTTAGTTAGATTATTTAGTTCTTATTATTTTTGGGAATTAGTGATTCAAATGTATGAAAATTGGTAAAGTAGTACTGGGAATATGGTTTTTGCGTGATTAGTGCTAGCACTATGCCCAAATTTTATATAGGGATATGATCATTTTAAGTGGGGTGTAGAGATTTGGTGAAATGTTTTCCAAATAGTACCAAAAATTCATGTGATTTACTATTACGTATGGGTATCCTCCAGTTATGACTATAGGTGTTATGCATGTTTTTCCAAAATCTTTATCAAAACCATGTCTCTTACCTAGTTATATAATTTTTTAAAAATATTTTTTTCACTATCAAATTATAACACAGTTATCCTCCAATCTATCCATTTGTTTCACCTGTAATCCTCCTAGCCTTGGATGTCTCCTCCTATAATATTCCTTAGTGGTTACATGGGACTTTTAGTATATTTTTATGAAGTAAACCCATTATTATTTATCATTTCCTTCACCTCTCCACTTCTAGGATCTTGTTCTTTCAATGTTCCCTTGTCAATTTACCCTAACTATTAATGATAGACTAACTTATAACTAGAGATTGATTTATCATTTAAGGTCTTTTATTTTAGGATTTTTATGATTATTTCTCTAAAATAATATCATATTTTATTAAGTAGACGAAATGATGATGAGTGTGACATATGGGTCTATATAAATGAAATTCACTTTAGAATACCTGAAGTACATGAATTTTCTATGGAATATCTTTTAATATTATTATTAAATGTGTGATGTTTAAGTTAATTTTTTTTATATTTTTTAACACAATCCTTGGTTATTTGTTTGTGATATTTGAGATGTTTATATGATTTTAACCATATTATGTGTGTTGTTTGATATGAGTTTCATATTGGAACCTTGGGAATGTGTTTGGGTAATCTGGATAAGCTCCATAGAAGATTAATTTATACACTATATAGTATCTTAGTCATGGTTGTGCTCTCTAGAGGGGATGTAACTCAATGTCGACAAGAGGGTAATTCAGGGTTTGGTTTTTTCCAGGTTTACATAGGATACCCCAATGTTCAAATAGTGAGGTTTAATTAAAGACTTTCTTATTATTTTACTAGACTTAGAGGTCGAGGGTCTTTCTTATTTTTTTACTTGAAATTTTTTCAGTATATAAATAATACAATATGTAAAATATTGAGAACATAATGGAAAAAAGTTTATTAAATTAAAAATCATTTGAAAAAAACACTAGAGACAAGAAGTGAAAATATTTTCTTATAAAATTTATAATTAATCTATTAAAATTTATAAATACATTGAGTTAAATTAATATCATCATTATTGATAATGGGATGAAGACCTATTATTGTACCATCATTGTGTCATAGGAATCATGGGTACTTACCCTCTATCATTAATCCGTATGTGTTTTGAAAACCTTTGATCATCATTGTAAAGTCTATTGGGTGTTTGTAAAAAATGTTCTAATTATTGTAATGATTTTTTATGATCATAACAGAATCCTTAAAGTTAGATGTAATGATTATAGTATAGGAGGATATTTTCTCTATGTTTTGGAGAGTGTTCATGGGGAAGAGCTATCTAGTGTTTGACATAATCCTCTCTAGAACTCCTTGGGCACAAAAATAAGAAAACGGTTCATGTTTTTAAAAATTCCTTAAGCATGTTTAAATATATCTAGGGTTAAAAATTAAAAAATTTACATGAGACCTCATTATTTTATTAATCTTAATAAAATAAAATTTAAAAATAACAATATAATAATTATTATTATTTACATTAAATGTGAAAAACTAATGGATAACATAATTATTATTTCAATGAAAAAATTATTATTATTTATCCAAGTGATATTTAATATGGAATCTTTCATCGGACCACTCAACTCGGTCCAATAAGTGTCCAAAAATATTTACAAGACATTAAATAATGACTATTAATTTAATTAAATAAATATCATATAATTATTTTCCAATAAATACATTATATTATATAAAATGAATTAGTGAATAAATATTTACTGAATATTTATGTAAGAAAATAAATATTTCATTATCTTGTGATTAAACTTGTATAAATAAATATTATAGATTTTTGTGTTTTAATAAATAATTTTATTGTGAATAAATATTTATTTTATACTGAACTCAAATATATATTCTCTCTAATTACTGGTGATTAGATATTTTCGACTTGACTAACATGAATAATTATTAAATCATATATGAGAATAATAATTATCCAACATATTAAATTCATATAGAATTTATCTAAGGTTCTGAATACCCTTATTGTGTGACCCTATAGGCCTTTTTCTTAAAAGAAATAGGCTACGCTACCTAATGTCCAAGGTTAGCCTCTAACAATACACCAGGATCCCATAGTTAAAAAATAAAATATTTAAATGACATGAAACCTCACATGAACATAAATTTTCTAATAAAACCCCCTTATCTTATATCTCTAATAAAACAAGATATATAATATTGTCATTAACCAATGTGCTCAATGTATCTTTATTTGATGTTTTGGAAATAAATTTGCTGATAGAATTCCATGGTTATAAGCTTAATGTAGAAGTTAAATTCTCATAAAAGGGAATGCGATATCAATATTCATTCTTGAACAAAAGGTAGAGATACTTTCTGGTTATATTCATTAATACAATATCAATCATGACTCACCCAACAAACCCATGTTATCCATGAACATATGCCATCATGTTTTCTCCAAATACATCAACGTATGAAAATCAAGATACAAATTAATAATAATGAAAAAGTATAAGGACCATTAAACAGGTTCACGGATAATATATCTAATGAAACATATAAATATGGATTTCCTACTAATGGGAAAATTTCTTATTAGATCTTTTATTAATATTACCAGGAATTTAATTCATGGTAAGAAGTATTAATGGCTTATGATCCCCCTACCCATGATAACATGTATCATTTATGTCCCATGAGATAATAACATATGTTCCTAGAACATATATTTAATAATACTTTTATAACACTTGTAGGATTTATCATAATGGGGAAACTCTATGATAATTTTGTAAAACATGGATGTTGGTTTTAGGGAACAAACTCTAATAGACTCCCACTTGAACTAGAGAGAACTGCTAACAAACTTAAATTGAATATCTCTCATATGATAATCATTCTTCTACTCAGATAAATATTTAGATAAGGAATCATTCACATTTTATTTTTTGGAAACTCAACACGTATTGAACTCAACCATATATGGAAAATCCATAAAGAGGTGATACTTATAGAGTATGTACTTTATATTTTAATGTAACCTTAGATTCATATTAGAGACAAAACTATAGTACTATGAAAATGAAATGTGATATAATCATTACTGATAGGAACCATGTTGAGCTCCTTGAAGAATTTGGAAATCTAAACTACTTCTTTAACTATATAAAAATACAAAATGTACAAAGATTCCACTATAGAATAAAAAATTGTCTTTGATGAACTCTTACAGCTCATAATCTTCTATTGAGACTAAATACATATCCTTAATATAATTATATATCATTTTTATTGGATTTGAAAAAGTATTCGTATATCATCTGATGTCTAGATCCTCATGTCGTCTCTATATTGGAAACATATCCTTAGTATGCATTAGATACTTAAGGATAGATATATCAGTATACCAATTCTATTCTTCTAGATTGTTTTGATATCTACATATTGTTATCAAATAATTAGAATAATAAATTATAGTACATAACATGGCATACATGATAGATTATATTGCAGAAGCATATGTGAACTCACTCATTATCTCTCTCTCCCTCTCTCCCCTATTTTGGATGAGGACAAATTTTCTTGGTGAGATGTATACTATTTTAAATTTGAAATAATTCCCACTTGGATTTTTCTTTAACAAATATATTTAGTATCTATTAAGTATATGAACCACTACAAAGTCTATGAATCCTTATGGATATATGACCAATGATCATAATTCCATAGAAATATGCTGCTTTACCAAATTATTTCATGGAGAAACACTTCTTTAACCAGTACTTAAAAGACTATAAAACTAGTATTTCATTTATAATAAGTAATTTTCCATAAACATATACTATAAGGAATATTACCATATTACTACTAAACTATTTATAAACACATATCTCACATTTTTTCCCTAATAAAATAAAATATTTTGTAGATTCATCAAATAAAATGTTATATGACCAATATTCTTGATTCAATACATAATTGAATCTATACAACTTTCATATCTTATTGGAATTTCCAAGAATCACTAACCCTTTAGGTTCTTATTAAGGAAATTTATTTCGACATCTGTCTACCAAATTTAATAATCATGGAAAGATTCAATGGAAATTATAATTATAATGAATTCAAACATAGAAGCTGAAGAAATGTTTCATCATAGTCAATTTTTGATGTTATTAAATCCATTTAGGAACGATTCTTTTTTATAGGCATTAAATTTACAAACCAGATCCAAATTTCTCTATAATATTCATTTTCACATAAAAATATTTACATCATCTGGAGGATCGAGCAGAACCCATACATTCATGATACGTGGAATCTATTTCCTAATATGTTCATTCTTTTCATCATGCAACCTGTGTTCTCTCTGATGTTTTCTATTACGAAATAGGATCATTATTTAAAACCAATAATAAGTTACCATTCTTAATGACCACAAACCTACATCTTTATGGTGCTTTCACACCTCTGGTGCTCCTATAAAGTACTCTCGTTTCAGGAACAACTTCTTCCATGGGGACCTGTAGATTTTGTTCATTGAAAAACTTTAGTTTTTCATGAGCATCATCTTCATAAAAGTCAATATTTTTCCCGAATACCTTACTTAGGGTGTGTTCTCTCTCTATAACAGTGGGATATCAGATGACCATAATTAGTTTATCTAAGGGGTTTTATAAGTAATATTCTTTATTTTCCTGATGATATCATATAAATATTCACTATATTCCATGTATTGATTGTATTTTTCATATTAAGACCTTAATAGACACCTCACATCCTCATTCATGAAAGTTTTATAATATAGGTTCCTTATCAATCCTAAACTACTATGGGATACAATTTTACATTATATTAGGTAGAAATTTTAATCTGTATACTATAGTCTTTAATGTATATCCCAAAAAGAAAAATGTAATAATTCTATAACTAATCATCAAACTCCCCATGTCAATAAATTTACATTTCCTCCTTTCACTGAGACTATTATATTATTGTGTATAAATAAGAGTGAGTTAGGATAATAAAATACACTCTCATATAATGTTTATGAACTCTTGGTTAAGATAATCACCACCTTAATCATATATATGCTTCTTTATCTTCTTTCCATGTCGACTCTTTACATCATTATCAAACTAATTAAATTAAAAAAATATTCATACTTATACCTCACCAGGAAGACATCTATATATTTCATTTAGTCATTAGTTAATATTATTTTCATGAACCGTTCCCCATGGCCCATCCCTTGACTACCTCAAGGCCGCCTCTCATAGGCTAGGGGTTGGATACTAGCACCAAGTAGGCATATCCCAATCAAATGGGAGGGATTTCTCTATGTACATATACACAAGCACAAAACTCTAAGGATCAGATGCTAAAAAGTGAAAACACTACGTAAACAAACACAACGTACGATAAAAGAAAACTAAAGGTAAAGATGACCTGAATATAATCCCAACAAAATTAAAACTAGAAGTCTATATAACTCCACTGCAAAAAAACCATTCTGAATAGTAGGTGTAGAAAAATATCTTTGGATCCATAAAATCACACCTCATTTTTCGAGTCACTTTAAACACCTCATTGATTCAGTCCACCCTGGACTCCATCCAAGCATCGACCTTCTGCCCAAGACAACACACGTGCGGGAAATTCCCATGTAGTAGTGAGTAAAATAATAATAAGTAGGTCACCCAAAACAAAAGGTTAAAGACCATAACAGAAATGCTATTAGGAATAAATAGTTGACTCAACATAGCTATATTTCGATAACACATATAACAAGAACATACATGTATACTCGTAAAGGATTCCATGACTCAAGGTCTAATCTACTGCCATCCATATGGCCTCGTTCGTAGCATGCTTGATTCTGGGAAATCTCACTCCTTGAGCTATCAGAAATTAAGAATATAGAACTGGTCTAAAAAAAGTATTCAAGAGAACACTTTTTCTCGATATGTCATGAAGGTTTCATGAGACGTATGGTCTCTTTAAGACACGAAGTCTCGATATCACATCCATTAGAGTCACCAGAGTCATCTCACACCACGTATAGGTCTGTGGTATGTAAATATGACTTTCAAAAGAATCCAAAACACCCTCAAGTAGTAACACACATAGTGTAGGTAACAAAAATAGTGTAAGTAACACAAAGAGTGTAGATAACACATGGAGTTTTGGTAACCCATGGAGTTTCGGTAGAACACAGAGTGTCGTCAAAGACTAGAGTACCCACTCCCTAGTGGGACAGGGGAGTACTGTCATAGTCCTAGTAAGACACATAGTCTAAGTAAGACACATAGTCTAAATAAGACACACATTCTTGGTAAAACACATAGTCTATGTAAGACACATAGTCTAGGTTTCAGCCAACCGTAGGATTCCTTCTTTAGCATGCTCATTTTGGGAGCACCTACACCTCAATCCAATAGTTAATACACCAAATTCCTGACAAACTTCCTTATATTATCTCAAAAGTACCGCATCTTCTCAAGGGTACCAACACCGAAAATGTCTCATCAAACAGACACACAATTTTAATGTTATGGGTGTTTAAGTAAAAAGTGGCCGACTGGGCATAGGTCCGGTCCGACCCCGTCGGACCGACCCGACCCCACCCAGTAGGTCGACCTTCCATACCCCAGTGGGTCCCATCGCAGTAGGTCTTGTCCAACTGGGTGTGTTGGTACCAACCCACTGGGCTGTGGGTCTTTCTCGACTTCTCTAGCCCGACCCAACACATGCGGGTCGATCCACTTGCACCAAACACGGCCAGCTGGCCGCACCCCACCCTGGTTAATGTGACCTATCAGTGTGACCAGAAAACCCATGGAAAATCCATGTGTATTCTATTTTACATTGATCTACTGATATGCATCCCTCCACCATGGCCCCTGTTGCAGTTCTCGCGCGCCGCCCGTGGGCGCGCCACTGTGGTCTCTTTTGCCGGCGACCACCGGGTCGATGGCCGCCATCGCCACAACCCGCAACCTCCTACCATGGGTCGCCCCATCGTCATAGTCTTTCTGGACTGTGACATTACCCTTCCATCATCTCCCATTCTAGTGGTCATTCGCCTAGTCTGGTTGTGCCACCGAGAGAGTGCCACTTCCTCCGGGATTGTGCTTCTTCTACAGAAACGATTCCGCTTCCACCGGTGGCCTCATCTCGCACCACATCAACTATCACACTTCCACAAGATAACTAATATGTCAGATTATTGACCTAGAGATTTTATCACTAGGGATCAAATGGTCAATAATCAATCTTCTCAAATCCTCACAATGAACAAAGAGAAACCGAAGAATGAGGGTGGAAGGAGAAACAAATGAACACATGTAGAATGGATCCATGCATTTTTTCTTGTTGGCCCAACTTTTTTATTTTTAGTTGGATCATGAAGAAATAATTAAAAATAAAAAAGATCTAATTCCAAAAATAAATCCCCACAACATGATACCAACCCCGCAAGAACGATCGACCTACATATCAATTTGTTTGTGGGTTGATCCGCTTTTGTCATTTGAAAGAATAGCGGGATGAAGAAAATCACATATAAATAAAACCCCTACCTCAAGGATTGGATCAGTCATTAGTGAAGAATGAGGTTTCACCGTCATCATTCATCAATCCTCGATCCTCGGTCCTTGATTCGCGATTCGTGATCTGTGTTCCATCAGAATTCATCATCGCTTTTCGTTCGTCACTGAGAGACTTCACCAATGATTTTTCTTTTTCATAGCTTATTGGAAATTTCTCCAAGACTGTATATTTGATCTCGTATCCCTATCATTATTTTAATTGAATATATGTGTTTCAGTTTCACCGCTACAACGTCACCATGATTTTTCATTTAGTAAAGGAATGTGACGCTTTGTCGTAGCTTCACAGTGTTAGTGAATCACTACAAAACGTTAAATGAAATAAAATAAAGTTTTTCCTATGTTTATTTTATTGTCTTTCAAAACGTCTAAAAATTAGCTTTTACACTCGACCTGCACCGGTCGAGGTGAGGCTGTACCTTAGGAAAGCACACCCTTACGAGATCAATGGTACTCTTATATTTCCAATACAAGTTACTATTTTTGAGTTATAGGATTTGAAAATAAAATAATTTCTATTTAATTATTTTATTAATAGTAATATCCCAAAAAATACTTTCCAATGTTTTCCTACGATGACCAATTTTATGCACTTCATAAGGAAAACACCCAATTACATACTCAATGGCAGTGTTGAATTTTCAATCAGATTCACCGTTCATGAGTTATATGGATTTGAAAAATAAAATAATTTTATTTACGGTTATTCTATTTTTGGGTTTTCTCACTAGAGACCCATTCCAACTAAAGTTATGCCATGCCTAGGGAAAAATTCACCATCGTGAATGCAACAGTGCCCTCATATATAGGATCAAGTCACTCATTTACGATTAATTTTACATTTTTAGTAAAACCACTCACGTGCAATTAAAAACATATCATTTTTCATCGAACCATTCCATGTACACCGGGCCTCGAAATCACACATCATCTTAACACCTGGTCTTAGAATTTTCCCAATTAATTTCTAAAAAATCTAGGAAAATATGAGTCATTAAATTATACCCACCTAAAAGATTAATACCCCCAAAATCAAAACCAAGGGATACCCAAATGGATGAGGTTACATGCAAGAACCTGATCGCCCTACTCCCATGTGCTCTTCCAGAGATTCTTGTACTGGCACTAGACACACACTAAAAGAATCAACTGCCCACTGAGGGACCCCTCCTACTAGTCCTCGGTCTCCATAACTAGGATTCAAAGTGATCATCCCAATCAGAAACTATATTATATGGGATTTTATGGAGTCGAGATGTATCCAACATGTAGATGCATCCCAAGCTCTCTATTGAAATATGCTCCCTAAAAGCTAAGTGGCTGACTTGATGAGATAGTCAATGGTCACCGAGATGGTATCATGTCCCCAAGACTTACGTGATAAAACCATCACGAAGTCCATTGATATCCTTTCTCACTACCATCCAGGCACCCCAAGGAAGAAAATAGAAACATCTTCCAAGAACAGAGGCTCGACAATGTGAGTTGACAAACCACGAAACTGATTCAAACAAGCACTCAACATTTATATCGATAGGTAATCACAACATCAGATTATTTTTCATCCTTGATGTTTGACATGACACTGACATGCATACCCCGATGCATCTCTCCACTCTCGGAATCTTCTGATTGTGTTGTTGGGAACTGAAAACTCATAACATACAATGACCTGAGGGTAAGGGTAGCTGACTCAAGAGTGATCAGCTTCAACCTCCTATAAATGAGTTTATCTTGCGATCCCTGGGTTTCCATTTTCATTGACCAAGGAAAACATCATTCCATCTCTATAGATGTACACCACCTTTATTCCAAAAATCATTAATTCAATCATAGACTGTCGATAACCAATCCTTATCAATTATGACTTCATAAGTCCTCAAAGCTATCACTAAGAGGATAAAACCGAACCTCTCTCATCAAGGGTTAGATCACATTGTCAGCATAAGTGTGATTATTCAATCTTCTCCCATAAGTATCTCTAGATATAAGGGTTAAGTCAACAGTTTTACCAGAAACTCTTTGTCTCGAAAAGATATGTGACAAGGAATAATGATCAGAACATATGTCTATTAATATGGTAGTTAAGAATAGACATAGATTTTACCTAAAATAATTCATGGAGACCTTGGGTCATATTCCTTGACTGCATACAGCTCCCTCTTCCCCTGTCCTCAAGCTCTTAGAGCCTGGTAAGTACCCCATGGGGGTGGTGGTGGTAACATGTTGAAATGTATACCACCTCTTACTGCTGTCCCAACTCCTCTACCACATATGATACCCTAAAGATCCATATTTTCTAGTAATTATCTATAACTTGGTGGCACATCCACCATTTCAATGTTAGAAACATGATGAGACAGATTATATCTAGTGAGATTTAACCTGCCATCTCATGAAAATCATCGCCTCTCTCTTGGCCAACTGGACTCACCCTATGAGCCTTGAGCTGTAGAAACCTTGTCTCCAGATCTACACTAAGAATTTCTCAGACGTTCAAGTCTTTGGGACTGATGTCAGCTTTATGATCCCAAGGTCTCTTCTCTTGCTTGCCCACTGCTGACATGAACTAGTTGTATCTTCCCATCCAAAGGACTTTCAACCACCAAGGTTAGCTCTAACACCCTAGAATAAGTAGGAATGCACATCACAATAATTATCAATCAGATGTACCTAATAACACCTTTATAAAATTTCTGAGCCCTGAAGCACTGGATGTATCATATTTATTGAGTACCTAGAAAGGCCAATATGTCTCGATGAATACTCAGTTACTGACTTTTCATCCTGCTGAAGCTGTAGAAGCTATTGGGAAAGCATACCACTTAGCTTTTATGGTGAGAGCCCCTTCTCTAAGAAAGGATCTCAAATTGTAATGTCCCAAAAGTCCAGGAATTTATTTTTAAATTATATGGGACTATTCCTGGACCTTGTGCTAAGACTACATGCGATTACAAGGCCCAATGTGCCTGAAACAGTCCATTGAAAAATGTTAGGTTTTAAATATTACACCTAAGAGGTTTTCCTAAAAAAATGTAATAACTTGAAAATAGGTTCCCGGATCAGAAATACGAGGGAATCGTGGCGTTCATGAAGGCATGTTTACCGTAGGAGCGACTTATGTTTAGTCGGTGCAGACATCTAGTGAGAAAACCTAAAAATGGAATAATCGTAATGAAAATAATTAAATAAAATTATTTTATTTTTAAAATCCTTATAAATCATGAATGGTGACTCAGATTGATAATATGAGACCATTATTGAGCTTGTGAGGGAATAATTTCCTTAAAAAAATCCTAATAGCGGCTGGTGTGGGCCAACTATAGAAAGTAGTTTTTGGAATGTGATCATAAATAAAATAATTAAATAAATATTATTTTATTTTCTATAACTCATAAACGGTAACTTGTACTGGAAATACAAGAGTACCATTAAGCTCATGATGGCATGTTTTTCTTTGGTGGGGTCTAACCATGACTGGCACGAATTACTGGTAAAAGTTAAATTTTTATCATTTTAAAGGAAACAATAATATAAACTTATTAAATTATATTTTATTCAAAAAAGAGTGTTTTAATGAAATTATATGCTAAGTGTTCTATTTAAATTCATAAATGAAGCAAGGGTACAACATTGCAACTCAAGCGTAATAAAAACGTTGTTTTATAAATGAAACAACAAAATGATGTGGAGACTCAGTGTAACAGAAACGCTGAAACAAATTTCCACCATTAATTGATAAACAGAACTACGAGATCTTGAAATGTCCCAACAGATTTCTCTGGGGATATGAAGGAATTTCATTGGTGATCTAAGAACGATGAAAAACGATGGATCACCAATGACGATGGATTGTGGATTGATGGTCGACAAGATGACTAATCATGACATCTCGAAATAGATTGCCAACCACGATCGAACCCCAACACTGACTGATCCAGTTTTCTAGGTAGGGGTTTTTTCTTTATGATTTGGTTTCCCCATTCTTTATTTCTAAACAACTAATGAGGATCAACACACAAACAGGTTGATCCATGGGTCATTTTTTTTATTGGATGAGATTGGACTTCTATAAATTTAAGGGAGTGGGATTCATGTGATTTTTTCTTCCTCTTTGAACCATATAATAAGGAAGAATACATTCTGACATGAAAATCGATCCTGATCCATCCTTCATGATTTTATTATGTCTTCTTCTCCACTTATATTCTATTCATGTCTTCATGGATTATGAAGAAGCTGTTGTTGCGCCTACGATCCATGGAACAACAACCTGAGTCCAAATATCTGACCTCGTGATGACACCGAGTTGGTGTGACGATGAAACAATGTGACATCTTCCATGACATGGGGCCACCAGCACGAAGGCCAGTGGTGTAGGCGGCAGCGGGGCACTGTGTCAGGTGAAGAAGGTGAAAACCAGCTGGCTGTGGAAGTGCGGTGGGTGGCACGCTGTGGAAGTGGACAACACTGCGGCACTGGCCATGGGGATGCAACAAGGGCCATCTGTAATAACCAACAGTGGGATATCAAAGTACATGGACCTTAGCCATATCACATGATCTGGAGGGTCTGCAGTCTAACAACACCATGGCATGTGCACCCCACGACAACCACCACCTTGTTCGGGTGTGGTGAGCCCTCCCACTCATAGTGGGTTGGACAGGAGAAAGCAGGTTGGACCTATGGCCCAGCTGGTCCGGGCTTGGCCCAGCAGACCGAGTCTGGCCTAGCAGACCGGGTCGGTCTGACTGAGTCATATCGGACCCAGACCCAACAAACCCATTTTCAGTAAAATAGTCATAATTTGAAAATTTTACATCTGACGGACGATCAATTTGATACATTGGGACTCCAAACAAATAAGCTCCTTTTAGAATACTCAAATGAATTTTATATAGAAATTAATATATTACTAATGCCTTGAGGAATATAGTCCCTCATAATCAAGTGCACTACGAGAAGTCATACAGAACTGTGTGCCCCAGAAAACAAGGATTCAAGTGAACCTATGTAGCCCAACACACGAGGAACCATGAAGATCTGTGGGGAAAAAAATACTAGTAGCCATGCCGACCTATGTGGCTCGACAAATGAGTTGTCGTGCAGATCTATTTGGTCTGACAGACCAGTAGTCGTGGGGACCTGTGTGGCCCGATAGACGAGTAGTCGTGCAAATCTGTGTGGCCTAGTAGAAGTGTAGCCATGTGGACATATGTGGCATGGAAGATGAGCACTATCCCAGAGGACCTTAGTGGCTTGGTAGAAGAGCAGTAGTCGAGTGAACCTTAGTGGCCCAGCAGACAAGTAGTATCTGTGTGGACCTAGTTGCCGACCGATGAGCATACCTGAGTTACTCATTGGGAATGAGTCTCTCAGCAGTACAATATGTTCAGTGTTATGAATAATGTAGTGTACGTCATGTAGTTCTCAGTGAGTTCTCTTTAGGCGAGTCCCAAATAAGTGGGACCTCATGCGTAGAACTTTTATGACTTGACATCTCAAGGAGCGAGTCCTCTCGGGACAAGCATGCCTTGAGAAAAATCCTGTGATGAAGGATTAGATGTGATATCAAGAATTATTATCCAAGTGAGACTAGAAGTCTCATGTAAACGTCATGATTAATTGAGACTAGATGTTCCCTCTGATACTTTGGGTAGAATTGCTCTACCTAGCTACTATCAGATAGCTCGAGGAGTGGGATCTCCTAAAATCATGAATGCTACACACAAAACCATATGGCTATCAACAGATGAGACATTGAATCTTGAAATATTTTATGTGTATACCTGGATATTCTTGTTATATGTTTTGATGATATATACCTGTGTTTAGATGACTGTACCTTCTTAGTTGTGTTTTACTTTGTGATTTTTTGCTTTGTTGTTTTTAGGGTCCCCTAATGAGTATTGTTTTACTAACCCCCTAAATGGGCCTTTCCACACATGTTTTTTCTTATAAATACTACCAAATATTTTGTGGAGTGTTAGATAGAGCAAAACTAGGACTAGGACTAGGCGATGTCATGTGAGATCAGACAAGCAAATCTGTTTCTGGCAACTTCCGACAATAGTTTCGATAAACTTTTTTGCAGGTCGGGCCTTGTAGTTGTCTTTCTTTTAGTGGGCTTGTAATCTGGACCAGTTGTAATTTACTACTTTAATTTCTCTCGTACTCTATTGTTGGGATGTATCGGTATGCATCAATTATCTTTTCTTAGTGTTTTCACACCCTAGCACCATGGATTTTAGTTGGGTGCATGTGTACAGGTTTTTGGAAAATTTCCTCCCATTTGTGGGATATTCCTACATGGAACTAGTCTCCAACCCTTGTCCTATCGGAGTCAGTATTGGGGTAGTCATTAAATGGGCCCTGGGGACAAGTCATGACAGAGTGGTATTGGAGGAGGTTAGTTCTACATTAAGAAACCAAAGTCTCTGAGTTTGGTTTAGGTAAATAGTGTTAAGTGTTCCATGTTTGGCTTTCAGTCTAGGGAATCCAGGGTTAGTGTGTCAACCAACGTATCCATACACTAGGACCCTGAATTATGCTTTTCAAATCGGTACATGAAAACACTATCTTTAGGAAAAAATGATGTTACATGCATCTTATAGGAATGAGTTGAGTTTTTCATGTCCTTATTGATTCATCTCACCAGGTATACTCTATTGATCTTGGTACATATTTTTTTCTTTCAAAGTGCTTCCATTTAGACAACCAGCCATGATTCCATCATGTAATCACAAGGATACTCTACAGGGTGACAAGATGGGTATATGGGTTCATACCGGAGACAACACCACCAGGTGGTGTACAAACTATACCACCACCTTAGGAGTATAACATGGTACTCATAGTACTGAATGATTAGATATACAGGCTGAGCGCACTTCATGAGTTTCAGGAACAAAGATCCCTCATGTTTTGAGGAGAGACCAACTCATAGTTGGATAAGGACTAGCTTGAGTTGGTGGCTGAGTTTTCCATCTAGTTAGGAAACCATTATATCAGATTTTGGTCCAAGTAGTGCGCCTTCTATGTGCCTCAATAGGGCGATGACGGGGTTTAGATTACCCGATCTCAAGATTAGTGGGCTTTTTGTGGATATATCCTGATAACCTATCTCAGAGAAGGGTATCCTTCCATAAAATCAAAGGGTTACATGTGCCCAAATGTTTCTACAGCTTCGACAGGATGACTTGTTGGTAGATGAGTATTCATTGAGGCATACCGGCCTTTCTAGGTACTTGATGAATATGATACGAACAATGATTTAGTGCTCAGACCTCTGAGCGAGATGTGTTTAGGGACATCCAAGCTAACTCTTTTCCCCTATGCATTCCTACTTATGCTAGGGTGCTAGAGAGAACCTTTTTGGTTGAAATTTATTTGGCTAAAAAGATACAACTAGTTGATGTCAGCATTAGGAAAGGATGAGTCCAACGTCAGCCTCAGAAACTTGTATGTGTGAGACGTTCCAAGAAGAGGACCCTAGACATGGGATCTAATAATAATGTCTCATAGGGTGAGTCCATACATCTTAGAAGGAGGTAATTCTTTTCATAATATGGTAGGGGATATCTTACTAGAGATTTTTCAGCCTGTCATGCTGACGGTGAAATGGTGGAAGGGCGACTAGGGTAGAGACAATGACAAGAACAAATTAATCTACATGGTGGAAGATGTGGAAGAGGTGGTGGGAGAGTAGTAGGAGGTGGTATACATTTCAAAATGTTACAACCACCACCCCAATGTGGTCCACAACAGGCCAAGGGAGCTGCGGGAAAGGGAACGGGTAGATGCATGTGGTCATCCTTACACATGTGTTAGTGGATGTTTTGAGTTTTTAGTTACCTGTCGTAGTGGAAGAGTACGAGGATGTCTTTCTAGAATAGTTTTCCAGGATTGCCACCCTGTAGGGAGGTGGAATTATGCATCATTCTATACCCTGATATGGAACCTATATCTTCATTAGTATATTCGATATATTTCAAAGATCTTTGTGAGATAAGGGTGTAGGTGGGGGACTTGATGAGGAAAGGCTTAATAAGACCAATTTTTTGAGGTTTTCTATGGATTTATAGTCCTTTAACCAAGTGGATATAGAGAATGAGTACCGACTACCATTGTGAAGATGAATGCATCGATCTTTTGAAAGGTGTTAGCCTTTCACATGGATTGAAAGGTTCTCGTAGGATTTTCAGCAGTTGAGATAGGGTTTGATGAGAACCATGATCATGAGTTGTCATCGGTATTCTTCTCATTAATGATGTATCTACACTACCTCCATGGGTGAAAAGTTTACCCTCTAATCTAACCATCAGATTCACAATTATATCTTCTCTCAAATGGGTTTGAAATTGAGAAAGATATGATGGATGGAGTTCCTCTAGGACTATAAACTCAAAGTATTCTATACTCCTAGTAAGAGGAACATGGTAAGATATGCTCTATGTAGGATCTGGTTCATATTTACTGAATGAGGAAACATAGAAGTTGACCTCATTAATGTTATCCATTGTGGATGGGGATGAAATATCTTATCTCCAATCGCTGGTTGTTACCCATCCACTCTTAAATGAGTTAGGTAGGTGCAACTTGGTGAAACTGATTGTGAGCCTTTACATGCTGATTTGTCCATAGAGAATACCCCTGATGGACATTCTAATGGTTTGGAGTACATTGTTCTTTTTAGAGGATGTGTAGTTGTAGTAGTGATTCCTTGAGTGGTGAGATGTATCGGGGTGTGTGTGTGGGTGTCAAGGTGTACATCGGGGATGACATAACAGGATGAAGTTGGGATTACCTGTTAAGATAAACAGATGAACACTTATATGAATATGTTTCTATGGTTGTTATTTCTCTTTCTAGGTGAACCCGGAAGGATGTGGGAAGGGATATTGATTGACATCATAACGGGTTTTCCACATACATCCAGGAGACATGATACCGTTTGAGTGATCGTTGACTGAATCACTGAGTTAACCCACTTCTTAACCACCCAATAGAATAGTTTAGTAGAGGGATGAGGATACCTTTGTGTGAAAGAGATATGTACATGACTCATCACATGTCACCGACTAGAGCGAGATGGACATTGATAATGGGGAAAATTTTTTGGAGTCTCTGATAGGGATTGGGGATAAATAAGAGAGGATCATTCATGGATGATCGATTCCTCTGATGTATGTTCGGTGGAAGCATGATAATATTTTGGAGAGAACCTAGGATTGGGGGATCAGATCTATACTCATTACCCCCATCTGTTTGTTTAGACCTTATAATGTATTACACGGATGTAAACACCAAAATGTGGGGGTAATGTAATGCCCCAGAATTCCATCATTTTTTTAAAATTATATGGGATTATTCTGAGACCCGGTGTTGAGATAACTTGCGTTTCCAAGACCTGGTGTGCCTGAAATGGTCCTTCAAAAAATGTTATTTTTTAAATACCATGAATGAGTGGTTTTCCTAAAAAAGTATAATAACTCTTCAATGAGTTCCAAGATCAAAAATCTTAGGGTACCGTTGTGTTGAGGATAATAGGTTTATCTTAGGCATGACTTTTTTTATGTGGCACGAGCCTCCAATGAGAAAACAAGAAAATTAAATAACAAAAAATAGAATAATTAAATAAAATTATTTTCTTTTTCAAGTCCTTATAACTCAATAACGGTGACAGAAATTGAAAATATGATACCATAGTTAAGCTAGTGAGGGCATAATTTCCTTATCCAGATCCTAATATTTGCTGGCATGGGACAACTATAGAACATAGTTTTTGGGATGAGTCCATAAATACAATGATTAAATAAATATTATATTATTTTCGATAAATCATAAACGGTAACTCAGATTGGAAATTAGATAATACTGTTGAGCTCTTGAGGGCATTATTTCCATACATGAGGCTTAACCTCGACCGGTCTGGGTTGAGGATAAAAATTAATATTTTGGAATTTAAAAGAAAAATAAAATAAAATAAACTTAATAAAGTTTATATTATTCAAAAAACTGTTTTTTCTGCAACATAATGTTGAGTGAGCTATTTCAATTCATAAATGAAGCAGGGTAACAATGTTGTAACTGAAGCATAATAAAAACGCTGTATAAATGAAACAGTGTAACGATGTGAAGACTTAGCATAATGATAAATTCTGAAAAACGTTTCCTCCATTAATGGATAAATAGAGCTACATGATCTGAGAATGACCTAAGAGATTTCTTTGAGGATTTGGAGGAATTCCTTTGGTGGACAAAAAATGAAGATGAATGCCATATCACCAACGACAACAGATCATGGATCGAGGGTCGATGAGACACCTGATTGTGATGTCTCTTAATGTATTTTCAACAATGATCAAACCATGATGGAAACCAATTCTATTTTCTAGGTAGGGGTTTTTTTATTTATGATTTTTCCCCCATTCTTTCTTTCCAAACAACAAACGTTGATCAACCCCCTTATTGGTTGATCAGCAGGTCATTTGTTCTTGAGGGATGGGATTTTACTTACAGAAATTTAAGGGAGAGGAATTAATATGACTTGTTCTTCCTCGTTAAACCATATAACAATGAAAAATCCATGCTGACACAAACAACAAATATGTTTCTTCTTTTATAATTTTCTTGTGTATTTTTCTCCCTTGCTATTTTTTTGCGTCTTTGTGGCTTATGAACGAGCCGTCATTGCACCTTTGATCCATAGACCAATGATGTAGGACCGAATATATGACCTTGTGAAGAAACTTGGGTGGTGAGATGTCGAAGGGATGGTACATCTGTGATGACATGGGGCCGCCAACTTGAAGGCCGATGGTGGAGGCAGCAGTGGCATGTAGGAGCGGCCTCATGCAGAAGGCGGTGCACCGCAGTAGAGGAGGATGCGACAGTATGAGATCTTGGTGATAGAAGGGTACTATGTTGGGAGAAGAAGGTCTTGTCTAAAAGGTAATTCTAGTTCATAGGGTGGTGTGCCGTGGTAGTAGAGAACCCGGTGACACCAGCTATGGGGCAGTGACAAGGGTCGCTGGTAATAACCGGTGGTGTGCCCTCAGTGAATGTGGCACCGAGTTGCATCACATGAGTCAGAGGGACCTCGTTCTAGCAAGAGTGCAAGATGTGGGCCCCACGGAGACCCGATGGGTGATCACACCACGAACCCACCTCATTGACTGAGAATGGATGTGATGACTACTAGAGCATCTGAGTGTGGAAAGCCAGGACGCTCACATCATGGGCCACCCCTATGGGTCGAACCCATGGCCCAACAAGTCTATGACAGACCCAACAGACTAGGTCATGTTTGTGGGACCTGTGTTGGGTTGCGTCGGTCCGAACGGGTCCGGATAGACTCATACCCAACCGACCACTTTTATGTAAGACAATCATAATTTGCAAACCGTACATCCGATTGATGAGCCATTTGCTGCATTGGGACCCTTGTAATGAGACAGTTCATTTGCAATACTTCAAGTGAGTTTCTGTAGAGATTGAGATATATATGATGGCTTGAGGAGTAGATTCCCCCTAGAATCAAGTGCACTATGAGCAGCCGTGCATACCTCTATGGCCTGAAAGATGAGGGTACGAGCATGACTATTTGGCTCGGTAGACTAGTTGTTTTGCGGGCATGTGTGGCCTGGCAAGGGAGTAGTCGCGCTGACCTATGTGAAAAAACAAACAAGTAGTTGCACATGATTTTATGGCCAAACATACAAGTTTTCATACAGACCTGTGTGGCCTGATAGATGAGAAGTAGCAGAGCTGAACTTAGTGGACTGACAGACGAGAAGTAGCCAGGCAAACCTTAGTGGCCTAAGAGATGAGTAGTAGATGAGTGGAACTCAGTGGAACGATAGACGAGCAGACCTCAGTGACTAATCATAGATGAGTCCCTCACTAGAACAAGATGTTCAAAATTATGACAGACGTAGTGTACTTTGGGTAGTTCTCAGTGACTTTTCTTTAGGTAAGGCCCAAAGAAGTGATACCTCTTGTGTAGGTCTCTAATGACTTGATGGACCAAAGAGTGATTCATCCCAGGATGAGCATTCCTTGAGTGGAATCCTGTGACTATGGATTGGTTGTGATATTGAAACTTATTGTATTAGTGAGACTAGACGTCTTATGGAATATTCGTGACGTATCAAGACCATATATTCTCTTAGATACTTTTTTTATACATGCTCTACCTAGATACTATCATATAGCTCTAGGAGTGGGATCTCCTAAAATCAAGCATGTTGCGCATGAAACTATATGTCTAGTAGTGAATGAGACGTTTCATCTAGAAATCCTTTATGAGTATACCTGGTTGTTCTTGTGACATGTGTTGATGAAATATACCAATGTTGAGATGACCATACCTTCTTGGTCATGTTTTTGTCCGTATTCTTTTTCTTTTTGGTTTTTAGGGTCCCCTAATGAGTATGGTTTTAATCACCCCTACACAGGCCTTTATCACACGTGTTGTGTCTTATAAAGACTACCGACTCTTTTGTAGATTCTTAGATGGGGAGGGACCAGGCCTAGAACTAGGTGATGCCTTATGAGATCAAATGAGCTGATGTGTTTTTGGCAGCTTCCTACAAGAGCTTCAGTACCATGTTTGAAAGTTGGGCCTTTAAATTTTCTTTTTAGTGGTATTTTTTTCTGGAAATATTTTAATTTACAACCTTACTTTCTTTCATAATGTTTTTTTGGGTTATGTCTATATGCATGCATTTTCTTAACTTAGTGTTTTTACTCTCCACCCATATGGATTTCAGTTGGGTGTGTGTGTACAAGTTCATAGGAAAATGCCTTCCATTTATGGGATATGACTAATTGACACTAGTATCCATCCCCTGGCCTATCAAAGGCTGGCATGGGGTAGTCAGTGAATATGCCCTGGGGGACGTGTCATGACACAAACTCTGCCCATGGAAGAGACACCTCATCCTATGATCAGGTAATATAAACCCCGCCATCACCCTATTGAGTCATGTAGAAGGCTCACTACCATGAACCCCTTATGATCTAATAATTTCTTGACTAGATGAAAAACTCCATCACCACATCAATACGGTCCTTATCCACTGGAATGTCAGGCTCACCTCATAACCTCATGGGTCTCTTTTACTGAAACTCATGATGTGTTCTTAGAACCTGCATCTCATCCACTAGTACTATGAGTAACATGTGTAACTCTACATGTGGTGGTATAGTTGGTACACCACCCAAAGGTGATGTATCTGGTATAAACCCTTGTACCCATATCTTTTCACTCCATGGATCATCCTCATGATCACATGGTGGAATCCTGGATGATTGTCGACGTGGAATCATCTTGAAGTAAAACAAGATGTATATTGATCAATAGAGTATAACTGGTGAGATGACTGAAGAAGGAAATGGAAAACAAAACCCATTCTTATATGATTCTTATACAATCATTTTCCCCCACATATAGTGTTTTTACGTACCGATTCAAAAAGTAGAATTTAGGGTCCTGGTGTATGGATACATTGGAAGCCACACCAACACCGGATTCCCTGGCCTGAAAGCTGAACTCAAAACATTTAACACTATTTCCCCAAACCAAATTCATAGACTCTGGGTTCTTATGGTATAACTGAACTCCTCTGATACCACTATATCATGACCCGTCCCCCATGGAGCATGTCATGAATACCCCAATGCCACCTCCCATAGGCTAGGGGTTAGCAGCTAGCACCAAGTAGGCGTATCCAAAAAAATGGGAGGAATATTCTTAAATACCTGTACACATGAACAAAACATCAATCCATAGATGCAGAAAAGTGAAAACATTAAGTATAAAAACAAAAGGTTTGATAGTAGAAAATTGAAGATAAACAGGTCCATGATACAAGCCTAACAAAAGGAAATATATAAGTCTCTGGCATCAAGGAATCCATCAAAGCATTGACCATCTGCACAAGACACGACACGTGCATGCAAATCCCATGCAAGGGTGAGTAAAACAATACTCAGTAGGGAACCCCAAAACACAAAGTGAAATACCAACAAGAGAACACCTCTAATAAGAACCAATTATCTCAAATAGATATATGTAAACAACACATATAAAAAACTTCTCGGTATACTCGTAAAAAATCCAATAATAAAGACCTCATTCGATGCTAGCCATATGGTTCCGTTTGTAGCACACTCGATTTCTGGATATCTAACTCCATGAGCTATCTGAAATTAATAACATAGAACATGTATGAAAAAATTATCCCATAGAACACCTATTATCGATACATAATGATTTTTTCTCAAGACATACAGTTTCTCTATGACACGAAGTCCTAATATCACAACCATTAGAGTCACTAGAGTCTGCTCACACCAAGTATAGGTTTATGGTACGTAAACCATACTGTCACAAGAATCCAAAGTACCCTCAAGTAGAAACACACGATTTGTAGGTAACAAATATAGTGTCGGTAATACACATATTGTAGATAACACACAGTGTATTGGTAACACACATAGTGTCGGAAACACACAATGTTTCATAAAATACTAGAGGACCCATGCCCTGGTGGTATAGGGGAGTATCGTCTTAGTCTAGGTAAGGCACACATTCTTATTAGGACACATATTCTACATAAGACACACAGTATATGTAAGACACATAGTCTAGGTAAGCCACACATTCTAGGTAAGACACACAATCTATGATGTAGCCAGCCATAGGATTTCGTCCTCATCATGCTTGTTCTAGGAGCACCTTCTCATGGAGCCAATAGGCCATATGGAAAATTCCATGGAAAATAAATTAGAGTATCTGAAAAGGAACACCTCATTATAAGGGTCCCAATGCTACAAAAAAATTTTCAATCATACACACATTTTGAGATTTTTGGGCATTTATGTAAAAAGGGATTGGTTGGGTCTTCACCCAGTCTGGACCCGATGCGACCCGCCGGGGTGGACCCTGCCTACCCCAGCTATGCCCGACCCAAATTGCCGGCTTGGCCCACTGTGCTGCCTGAGGAAGCCTGGTTTCTCCAGCCTGGCCCACCACATGTAGGTTGATCCAACTACACATGATGTGGCCAACTAGTCATGCCCCACCCTAGTCCACGCATCTTGTCCTTGTGGCAGGCACTGCTAGCAGAAAATACACAGGTATTCCATCCAATGTGACTATAGTGAGCCGCATCCCACCTTGGTGTGGATCCCACACACAACCAACAACCGCTTCACTACAGACTGTCGAACTGGCGACCACACGTAGCTGCGCCACCGCCAACCGTCGAATCGACAGCCTCCTGTACCCCCACACGCGGCCTCCTGCTGCAAGTCGCCCCACTATCATGGTCCCACTAGACCGAAAAATTACCCCACCACCAGCTCCCATACCAATGGATTTTCTCCAGGCCTGGTCACACCTCCAGGCCGATGCTACTTCTGCAGGAGGCCTCATCTCACGTCCTGCCTATCATCGCACCTTTGTAAGGTTACTATTGTGTCATATTCTCGTCCTCTGGATTGTTGTGCCAAGAATAAAATATGAAATTACCAATCCACTCAAATCCTCATGAATAACGAAGAGAAAACGAAGAACAAGTGGGGAAGGAGAAACACAGAAAATCCCAAAGAATGAATCTAGGCCTATCATGCTATTAAATGAAGAAACGTGTTTCAGTGCCTCCATTGCAGTGTCACCACACAGTTTTATTTAGGAAAGTAGACATCTTATTTGTTACGGAATCGCAGTATCACTACATCACTGCGAAATGTTAATTAAAATAAAATAAATATTATTTCTAAGTTTATTTTATTATCTTTTAAAATGTCCAAAAATTAACTTTTACCCTCGATTTGTGCCAATCGAGGTTTGGTCCTGCCTAAAGAAATAACACCCTCATGATCTCAACGGTACTCTCATATTTTCAATCCAAGTTACTGTTTATGAGTCATAGTATTTGAAAATAAATTAATTTGTATCTAATATTTTTTATTTACAGTTACATCCCAAAAACTACTTAGCATAGTTGACCTGCGTCGACCAGTGTTAGGACCCACCTAAGGAAAACACCCAATTATGAACTGAATGGTGGTTTCATATTTTCAATCCGAGTCATCATTCCCGAGTTATAAGGAATTAAAAAATGAAATAATTTTATTCAATAATTGTGTTTAATAATTTTATTTATGCTTCTGCCATTTTTATGTTTTCTCACTAGAGACCTGCGCCAATTATTGTTAGCTTGTGCCTGGGGTAAACTCATCATCGTGAACCCAACGGTGCCCTCTGATTTCTGATATGGGAATATGTTTATGAGTTATTCCACTTTTTCAATAAAAAATTTCATGCACTCTATTAAAAATATATAATTTTTTGTTGAACCATTCTGAGAACACAAGGCCTTGAAATCGCATGCTGTCTCAACACCTAGTCTTCGAATTTTCCTAATTAATTTCTAAAAAAACTGGGAAAATAAGAGTCATTAAAGTTATGAATTAAGAATATCCTCCTCTATATAATATTGTAAAAGGTATATACACATAAATATTAACCAATTCAAGATTCTTTTTAGCCCGTTCAGATTTTCTACCAAATGGTGGCCATGTCATTTTCCTTATAAATAAGTAATACATATGTTAAGTGTTTCTATATAAAAAATTTCTATATAAACATATTGATAGAGCATTATTAAATGATTATAAATTACATGATGAAAAGGTTTATTCCATTTATTAGTATGATATGAGTTTTGTGAACTTAATTTACTATCAATCATCAAAATTTGGTTTTCATAATTCTATAGATAAAGAACATTATTGAGTTGTTACATTCCATAAAAAATTCTATTATTAGAATTTCTGAATTCTTTATTTAAAAAAAATTAAAATAATTGCATCCATGTTATGAAAAAAAGTAGAGATTATGTTCTTGATAGCACTGAAAACATAATAACAGTTCATTAAAACCAATATAAGTCTTGTTGGAATTGTGAGGTGGTAGTCTACAATGGCAAGAGAATCCATCCTTTCTCTATTATAAGAACATAAATTCACATATCCTCATGTGATATTTCAAAATATACATTAATAAAATATTTTAATATATATTTCAGCATAAGAAGATGTATCTAATACCCAATTTTTAGATGTACAATGATTTTCCTTGATAACAAATACAAATAAATCTTCCCCTTGCTTCATGAATTAGGTATAGTTTTTCTTCTAGTTCTCTATCTTCCCACATGAAAAAAATGTCATTTTACTTTGTCTATTTTTGGATTTTCCTTTCCTTGAAAGGATAATGCTAAAACATCCTTAGACATTGAGTGATACTTGGGGCCCTTGGCCTTGTTCTTCGTTTAATTTAGCATAAGGACCAATTTATTTTTTCAGGCCTCATATCCTAGAAAACATGGCGAATGAATGTAAAGAGTTACAATAGATAATTCTCTATATTTCAATATATTATAATTCACAATGAATATAGATAATTTATAAGTTATTTTGGATAAAATGTGATCAGTGCATAGCTCATTAGGGATATTAAATCCCATAATATCCAAGCACTCAATGTAGCCATTTTGAAACACCCTGAGTTTTTATGAATTATTTTTTTCAAATGAATTAAAATTCATTGATGGATTGTTTTTCGTGATACACCATGTTAATCTTGGGGTACATACAATACTAATTTCCTTTGATATATTGTGTTATAGTAAATATTGAGTTTTACAAACCTAAATTATAGTATTAATATGTTTATTAAAATATTATTATATTTGTCACCTAGTTGTTGGAAAAATGTTTCGAATAAAATTAAATAAATAATGAAAATATGGTTTAAAAATGTATTTATGATGAATAATTTTTTTACCAATAAATTATAAATAAGAGTAATAACTATTTAAATTAAACAAATTCCTTTTTAGAAAAACTAATTCTCTATGCACAAATACGGTTTATATCAATATATAAATTTTTTATGAATTATTTTAATGAAATTTATATATTAAATTTTCTAAAAAATAATTACCATTAATATTATGTTTTTATTAGTAATATTTATGAATAAATAAAATTTTATCTATAAAAATATGTATTTTTCAAAAAGGTAGTTTACTACCATTAATAGCGTATTAATTTTAAAACTAAAATTTGAAAAATTAATAAATTCTATTTTAAAAAATAAACTTCATTTATGAAATAAAAAATTTAAAACTATCTTATAGTTTATTTTTGGGAATTTTCTAAAATGTTTCACTTTTTTAGGAATAGTGAAAAATACTGAATTTTAATTGAAACCTGCCTCTTTGCTTAATTTTTTTATAAAATTAAATTATATTTAATGTTGGATTTAAAAAATAATTATAAAAATTAAAATAAATTAATATAATTTTGTTCATTTAAATAAAATTCAATTTTAAATTGGATATAAAAACATTTCAATCTTTTGTTATTTCTTATTTAAAAACTCGCTTTCTCGACACATCTACGAGATATTTTTAGACTAATTGCTGCCATTTATATGTTTTTTATTTTGTCAAAATAGATTCCATATTATTAATTTTCATAATTTATAAGATCTATTATGGTTAACTTATTTTTTGACAAAAAAAATAGTGGAAGAAATTTCTATTTGTAATAGTGATAAAGGTAAAAATTAGTTTACTTAGTGTAAAATTTTAAAATATAAGGTATCAAAATGACTGAAAACATTCCTAAAACCTATTTTATGGATATATTTCTAACATATACTATATTTTATATAAGAGGAACAATTATTTGAGTATCATGATATAAAGGGGACCCCCAAATATTGTTTACTTTTTGGTATTTACAAGATTGCTACTCCTCCTCCACTATAAAAACAGGATTCACTCTACCCACCTATTCACACATCCCAAGACATTTTTCTAAAACAAACCTGAAGAAATAAGTTCTTAACATCCCTAATCTCACCCTATAATCCTCACTCTATTTTTAAATCCAACCAACAAAGTCCCTTGGTGCAAACCAAAAAGAGTAACACGAAGACGATGCAACAATCATCAATGTGCATTTTTGTTTTGTTCACCTATATAGACCCTACAATTATTCTTATAACATTATTATATAAAAACATAAGTATCATAAATATTTTAAGATTTTTTATGTTGAGTTTATGACCTAAAATATCACACACTTACATCAAATGGGTTACACAATCATCATTCATGTTTAGAGCGGACTACTGCATTGTGAACCGATCTCGTTTGTTCTTCAATTACCAACTTTCATGGTTGGGAATAATGATGGATTTATATTTTATATATGATATATATTATATTTATAATTTTTTTATTCTTATATAATTATTACACAACACATACCTTCAGGCTTTCAATTTTGGGAGAATATGATAATGTTGTTCTTGTGTAAAGTGGACTATCATCTCACGAAGCGATGTGATGTGTTCACGCTTTTCATAAAGTGAATTAAGGATGAGTATAATAGAAATATGTGATATATATTTAAAAATAATTCTTAATGAAATATATATATATATATATATGACATATTTTTCTTTGATTTAATATGAAAATAAAATGGAAACAATATTGACTCTTACATACAACCTGCCATCTCCATGAATGGTGTATTTTATTTCATATTACTAACATTAATATATTATTATAAATAGATATATTATAAAAATATATGATATTTATATAATTTTTTTCATTATTAAAATTAGTAAATCATGATGAATATATGAGGACGCAAAATAACTAGCCAAAATATATATTAAAAACAAAACAGTTATTACCTGAAGCGTAACATTAACATGGAATTGATAATAAATGGGTAATATAAATTCATAATAAAAATATATATGGTATTATATATATTAATATTATTCTATTATAGATGTATAATAATAATATATTTATTATACAGGGGTTTTGAACATTTACAAAAGAAGTCAAAACTTAAGGTAAGGGATTTACGTCTAAAATTTTACTTTTTTAAGACACAAGATATATTACCATATATTTCGTCTACATAGTGTATATAATTCAAATGGATGTAATTTATGATTCTTATAGTTAATAATTGTTTAATTTAAACATCCATTGGAGGATATTTCTTTCTTGGGGTTATAGTTTCAAAGTTACCAAAGAAATAACGGAATTTTGTCTCAATTTTCCTTCTTTGAGAAACATGTTATGCCATGAACCTATATTTTTTTGTGGTGTATATAATACCAAGTGGACATGTTATATAATAAATATATATATTTTTTATGATATTTTATGATTATTTTAATGTTATTATTTCATGGGGGTTATTATTAAGGGATACCAAAGATATAAGATTTCATTTCTATAATATCATCATCTGTTAGGATTGTTCATGGTCAAGATTCAATTGATGAAATATTTTGATACAACTCTACATAATTGTACTGAATTTTAAAATACTGTTTTTATTAATGATATATTCATGTAAATTTACCATTTTATTACTTTTTGTTACTAATGAAAGTTAAAAAACATTTTAAAGGAAATCATAAAATATTTCTCTCTTCGGCTGAAAATATATTTTCATTCAAAACCATGTTTTATAAAAATGGTTTAAAAATGTTTTTAAATGATATTTTAAGATAATTTTCAATGAAAAATGTTATGAATATTTTATATGTCCAAAAAAGTGTTTAAAATGTTTTCAAAATCTTCTTTTATAAGTTTTTAGGGTTGTTTTAAAAAAAATGTTCTAAACAAGTTTTATGTTTCAAAAATATTTTTCTAAAGGGGAAAGGATATTTTCCCCAAGAATTGTTTTTTAAATGATATTTTAAAGTTACATTCAATCTTAGATGAAATCTTTTGATGTTACCTATGACATCCTAGGGTTATTATCCAATGATAACATTCATGTTCTATTTATGAATGGTTTATGTTTTAATGGAATGATTTTAATTAAAACTAGTTTCTCTTCCATGATCCATATGCTTATGAACCCCAGCTCTTTTCATGGATTATTCTATAATGAAATGAGTATGAAACATGTATCTTTTCAATGGGTTAAGATATGATGAAATTTTTATGATACTTATTTCATTTCATGGGTAATGATATGATGAATATTTATGCTCATGTGGCACACATATGTATGATTTCATTATGTGATAAGTTGTAATTATATCTTCCTTTTATGAATTGGGTAAATATTTATATCTCATGAGAAAAAATGGGAAACAAGTCTATGGGATTGATCCAGAAATGGAAACATGCGTGTCCTGATCCACGATTAGAAACACACATCTCTTGATACATAATGGGAAACATGTGTGTCACTATCCACTCTAGAAAATAGTTGTTTCCTGATAGACTATGTTGATGGTATTTGTATGTAACCTTGAAACATGAAATAATTTTCTGTATTTATGATGGTGAAACACATTTATGATAGTATTTTTTGGTTCATGATTGATTTAGGATGATTTATTACCCTTATAATTCACGCCTTATGAACTTCATGTAGTTATTCTATGAATCATGTTTATAATTAATGAAAATATGGGTATCAACTTCATAAATTATCTTCATTATCACATACCCTTATGATTATGTATCTTCTTAATATGATTATATATTTATAACTCTTTTTTTACCTTTACTGAGTATCTTAGCTCACCCTTTCTTAGGTTTCCTTACCCAAGGTTATGAAGATAGGTATTAAGTAGGAGTAATAAAGGAGAAGATATATATATTCGAGACATTAAAGATATTAATTTAATTAAGAACATTATCTTGCATGTTTCTATATACATTGAACTATTATGGTCATCAATCATGTTTTCGTAAAATTTAATGAATATTCATATAGTAAGATGTAATATCCATGTATAACAAGACCTGGATCGCTATAGTTGGTATAAAAGGAAAGGTCTAGTCAATATTTGGAAGCTAGGATTATAAAACATTATTGAGATCCCATGGTATATTTCTAATAATTTTTCTACGGTTTTATATAAGCACAATTCTCTGGACAAGTCAATATATAGTAAAATTTCATGGAATTTTGGTAAAAGATAGAGAAAGTGGTTTCAAAGAAATACATCCTTTTCTAGATACAACAAGTGTATGTGGATCTATAATAGATTTTCCTAGGGGTAACAAACCTGAAAAACTACCATTGAAATAATCTCTATTGATAATTAGTGCCTGAAAAAGCGCCATTTTGCACACTCGGTTTGACACTCCATGGGGATATTATTTAGAAATTCACAAAACTCTTTCCAAACTAGAAAAAATGATTTAAATAGAAGATTACAATGATTAACCTTGGAAAAATATAAGGTTCCATAGATTAAAGAATATGGTTTCACTATTTATGAATTCTATAATTATCTTTTCTTCATTATATGGTTTTCCACTATTATTAGTGTTTCTCGCACTATTTCTTTAGTAAAAAGATAGATGAAAAAAAACCATGTTATTACTGAATACAATATAGAATGTGACTATTTTACTCCTGAGAAACAAAAATATATTGGATCTAGAAAGAATATTATTGTTTATACTCACAAATAACTTCCTCAGGATATGAATCATGATGAACATACAAAAAAGAAAAGGAGGCGACAAGGTTCTGTTCAGTCCTTTACAAGGAAACATACAGCTTATTTTATTGTTTCCACTAATCCACTAGTTTCTGGATAAGGTATTAGTACCAATAAAAATATATTTTCCATTCATCAGTAATCGGAGAATAAAAAAGTCATTTTGGATTTTTATCATTTCTATGGTGAACCAGATCAATGGTGGACTCTTATTAATAATACTAGGGAACAAAAAAAAATCGAATTTATTAAATGGGAAGAGTTTAAAGAGAAATTTTTTAGTATGTACATCCCTCATATTCTATAAATGAAGATGAATAAGGAATTCCTTGAGCTTAAGAAAAAGTATTATGAATATATTGGTACCTATGAAGGAAATTTTGATGGACATTAAAGGTATGATTTTTTTAATCATCATCTCTGAAATATTTTTTTGATTACTTTGTGGAAAGAAATCAAGTATTTGAAAAACATTGGATATAATAGGATTTAGTATATATGAATATGTCCTTTGATATTCAATGAAGGTAGAAATGTAAATTAGATATTCCCACCATTCCAATGGTTTTGATAAGATAAAAAAGATTGAGTATCATGAAAACTAAAATGGTGGAAAAAAATTCTAGAAATTTGCTTTATCGAATTGTGTGAAGAAGTATCTATGGAATTTCATGAAATGAACTGGGAGGTTCTTTAATTGTGGATAGAAAGGTATTAAAATCAATTAATTTCAAAAGATGATTAATGGGACGGTTAATGAAAAAGATGATAAGAGAATGAAAACTAATGCACCACCCACACTCTAGTTTTTGATGTTCTAGGTGTTTGGGAATTAGGTAATTCAATACCCCAATACAAGGTATAATATCGATGATAAGCCTTAACAAAATTTAAGGACCAAGGAAGAAAGGTAAAGCTTATTGAATCATAATGGATGAAGTGAATCATGATAATTATTGCACACTTATCCTTTATAAATTTGTTGGAAAATTCATGTTTGATTTTGTATTAATAATACTAATTAAAATATTACTGTTAATTCCTTAGTGAAATTTTATGTGATTATATCCCACTACATGGATTCTAGAGTAATGAAATCAAATTTTATATTCTATCGGTGTAAGGATGAACAATAAATTCTAATAAAAATGTTTTTGGTATAAGATAAGATATTATTTAAGGAATAAAGGTATAATTATATTTTAGAAGGGTTATAAGGGTCACCATTTATAGAATGGTTTATGTTTCATATTGGTATAATGATTTAGAAATTACTTCACCATATAAAAGTTTATCCATATTAGATAACTAACGTCATTTTTAAATAGTGTTTGAAGGAATGATTTATCATTCTATAATAGACATTACGATATGTTAGTACACTAGGAATAATAACTTGAACTTCATTTATTATATTAATAGATGATATGGAAATTTATCATGGAACAACCAAAGGGAAATATTATGCTCATGAAATGGAATGAAATCAAGTAATTATGTGAAAATTCTCTAATATTAAGAAAACAATCTTGAAATTAAATAGCGTCTTGTTATCTTTATTTTTTATGATGTAAATGACTATTTCAAGCCTATTTTTTGGGATTTTTGATGATTTACTTTCTACTAACCATGTTCTCTATCACTCTCCATTTGTATTTGGGTTTTAAAATTTCTCTTCCATGCCCATGTTTTCACTTACCAACTATGTCCTACTATATGGAAACCTAGTTATGAGTTACCTAGGGTAACCATTAATTTTTATAATTTTCCTTTTCAAAGAGAGTTTTATTATTAATTTTTATGATATAGATTTCTATAAATGGAACATTCATGTAATAAAACATTTGTGACCAAGATGAATTTCTAAGGCAGAATTCACCGTGGGGGGGGGGGTTGAATGTAATACCTAGAGTTTTTTTATTAATTATTATTTTTATAGTAAATTAAAATTATTTTATTTTATGAATTTCACACTACACAAATTTATGAATTAATTAGACACAATAATGAGTTCCTTTGATAGATTTCAATATAATGATGACCAAGTTCTACCAAACTACAATACCCTATTAATATTAGTCGGAATGGCCCAAAGACCTACATTTTTTTATTATTTTTGATTATTCACCTTTCAAGGGATGTGGTGGAACCCTTACAAGGCCTGACGGCACAGAGAAAATTACATAGCCCATGGGTCTTAGAGGGAATCACCCAGACAAGACAACATGGAACTGCTCCTCTCCAGTATGTGTCATAATATATGCACTCCACCTTCACAGGGCTAGTCGGCTAGCTGTCCTATGAAAAGCTGCACAAGACTGGTACCAATGGAAAATCCATACCATCTCATTCTTCCAATTCTGGTTAGCTATGCTCTAGTGGATGTGCCTGCCCTGAATCTTCTTCTGAAGACTTTTCCCTTATAGCATGACTGATACATCTTCATTCATGTGGCCTGAAGGCCTTGGAGTGGCCCAAAAGCCTTAAGGTGACCCGAAGGCCTTAAGAATCAACTGGACCGAAGGCCTTGGGTGGCCTGAAATCCTTTCTAGACTCGAGGACCAAACCGGTTTCCCAAAGGCTCAGATGGATGAATAGTTCCTTCTGCTACAGTACTGAACAGTGAATGCTACAGTACCGTTATAGTACCAAACTGTAACTGCTACAGTGCCTACTATAGTTCCTTCTATAGTACTGCTAATTAATTAGAATGAGATTAATAACTATTTGGAAATAAATAAATCCCTTTTTTGAAAAACTATTTTTATATGGAATTTTTTTAACTAAGTAATTTTTTTAAAAAATTTGATGAATTATTTTAATTAAATGTATATATTATATATTTTTACAAATATTTAACTTTCATTTTATGTTTTTTATAGATATGAGATAAAAATAAATTGAATTTTATGCATAAAAAGATGTAATTTTCTAAATGGCAGTTTTACCATGTTTTAATGGAACACATATTTTAAAAACAATTTCCATTGATTTTATAAATTATATTTTATAAAATAAACATTGTTTTTTAATCATATTTTGAAAATTAATTTATTGTGATTTTATGGTATTTTTTCATAAAATTTTCTTTTTTATAAATTCTGAAAAATATTGAATTTTAATTGAAAACCACCACTTCTATTAATTTATTTATAAAGTTAAATTATATTTTAAATTAGATTTAAAGAATAATTATATTAATAATACATCAATATATCCAATTCAGGCGATTTGAATAAATTTTACATTTAAATTGGATTTAAAAACATTTCAAAATTTAGCGATTTTCTCTTTAAAAACTAACTTTCTTGACTCATATATGTTATTATTTTTAAATAAATATAAAAATATTATGTGTTTGGAATTTTTTCAAAATGGATTTGATATTTTGAATTAAAATTTTTTATTATTTATTTTACTTTAAATTTACTTTTTTTTCAAAAAATATTATTGATATCAATTAAATATATTTTAACGATTAAGGAAAAAATGAGTTTAGTTAGTGGTTAATCTTAAAATAAATTGTGTGGGAATGATCCAAAACTTTTCCAAACCATAATTTATGAAAATATTTAAACAAAATAACTTATTTTACTAATAATGTAAAATTATTGGAGGCACATCAGGTAAGGGAGGCCCCCCAATATTGTTTATTTTCTAGTATTTACAACAATTCCACTCCTCCTCCACTATAAATGGGAATTCACTCTCCCCACTTCTTTACATATCCCAATGATTTTGTATTGATCAAAACCCTACCAAAATCACTCTAAAACATTCCTCATATCATTATATAATCCTAACTTTGAGAATAAATCCATCTAAGTATGTCAATTGGTGAAAACCAAAAGGATTTACCGAAAGAATAGGTAACATACATCAATACACATATTTGTTTTGTTTCATTATCCACCAATTAAATTATTTTTATATAATTATTATAAAATAAAATAAAAATAATTAATTTAATTAGATGTTTTTATGATTATGAAATACTACTTAAAACACTTCCATCAATCGAGATACATAATCAACATTTGTGTGTACGGAGGACTACTACCTCATGAATCAATGTCTTTAATTCTTCCATTACCAGTTTTCAAGGTTAGGAATAATGATAGATTTATATTTTATTTATATTTTATATTATATTTATTATTTATTTATTTTTTTTGAACTATTTTATAACGCATAACTTTACTATTTCTATTTTTTGAGAATATGATAACATCTCTCAAGTGTATAGTAGAATACCTCATCACGAAGTGATGTGATTCATTCACACATTAGATGGAATGTATTAAATATTGGTTTAATAAAAATATATGATATATATGAAATAATAATTATATTTTAATGATAATATATTTATATAACATTTATTTTTCTTTCTATCAATATAATCTGAAAATGGAATCAACGTTCATGCGTACGTACGACCAACCATCTCCATGAACAGTGTATTTCATTTCCTATTTATATCTTTTATTGATTATTATAAATAGATATATACTATATATATATGTGATATTTTTATCATTGTTTAAATTATGGGAGTGAGGAAATCATTATCAATGTAAGAAGTAAAAAATAACAATTCAAAACATATATGAAAAACAAAGTTGTTGTTACCTGAAGCGTAACATTAACATGGAATTGTTATTAAATGGTTAATGTAAAGTATTAATAAAATCATATATGGTATTATATATATTAATATGGTTATTTAGTATATGTATAATAAAATTATATTTATTATACATGAGGTTTTAACTTGTACAAAGGAAGTTGAGACTTAAGGTAAGGGATTTTCATCTCACTTTTTACCTTTGTGAGACAGATGTTATATTCACTGTCTATTTCCGATATGTTGTAACGACATAAAATTTTATATATTAAAATTCCCCTTGATCTAATTAATTATCTTATTATGGAAAATGGTTATATAAAACAAATGCACTACTTTGGTTAAATGTTTTTGGATTTTAAAATACCATTAAGAATTATTACTGTTGCTAATATAGTCATTGAACAATGTTCACATGATTAGTATAAATATAGGGCTTTAATAAATCCTATTTATGGAGACAAAGGAATTTATGGACTTATCTAGTATAATTTACCTATACGAAGCCCATTTTTCAGAGCTCAAAAAGGAGGTAGCATCATTGGGCTTCGCTCTTGACCAATCCCAAGATGAGCTTCAATACGTTAATCTTGAACAGAACCGCCTACATAAGAAGAAGAATTTAATAGAAATTACCACCCAAGTGATGTTATATGAGATTCCACAAGAGTCTTTCACCATTGCACACCTTTCCCTTAAGTCTTATGTGGGTGTTATAAGGGTTTATGTAACAACACTCTAGCACTTGGATTATGTGTATTATTTTTTTATAAAATAAATAATAGACTTTCATTTTATTATTGTTACTTTGTAAATTTTTTTTAAAGAATAAATATTATTTTTAGTTATTATTGAGTTAAGATATCTATTTTAATGAATTAATTTATTTTTATTTAAATAATTTTTTAATAAAAAATTATTACGAAATTACATTTTAATAAACATAAATGATCATATAATGTTTATGAATATAATTGTAATTTTTATTATGGTTTGAAAACTATTATTGTCAAACCCCATGAATTTTCAATAAATATAAGTTTTTATTATAAAAATGTAAATTCACATATTTTGAAAAAAAAATTAGATAAAATTAATATCATTTTTGGATTCAAGATGTTGAAATTATCTAACGGTGAATTTTTCATAATTTTCTGACACAGTAGAATTTTTAGGAAAAAATTAAATACCTTTTTAATATATAATGTTTTTTCATGACATCATAATGACCCAATAGTGATGTAAACAAATAATATAAAATTTATTTTCGTTCAATATATGTTTTAACTTTAAAATAATGTGATTTATGAAATTTTTTTGATTAATTTTATGGTGCCTTAGTGGACCCTCCAAGGCTTATAAAACATTTTAACTTTTTTAAAATGATTTCTTTGGGAGTGTGACTCACCTGCCCATAAGAAAGCCTAATATATTAATATTTTTGCCCATTGAAAATATAAAATAATTTTTTCAACTCCACTTTGGAAAAACCATGTGGAAAAAAATTGGTATGGTTTGTGGTTATTAGTTTAATGTGTAGTGCCCAAAACCTAGATAATAAATAATTCCCTCTCATTTCCTATATAAACCCACTCATTAAACCATTAATCTTCACTCACACCATTTTAAGCTTTACAACCTATGAAATACTCACTCTAGAATCATCCCACAGTGACCCATTATCCCAAGAAGCCTCTCTAAATCCTCTCACAAGCCTTTTGGATCAGACTTCCAACTAAGGGATCCTCACTTTCATTCCTTCCTAATTTATGACCAAGTTTCTTTATATTGTTATGCCATTATATTTTAAATTAAATATGTTGGGGTATGATTTATAACCTCCCCAATAATTCCCCCTTTTTATGATTAGAGATCCCTTTATCTCTCATTAATTCCTCATGTGTACACCTGTTACCATGCCGAAATTCTATAGGGGATTCCTCTTTTACATTCAAGAAATTATTTTATATTATGCATCAAAATTATATTACATATGTTGGGATATTATATTCCATGAACCCTTTACTATCCATTTCATTTATAAATTATTATATACACATTTATATATCATCCACCCATTTTATTATTTCTATTTGAAGTTGTTATGATGCTGAAGTTACACCAAAATTTCCCATAACAAAATAATCATTTAAGTGAACACCATACCTATTTCTCTATCAAGTGTATTCACCTTTATAAACATGTACATGTTTATTAAGGATGTAAATTTATGTATTAAACAAATATTATTCCTGGAATAAATTATGATGTTTAATGAATCCATGTTGTATGATCCATGTGGCAAACTTATGCATGAATTGAAATGTTTATAAAGGGTTTTCCCTCATGGAGCTCAAATGCATTGGGTAAAGAATAGTATCATGATATACAATGTGCAATGAGGGTTTAATAACGATAATTCAAGTTCAATTAGGGTTTAATCATTATAATTCATGTTTAATGAGTGTTTAATCATTCTCCATTTGCAATGAGCCTTGGCTCATGGTAATATCATGTTAAATGTTGTTGTGACATCTCAATGTTATGATAGTCATGCTATATCACTCCCTTATTTTCATATTTATCTAATGCTCCATTGATATGTCTATATAGACTTCATTTTATGTTTTTTTACTCCATTACCAGGATTTATAGCTCAATCTTTTCTTATGTATGTCCTCAGGTTATCCCACACAATGATAAGTACGAAAGAATGTTGTGGTCATGTAAAAGATGTTTTCAATAAATATGTTTTATTTTTATATCCTATTTTGTCATCTAATGTTTCTAATTTCCAAAGACAATAGACCTCTCATTCCTCAGAGTTTTATTAAGTGCACGTTTATGTAATAAATCATGTTTAAGTGTATAATAAATAGTTGGGTTGTTATAGTTGGTATTAGAGGATAAGAATTGTTATTTTTGGGATTAGGATTAGAAAACCCTAGTTAAAGGCATTGGGATAAGTCTAACTATAATAAAATATCCACAAATTTTGGAGAGAATAGAGTAAGTGGTTTATTAATAAAATACATCCCTGCCTAGATATGAACAAGTAGATGTGGCTCTAGAATTGATGTATCTAGGGGTAAAACCTGAAAACAACACTTTGAGCTAGACTCAAACGGGAACTGGTGCACGACAATGGGCCTTACTGCACTCTTGTTTCGAAACTCCTGGGGGATATGATTTGGTAAATTCATAAGTTTATTATGAACCATTATTAATGAAATAAAAAAATTCCCCTAATAATATATGTTTGTAAGTAGATATTTGATAACATAGATTGAATCCTATAAATTCATAAGTTAAGGATATAAATATAATTTATAAGTTATCCCTTTTTCATTGGATTCCTTTTTATGTGTTTAATAGTTTAAAATTACTCATCCCTATGTCTATATTTGATAAAGTAAAACCAGAATCAAAAAGAGAAAGGTAGGGTTATCTTACATGGTTATACTCTTTATTTTATATCCCAAAATTTTAGTAGAATAATAACAACACCACCAATAATCATGGAAGTAGAGATGTCAGTGAGAAAGAAAAATGGGGAATTTATTGCATCCCATGAATATAAATCCTCCCCTATCAGAATTTGGGGATTGAACTTCCCATGTAACCTCTCCATACTCCCTATATTGAAGTTTGATGAAATTTTTGCCATGTATTGTCTTTCCCTACATAGAGACAACATAAATTGCTATGAGAGGGAAATCACTCTCCATATAGTGAATCGACCCCAAATTTTGTAAAAGTTCAAGGAGGATGATGAATATTTTTTTCCACCATCATCTCAAGTGTGGATATTAATTCCTTATGAGCACCCAAATATTACTCATATGATTGATTCTAAGGAAGAAACCATCCTTGAAGGCATGCCTATTTTGAGGGAATTCCCTGATGTTTTTCCCGAGGAATTTTCTGGCCTTCCTCCTTAGAGAGATGTTTAATTCTCAATTGATATTATACATAGGGATTTTCCAATATCCAAAAATTCACATTGAATGGTTGTTGTGGAGATTGATGTGATAAAGAAACAATTTTAAGAGATTTTAGATAGAGGGTTTATATGCCCAAGTGCTTCACCATGATATGTACCAGTCCTATTCGTCAATAATAAGGATGGGTCAATGCCCCTTTTCATTGATTATCATGAGCTCAAAAAAATCATGATAAAGAACAAGTATCTTCTACACTGAATTGATGACTTGTTCAATCAGCTACTTAGATCACAATACTTCTATAAGGTGGATCTGTAGTTGGGATATTACCAAGTAATAGTGAAGAAGGAGGATATCCCCAAGAATAATTTTCGTAAAAGGTACAGTCACTATAGATTCATAGTAATGCCTTTTGGACTCACTAATGCATCAAAAAACATCATGGACATGATGAATATAGTCTCTAGAGATTACCTCAAAAACAATTTGGCAGCCTTTATTGAAAATAGTTTAACATACTTCAAAACCAAGGAGTATCATAAGGAGAATCTATGAATTGTACTAGGGACCTTGTGAAAGAAGAATCTCTATGAAGAGTACATCAAGTGTGAGTTCTAGTTAGAGGAAGTATCATTATTGGGTCATATCATCTTAAAAAATGGGATATATATAGATCCCCCCAAGATAGCGACAATTGAGGGATGTCCAAGTCCAACATTAGTTATAGATATCTATATCTTCCTGGGGTTAGCTAGATATTATTGCAAATTTATGGGAAATTTTCCCGATTGTCAAACCCTCTTACCAATCTAACTCTGAATGTAGTCATATTTTCTTAGAGTAATGAATGCGAAAATAAAATCAAGGAGTTGAAAAGGAGGCTTATCACTTCACCCGTTCTCACACTACCCACAACCGGAGAACTATTTGTGGTATTCAGTGATGCATAGAATAAGGACATGGGTTGTGTGTTGATGTAAAATGACAAAGTCATTTCTTATGCTTCAATGAAATTGAAAGTTCATGGGAAAAACTATCCAACACATGACCTAGAATTGGCTGTAGTAATATTAGCTGTAAAAATCTAGTGACATTACCTCTTTGGGGAGAAGTGTGAAATATATATAGATCACAAAAACCTCATGTATATATTCACGCAGAAAGAAATGAATATGTGCCAATGAGGATCGTTAGAGCTGATCAAAGACTATGACTTATCAATTAACTACTATCAGGGGAAAGAGAAAAAGATGGAAGATTATCTAAGTAGGAAGGATCCAACAACTAATTCATTAATGAGAATTTAAAAAGATCCAATCTTATTAGAGTTGATGAAGATGGACATGAGAATCAAAAATAAGGGAACATCATGAATCCTTTGACAAATGATTTCTCAATCATCTATTTTGGAAATGTTAAATGATGTTTAAAAGGATTATATGAGAATTCAAAAGAAATTGGAAACTATTAGAAAAGATAAATATATGGAGTTCAATGTTAATTAAGAAGGAATTGTGAGATTTGGGACTAAACTATGTGTTTCATCATATCTGGAGTTAAAGAATAAACTTTTGGATGATGCACATAGTTTGAATTTCTCTATCCACCCAGGAAACACAAAGATATATTGAGATATTTGAGAGCATTATTGGTGAGATAACATGGAGAAGGAGATCACTGAGTATGCATCAAAGTGCCTAGTATGTCAGTAAGTGATGTATGAGAGGTATAAGTCTAATGGGATGATGCAACCATTACCCATACCAACATGTAAATGGGAGTACATCACCCTGGACTTTGACACTGGACTTCTAAAGACATCCAAAGGAAAGAATGTTATTTGGTTTGTTTTGGATCATCTTACAAAGACTGAACACTTCATTGTAATTTGGTTGGATTTCTCATTGGATGAGCTGTAATGGATATATATTAGAGAGTTGGTAAGGATTCAAGGAGTACCACTATCAATTGTATCCAATCGAGATCCAAGATTCACCTAAAAGTTTTGGAAGAGTCTCTAACACACTCTTAATACTGAGCTGAATGTTAGTATGACTTTTCATCTTCAAACTTATGTCCAATCTGACTAGACCATCAAAACACTTGAGAACATGTTGAGTGCATGATCAACAGACTTCAAAAGAGGAATAGATAGTCATCTTCTTCTGGTTGAGTTCTCTTACAATAACAGTTTCCACTCAAGAATCCAAATGGCTCCTTATAAATCCATTTATGGGAAGAGGTACAGAACACCGGCATGTTGGGAAGATGTTTGGGAGTGAAAACTCATGGGTCTGGAAATGGTCTAAGAAATGGTGGAGAAATTTAAGACCATATATCATCACATTAAAGCTACTGAGAGTCAATAAAAAAGCTATGCTGATAATCGTCGACAAGATATAGAGTTTGATGTTAGAGACATTGTATTCCTCCACATATCACTTTGGAAGAGAGTTATGATATTTAGTAAGAATAGAAATCTTATTCCAAGGTACATCGACCCTTTTGATATCCTTGATCTCATTGGAGAAGTGGCCTTTCAACAGGAACTTCCACCAAACCAATATCAAGTACACAATGTATTCCATGTATCACTCTTGAGGAAGTATATACATAACCCATCACATGTACTCAATAAATAGGTGGTAGAATTGGAGAATTACATCTCCTTTGAAGATAAGTTAGTGAAGATATTAGATTATAGGGAAAAAGTTATACGAAATAATACAATTCCTTATGTCAAAGTGTTGTCAAGAAACCAAAAGTTTGAAGAAGCAACGTGGGAATCAGAGGAAGTGATGAAGAAGAGTTACCCTCATATATTTTAGTTTGGGGAAAGGAAATTTAGAGGGATAAATTTCTTAATGGGGGAATATTGAAATGAAATAAACATTTATTAATTAAAATTACTCTTAATCTAATTAAATTTATTATTACGTAAAATGGTTAAATAAAACATATACACTTCCTTGGTTTTATGTTTTTGGATTTTAAAATACCATTATGAATTTTTACCAATTCTAATATTGTAATTTAATAGTGATTACATGATTATTATAAATATAGGGCTTGAACAAATCCAATTTACTCGGACAATGGTGGTGATGACCTCATCTAGTTGAATTGCTCCATAAAAAACCCATTCATCAGAGCTCGGAAAGGAGGTAGCATCACTGGGATTCTATCTTGACCAAGCCCAAGATGATATTCAACACATTAAGATTGAACGGAACCACCTATGGGAGAAGTGGAAGTTAATAGAGATTACAACCCGAGAAATGTTATCCGAGCCACCCCAAGAGTCTCTCACCATTTCACACCTTACCCTTAGGTTTTATGCGGGTGTTATATGGGGTTATGTAACAATACCCTAGAACTATTATTATGTTCATTATTTTTTTATTTAATAAATAATATACTTTCAATTTATTATTGTTACTTTGTAGAAGGTTTTTAAAACAAAAATATTATTTTTATTTAATATTAAATTAAAAAATATATTTTTATGAATTAATATATTTTTAATTAAATAATATTTTAGTAAAATATTATTACTAAAATAATTTTTATTAAATATAAATTATCATATAATTTTTATGAATACAATTGTACTTTTTATTAAGGTTTGAATTTTTTTTCAAAACCCATGAATTTTCAATAAAAGGATGTTTTTTTAAGAAAATGGAAATTTACATATATAGAAAATTATTTAGATGAAATGAATATCATTTTTGGATTCAGGATGTAAAAATTATTGAATTGTGAAGTTTTCATAATTTTCTAAGACTGTTGAATTTTTAAATAAAAATTAAATACTTTTTAAATATATAATGTGTTCTATGACATCATAATGACCCAAAAGTGATGTAATAAAATACTATAAAAGTGATTTTCGGCCAATATATTTTTAATATTTAATTTAATTTGATTTTATATTTGTTTTATTAATTTTATGGTGCCTTAGTGGACCCTCCATGAATTATAAAATATTTTAACTTTTTAAATGGATTTCCTTGAGAGTGTAACTCACATCCACATAAGAAATCCTAATATTTTAATAATTTAAGAAATGTTCCTTATAAAATATTGTTTTCTAATCCACTTTGCAAAAAACCATGGTCACAAACCATGGGATTTTTTGTGGTTTTGATTATTTTAATGTGTAGTGTCCAAAATCTAAATAATAATGAATTCCCTCCCCTTTCCTATATAAACCCACTCAATCTCCCATTCCTCTTCACTCAAACCATTTAGAGCTAGACTAATCACTAGACTCATCTCCCTATAGTCCTCCTAAGGTTCTTTAATCTCCCAAGAAGCCTCTTTAAAACCTCTCCAAAGCCTTTGGGATCACACTCTTAAGTAAAGGATCCTCACTTTTTTTCTTCCTTATTTATGTCCAAGTTTTTTATAATGTTATGCCTTTTTATTTTCAATTTCAAATATTGGGTTATGATTTCGAACCTCCCCTAAAATTATATTCTGATTTTTAATGATATTATATCACTTTCTGTCTCATTAATTCCTCCCATGTACACCCATTACTATGCCATAATTCTGTAATGGATTCCTCTCTCCTTATTTACATTCAAGAAATTATTTTATATTATGCATCTAAATTCCATTACATATGTTGGGATAATATATTACATGACCCCATTACTATAAATTTAATTTATAAATAATTAGAGACCCCTTTATCTTTGATCAACACATTTTATGATTTATGTTTGACTATGTTATGCTACTGAAGTTACACAAAAATTTTCCAAGCCAAAATCATTATGTAAGTGAATACCATTCCAATTTCTCTATCAAAGGTATTCACCTTTATGCACATGTACTTGTTTATTGAGGACTTAAATTTATGTATTACACATATCTTATTCATGGAATAAATAATTATATTTAATTAATCTGTGTTATTTGATCCATGTGGCACACTTGTGCATGAAATGAAATGTTTATAAATGGTGTGCCTGGATATCTCTTCAATCCATTGGGTAAAGAATAGTATCATGATATTCCATGTGTAATGAGGGTTTAATCATTATATTTCAAGGAAAATTAGGGTTTAATGATGCTAATTCAAGTGTAATGAGGGTTCACTCAGGATCTATATGCATTGAGCCATGAATCATGCTAATATCATGTTAGATATTGTTGTCACATCTCTATGTTATGATAACAATGCTATATAATGACTTTGAGTTCATGTTTTTCTTATTCTAGATTGATATTCCAATATCCTAACATGTATTTTATAATTAAGGTTATGCCTTGTTTACTCTCTTATTGGGATTTATAGCTCACCCTTTTCTTATTATGTCCTCAGGTTATCCCATGCATTGCTAAGTACGAAGGAATGTTGTGGTCATGTAAAAGATGTTTTCAAAAAATATGTTTTATTTTTTATTTATTAAGTTATCATGTAATGTTCCTAATTTCCCAAGACACTAGGCCACTCAATCCTCATTGTTTTATAATGTGCAATTTTATGTAATGAATCATGTTTATGTGTGTAATAAAGATCCAGGTTGTTATTTATGTGGTGTATATATTTACATATATGTATTTTTTGTTTTTTATAATTAATATTATTTGTATTTACACATCCATTTTATGACATCTCTTTCACGTGGTTCTGGTTTCAAATTTACCCAAGTTGTAATGTAATTTTTTCAGACTTTTCCATAACTGAGAAATAGGTAATGTCCCGAACTTATATTCATTATGAGGTGTATATACTACCCCATTTACATTTTAGGTCATGAATAAACATATATTAATGATATTTTATGGTTCAGGTAAATTTATTCTTTCATGGGGATTATGATTCAAAGTTTCTATGGTGATAACAGTTTATTACTACAATCTTAATGTTTATGAGGATTATTTATGATTATTCTACCATTAATGCAATATTTTGATCAAGATTTCAAGAATTATCAAGAATATTATTATCCTATTGTTATTTATGTTATATTCACTTAATTTTAAAATCTTTACAACATTTTTACTTAATAAAATTAGGAAAATATTTGTTTAATAAAATCAGACATTATTTTCCTCTTCGATTGGAAATCTTTTTTTTCAAAAACCATGTTTTTTAAAAATGTTTTTAAATTATATTTTTATAATAATTTTAAATAAAAGTATTTTTAATTTTTTTTATTCTCTAATTTTTTTAAATGTTTCTCAATGATTCTTTTAGAATTTTTTTGTTTTTTTTCAAAGAAAAAGGTTTTCAAAATGTTTTATGTTTTATAAAGTGTTTTTCAAAGAGTAATGTAAATTTTACTCAATAATTTTTTTAAATGATCATTAAATATTTTTTCCATATAATATGAAATTCATTGATTGTAACTATTCCATACTTGAGTTATAAACCATGGATAACATTAATATTCCTTCTCTGAATGGTTTATGGTTTGGTGACATGATGTTTATGAGAACTAGTTTCTCTTCCACATGTCATATACTTATAAACATTTCATATTTCCATTAGTTATGCTATGATGAAATGACTACGAAACAATTATATTTTCCATAGGTTAAGATATGATTAAATTTTTAGGATACACATTTCATTTCATGGGTAATGATATGATAAATATTTATGATATTTCGACACACATATGTACGATTTATATATGAAAAGGGTGGGGCCTATATCTACCTACAATGAATTTGATAAATATTTAAATATCATGAGATAAAATGGGAAACAAGTCCACAATCTTGATTCATAATGGGAAACAAGTGTGTCCTGATCCACAATTGGAAATCAGTGTGTCTTGTTCTACAACGGGAAACAGGTGAGTCCTGAACCATTATGTGAAATAGGTATTTCCAAATCCACCATGTTGATGGAATTGGTAGTAAAACTTGTCATGGGAAATGTTTTTCTATATTTATGATAGTTACAAACTTTTATGACATGGTATTATGGATCATTATTAGACTAAGATGATTTATCACCCTTATGATTCATGCCTTATAAACTACCAATAATTATTCTATGAATCATGTTTCTAATCAATGATAGGTTGGGTGTGAACATTGTTAGATATGCTCATGATCATATAAAATTATGCTTATATTATTATATAAATAAACCTAGATTTATGTCTCTTATGTTTACACTTACTAAGTATCTCAGATAACCCTTTCTTAAATTTCCTTTCCCCATGTTATAAAGATAGGTTTTATATAGGAGTGATAATGGTGGAGATATTTATTGGTGAAATTTAATATATATTATAAATTTAGAATATTGTGTTCTAAGATTCCAATGACATTAAAATATTATGGTCCTCTCACATGTGTTTGGGTAATGTAATCAATATTAATTAAAAAAGATGTAATATCAATGTATAACAATTCCTAGATCACTATTAAATTAGTTTTAAGATATGAGTCCTAACTGACATGTACTATCTAATCTTACAAATGAATAGTGCATTAGAGATTTCATATATCTTTTGTCTCAAATTCTATTCATAAAAACCATGAAGGTGAGACATGATGATATATGTGTCCATATCCTAATATTTATTAAAAATATCATTGGACATGGATGGTAGAATGAAACATTGGGCATATATGTCATCATAAAAATGTTTCACATTTAAATAGAGTCCATCCTTTCTAGCATCTTTTCCTTGTTCTTTAGGAATGATGGTTTAAAAGTCATAATTTTAGTTCATGGAATTCTATAATGCTCGACTCCCTATAACATTCCTTGAAATACGATCCAGTAATAAGATTATACTTCTCTATTATGGATCACACTGATATTTTAGAAGTCATATGATTTTCCATTTATACTATATATTAGAGAAGCTTTTTGGTACTTTATCTGGATTACAAGTTAGATAATAAATATAATATTATTTATTAATATCCAATTACTATATTGAAATATAATAGCCCATAAAATTAGTTTTTTATATATGGTTACGTAGATATTCTAGTGGAATGGATCCAACCATGCGTTCTCATAACCCAGACATTCTCCATGTTAATTACTTGAAGAAACATGGGTATGCATAACATTGTAACTAAATTAACTCAAAAATCCTTAACATATTTAGTAAACTCCCCATTCATAAAATCCTCAACTAGAATTTCCTCAACACTTTCCTCCAAAATGGCATTGTAACGACTTTTTCTATTACACCCAACACAAATTAGGTTAAGTTAAACCAAAACCCTTATAATAATTCAATGATTAAATTATGTGTCTAGACATTATCCATGAAAATAACTAGTTCTCTTGTTGCATTATTATTTAAGTAATGGATGAATTGTACAACTTAATATTTTATTTGATATATTTTTATCTTTATGTGTAAAATGAAAATTTTCTCTTATTACTTTATTATTAATTTAATTATACTTTACATAAGTGATTAAATATGTCTAGATAATGTTTAATAATTGTTTTCTTTTAATATTATATTCTATATTTCATGCTGGTTGATTAATTTAATTAGTGATTGAGCATTTTTAAATAATTAACCATGAAATTCACATAAATAAAATAAATAATGTATAAGAAACATGAGAGTTCCTAATTCTTTATTTACATAGAATGTGATAAATTAACCCTTGACCATAGAGAGTAAACACCTAAAACCATTCCATGTTTGAGTTACAATATTCTAACTATGCACTTTTGTAGCTATGAGATTGTTTTTGCCTCAACATTGAACTAGAACCACCTCTACCTACTTGGGACACTAAAATATTATACAATACCTTACTCACATGTAGTTAAGGGGAACCAATAGTTTTATTAAGAGGGTATACTTATAAGAAACCATGGTACCACATGCACTAACATAATGAATGGAGAGGAATGAAACATTACCCACTATTTAATTTAATAAATTATTACTAAACTATGAAATTCAAAGGTTAGTCTAAGATCATGGTCATCCAAATATATTATATTTTTGCACAAAATTATGATATATAGAATTCAATTAAATTAGTTTTTTATCATTAAGACAAATTTGTTTGAATTAATTTAATCAATCAATCAATTAATTTATTCCTTTTATCTCAATGTCCGTTTGAATAATAATGGGGATAGCTATTATCTTACGCATAATTGAAAACAAATTTCATGGAAAAAAATTATTGATAATTTCATGTAATCTATTGATATTTTTTTATATGAAAAACATTATTACATGGTCAAAAAATTAGTTTCAAATAATGTAAATATGTTTTAATGATGTAATTAATAATAATTTTAGTAATTTAATTCTGTTAATTATTTGTGGGATAAAGAATTTGTACTAATGATAAACACCACTTTTTTATAACTTACATTGTTTCTAAGGTAGATTTATAGGGACATGAAATGTATCACATCTGAGATACACAACATGTAGTAAGAAGTTATACAAATTATTTTTTGCTTTCTGTGCGTTTGTATAACCTGCATATTGTCTTATCTTATTTTCTGGATGTGAAGATTAATGAGTCACATGGATTGTATTCCATATACAAATTGTGTATCTCATTAATGTTACACTCTATCAGTGTCACACATCATGTGACACATATTTGAGCATATGGTTAGCACAAATTTCACCATTAAACAATGTGGTCTACTCAACATAGACAATGGCTACTCACCGTGTTGTTTGAAAAACTATATTCCAAGATAGTTTTGGACAAAAAGTGATGTTAATTAATTGTCTCATAAACTATTTACTATTTAGAATACCATTTATCATGTGACACATTATGTTGAAGTGAAATTCGACACATAACATGTACTTTCAATCACACACTGTGTATTAGTGTCTACTATCCAGAACCCTTAGCACCTCTTGATGGCATCACCCATCATTATTAATTTGTAATTAATCTATTGAGGAAAGTATGAGAATTGAAAAAAAATTTAATATATAGAGAAAATTTTAATTAATAGTTAGATTAAATAATTAATAAACTAAAAAAATAACAACAATGTCACGTAATCTATCAACAAATAATAAATATTTATAAATTATTTTTGGACCACTATGAAAACACTTGATGGTTCCAAATATTTTGGAATAAAACATTGAAATTTTTGAAACATGGATTTTATCATAATCTGTGAATAAATAAAGATATACATGATTAGTAATTTCATGACCGATATAATTAAATTGATGATTAATTGAATGAAATTCCCAAACCAAGAAGCTAGGATCTTTTTATATATAATATATAATAAATCTATTTAAATAAATAAATAACTTGCATTGAATTTTGTTATTCGTTATTAAATAAAAAAATGAAGCCCTATTATTCTATAATCATTGTGTTAGAATAATAAATATTATATTTGATCTAGTGGTGATCCATACTTGTTCAGTGAACCTTTAATCATTATAGTAGAATACTCTAGGAACTATCGCAGATGATTCTAACATTTTCATAGATCACTATTAATATTTGAAATATCCTTTAAGGTGAGAAGGAATCATTCTTGTGGTGATGAAGAATTTATAATTATTCATGATAGTGTTTTAGAGGATGATCTTTATTGGGTTTGGTAAAATTCTTCTATATAACGCTTTGTACACAACTATTAGAAAAATGGCTCAAGTGTCTAAATATGTCATAACCAGGTTTAAATAGTGTTAGTGTTAGAAAATAATAATTTCATAGGGAACCTCATTTGTTTATAAATATTCAGGTAGCCCCATGACTAATAATAATAGAATTATTATTATTTACATTACATGCAATAAAATAAAAAATAAAATAAATTCTATTTCTGAGATTAAATAATTCAAAATTTATTAAAATAATAATTAATATGAAATTTCTCACTGAACCATTAAACATGGTTCGTCAGTCCTCAATATTTACTAGACCATTATTAATGAGTATTAAATTAATTAGATCAATATAACTCCAATATTCACCAATAAATAAATAAATATTATATTCACTGATTTAGTGAATTAATATTTAAAAAATATTCAGGTAACAAGATATATATTTTGTATCCTTGTGAATAAAACAACATAAATAAATATTATATTTTAAAATAATTAAATAAATACTCACCTAAAGAATATATATTTATTAAATATTAAACTCAAATATATTGTATCGAATAACTGTTTGCTCAATATTTATGATCAAACTAACATGAATAATTATTAAGTCATGTATATGACTGATATTAATTTGAAATTTTAAATTCATATATAATTTAATTGTGGTTTTTAATATACTTTTTATGTGACCCCCTAAACCTATTTCTCCATGAAACTGAACGACACTTCCTAAAGTCCAAGGTTTGTGTCTAGAAACACAGAAAGTCTATAATAAGAAAGGAAGTTACTATCGAAATCACATGGAATCCCATATTAATTTTCAAGTTTACTCTATTATATTTATCTTGATCTATTTGATCAAGAAGTTTTTGTGCTATTCTCATCAACCTATGTTCTCAATGTATATTTCTTTAATTTTTTTTAGAAATTTACTTGCTAACAGAATGCCATGGACATGGAATTAATCAAAAAGTTCAAATCCCATTAAGGGTCTTCAGGTATCTAATTTCTTTATTGAATATAAGGGATGAATCCTTTATTTAATTATTCAGTAATACCTTGCCAATCTTGACACACCCAACATACCCAACATCACCATGACCACATATCATCGTGGTTTATGATAATACATCAAAGTAAGTAACTCCTGACATGCATTAATAATAATTTTAAATACTAAGGACCATCACACACACTCATAGATAAGAACATACAATGAAACATATAAATGCATTTTTTAATAATGGGTCAAGTTATCAAAATATCCGTTCATGGTATTACTAGGGATGAACTTCATGAATTAAAGTATCAATGGATCATGAGCCCCAATATCTGATGGGTTGTGTCATTTGTGTCCCATAAAATAAAATTATTTGGATATAAAACTCATATTTAATAATAATATCAAGGCACTTCAAGGTTATAATTATATGAGAGAACTGTGATGACGTTTTTATGTTATATATAAACTCAGGACATTATCAAATACTATTAAAAAAATAACAATGATGTGATAACGCATATTTAATTTTAAAAATCCATGAATAAATTTGATCATAAATTATATAGTACTTGTTTCTAGTGAACCAACTATAATCATGGTTAGATACCATGTGACGTATTATTATGATATGTTTTCACTCATGTTGATAATTAATGATTATATTATATTGCTCTTGGTTATATTTTATACATTCCATGTTATTTGTCACATTTTAGTTTTGGTTTGTTTGTTGAAAACCAAATGTGTATGAAATGTATTTACAAATTTTGGTTTTAGAAAACAAAGATATATTCTTAAAGAGGGTTTTAAAATATTAATTTCAACCTAGTGATAATAGTTTACATTTTGAATGTTATTATCTAGATTTATAATATTTAACTTCATGTATTTTTTAACACAACCTACATTTATATATTGATTGTATGTAGACATGTTTATGTCTATTACAGTTAAAGGTAAAAGAGTTATATTTTTTTTGTGATGATTCTTGATGCCTCTTCACCTTTTGTGGTGTGATGGTTGGTGGAGACCAAGTGTCATGCGTAGTTTCCTAATGTTGATCATTTTGGGGATTCTGAAGGTGTGATTTGGGATATTTAGGTATATACCATTATAAAATTCTATTTATTTTGGATTCATATATATATGATGAAATTATATCACTTTACTTTTTCTTTATAAAATGGTGTTTAGATATTGTTGATTTTTGTTGTATTACACTATGATTGTTTGAGATTATTTATTGAGTTGCTTAACCATGTGAATGAATTTCCATACATCATGCTAGATTTTTATGTGGAGTTTTTATTCGGTTGTATATGACATTGAGGGTAAAATAATCACCCACAAATGTATTTTTTACTCTCAATATTTATCACCTTCCCATGGTAATCAAGAATAAGCTTCAGACATTTTGATGGTTTTTCTATGCGACGTTGCGGGTTGACCTATGTCAGTTAATTACAGTTTCTTTAGAAATTATTATTGATTTGAATGTGTAATTAAGATCGTAAATTATGGTGTTTATTATGTATGAATTTAATGATGTATCTAAATAAGTTATCTTAGAGAATTTAGTAAAGGGAGATTGATTATGTTTTTTGGAAGATCATTCTATTTAAAGTTTATTTTTTTTGTAATTGAGGGGTTTTTATATCTATAAAGATTTTTTATAATGATTTTTATGATATTTTTATTTATTTAATACCTTTTAAATGAGGTTTATATGACAAATAATTTGTTTACCATGTTGGGTGGTATTAAAAATTGTTTTTTCTCATTTGTGTTTTGTTGATAATTTAATTATGTGGAGTTTTCTTCCTATGATTTTTTATCAGTTTATAATTTTATGAATTTAATAATATATATATTATTTTATATTTACTAAATTAACCATGTATAATTTCCTCATTATAATTCCATGGATTAGATTATGATAAAATTCATTGATTTACCTTAGTATTTGTTGGTATTACTTTGGGTGGGATGATCGAGGATATAGTTAAGTGACTACGAGATTAAACTTTACTATTATTAGAAAATAATTATGGTATATATATTTACCATATTGATTATTGGAGGTTTATTATATATTAAATTATATATCTCTTATAAAATATTATATCCAAATGAGTTTTTTGAAATTTAATGGAGTTTTGTGATGGTTTCATTTGAGTGGTTTTCACTCCGAGTGGCCCAAAGGCCATATTTTTTATTTATTTTTGATAAACACCCTTTCAAGGGACAAGGGAGAACCCATACGAGGCCTAAAGGCTTAGAGATTACCTGACCTGTAGGTCTTATAAAATATCCATACTATACTTGGAACAACTCCTCCCCAGCTTCTTCATCATGATATCAGATCTCCACCGTTGTATGGACTGTTCGGCTTAGCTTCCCATGAATGCACATGTTCATCCCAATGTAAATACCATACCCTCTCTTTCTAATAAAATTTCTTAGATTTTTCTCAGGTGAATGCACCTTCTCTGCATCCCCATATAGAGTCTGATCCTTGTAGAGTTTGTATGGTCATTTTTTAAGCACAATTTCAGGTGGCCCAAAGGCCTTGAGTTGGTTTGAAAGCCTTACTATCCAAAAGTATTTTGGTGGGAAAATGGTCTTAAAGGCCCCAAGGACCAAACTAGTGGCCCAAAATCCCAAAAATATGAATAGCTCCAGCTACTACAGTGCTGAAAAATTCCTGTTATAGTTCCTGCTACTGTTCTTCTATAGTACCCTCAGAAATTATGTCTCCACCCAGTTTTAAACTTTGGTTTCCTAGATTCACTTGTTGTTTCCTCACCATCTAGGCTGAGGATCTTATGCTATATAAATGTTTTTCAATATAGTTATAGATTTAAATCTTTATCACCATGTTTAAAATATTTTGGCCACATGTTTACTTTATCATTCTAATGGTGTAATGTTTTTAGGATAGAGAGAATTGTAAGACCAACTTTTAATAATATTTTATATATTTACTATTCTTTGATAAAAGGAGGTAAAATTTTAATTTTTACTATACTTTTTGGGGTTTATATTTTTATTTTGTTTGGAATTTAAATTGTATTTAAAATGTGTCTTATATTATTTTAAATAGTTAATATTAATTTACTCTTTTTATAATGGGTTTAAAAATTATTTAAATGAAGGGGTGATTTTAAGTGCATCTCAAAAGTGTAAATATATTTCAATAACAAATATATTTATTATTTCAAGAGATAGTGAGTTATTACTAGTAAATTTTATGTTTTTGTGAAAAAAAATATAATAATCATTTTTATTAAATTTATTATGTTTTTTATGAAGGGGGAAAATCCCCCTCTCTTAGCTAGGGGTGACACACACACACACACACACACGTGACACCCGCTTTCCCTTATCCCTTAAGATTCTAATCTATCATCCTCCACTTTTTATTAAATTGGGAGACACAACTTAGGATCAATGTATGATTATCCCTTATTTTTTATCCCCCATCCAATTCCTCATTCTATATTATTATCCTCTTTAAATAATATTTCCTTCTACATTTAGGGATTACTTGATGGGATTTCACTATGAGATAATGAAACCCTCGATTTCTATTTGGATTCACCTTGTGTAAGGTAAAGGAGAACTCTATTATGAATTATCACACTATTGGCATTGATTATAATGATTAAAATATCATTGCTAATAAATTATCTATATTTTGTTAACATGATAATTATCTAGGACATTTTTATTTAAAATCTAATTAGGGATTTGTTATGTGGAAGTCATAAGATGATGCATGGGATAATATTCACTTTGTTTCATTTAGTTTTTGTGTCACCTCACTTCTTGGTAAGTAATATCATCCTCGAGGCTCGATAAGAAAATTATTTTGAATTGAATAAATTATGATAATTATTTTATCCTGTTTTTTTAGGTGTCTATATATTATTTTATTGTGTTAAGGCATGAATTTTCAATTGTTTTCATCAATATCAAGAGGTATAGTTTTCTATAAATCTTCTATAAATTTATATAAACATTAGTGCTTCCTTGATTGAAATTGTGATTTCCCTAAATTAATATTTATATTTTATATTTTTGATGATTTTATTAAATCATATTATTTTTTCATATTGATTTTCACGTGATATAAAAGTAATTTTCTTATAAATAAATAAATTCTATTTTAATTATAAATTTTTAAACTATATTCTCACATAAAACATCTATGATGTTTACGTGATTAAATAATAAAATATTTATAAAGTGATGTTTTAATATGTATTATAAAATGATGAATAAAATTATTTTGGTAATGTTATCTTAAAATAAATGCTTATTTGATAATATTATTAAATATATTCTCTTATATAATTTAACTATATTTTGTTACTTTTATTTTCCCCTTTTCAAAAAAATATATATAATGGAATTGTTAAATTTGGAACTATATTTTTTGGATATCATTGTGAGAGGGGATATTTATATGAAGTGTTTTCAAAGGTGATATGTGTGTTTATCTAATACATTGAATTGAATTATGATATTACATTGATTTAGAAAACATTACAAGAATTTTTTGTTAATTTTAGAGGGATCCTAATATAAAGTCTAAATCTAAATTATGATATCACATTTATTAGTCTTTATATTTTCTCTAGTGTTGGATAACACACTCACTAGTAGACTATATATGGGTTAATATGAACCAATATTGGATTATGTATGAGCCCTCGCATATGGTAATGACAGTTCCATTGATATAAAACCATATAGAAATGACACTCTTATGGAAACAAGATAATGTGTACATGATACACTCGTGGATATAGAACCATGTGGGCATGGAAATCACATCTACACCAAAACTGAATGAAGAGGTGCTTTATAAGGGTTCCTAGTCTTACTTTCCTTATTCCTATACATAGTATCCCATGAAACCTAAATATAAATTATTATATTCAATCATTTTAACTAATAATTTCAGTAATATATCCAAATCATTTAAAATAAACTTAGGTAAATTATTTTAACAAAATAAGGATATACATACATTATTCAATGTGATTTATTTTTCATAAATTCAAATGATAGTTTATTTTTTATATTTCAAATAACTATATAGATTATTTGTTTTTATAAAATTATTAATGAACCGTTTAGTAAAATACTACCATGAATGTATATTCTCACCCCTTCCATATGTATTCTGGTCCATATTAAGATATGTTTTTTATTTTAATTTTAGGTAAAATGATGGTTTCATTTAGGTTTTTATTCATTTACAAGAAAGTATACCTGCATAAATATTAGATATTGTTCGATGGTGGTATATAGGGGATACCGACTATTTATTCCAGAAGTATTTTTTTCATAATTAAATTATAAGACATTTTATCAGATATATTTATCTTTATTTTTTATAAGTAGAAATTATCATTCATGTAATATTTTTGTTTCCTTACTTTGTTTATCAATGAAATTTAACGTATTGATTTATTTTATTGAAGGAAACAATTACTCTGTAGTGAAATTTTAACCATTTCCACTTATTACTAGCCTCAAGTTATCATTCAGAATTCATCAGAGGTTCATGGTGAGTTATCCTAGTCATAGGGATAATTGGGGATGGTTCATTACTAATTTGGTTAAATAAACCATCGATAATATAACATTGATTCATTTGAAAATAATTAAACTTGTTATGAAAAACAAAAAACATTTCCTCCTTTTCCATGATATTCCCTTCATAGATATTGAAAAATTTATTTCATATCACTTTTTCATATATATAACTCATCACTTTCATATATATTTTGTTTGTCAGTGTTCTAGATAATATTTTTTTCTTTTTATTTAGTATTGACTCAATTGTAGTTAGTTTTATTAAATGACATATTATTGGGTCCACATAATTGAATTATATGTAATTAAATAGATAATACATGAAATTAAAGTGATTAAAGATGAAATATCATCCTATTTTTTCATATTTGACATTTTCACCGATCCAATAGTAGAACTCCCTCTGTATTGATAATGTTCTCCATATTGAAATATCATTGTGATAACTTCACAAAATGATAACCTTTAAACTCTAATATTATATATTGAAAAATTAAAAATGTTTATGTCTAAGGAGGATACACTAATTATGTAAAATACAAAAATAATGAAAAATAATTTTTAAGAATACAATTATTTTTACCTGGTTCCCCAAAAAAAGTGTTGAGTATTTGAATAATAAATCGACGATGTGTTAATGTACCAAGAATAATCTAATGAACTATTTAGTGAAATTAATTTTTTAGATTAATTCCATAAAAACTCCAAGGTTCTCCATTAATTATTATCTCTATGTTTAATACTTTAAGATATAGTAAGAAATTAAATAACATACAGGTCATTATAGAAAATATTAAAATTAAATTAGTACTGAAATCCAATTTAGATGTTTCTGTTTATCTCCATCTCAAATAATACATTTAAATCTTAAAAAACATGAGTATAATTCATCCTTAACATAATAAAATTCTCAAAATTCAATATAGGTAATATATTTTTTATTATTCATTACTATATTTTACACCCTCAATTTAAAACAATATTTAATATTACAAATATTTCTCATTTATAAATATATAAGTTGTCATGAAAATTTTAACCTCTAAATTGGTCTTCAAAAACATTCGTAATATTAAAGTAAAATTTCCAATAAAGGATTATATGTTTCAATATTTGAAAATATAATCAAATTTTCAAATCATGTAGATATATTTCAAATAATTATATATCCTACCAAAATATGACATGGTTTTTTAGTCAATTATTTGAATCTATAAATCATGAACTTCAAAACAAATTTCTATAAAAAATTAACCTTTTCATCTTTTTAAATTCACATCAGATGAGAAACATAACATGGTTTTATCCATATTATAATATGGTTTTGTTTATAAAATTCCAGAACATTTCATTTGTAAAAACAATCACCACCACATTAAAAAAACATTAACACTTACCCTATTTTTTATAAAAATTACCTGATACCATGATCATAATTCTCTTCAAACCCACATTCTAAAAAATAACCAATTTTATTCTTAATTTTAATGTTTTTTTCAATCTTAATCTTAGTTCATGATCATAACCATGAAATGGTTTAATCATTATATGATGTCCAAATATATTATTTCAAATTAGCCCATTTAAATCACCAAGAGAAATAATAGGTGTTTAGAAACCATAATGTGTTATAATAAAAAATGTAAAAGATTACTTCCTCCTGGAATCCAATGAAAATAAATTCCATATTAAAAATATTTATTTATAACCATGTCAACTTCAACATCCTAATTTTTCACATGGTTTATTTTCCATTATCAAAATAATTAAGACTTCATCAAACCAAATACAAAAATATTTTATAGTGAACAGTGAAAAAAATTAATTCTTCATGAAATATAATGAATAATGCTTCCTTACTACTAATATTATTTTGGAACCATGCCTTGTTCCACATCCTCAATGTCCACTTGGTTTATTCTATTTTGACAAAACTAATTCAAACATCATCAAACCAACTCCAAAAAATCTTTGAGCCTTTAATATTATCATATTTCACCCATTAAGACTAATTTGGAATAAATTAAACCATTTTATAATAATTTTGATTATTCATATATTTTCATAAAAAAATGTTCCATCAATAATTACTAGCTAAATATGTCAATTAAATGTTTGAATTAAAAAAATATTATCCAAATTTATATGGATTTATTTAATAAGAACCATGAAGAGGATAATGATGATCAACCCAAAAGATAATTCCTAAGAACTAACAACAATGTGGTTAATGATAATATTGAGAGAAATTTATCTAAAGTAAAATGGGTGGTCCTCAAATCATATAAGAATAGGCATTTTTATCTTAAATAGAAGAGTTATCTTGAAATGAGAAAAAGAAATTACAAGAGAGCAGTTTAGATGATGAAGGTAATAATGATTTTATAGATCCATTTAAACACTTTAATATATCATCTAGTGAGGAATAAAATATTGAAGATAATGATAAATAAAAAGATATAAATAAGGGTTCTGTATTGAGAATTGAGATAATGGTTTAAATTAGCAATACTTCTATGATCATAATTAAAAATGAATCATTGAATTATAAAATATATTCACGTGATGGAAAAATTGTTGGCCAGAAGATATTAGATTTCATGAGTATGATTTATGATGTTAATGTCATTATTTCAAAATAAAAAAAGTCTTTGATAGAACAAACAATCTATTGGTTTTGAGACAATAATAGTTTCACTCACTTGATGTTAAGTTCGTCAAATATAAAAATCAGTTGAATACATTTCAATATTCTTTAGATACATGTTGAAGAAGTGGGAGAAACTTTTAAAACACAATTAAAAGATTTCAAAGCTATAAATCAATTGGATGTTGACCAAAATAAATAGAAAATACATCCTATAATATCTCAAAGTACTAAACTTATTAAAGTAAATGATAATAATAAATGTAATGGAGTAGTTATCAAATTAAATAAGTTGTTTCACATATTGATTCATCAAGAAATGGATATGAAATCCAACCTTTTTATTTCATAAACATTTTACTAAGTGGTAAATAATAGAGGATCTTTAAAGTTTTGTTCCTTTGAAATAAGTTACATAATACATGAAAGATTAAAAAATTCATGTAATACACTTGAAATGATTCCATAAAGTTACATACTAATTACATTTACTATATCTCATAACTTTGGGAAATAAATCAATTTAACAAGTGAGTATAAGTCCCCATAAGGGAAAGAAAGGGAAATGTTTACTTGTGATACTAGAATAGATGTTTTATTGAATGAGAACTCATATAATGGGATATATTGATCCTATAAACCATTAAATTACATTGATCATGTTCTCAACATGTATTCAAGTGTCTGAAATGTCTTTCTGATTAGCCCTTAGTTTGGGGGTGATAGGCCATACTGAAATTCAACTCATTATTTAGAGCATGTTTAATAATTCTCCATATTTTTTTACGTGATCCTTGGATCACAATTAGAAATGATAGAAGTTGGTACCCATGAAACCTCACCACTTCCTTTACATAAATATTGGAATGTTGTTCAAGAGTGATGTCTTATCAAATAGTGATAAAATGGATAGTCTTGGTGAGAATATCCACTATATTCAATATCACATTTCTTCCTTTTTTATGTTCTCAGAAGACCAGTGAAAAATTTCATAGTAATATTATCCTATATCAATGTTGGTATGAGTAGTGGTTGTCATACCCATTTAAGAAGATGTCTCTATACCTCCACTTTTTGACACTCTAGGCATCTTATAGTATATTCAACAATCTCCATTTTAATTTTATACATCCAATAATGATCAAAAAGGTCCCTATGAATTTTAGTTGTAACAAGCCTAGTACTTATAAAATATTTTTTTCATTATTCCATTAATTAGTTATTTTCATTATAAATGTATAATGAAACCAGTGGTGTTAATAGAAATTCAAGAATCTTTAAAAATAGAATATAACACTCACATATGAAAGTATAAATAAAATTTATGTATATTATAAGAGAATATATATTATATTTATATCATGGATTAAGTAAATAAATGTTTTGAAAATGATAAATTAAGTGTTGGTGTTTTTGTGACACAATTTTTTTTTTTACAATTTCATAATAAATATAATGATTTAAATAAAATTTATCTTCATAAAATAGATTCATAAATTTTTTTATGATTATAATATAATTTTTTGAGACATTAATTAATATTTTAATGTGTTATAAAATTTGATATGATTTTAAAATTTATATTTTTTGAATAAATAATGAATTTAATTAAAAATTAAATTTATCATATTTTGATAATTATTTTCAATAAAAGGATAAAATATTTTAATTCTACATGTCTGAAATTGATTAGGGTGATTTTTTTGGTTTTTTCTAAGTTACTTGAATTTTTGGTGAATAGTAAAATACATACATTTATGGTATATATATATTATAAGTTAAATATACAATTCCATGAGTCATTTCTAATGTAATCACCATATTCTCAAACATCCTTGAATTATTTTATTATATTCGGTGATAATTTATAACTATTCATAGTCTTGATCTAAAGTATTAAACTAATGAATAAAATAATAAGAGAACACCCCTCTCATACACTATAAATACCCCATCACAAACTCTTTTCATCACACATAGAAATAATTTTATCTTTTTTAATTTCTATAAAATTCCCTTCCCATGATTATTCCCCACATTTAAGACCTTCAATTCCCACCAAAATTCCAAAACCAAGTGCCTTAATAAGGTTCTCAAGGATAAGAATTCAAGTGTTAAAATCCTCTTTCTTTTTATTTTATTTTTTTACAATTTATTTTATTTTCTTATTATCTCTTATCATCCACTCATACAAGTGACGTGATGACTCCAATATCTTACACATAATTTTATGTTATTTTGTTAATGGAATATCCACCATCAAACATCTCATCTTCTCTTCTTATTCTAAAAAATGAAAACATTATTCGTGATGTGCTGAATTTCGACCATCATGGACGATGTGTTTTCATTTTCCTTTATCACCTTCATGTTTGGTCATAAAACCATTATTATGGTAAAACTGTATTTTATTATACATTTTAAAATTTATATAATGTTCGAGAACAAATATATAAACTTGATATTAAATAAAATGACATAAGTTCATGATAGTCCTAAAAACAGCAAAAATAAATTAAATTCTTTTCATTAATGTTTTACATAGCGAATAATCCTCATATAAGTAAAAAATTATATATGATATCATTTAAAATTATGGAAACATGTTAATGTTATTTTTTCCACATCTATATTTTTTTCATCCATTTGATAAGAAAATCCATAATGAACGGACCATGGAAACCATTAAAATAGTGCACCTAAAACAATGAAAATAAAAAAAATTATTAATAAATGTATATAAATATGTTATATAAATATCTTATAAAAAATTATAAATATTAATATGTTTCATTAATATAGTTTGAAATTTTTTTAAACCATTATACAAGTGGTTTGATCACTTTTTAAGTAATACGATCCTAAGGTAAGAGACTCTTTAACGAAAAATTGTTTTAAATGTCTTAATGATTTATTCTTATAAACAATCTATTTCATTTCCTTGTTTTAAAATATGTTTTGATGAATATTTTAACATGGAAATAAATGTTTTATAATTGGTATTTTCTAATTTATCTCAAATATTTCCAAAATGTTTCTTTTTTGTAGGTTTTTTTAGGGACTTTCCTTTTAAAAATCATCTTTTAAATTTTTATTTTTAAAAAATTAAAAATAAATGTTTTTATAATGAAATTATTCTTGTTTTATGATTATGTTCTGGTTATTGGGAATTTTTTATGATTAATTTTGGGACCGATATCTCCCCCCAATGAATTTGGTATGTTTTATGTTAGAAGATGACCATGATTGTTAATTCTAAGTGTAACTATGTTGGTTACACTATAAGGTAGCTGGGAGGGTTAGATTGTAAGGTATCCATGAGGATTTCAAATCATATGTTAGCCATGATGGTTAAAATATTAATTATTTAATTTACATAGTAACCTAAATAGTCTATTTATGTTTTCAATGATTATGGAAATCTATAGTTTTTCACAATCTATATGATACTTTATGGGTGAGAAGTATGTCATTGTAAAAAGTGTTTCACATGTTTATATGTATTAATGGATTTCTTTCCTTATATTTTATGTTCCTTACTAATATTTGTATGCTCATCCCATATTTTTAAACTTTTTCACTAGCTTTAATGATTGGTAAGTGAAAAGAATAAACCAAGATGAATGTTGTGAAGAATTTTAATGAAAATAATTCATGTTTTATTTCAAACTTTTGTATTATGGAATAAATGGAAACTATTTTAGTATTATACACTTGGTATTCTTGTGGGTTGCAATGTATGAATGATGAACTATTTCTATAAAACTCTAAATTAAAAAGATATTTTGGAATGTAATAAGTGTACTCTAGTTGAGTTAACAAGATTAAGTAATCTTTAAAGTTAGGTCCTTATATTAGTGCTTCTAGGATGTATAAAATACGTATATCCATGAGATTAATCCATCAACTCATTGTTTATTTCTAGAATATATGGACCATATATACTTGTATGAAATTTCTATACACCTTAATGATCAATAGTGAACTCAGGAAACTCCACATTCTTCACATCCTCTATCTTCTTATGTAATAATGGATTTTATCTTTGATATTTCGTAATATTCTATAATAATGATTGTTGGGAAATCATATGGGATAAGGTTTATGATGTCCCTTCCTTCATGATTCCTATATCCAACCGTACAAGGTCCCTGATCAAGTCATCTCCTTGAATCCTCATAATTTTTAGAACAACAGGTTTTTTTCTACTTAAGGCATCAAAAAATTTGATTTCTCTTCCAGGTTGATAATTAATTGAACAATAATATTCCTTACAATTATCTCATCTGTCTCTTTCTGATTTCATTTTGAGTGAAAATGTACTTCAAAATTTTTTGGTCTACATATATAAATATATATCACATTTACCTCCATAAATATAGTTCCTCTATATTTTCATAGCAAAAATAACCACATCTATATCCTGGTCATGTGTAGGATAACTCTACTCATGAGGCTTGAACAATTCAAATGCATAAGTAATCACCTTGTCATTTTTTCATGAGGGTGAACCCAATACCTTTCATATATTAATTTCTAAAAACTATAAAACATTCTTCAAAATAGGTTCGGTTTAACATGGGTATAGTAACCAATCTCTTATTCATCTATTGGAAACATTTTTCACACTCCTTTGTCTGGATGAACATGGATCCTCTTTGGGTTAACATGGTTAGTGAATTAGAAATCCATGACATTTTTTTAAAATTTTCCAATAATATACTTATAAACCAAGGAAACTAAAAATATCAATTACTATTATAGGATTAGGCCACTCAGCCACAACCTTTGTCTTGGTTGGGTCAACTGATATTCCTTCATTAGTTACAATCTTCCCCTAAAAGGAAACTTGTTGTAACAAAAAGTCACATTTTTTGAACTCTCCAAATAGCCTCTAATTCCACATAGTTTTCAATATAATCCTCATATTTTCTAGATTATCCTTTAAACTTCTAGAATATATCATAATATCATAAAAAACATCCACAAAGTTACCAAGGTTGTCCTTAAAGACTCCACTCATCAAATCCATAAAAATATCAATAGTATTAGTCAATCCAATGGGTATAAAAACAAAATCATAATGATCATATATTGATCAGAAGGTAGTATTTGGAATATATATTTTCTTCCCCCTCAATTAATGATAACTAGATCAATGATTAATCTTTGGGAAGAATTGATCGCCATGAAGATAGTCAAATAAATCATTAATACTTAGAAGAGTGTAATTTTTCAGCACCATGATCCTATTAATTTCTCTATAATTAATTAATATCCACATTGATCCATTATTCTTCTTTCATAAAGAGAACATGGTAACCCAAAATAGATAAACTTGGCCATATAAACCCCTTCTCCAAAATATGTTGAAGCTGTTTATTTAATTACTCTAGCTCCACAGGTTCTATTCTATAAGGGGTATTTGATATCTTCTTGGTTCCTGGAATGAATTCAATGGATAACAATACCTCTCTTTTTAGGGGAGGTCCTAGTAACACTTCAGTAATTACTTCAATGTATTATTTAATGATGGGAACATTTTTTCATATAATTTTATTTCATTCTTCACTATCACTGATCATTTCCATAAAAAGGTATATGGGAGGAGTTTCTAAACAAAGATCTGGTCTAGATATCCCTCCTTTCAAAACAAATTTAGGTTGCTAATTCAAGACTACTGAGATTTACATTCTTCTATAGTTGATCTCAATATTATACTTTGGGAGAAATTCCATCCCTAGTATAGTGTTAAATTCTAGCATGCAGATGACTACATTATTTGTGATGATATTGTGCACACCAATGTGAATACTATAGTTTCTAAAAAATATTTATGCTTGGATAATCCCTATATAATTCTTGAATGATAACACCCCTATTAGATGTTTAGGGATAGATTCTATATTCTTTGTAGACTTAGCGGAAATAAAGGAGTGAATATAAGAAGAATCAAACAAATTACTTGCTAGCTTTGAGAGAATAATTCTAGTACATACTACAACATTATTTGGAGAATCTACTTTAGCTATTGTGATAAGATGTTATTATAATTTATATTTTGTCCCATGTAGAGGTTTATGGTGATCCCCTTCGATTATCGTCTGATTTAGACAATGGTTGGAAAATTTCAACAGTTGTATACACTTATACAATTTGACTTCATGCTCGGTTATAATCCTCTTCCCTTTGTCATTTGTGTTGACATGTTTATGGTTCTCTTCACTATGAATGTTTTGAGCTATATGGCCACCCCTTCCACACTTTTAACAGTTTCTTCTCCTGAGAAAGTAGTTACCTCAATTTACTATCCCACATTTTTTGAATGTGGGAAGTTACACTTGTTTTTCTATTATTTCATGATCCAAGATCCTCCCTATCCTTGGATCCATTGATCTGTTATTTTCATTATATCTATGGGACCAATGCATAACTCCGAACTCATATTCAACCTTTATAGAACTCCACATATCTCTTCACAATTATTGTAGTTTTATTGGCTGAATTATTTAGTATATGGGGTCTTATTCCACTAAATAATCTATCATCCTTTCTACATAAAAAAGATATAGGTGTAATTATAACGACATGTAAAGTTCATCTCATAAATTCCAAAAATTTGTTTTCCTTCTACATCATCTATTGAAATTATTTCTCCATTTTCATTCTCATTGAAGGGGGGACTATTTTTTTGAAAAAGGTTCCCCTGAATTATTCCCACTCTATATCATTAATATCCATTATTGGATTTATGTTTTTAATCAGCATCTTCCATTGATCAACTCATACCTCTATGAGGTACAGAATTAGGGTGAATTTCTCTTGTTCTGAACAATGGAGTATAAGAAAGAACATTTTTATAGATATTATCTACTGTTTCAAAATAAATGGTTCTATAGATCCACTAAATGATGGTGGTTGTTGATATATAATGTTCTCAACAAAAACAATTTCTCCTTGAGGTGAATATGGTATATTGACATGATTCATGTCATTGTTCATAAATCGAGTTAGTTGATTCATCTTTCTCATGATGTTTTCTATTCTGATTTTCATTGTAGGGTTGTCAACACATGGTCCATTATTGTCCACATTTACACGGTTCCTTCTATTTCTTTCCTTTTTATAAAATAATAAATCCTTAGTGAGAAATGTGTTTATTTAAATAATTGTATAATTCTAAAGTAATTTTATATCTTAAAAGATCATGGTTAAATATATTATTTTTTAACAACAATTACATTTTATATAAATCCTTCATAATTGTTCATAAAATTTTTGTTATTAACAAAACATATCCCCTAGGAGTGTCGAAAAATGAGTGTAACAAGGACCATTTTCAAGAACCGATTCTCATTCGAGTATAGAAAAAAGCAATGTTTTCATGTTTTACCCCTAGATAAATCTATGGAAAATCCGCATCCACCTTTTCATATCTAGATAAGGATTGTTTTCTCAGAAACCACTTACTATATACTTCAAAAAAATACTAGGATGTTTTCTTATATTTAAAAATTTCTATGGTGTTCTTTCAAAAGCTTCCAAATCTTAATTCCCACAAATAACTAAACTATCCTTTCATACTGACTATGGAATCCCACCTTTTTATTTTTTAAAATTTTTATTACATGGTACAAAATAAAATATATTATAAAGTTCATTTTCATGCAAATAAGGTACATAATATACGAAATATTAAAAAATTATTCTAAAAAATTTGATATTCTTTTTCAATGTTTTATCTTAAGTAAATTTACTACTTCTCATAACCTGGTACATACATAAAGGGAATGGGTGAGAATAAGACCCAAAAAGGGAAAGAAAGGGAAATCTTTCACTTATGATCTTTAGGAATATGAATAAGAACATAATTCATAATGATAAGTACTGATAAATAGGCATATCATAATAACAATAACCTGATTCATAACATTAAAATGTGTTTAAAACATTTAAATGGGATATTAATAAGTATATCACCATGGGTTTTCACCGAGGTGTCATAAAAATTAACAAGTTTATTCACCAAGGTATTGGAAAACATGTCATCTGTAGAGATAAAATTATTTACCAAATATATTGGAGCACTATCATATCACAAATTTAATATGTATTATTTTTCATGTGATATATATTGATCATAATAAATCATTTCATAAATAACCTGTGGAGACTAAAATAAAATGGGTTTCATATCAAAATCATGGAATTTTAAAAGTTTTTTAAAAACATGATCATTATGTAATTTTTAACCCATGAAAATTGAATGAGAGTTTTATGTATGTAAATATCATAATAAAATAAATCAATTTTACATATAGGTTAATACCCCAATATAATAAATGGTTTTGGTTATTGATATAAATAAAATAAAAGGGAATTTCTTGAGGAGAAGATACAAATTTTGAGATGTAAAATCAGAAAAATAATGGGTATAAAATATGGTTTATGAAAAGGGTAATAAGATAGGGTACTTGGGTATACCATTTATAAAAAAATTAATAGTAAAGAAATTAATAAAAAGTAAACAATAGCGAGTTTCCATAAAATTCATAAGTTATATAAAAAAGAGGATGTTTGAATAAAGATAAAAGAAGGATATTTCGCTCATATTAAAGAGTTACTACTAAACCATGATGATTGATCCTATTTATGTATAAAAAATAAATTTCTCAACTTCCATCTCAATTAATCTTATTTTTATTAGTAAAAACTATTCTTAAAAGGAAAATGATGGAATAAAAATTTTATTTATAAAATGGAATTACACTTTAACTAACAAGTCCCCCAACACATAAACCCTTACAAGACCTATATATGACATAAGGGTTGTTGATTCCAAAGATTCCTTATGAATTTTTCATTCCATAATGTTTTGGAAATCAAAAACATATTTTCTTTAAAAATGTTTCCTTATAAAATGAATTTTATCTGCAAATTTGATTTTAATTGAAATAATCCTCTTAACCTTTATATTTTATTTCCCATATAATTATAACAAACTTTTCTTAAGGATTAATATATACTAGAAAAAATGATAATCAAAATCCTATACTTTATCAATTCTGATTCATCTATAATTTCGAATCTGATTCATCATGTTCCCTAATTCATCCAAATTTTTTAATCGTATTCTAAATGATTACTAATTTTAAATTCCACAAAAAAAATTGTATCTGATTATTCATGTTTTTAAAATCTAATTCAATCAGATTTCTAAATCTAATTTACTATATTTCACAACTCTAATTCGCCCAGTGTTTCTGAATCCACTCCCATAATTTCATAGAATCTGATTCTAAATATTTTTAGAATCCAATTATCTTATTCCTAGAATCTAATTTTCAACATCTTTAAAGAATCTTATTTTCATTATCTTTATAATATGATTACATAAATTTCTTAAAGAAAATTAGTCATTTTATTTTCGTAATAATTTCATACATATAATCAGATTCACATATATTTTGATTCGTAATTTTTATCATGACATTTTTTATACTAAAATGATATCATATAATCTGTTATTATATCAATGTGGTAGGTTCTATATATATAGGTCCCTCTAGTTTTTAGGAATAATATGACTATTGGAGATCAAGATGACTGTTGAACTCCACACCTATAAATATTTGGTCATTTGTATGAGCTCAGTACCCATTTGGAATTAGAGACACGAAAGAGATTTTCAAAAATTACTTTGTGTGAAAGCCTTTAAGTGATGATGTTGTGAAAAAATTGATCTACATACATGATATGTAAAATAATATTTTTTATCATTGAGTACCTATCATTGGTGATTATGATTGAGGGATTCTAAAATAATGGATGACATAGGTTCCAATTACCTGCTTAATCAAGGGCTTCCAAGCTAAAGGAAAATAGAGGGTTTGATTAACTATTTAATCAAGGGATTCTAGCGAAAGGAGGGTATAGGTGCTAAATAACTGCTTAATTGAGGGAATGAAGGGATAAAAAGATAGAAGTTTCATCTAATCTTTTGTGGATCAAGGGATTATCCTGGTGTGTGTAAGATTGAATTGTTTGAAAATAAAAATATAGGGACTATTATCCAACGTGTTTGGATACCCTACTATATGGGTTAAAATAATTTTATGGTTTTACATGTACTTTAAATTTATGTTTAAACTTGTTAAATATATTATTTTTTTATTATACTTTCACTTTTGTAATAACTCTGATATAATATTCTATACGATTTAAGGTAGAATCTTGTTTAAGTATACCTATGTGTTTATTTCATTACACATCATTATCAAACCTAAGGTGATTTTTATTAACCTTACTAAAGATGGTATAATGAATCCTATTTTTTAACATTACTAATCAAATATTTCCTTAAGGTTAAAAACTAACATTTTTAACATATAATTCACCCCTTATGGTTTCTAAGAATCTTCATACAAATCTCAATCCAGCAATTGGTATCAGAGCGGGTCTTTGAGATATTGATTCCTAAACATGGTATCAAAGGTATATTTTTACAACACAGTTTAAATACAATTTCATTACTTCTAGAAGTTGTTTATAATTTCTTTTATATTTTTTTCTATAAATATAAGCTAAAATAACGTTTTTTTGTGGAATTGGTTTTTTTTGTATCATTATAAAATGGAAGGAAACAATGTCATATCCATAGACAATATAAACCCTACAGGACCACTTATATTCGATGGAAATGATTATAAATACTGGAGATACATAATGAATACTTTTTTTATTAATACTGGTGTTAAAAATTTGGTGATGCTCATTGGAGATTATAATTTTCTTGACAAGGAAGATAGAAATTTTACTAATCAAGAGAATAAATAATATCAGCTAAAATATAAGGTACACAATACATGGGTTTTTTTCTATGACCATGAAAATATATAGCTAGATATCTTCTTTTGAATCAGCTAACAACATATGAATGAAACATAAGATTACAAATTTTGGTGCATCTAATGTTATTGAAACTAGATGATCCATGCTTAGAGCAGATCATCAAGGTTTTTTCTTTATTGAGAACCTATCGCTAATGTTCAATAGAGATATATGACTATTGTAAATTGTCTATAGTAAATGGGATGAAAAGGTCTCGATTATGATATTACTGTAGATAATATTATAGAAAACAAGCCTAATAAATGAGCATCAAAGAGAACTACTATTGATGAGTATAAGAAAGTCAAATTAGAAATTCTTGAAGTATTATGTGGAACACTCTTACAACATGAGAACATATTAAAGAGATATGTTAATAATATAAAAAAATAATGGGAGTGTTTCTTTTACCACCACATCAAATTATATGAAATACAAACTCCTAAGAAAGTAGTTAAATCCACAAAGGCTAGGAAATCTATTATTCAATTAGATTCAAGTGATACTGATCACTTAGAGAATGTGTTGGCCTATATTTCTCAAAGTATGAAGAAGATTGGGAGAAAGAAGGATTTTCAGCAAAGATATAAGAAATAGTACAATAAATATAATACAGACTCTAAAGTCGCATTCTATGAGTTTTATAAAGTTGGACACATTAGACCAAATTCTCGAAGGCTTAATTGAAAAGATAAGAAAGATAGAAATTATGAGAGGAATCAGAAAAGATATTATAAGCATAAAGAAAAAAAATTCTAGAAGTAAAATGAATATTGGAGTGCATTTGGTGGAGAATCATATGATGAATCTTTATATAATGAATCTTCTTGAAAGAATAATATTGGTCTTATTTACAGAATATCTATTGAAAACCAATATTTTATGGCTATGGTACACACTGATGAATCCTTAACTAACATATCTTTAAGTGATAATTATCCTGATGAAGAAAATTCTAAATCCATAGAAGAAGATTCTTTATCAGCAAAAGATAATTCTTTACCTTCTTTTGAAGAAGTATCTTGGTTTTCCATGTTGTTTGAAAACAAAAATAATAAGATCAAAAAGAAAATTGATAAAGAAAATTATAGAATCAATGTTTTAAAAAAAGTAGTATCATATATTTCTAAAGATCATAATGACAAATATTTTGAAATTTTTTATTTTTCAAAAAACCATAAGGAAGTAAATTCTGAAAAGGAAAAACTTTCCAAGAATCTTAAAAATGTTTTTTCTGAGAAAAATGACATAGAGACAAAATATAATTCTAAAAATAATTCTAACAATGATAAAAATTTAGTAATTATACTGAAATATGAAATATTTTTTCTCAAGAAACTTTTATCAAACATTAATTTCGGTAAGAAAGAACTTGAAAAAATGTGTCAAAAAATCATCCTATAAAGAATAGTTTTAGAATTGGTTATTCTCACTCAAAACTTGTTTTTAGTCACAATTATTTTTTTATCTAAATGTTATCCATCGTGCACTATATTTCAAAGTGGTGGACATTGGGAGAAAATTTTCTTCAAAAAAATCAAATCTGTAGGTTTTCATAAATCTTATATTTCTAAATATATAAAAAATATATAATATTTTATTTTAAAACAATTCTGGATCCAAGAAAGTTTGGATTTTGAAAAAAGAATAATTTTATTTTCAGGAAAACAAAGGATTTAACAACAAAAATACATGATACATGGATAACAGATGTTCTCTATGAATAACTCATAACAAAAAGACTTATTTAAAAAGATTATTAATATGAAATGTGGAAGAGTCCCTTTCAGAGATAATAATCATGGCGAAATTATTGGTATAAGTAATATTGTTCATCTTGGAAAATCATTGATTTTAAATGTTTTATTTGTTAATGGTTTTAAGAACAACCTTATAAAAATATGTCTATTATGTTTTGAGGCTTATCTTTTGAATTTTAGGAATTATTAGTGCTTAATACATAATTTCAAGGATGAATTCATTCTTTTTACCATGGGAATGATAATGTTTAGAATCTTAACTTAAAAGAAATTAGGAGACAATACATTACTTTTCTTAGTGAAATAGAATATCATTAATGGTTATGGAATATAAATTTAAGAAACTATAACCTTAGGAACTTATGAAAGTTTTCTAAGAAACAACTTATTAAGGATCTACTAGATCATAGATTTGATTTTTCAAAAGTTTATGACCCTTGTCAATATAAAAATAATCACAAGTCAAAATTTTTGTCTACTAGTGAATTCTCAACTTATAATGCATTAGAGTTATCAAACATGGACTTGTTCAGTCCTACACAAACTATAAGTATTCTAGATAATAACAATGTATTTGTTTTAGTTATTGATTACACAATATATACATGGTTCAATTTTAAAGAAAACAAATATGAAGCGTTTTATTATTTCAAATATTTTTCATCCAAATTTAAAAATGAGAAAAACATTCCATTGATAACTATTCATAGTGATCATGGTGGAGAATTTTAAAATTCATATATTTAAACTTTCTATAGTAAGAAAGGCATTACTCATAACTTCTCAGCACCAAGAACTCATCCAAAAAATGGTGTTGGTGGAAAAATATTGAAATATTCAAGAACAAAAAGAGCCATGTTGAGTGAATACTCAATTGCTAAACATTTTTGGGCTAAATCTTTCAATAATGGTTGTTATACTATAAATTGAGTTTTAATTAGTCCATTTATTAATAAAACACCTTATGAGTTATGGATAATCTAAAAACCAAAAGTCTCATAATTCACTATATTTGGATGTAAAGTATTCATTTTGTATAAAACATAAAACCCACACAAATTCTCACCCAAATAGATTGAAGGAATTTTCATAGAATATTACAATACCTCTAAGGCTTATATGGTTCTCAATAAAGATACATGTACTGTTGAGGAAACAATATATGTTAAATTTTATGAAACTGATCCTTTTGTTTTTAAAAAAGCTTTACCTACATCTTCCGATGTGTTTCCAAAAATGATTATCAACATTTTTTAGAAGACTCATATAATAAGAATAATACTCAAGAAAATTTTTCTAAAGTATTCAATATAGATGAATTTCTACCCTATTTTGATGAACTTGTTTTAAAAAACCCCATTCATTTGTTTCTATGGAAACATCCTAGGGATAGTATCATTGGTGATGTAAAGCAACTTTTAATGGCTAGTTTTTATTTATCAAATGAAGTACATAGTCTTTCATTTCATTCCCAATTCGAACCCAAAAGTCCTTATGAGGATTTGAGTGATAAAGACTAGATTAAATCTATGAGAGATGAACTAAATGAATTTGAAAGGAACAAAGTCTAAACCATGGTTGAAAAACCTAAAAAACTTATTTAATATGTGTAAAGTGGGTCCTCAGAAACAAATGTGATGAAAATAGAATTATTGTTAGAAATAAATCAAGAATATTTTCTAAAGGCTATAATAACTAATAATTAATAGACTATAAATAATCCTATTCTCTAGTAGTAATACTTGAATCTCTTCAAATTCTAGTAGATTTTCTAACATTCATTAACTTAAAACTTTTTGAAAAGGATGTAAAGTGTTCTTTTCTTGAAATATATTTGGAAGAGGAAGTTTATGTAGAATAACCTACTATTTTTAAGACACAAAACATATTAAATATGTTTCTAAACTTACCAAAGCTTTATATTTCCTTAAATAGGCCCCTAGATCCTTGTATGAAAAACATACATGATTTTTGTTGCAAAACAATTATGTTAAGGGAAATTATGATCCTACCATTTTTATAAATAAATAAAACAATTTTTTTGGTTGTTCAAATTTATGTTGATAAAATTATATTTGGATCAACTCTATAATCCTTAACTAATTCATTTGTGAATCTTATGAAATTGGAGTTTGAAATGAGTATGATGGGTGAGTTAAATTTTTTTCTTGGTTTTTAAATTTATCCAAAACCAGAAAAAATGTATATATCTCAAAAAAATTATATTAAATATCTTCTTAAAAATTATGGATATGACAACACTAAAAGTAAATGTACTCCAATAGGTACCTCAAAAACCATTGATCTTGATGAAGCTAGACAACCAGCAGATCAAACATTATTTAGATGTATGATAGAAAGTTTACAATAATTAATAGTTAGTCATCGAGACATAATGTTTTTAGTATTCTTATGTTAAGGATATCCGTAAAATCAAAAATAATCCCATTTAAAAGGATTGAAAATATTTCTTCCATATTTAAAGAGAATTATAGATCTGGGACTTTTTTATTATTCTAGAATCAATTTTCAACAAAAAATCATTTCAGATGCTAACATTGGTGGTTGTAGAATGGATAAAAAGAGTATATCCAAATTGTGTCAGTTATTATGAAATTATTCAGTTTCATGGTCATATAAGAAACTAAATTCGATAGAACTTTACACTACTAAAGTAGAATATACAGTAGCTGGAAGTTGTTGTGCTCAAGTGTTGTGGATGAAACACACACTCACTGACTATTGCATATGTTTTACTAAAACATAGATATTATATGATAACACTAGTGTCGTAGCCTTAATTAAAAACCCTTCATGTCACTCTTGTGAAAATCAAATTGATATTAGATATCACTTTCTTAAGGATCACACACAAAAAGGATATATTATTTTACAATTCATCGAAACATAAGAACAAATTTATGATATTTTTATAAAATCATTACCTTACGTATATTTGAATACATTGGACAAAATATATCAATGTTAAATATAAGGTAATAATTCATATCAACTTTTTGTTTAAACTATCTCACAACATTAAGATACTTCTTTTCAAAGAGGGAGTACAATTGACTTCCTTTTCAAAGGGGGAGTACAAACGATTTCCATAATATATTTTTTTCAGAACCTAATTTTACTTTTCAAAATATAATAATGTTTTCAAACTTCGTCAATTTTTTTATTGTTTTTATGTTTTCTTAAGGTTGTTAGTTTTTTCCAGAATCTATGATTTCTATGAACAATCTTATCAAATACTAACAAACCATCAGAGAGCTCTAATAGGTATATCTTCTTACCTGTTATCTCTTAATTAAACATCAATATGATGTTATTTGAAAAATGTTTTAATTTTTTTATTGGATTACTATTTCCATAAATATGATTAGTATCCTAAAAATATCAAATGATTGGAACCTAAAAAACCTTGTTTTCCTTAATCTTATATTTCATATCAAATCTATTTCTTTTCAACCATTGGATTAACCATGGAAGATGAACCTAAACCTCAATTCCTATATAAAGGAGGGGACCATATTGTGTCCCACATGGATTTCTGGAGAATTATTCCCAAACTTCTTCCCTCCTTCAAATTATTCATTCTAAACTCATCATACTTCCTAAGTTCCAAATGTATCCATCAATCTCTTCTCAGACTTTAATTCCTACACCTAAGGAATTCAAAGACTTGTCTTTTTTCAAAGAAAGGTTAGTTGATTATATTTTCTTAATCAATTTTGATTCTTTTTTAAAAAATATAATAAAGTTCAAATGATGAGAAAACATTTGTATTGTGAAAAAAAGGGGAAACAAGATCTAATTTATCCAAATTTGGTAGTTGGATTCTATGAATCAATCTAGTTCTTCATAAAAGAAGGAATAAGTAAGTTCTTATTCAAGAGATATGAGAAAATACATTATATTACATTTAAAAAAGTTTCTAACATTCTTAAAATTCGATTTTATAGAAAATATTTTTATCATTCTCATAATTTGTTGGAATCATAAATTTCTTTCAATAAGGGAATGTGACACACCAATATTTCATTATACGTTATCTCATTAAAGTAATTCAATATCTTGCCATATACACAACACAGAGTTTGAGCGCACTAGAACATACCAAATTAGCTGTTCAAAAAGCTATTATGAATAGTATTAAATTCATTTTGAATCTTATATTCACTATATAATTTTAACATCCATATTATGTGTTTCTTAGATATAATGTAACAACAAATTCATTTTTTAGATAAAAGAATTGTTTTTCAAAAAATGAAATTTTACATCCTTTTAATAGAGAACCCTTTTTAAAACCAATATTTGAAACTTTTATATATAAAATTTAATGAAAATAAATTATTATTTAGAATCAGGACATAAAAATTTAGTTTGAATAAATTTTTGGTACTTTTCTGATAACTTTCATATTATGAGGAATAGTGAAAAATACTATGTTTTAATTGAAAACAACTTTTTTAATCAAAATACATTATAGTGTTAAATTATGAAATTTAAAGGTTTTGAATTATAGTTAGTTTATATTTTTATCATTTAACAAAATTTAGGACATTATAATTAATTTCACATTTAAATTTTACATAAACAAATGTCAATCTTTTGATAGTTTTTACTTTTTAAAAAAACCCATTTGTTGGTTTTGGATAATGGGAATTAATTTGAAATTAATAAGTTAAACTTATATATTTGTAATTTGGTAAAATAGAATTTATTTTTGAATTTGGAATATCAAAATTATCTTAGGTTGAATTTTTGGTATATTTCTGAAAACTTTCAATTTTTGATGAATAGTGAAAAACACAGTGTTAATATTTAAAACCAAATTTTTATTTAAATAATTATTTATTTTATTTAAATTTATTTTAAGTAAATATATATATATAATACCTATATGATTTCAATGTAATTCATTGGAGTCATTTTAAAATAAAATTCGATGTATAAATTTTTTTTTGAACTTTTTAACCTCTTTCACCCACCTTCTAGGTACATTTGCAGATTTGCATAAAATATAATTTTACCACTTCTGTGTGTTGAATTTCAAAAATATTATAGATAAAATTGACATAATTACATAAAATGTGGTTCAATAAGATGAAAATATTTTTTGGTAAATAGTATATTTTTACTTATATTTACAACGGTTAAAAGTAAATAGGGTAATTAATGGTAAAAATGATATTATAATTACTCTAACACATGTCCTAATTCTATTGGATAATTTTAATTCTACAAAAAACATTAGGAATAAAATATGATCCTCTTTGGTCCACCTGGATTAGATGAGGATATTTATTATTATTTTATTTACAGAAGAGTTAAAAGTGATAAATTCAAAGATTAATAACTAAACCATTTTTAATATAAGGATACACAAAATATAAATTCGACTATAAATATTCATTATAAATATTAAAATATTTCTTACATAATTTTATTTTATTTATAATTTTTATACATTAAATATTTTAATTTATTTATGACACAATGATGATGCAGTAATTACCTTATTAATGAAATATTATAATAATTGATATTATAAATATCCAAATAAAGGTAAATTGAAAAATTTGATGAATTCAACTAATTTTCTTGTTTAATATGAAATTTCAGGGTTGGTTAGATAAATTATGTTCGAAGTGATAAGGTTTTTATGACTTTCACAAAAACAAAATACCAAATAATGTCAAAATTGACATAAATTAATTTTTAAAACAAATACTATATTATTGGTTGATATAATATTCATAAAAATATAATGTTAGGAAAGAGGGATTAAGTAATAATATATATTTCATTAATGAACCAATAGAGGTTCTTTTGGATGTTTAGGGTATGTTTATTAACCATATATTGTAAGAATACAAGAAGACATGGTAAAAGTTAAACTATTTAATTAAGAGTTAAATCTAAAAGATAAGGTTAAAATGGTAACCTAAACTTGTATAAAACATATTGGTTGAGGGTGTTTCTACCCATAACCACCTTATACTATAAATAAATCAATTTTTATCCATTATAAACCGAAAATTATTTTATTATAAAATAACATTTCAAGCTTTTCATAAAATGACCCTCACCTCTCTTATAAAAGTGTACATCCCCTTCTCTCAAAATCACACCTTCAAAGCCATTTTTCTTGGCCAAAGCCTACCAAAATATCCTACCAACATTCCTACCTTCGACATAGAGGCCTTTAATTGATCATAAATCCAACTTATGGAGCCCTTTTTATCAAATCAATTGGAAACACCTGAATAAGAGGTAATAATTTCACCACTTTCTTTTAAGTTCTTTTCTTGTAACACTTCGTCTTTATTTGTTGTTTCCATAACAAAATAGTAACACCAGTACCTTATACATACTTCAATGTTATTATAAATATGGTACAACCATATTCGTTATTCTAACCTTCCTATAAATGAAAAATTCATCATACTTGCGTACATACGACATATCATCTCCACGTCGTGGTGTATTTTCTTATTCAAACACTTTATTATTTGGATGGGTGTAATAATCAGTATAAATAATGAAAATAATAATTATAAAAATTTATTTATTCTTTTTATATGATATACCATCCAATTACAGACTATTTCACCATCAATATAATGATATTGTCGCTCGTGCATACGTACAAATTACCGTCTCCACGACGCGATGAGATTCATTTCCACGTTCAGCATTCAAAGATGATAATAAAAATATATAATATTAATAAGTATGTAGTATATGACATAATAATGATACTGTATATATATATATATATATATATATATAAACACATATATCATATAAAATTACTTCTGTTCAATACGATATGAAAAAGGAAACATCATTTATCCGTACGTACGACCTACCTTCTCCATAAACAGTGCCTTCCATTTCATATATCTATCTATTATAAATATTTATATGATAAATATATATGATATATAAATCAAGGTTTATATTATGTAATTATTTAAATCATGATCTAAATGATATGATCAAGAATAACAAGTTAAAACGCGTATGATAAAAAAAGCGATTATTACCCGAAATGTTAATTTAACAAAGAAATAATTATTAAATAAGTAGAATAAATTAATAAATGAATAAGGAAAGATATAAAATATATTAATTTGGTTCTATTATAATTTTATAACATACTATAGTCATTATACAAGATGTTAAATGTACCCTCGGCCAAAACAAAGTTCAAGGTAAGGGTTAATTCCTCAATCTCATTATTTTTCGAGATTGTTTATGTGTAAGTTTTGACTGGGACATTTTTATTATCCATGTCCATGTTTCATAAAATATTTTTCAAAAGGATTATTTTTAAGGTACTATTTAACTAAAAAATCATCTTAAATGTATTAAATATTTATTCTTCTAAACATTTCTCATTAATGTCCATGTTTACAAAATTATTTTAAGGATTTATTTATATGGACATTAATTTTTTAAAATGTTAGTTCATTTCAAAAGTTTCAACGTGTTATGAGACACTTTCATTGAAAAATATATTTTAAATTACTTCCTTTATAAATTGTGTGACTTTTAAGATGATTTCATGAAAAATGGGTATTTCTCTCAAAGAGTTTTACTGATCATTTTCAACTATGTCAAAATCCTTTATAAGATATTATTATTGATTGAGGTTGATTTATTATGATACAAATCTTCCATATTGTATTAAAGGTTTTGTGATATTTTTGACTGTGGATGTGTTATTTTTATACTATTTATGGATTGTGGATGAAGTATTTACATTTTGTATGCTAGTTTTAATACGAATGTTTATGTTATGTTTAAACTTTTTCAAATGAGGAATGCATTGGACTTATTAAGTGATGGGTGGAGCTCACTATAGCTCCTCGATGAATTCGTAGGTCTCATGAGACAAAATATTTTTGGAAAAGGTCCTTGAAAAAATCTTATTTGTAGTCCTGGCACAAGGCCTTGACTATGTGGTTATGATTCTAGCATTATACGTTCCATCATTATGAAAATGGCTATTGATATTTCATGTGATTATTTGAATAGAAGAATATCCATGTGAATATTTAAACGGAATTATTTGATTTATATTTTACATATTATGCTGAAGTTTAATTTTAAAATGATTTTGTTTTAGTTTTATACATTGCCTTAAATGTTTATGCATATTTGTGAAAGTTTGCACTATATTGTTATCCTTACTGAGCATCTGAGCTCATCCATTTCTTATGTTTTAATTTCCATGGATTCTAAGAAGTGTATTATGATTGATATCAAGAGTTAATCAAGGGGATTAATGGTGTTATCAAATGATCATTTATGTTGCGTTTTATTTTCAAATGTGTAATGTAACGTTCATGTATGTAATCTATTTTCCAAGACTTCTAAACTGATTGGTCTTTCAGGTCTTGATTCCTTGTAATCATGCAAATGTATTAAAATAATGCACCAACTCTCGGAAACTGGGTTCGGGGAATTAATGAAAAAATCCATTGAATCTATATGCCTTTTGAGAATAAATAATCCATAACATTCCCATATATCTTCCACCTATTAGATCATAGCATCATGGATGCGAGTGGTTTTGATACTAAGAAAAGGAGATAATTATACCCTCAAGATTATAGACATCTTCATGTTACATTTTTTCCTAAATATAAGGAAAATAAATCTAATGAGATATATCATTCACTCAATTAATAAGATAATTGATGGATCAATCATGTCATTCATCCTCATGTTTCTAACGAAATTTTTCAAGATGATTGTAAATTATTTGAACACATGAAATGTCTCATACAAGTTGAAGCCAAATAAGTTAAACATTATTCTCTTAAGTTATTACACTCTCAGAATAATTAAATACTCTTTTGATCATAACTCTAAGGAGTCTGTTGATCTATCTAGAAAAGTAGATCATGTTAGATAAAGATCAATGAAATATGTTATTGAATCCAAGAAAATAAAAGATCAACATTCCAAAACACTGAAGACAAAGAAGAATTTTTTTATCTAGATGAAGTCGTAGAAAAATAAAGACAATATAAATAGAAAATTAAATAAGTAGATCTAGTGTTTAAGTTAGATCAGATCGAAGAAAAATCCTTAACGATTTATAAAGCCCAAAAAACATGAAAATTAATGCAAAAAAAACCTTAATTATAGTACCCCCAGTTTGAGGTATGTGGCCTTTGTTAATGGATTTTTTATGTCTTTAATGTTCATGGTATGAGTTGGGAAGAGGTTGGGAGAGTTTGGAATGGTTTTGGATGAGTTTGGAGGCCTTTAAAGGGGTGCATGGTTTAAGCACGACTACTGAAAATCGTGCAGGTTCTCCAGAAAACCATGTTTGGAAGATAGTAGGTTTCATACGGCCTGTGCACGGTTTTCCAAACCATCCTAGGAAATTGTGTGGACCCTTACTCTTGAGGTAGTAGTGTGCGCATGGTTAGCACACGGTATGCCAAACCGTACAGACTAACCATGCGGCCACTTAAAAATAGGGTTATAAGTTCTGGGCTCCCTCAGGCTTGACCTAAAACACTCCAATCTTTCTACCACTCGAGCCCCACTCAGGATTTCGGGTTATCAGGGGTTAGAGGGTCTCTCCCACTTGGTTTGGAAGGATTTTGAAGTGGATTCTTGGCAGATTGAAGGTGGTTGCTCCCGGGTAAGTCTTCTCTCAGGATTTCTTTGTGTTTTCCTCTAGATGTGCTCTTCCCCCTTTCTTGGTTTTCTAGATATACACTTTTTGTGTGTAGATCTCGGGTTTTGGTTTTCTTGAATGATGTTTTTAACTCATGTGGATGTTATGGAAAGGGATCTAGAGAGGTTTCAGTGGTGCGTTCTCCAGATTTGAGTTGCGATGGCTTGTGGGTTGATTTCTCGGGAACCCTAAAGGTAGGTGGATTCTCTCTTGACTCCACTCATTTTTAACTAGTGGTTACATGATATAATTAATTTTTTGTCTTTGAAATTAATTGTGCGATGATGTGTGATTTTGGTTGAAAATCCATTTGGGGGTTTTTGGGAAAAAGGGGGTTTCATTGTTAAATGTTATTGTTGTGGATTTTAAAATGGAGATTTTCAAAGGGGTGTTTGAGATTGATTTGGAAAATGGTTGATGGAAAATGATTTTCAATAAAGAGGTTGTTTTATTGAAATGTGGTTTTGGCATGGAAAACAATTTTTAATAAATGGGTAATTTTATTGAAGGGGGTTGTTATGCAATGGAAAATTGTTGATTTCATGTTGTTGTGACCTTGATGGGTTTTATGCTTAGATGAAATGTTGTTTTGAAATGTTGTGTTGAAGTGGGTAGGAATTCCTACTATAAATGGGTGATAGATAGTAGTCAAAAGTGCTGCTAATCATGAATGGGTGAACGAGTTGGGCGGAAGTCCCACCGTTTTGATTGCTTTTTTGTGAATGGGTGAACAAGTTGGGAGGAAGTCCTACCGTTTTGATTACTTTGTTGTGAATGGGTGAACATGTTGGGTGGAAGTCCCACCGTTTTGATTGCTTTGTCGTGAATGGGTGAACGAGTTGGGCGGAATTCCCACCGTTTTGATTGCTTTGTTGTGAATGGGTGAACGAGTTGGGCGGAAGTCCCACCGTTTTGGTTGTTTGTTGAGCATTGCTTCGCAAGATGGAATTTTTGTGCTAATGTGTAAATGTTGGAATGGTTGTGGCTTGTTTCTTTGGCTTTCCCTTGGTTTCTTGTTTGTGTGTGATGGCTTGGTAAGGGCATGTTGGGCTTATGAAAATGGTTTCACTTGTGATTTATTTTATAGAAACTTTTTTATATGAATGTGATAACGATTTTATCCTAGTGGAATGTGTAGGGAATTCATTGGGGAAAACCTACTGAGTTTTAGTACTCACCCCCTGATTTGGCACAGTGGTGTCTTTGCAGATGTTGCGTATCATGATGTGGGAAAAGGTAAGGCATCTCCCTCCTTTAGTGGAGCATTGTGATGTCATGGTGGATCCTGGAGCTTGGAGCTTGGTATGGAGCCGTGGTGGTGTCATGGCTTGTTGGTGTTTGGATGTTTAGTTTCCGATTTTTAATTTGATGTGTTGTGGACATGTCTAGTTGTATTGGGTTTGGGTTGCATTTTGGAACAACTTGGTTGTTAGTGGATGGTTTGGTTGGGGTTGTTAACATGCATCATATAGTTTGTGGATTGTTTGGTTGGTTTTGTCTTAAGTGAAAATCGTTCCCCAATCTGTTCTCGGAGCCCTTGGCATTTATTTCCAGCCTTTGGCGTCTTGGGAACGTCACTTAAGGCCTAGTATCGCTCACCGCCTCCTCAAGCCATTGAGGTAGGGGCGGGGTGTTACAAGTGGTATCAGTTTGTTCGGTCCTTTGGAGTTGATCTTCGGATTTGGTGTTGACATTCGTTGTGTTACATTCCTTGAGTCAGGATGGTAGCAAGGTGTAGGAATGTCGGAACTTGGAATGTATAGAATAAAAGTATGTATCTAACCCTTTTATGCTGAAATTGAAGTTACCATGGAGTTGGGTACATAACTATTTTGGAGACACTTATAGGCATTGGATATCTCATTGTCGTGGGTGTAGCCAATGAGATGAGCATGACATTCATGGTAGAAATGACTTCCCTCTAGGATGAATATTTCATTCTGGTATAATGATTTAAGATGTGATAAGAATATGTGAAATTGTAATGTGAATAAATTGGTATTTTGAAAATGGTTTGGTTTTCAAAATGGTGAAACATGGAACATGTGAAAAAATGTGAACTGGTGGAAAGCTTTGTTGTGATAGTGTTGTGTAATGTGATTTGAAATGGGATTTTGTGATGTCTATGGAAGTGAGACTCATGGTTGTTTGTTTTCTGTTTGTAGAAATGGAACTGGGTAGGGGTCGTAGAGACCAACCAGAGGAGGCTGTAGAGAATGTGGTTGCACCTGAGCCTCAGGTGAACCAGCTGCTAGTGCAAAGTATAGTGCAAGATTTCCAAGCTGTGGGAAGTGGAAATAGAGTGGATGAACCAAGGAATTTGGATCATGCGGTTTAGTTTCAAAAGCAGAATCCACCCATCTTTAGGGGTGATTCAGAGCCGGAAAGGGAAGAAGCATGGTTGAATAGAATAAACAAGATCTTTGAGTTCTTGGGAATGCTGGTAGAGTTGAAAGTGAAGTTGTCCACGTATATATTGGAAGATCATTCCCTTCAGTGGTGGGAGTTGGTAGTCCAAGCGGGGAAGGAGAAAAGTATGATTTGGGAAGGCTTTGAGGAATTTTTTAATAAACAATTATACCAACATACGTTTAGAATTCAGCGTACGACTGATTTCTTCATTTTGATGCAAGAGGTTATGTCTGTCACTGAATATGCCGCTATGTTTATGAACTTAGTGCGGTTTTCACCCAAGGTGGTGGGTAGCATGTCGTTGAAGGCAAGGATCTTTGATGTGGGATTAAGGAAATAAATCCATTCAAAGATAGCAGTACTTTGTATAGATGATTACACAGAGATGGTGAACAGAGTCTCAGTGGCTGAGTGGGATCTTTTGGGAGCTCCGAGTTGATGAAGCATGGTGGTACCCATGGGGAATAGTGGGAACTCTAACACTGTGTTCTAGTGAAGAAGGGACACTTATTCCTAGGGTGGGAATATGGCATATAATCTGACGACAGGATCGGTGAATCTTCCTTCGAAGCCCCAGAGCATGCCGGGATGTTTTCACTGTGGTTCTACAAGCTGCATCAAGCGGGATTGTACGACGCAACCTCATGAATGTCATCATTTTAAGAAGATGGGGCATCTACAATGTTATTGTCGGAATTCTCTAAAGTCAGGTGCGCGTGACACTCATCAGGGATCGTAGACGTCGTCTGCTTCGACGGGACAGGGACAACAACACACCCCTCGTCAGCAGAGTGAAGTGGGCCATGGTGATTCTCGGAATACCACGATGCCTCGGAAAAGAAATAAAGAGAAGAGTGTGGAAGGAAAACATGTGTTCGGAGCTGAACAGGTTGTAGAGAATGTTTTATCATTGTGGGAGAGGTTTAGATAGTGTGGAATTTCTTAGTGCTTGAGATGGATGGGTATGATGTAATCCTAGGAATGGATTGGCTGGTGGATTTTAAGGCCCAAATCGATTGTGATGCGAGAACAATGGATTTTATGACACATGATGATGTTAGACATCTCTTTAGAGGAGAGAATCATGAAAGAAAGGGTGAAACAGGTATGTTGGCACCAACAATGGGTATGTTATCATATCATTTGGTGGTGTTGTCATCAGAATTGGTAGAGGGTGTTGAGAAGAATGTTTTTCCAGTAGTGGTGGATCAGTTCATGGATTTTTTTCTTGAAGAATTCTCTGGGTTACCTCCCGTAAGAGAAGTGGGGTTTACGATTGATCTCCTTCCGGGGACCAGTCTTATCTCACTTCCGTCTAACCATATGACACCTATTGAATTGCGGGAATTGAAAGTCCAATTGTAAGAGTTAGGAAACAAAGGGTTTATCCAGCCTAGCACGTCACCGTGGTGTATTGCGATGCATTGGGATTAGGGTTGGGGTGAGTTCTCATGCAAGGGAATCATGTGGTTTCATATGGCTCACGGTAGTTGAGAGTGCATGAGAAGAACTACCCAACTCATGATTTGGAGTTGGCAGTAGTGGTCCATTCATTTTAAATACGGCGTCATTATCTATTTGGTGAGAAATTCACGCTATACACAGATCATAAGAGCATGAAACACATTTTCTCACAATGGGATTTGAACATGAGGCAAAGGAGATGTATGGAATATCTCCATATGGTTGATTTTGACTTTATGTATGCACCAAGTAAGGGAAATTCGGTGGTGGATGCATTAAGTAGGAAATCATATGCCCAGATGGGGAAACAGGCATCAGACCAGTGGCAGTTGATGTCGGTTATAGCTGATATGCGGTTGGAATGTGAGGACCAGGGCGATAGAGTGGTCTTATTTCTGGTTTTGTTGATTCTTGACTTGGTTGGCCTGGTTAGAGAGGCAAAGATAGCCTATTCAAAGTGTGTGACCGTGGCATCAAGACTCAATGGTGGAGAGACCATTGAGGGATGGAAACTGAATGGAGATTCAGTTTTTTGTTTTCTCAATCAGATGGTAGTACCCATTACTTCTCAGAAGGATATTCTCAGGTCATATCATCATTTCAGGTGGGGTGTTCATCCTGGAATTCAGAAAATGTATAAAGTGTTGAAATCGTAGTTCTGGTGGGACGGTATGAAAAGAAGAGTGGTTGATTTTGTTTCGAGATGCTTGACTTATCAGCAGGTCAAGGCCGAGCATCAGAGGCCAGTAAGAATGTTGCAGTCTTTACCAATCCCTGTTTGGAAGTGGGAGTAGATAGCGATGTATTTTTTTACAGGTCACCCAAGAACGGTCATAAAGCACGATGCCATTTGGGTGATAGTGGATCGGCTAACGAAGTTGGCCCATTTCATCCCGATTTTTGAATCTTATATGGTGTAGGATCTATCAAAAATATATATCTCGGAAGTGGTAAAAAGTCATGGTGTTCCAGTTTCGATTGTATCAAATAGAGATCTGAGGTTTACATCTCGTTTCTGTAAATCCTTACAGCAGGCCCTGGGGACACAAATGACGATGAGTATGGCGTATCACCCTCAGACAGATGGTCAATCCAAGAGGACATTACATACTCTAGAGGATATGTTTCGGGCTTGTGTCATTGATTTTGGTGGCTCCTTAGAGGAGCACTTGTTGTTGGTTGAGTTCTCATACAATAACAATCATCAGTCATCCATACAGATGGCTCCTTCAGAAGCATTGTATGGGCGACCATGTTGTTCTCCACTATGTTGGGTGGAAACGGGTGAGTCCTTGATGGTTGGACCGACCCTTGTCCAGGAGACTATAGAGACGATCAAGTTGATCAGGAAGAGAATGGAGATGGCTCAGAGTTATCAGAAATCGTATGTGGATCGTCATCGACGGTCGTTGTCGTTCGAGGTGAGTGATCATGTGTTCTTTAGGATCTCTCCTAGGTTGGGACATCGTCGGTTATGGAAGTCGGGAAAGATATCTCCGAGGTATATTGGGCCTTTTGAGATTCTTTAATAGGTTGGTGACGTGGCTTATCATTTGGATTTTCCACCTAGGTTCAGTACGGTACACAATTTGTTTCATGTGTCGCAGTTGAAAAAGTATCAGCCAGATCGTGACCATGTGATTCGATGGGATCATATTAAGCTAGAACCAGATGATTCGTTGGTGTACGTGCCAGTGCGGGTTGTGGATAGGCAAGATAAAGTCTTTTGTGGTAAAAGCATCGGTTTATTTCATGTCTTGTGGAAACATTGTCAGATTCAAGAGGAGACTTTGGAGCGGGAGAAAGAGATGGTCGAGCAGTGGCCCGAGCTCTTTCGGCAAAGGGCGGGTTCACTACTTTCCGAGGACGGAAATTCCAATGGTGGGGAGAATGTAGTACCCACAGTTTGAAGAATGTAGCCTTGGTTTATGTATTTTTATGTGTTTAAAGTGCATGGGATGAGTTGGGTAGAGGTTGGGAGATTTTGGAATGGATTTGGATGAGTTTGGAGGCCTTTAAAGGGGTGCACGGTTTGATCACGGTTAGTGGAAACCGTGCGGGTTCACCAGGAAACCGTGTAGGGGAGAAAGTAGGTTTCGCATGGGCTGCACACAATTTTCCAAACTGTGCAAGTAAACCATGTGAGGAAACCGTGTGGACCCTTGCTCTCGAGGTAGTAGTGTGCGCACAGTTAGCGCATGGTTTTCCAAACCATGCGGGCTAACCGTGAAGCCACTTAAAAATAGGGTTATAAGTTTAGGGCTCCCTTGGTCTTGACCTAAAACACTCCAATCATTCTCCCACTCAAGCCTCACTCGGTATTTCAGGTTCTCAGGGGTTAGAGGGGATCTCCCACTCGGTTTGGAAGGATTTTGAAGAGGTTTCTTGGCGGAATGAAGGTGGTTCCTCCTGGGCAAGTCTTCTCTCTAGGTTTATTTGTGTTTTCCTCTAGATCTTCTCTTCCCTCTTTGTTGGTTTTCTAGATCTACACTTTCTGTGTGTAGATCTAGGGTTGTGGTTTTCTTGAATGATGTTTTTAAGGCTTGTGGATGTTAGAGAAAGGGATCTAGAGAGGTTTCAGTGGTGTGTTCGCCGGATTTGAGGTGTGGTGGTTTGTTGGTCAATTTCATGGGAATCCTTAAGTTAGGTGGATTCTATCCCGACTCCACTCGGTTTTAACTGGTGGTTACATGTTACAATTAATTTGTTGTGATTGAAATTAATTGTGCGATGATGTGTGATTTTGTTTGAAAATCCATTTGGGGGTTTTTGGGAAAAAGGGGGTTCCATGGTGAAATGTTATTGTTGTGGATTTTAAAATTGATATTTTGAAAGGGGTGGTTGAGATTGATTTTGAAAATGGTTGATGGAAAATGGTTTTCAATAAAGTGGTTATTTTATTGAAATGGGGTTCTGGCATGGAAAACGATTTTTAATAAATAGGTGATTTTATTGAAGGGGATTATTATACAATAGAAATTGGTTGATTGCATGTTGTTGTGACCTTGATGGGTTTTATTCTTGGTTGAAATGTTGTGCTGAAGTGGGTGGGAAGTCCCACTATAAATTGGTGATGGATAGTGGTCGGAAGAACCACTATGTGGGTAGTGGTCAAAAGTGCTGCAACTCATGAATGGGTGAACGAGTTGGGAGGAAGTCCCACCATTTTGATTGCTTTGTTATGAATGGTTGAACGAGTTGGGCGGAAGTCCCAACATTTTGATTGCATTGTTGTGAATGGGTGAACGAGTTGGGCAGAAGTCCCACTATTTTTATTTCTTTGTTGTGAATGGGTGAACGAGTTGGGTGGAAGTCCCAACTTTTTGATTACTTAGTTGTGAATGGGTGAACGAGTTGGGAAGAAGTCCCACCATTTTGATTGCTTTGTTGTGAATGGGTGAAGGATTTGGGTGGAAGTCCCACTGTTTTGATTGTTTTGGTGTGAATGGGTGAACAGGTTGGATGGAAGTCCCACCGTTTTGGTTGTTTGTTGTGCATTGCTTCCCAAGATGGATTTTTTTTGCTAATGTGTAAATGTAGGAATGGTTGTGGCTTGTTTGGTTGGATTTCCCTAAGTTACTTAGTTTGGGTGTGATGGATTGGTAAGGGCATGTTGGTCTTATGAAAATGGTTGCACTTGTGATTTATTTTATATAAACTGTTTTATATAAATGTGCTAACAGTTTTATCCTAGTGGCATGTATAGGGAAGTCATTGGGTAAAACCTACTGAGTTTTAGCACTCACCCCCTACTTTGGCATCGTGGTGTCTTTGTAGATGTTGTGTATCGTGACACGGGAAAAGGTAAGGCATCTCCCTCCTTTAGTAGAGCATTGTGATGTCATGGTGGAGCCGGGAGATTAGAGCTTGGTATGGAGCTGTGGTGGTGTCATGGCTTGTTGGTGTTTGGATGTTTAGTTTCCACTTTGTACACTAATGTGTGGTGGACATGTCTAGTTGTATTGGGTTTGGGTTGCATTGTGGAACAAATTGGTTGTTAGTGGACGGTTTGGTTGGGTTTGTTACCATGCATCATATAGTTATTTGATTGTTTGGATTGTTTTGTCTTACGGGAAAAACGTTCCCCAATCTGTTCTCGGAGCCCTCGGCTTTTATTTCCAGCCTTTAGCATCTTGGGAACGTTGCTTAAGGCCTAGTAGCCCTCACCGCCTCCTCAGGCCAATGAGGTAGGGGCGGGGTGTTATATTAATAAAAAGATATCTGAAACAGAGATAATTTTGGATGTCTTAAGTGATAGAGAAAAAGCCTCAAAAATATAAGATCTAGAATATATTATGAAAGAATCTGAACATCCTCAAATTTCAGAAGACATGTTATTAGAATCTACGCCAATATAAAAAGGTAAATAATTTTTTCCGAATTAGATCTGAGTAATGAAGAAAAATATCAAGAAGAAGAATAAGAAAAAGAAGAAGGAGAAGAAATATTCAGTGATGAAGAGATTTAAGAAATCAGAGAAACTCATAGAGATAGTCAATACAAAGATTCATCTATTAGAACCTCTCAAGTATCCTTATCCAAGCTTTCCTAAAATGGGAAAATAGTCCAAAAATATGATTGCTAGATCCAAAAATATTCATCACATCCAAAAAAAAAATGTTGCTGATAATGATGCTTAGAAAATTCAGAATTGAGAAACAAGAAGAATAAGATTCACAAATTATTGGAATTAAAAATTAGAAAACATGAAGAATAATATTAAAAATTCTGGATTAATTGGATTTAAGAAACAACAAGAATCATATTCACAAATTTGTGGGATTCAGAATTGAGGAACCTAAAGAATCATATTCCAAATTCTAGATGAATCATAATTGGGAATGTATAAGATTATGATTTCCATTTTTCTTTAATATCTATACGGTATTAAGAAAAGGTTGTTATACTTTGCTTGAAAATAACATATAAAGGTTAAAGAGCATGAATTGAATTAAAATCATATTTTCATATAAAATTTATTATAGAATGAAACATTCTTAAAGAAAATCTATTTGTGATTTCCTAAACATAAATGAATGAAAAAGTCATCAGGAAACATTTGATTCAACAATATGTATCTTTTTGGAAAGCATAAACAATGATAAAATAAAAGAATATTAAAAATGAAAAATAAATTTTATAGTTCGACTTAAAATAAATACTTATCTCCCTTTCAATTTATGACTCTTAAAATCAAGAATATGACTAACTCTTCCTTTGGTTATAAAGTTCTCATAAGGATCATAGTCTTATCTTTTTTGTTTTTGAATTCCTTTATTATTTAAATATCTTTCCATTATATTAGGATTTATTCTTTAAGTATTTTACCTTTACTTAATCATTCTCCTCCATAGATTAACATGGGTAAGGTGTGCGATGATGATATATTCATGGGACATCTTGGATAACATCATCCGAGTGTTAATTTAAACTAACTTGAACTTCTCAAATAGTTGATTTCATTCAATCTTCAATTATTGAAGCAAGGCTTGGCATTGGTCAAGATCTAACCCCAATGATGCTACATCCCACCTTAGCTTTGAAAAATTGGATTCATGTGGCACTACTATAATGGTTGAGGCCATAATTTCTATTTTATATATTAATTATTATTTATCATTTTTTCTTAAAAAGTATAACATAAAAATACTTAGAAAGTGTAAACATTACAATGGTCATAATGACCAATAATTTTAACACCCAAGCTTCTATGATATGTTTCTTTTTAAATAATTAAGTAGCTTACACTACACGCACCACTAAGTTCAAGCGCACCATGAACTATCAAAATAGACATTTAAAAAGAGTTTATGAATAGTATTAAGTAAATTAAAAAAATTTATAATTTTTTATCAAAACAGACTTCATTTTTGAATTCAGAATATCAGAATTACATAATGGTTATTTTTTGAATTTTTCTGAAAAAATTCAATTTTTGATGAACAGTGAAAAATACTACGTTGTTGTTAAAAAAAAAAATTTCATTTTAATAATTATATTACAATAAATTGTTTTTAAAGTAAAAATAGATAAAAAAATACATTTATTAACCCAATTTAGGCCAGTAGAATCATTTTTATAATATAATTAGATATAAAAATTTATCGAACTTTTGAATGTCACTTTTACCTGCCTTCGAACAACATTTGCATATTAGCATTAAAAACATAATTCTACAACATTTAAAAATTGAATCTAAAAAAATATATAGATATGGTTGTAATCGATGTAAAAAATTTGGTTTAATTGGATCAAAATAATTTTTGGTGAATAGTTACTTTTGCATTTTATTTACCACGATTAAAGGTAAACGTCGTAATTAAATATAAAAATATTATTATAATATTATCAAATTACCCTAATATGTTTTATTATTTCATTGGTTAAGTTTTTTTTGAAAATAAGTAACCTTAAGTGGAAGAAGTGACTTTTAAAGATACTTGTTCTAGATTAGGACCTTTATTATATTTTATTTAAAGAAGAGTTAAAAATGCCTTATTCAAGTTTTAATAACTATATAATTTTTATTTTGAGTTTATATATGTGATATGATAAAATATAAATATAATTTTTAAATCTAAAATGTTTATCTAAATAATGGTAATTTATTTATAATTTTTGGTAATAATTAATTAAATTAAATGATGATGTAGTAATTGATTTATAAAAAGAAGAATCAATTAAATAACAATAATAACATTAAAATAATTATAATTTGAAATATTTGATGCAATCCATGAATTTTTTTGGATTAAATTTTCATGTTAGGTATTATTTAATATAGTTTTTTTGAAGTATTCAAGTTGTTATGAATTTTAAAAAAATAATTTATTAAATATTGTCAAAATTAACATAAATGAGATTTAAAAATAAATACAATTTTATTAAACGATATAAATGTCATAAAAATATAATGCATGGAAAACAAAAAATTTATAGTGTTAAATATTTTATAAATGATCCAATTTCTTTTCTTGAAATTTTATAGTAACCATATTAACCCTATTGTATAAAAAAGACAAGTAGACACGGTAAGAGTTAAACTATTTACCTAAGGGTTAAACCAAAATGATAAGGTTAATTTTTTGATCTATACTTGTCTCAAAATAATTAGTTGAGATTATTTAGACCAATTTTTATCTTATCATATAAATAACACACTATGGAGATTTTTGAAATAGAAATTCCATTTACAATAAATTAATATTTTTGGAGTTTCCTAAAGTTCCCCTCCCCTCTCTTGTAAAAGTAAATCTCTCCTTACGTTTTATTCACACCTCTAAAGCCCTTTCGATATGCCAAAACCTGACCAATTATCCTCAAAACATTCCAAAACCCGTCCTTTAGGCCATAATTGTGGCATAAATACATCTTATGGATTCCTTTTGTGTAAATCAGAAGGAGATACTCGAAGAAGAGGTAATTGTTTTACCAATCCCATTAAATATCTTTTCTTATTCTACATCCTCATCCAATGTTGTTTATATACTAAAGTAATAATTATAGTATCATATAAATGATTATATGTTATTATTATTATGGTATAACCATATTCCTCCTTTTATCCATCTTAAGAATTACAATATCACCCTACATGCGTTCGTACGACTTACCATCTCCTTGCTATGTTGTCATTTGTTATTAAAAACGAATTTATTCAGATGGGTATAATGATGAATAAAATGGATATATATAATGAGTATGAAATGATAATGAATCTTTATAATTATTATACCATCCAATTCCATACCATTTTACCATTAAGGGAACAATATGTCGTGATAAGATTCATTCTCCGCATTAACCATTAAATAATGGTTATAAAATTTATATGACAAGTGAAAATAATAAATATTAAATTAATATAATTATTTATATGAATAAAATACATATTATTCATAACAAACATGACTTACATGACAAAACAATAATGAGAAAACAAAGTAGTTAACACCCAAAATGATGGTAATACTAAAATATTATTAACAAAACAATATTAGAGGATCATATATGATATCATAAATATGGATATGGTTCTGTTATAAATTAATAACATAATTTAATCATTATATATGAGGTTAACACACCCTATAATAATGGAAATTATAACATTAGAGTAAATTTCAAAATCTCATTATTATGTGAGGTTGTTTATACATAAGTATCTACTGGGACATATTTTTCATCCATGTAAATGTTTTATAAAATATATTTTCAAAATTTTATTGAAAATTTTCAAATCTCTTTTTACCCAAGTTTGAATTTTTATAATTGTTTTAATTTAATATTTGTATCATTTTCTAAACAAGATACTTTATGACCTCTTAGAAGAATTAAGGAAAGAATGTTTTTTTAACTTACACGACGCGAGTGACTATTTTCTGTCATTATGGTACCTTAAGATTTTGACGATTCCCTTATAAAATTATAAGGTTATTTTCAAATGAAATGTTCTCTTTTATAATTTTGTGTCTTTTTAATGATTTCAAAGTAAACAAGGGATATATCTCTCAAAGGGTTTTAATGATTTATTATATTATATTCATCTATTTCAACATATTTTGTTGTATTTTTTTCTTAATTGAGGATAATTATTTATGATATAATATTTCATATTTTATTGAAGGTTTTATGATATTTTTTACTATGGATGTACTATTTTGATACCCTTCACTGTTTGTGGTTAAAATTATAATATTTTGTATGCTAGTTTTAATAATAATGTTTAGGTTATATTCACCCTTTTCATTGGTGGAATGCATTGAACTTAGAAAGTGATGGTTGAGGCCCAATATAGCCCGCCAATGCATTATAAGGTCTCATGAGAAAAAACTAGTTTGGGTTTTTACCCGTTTATGTATTGTATCGATAGGAGGCCTTGATGATGTGTTTATGATGTTTAACATTATAAATTCCCACATTATGAGACTAGTTATTGATATTACATGAGATTATTCTATTATTATAATATTCAATTTAATTTTTAAATGGAATTATTTGATTAGTTATTGCCACATTATGTTGAATATTATGTTTAAAATGATGTTTTGTACCTTGTCATAAAAGTTCATACTTATTTATAATAGCTTCTTCTATATTGTTTATCCTTACTGAGCATCTGAGCTCAAAATTTCTTTTGTTTCACATTTCCCTAGGATGGGGAGAAGTTTATTTCGACTAACCTTCAGTGATATTCTAAGGGATATGGGAGTTTTCTAAGGAGATAATATGTTGTCTTTCATATCATGATGTTATATAAAACTTATGTCTGTATCTAGTTTTTTCAAGGAAACTAAACCGCTCGATTCTTCAGGATTTGATTTCTTGTGATCATTCCAATGTAATAAAGTAATGCACGAGCTTCAGGCATATGGGGTCAGGGAATTATAGTAATTATAAAAGGATTTTTAGTACAAACCTTGCTAACTAGACTTAAAAAAACTATGATTAGGAAACATTTCCCTATGATAGACTTTAAGTATAAGTATAGAAGAACATCAAAAAAATTTAGTAATGTAGAGATTATATGGATCATCAAAGAAATAAATCTTTGTATGGATACTACAAGTAGAGGTGGTTTTGGAACAGATGTACCTAGGAGTAACAACTCCGACAAGGTGTTTCAGGCCTAACTTAGGTTAACCTGGTACATGACAGTAGGCCTTACTACGAACCTGGTTTGACATTCCAAGGGGATAAGATTAGGTTAATTCACATTTTCATTGAAAACCATTATGAAGGATTTATGATTAGTTATGTCCTGAAAGATTATATTTTTATGATTTTGATAGTAGATATGGATAAAATTATCAATTTATGTTAAGTATTTTACTAGTTTGGAATTATGCATTAAGATCCACAACTTAATCCAGAGTATTCCATTATTTAGAAATGGGTTATAGTGGAAGGAATGTAATCTGTATCAATGAACTTAATCCATGTAGGGATTTACCTCATATGAAATATATTTATTATAGAGCATGTGATACAATAGGTTCTGAACAGCTTACAACCATACCGGGATAGCTGACTCAGGTTATGAATAATAACATCACCCATATAAATCACCCCAATCCACAATGTAGAGGATAAATGTTAGAATTCTTCATGAGACAACAACCTATAAAAGTAAATGAGACTACAAATATGTTTGTGGATGAGCAATGGATAAGTACCTTAGAAGAAAATATTTCTTACTTTATGGAGTACAAAAGGGAAAAAGTTTTCACAACTTTTTATCATCTCTATGGAGATGAAAATAAATGGTGGTCATTAATTCAAAACATGAAAGAGGATGAATACGTAGAAAATATAGAATGGAGGCAGTTTAAATAAATTTTATTTGAAACATACATTTCTCATGAATAATGAGTTGATATGGAAATGAAATTTCCATGTTTGAGGAAGGAGTAAGAGAATGCTGTGAATTATAAAGATAAATTAAAAGGATAGCATGGAATTATTTAGACCACATACTTAACCCAATAAGTAATATTGATTGATTCTTTGATGGGTAAAAACTATTACTCTTTTGGGCACTGATCTCACAATCTTTCTCATCATACTGATATATAGTCCCATGTTTAATATAGACATAAAAATAATTCTCTAAGCTATATGACATTAAAGGAAATCAAGAGACGAAGAGGACCACTAAACACTCTGGAAAAAGAAAATAAGGAGAAGAATAGAAAATATTAATTTCCACCCTATGGTAATTGTGGGAAGAAAAACCACACTATGTGGCTAAAAAGGATGAGAGTTTTTTACAAGTGAGGAGAAAAATGACAACAAGATCATGATAGTAAGGGTAAGAAATAAAATAACAATGTTCAATGATAAACTTATAAATATATGGGACTATATGAAAATTATTTTCCTAAGCATCAAGGAAACTTTCCTCGGAAAAGGCATAGGGAGAAAACCAAGCTTTTGCGATCTAAACTACCTAGGTTTATGTTCCTAATGATGTCGTGGAAATTACATTAATTATCTCGAAAAAATTAGATAAATATTTATTTGATTCTAGGTCATCACATTCATTTATATCTTCCCATATTTCTTTAAAAATTAGATATTTTTAATTCACAATAATGAGGGAATTGTCAGTCAAAACCCATAAGGGTAGTCTCATTGCAACAAAGACATATCAAACACTTCCCATTGTGGAATATAAAAGTTCCTTACCTGCTGAACTTGTCATCATACCTATTGTATACTTTGATATAATCCTCATTATTGATTGGAAATAAAAATATTATTCCAAAATAGTTTTCAAGAAGAAGGAAGTTTTTATTTTTAAGGAAGATATAGAATCCATTATTTTTAGAGAAGGAACTTCATCACCTAATTCTTATCCAAACCCACCCCAATATCTTTACTGTATGAGATTTTTAGGGAGGAAAAGGAATTAAAATATATGGATAATGAAATAAATATTCAGATTTTGAATGTACCTATTGTAAAGGAATTCATTGACGTTATCCTAAAGATTTACCCAACCCACCCAGAAAAAGAATTTGAGTTTTGTATTGACTTAATCCATGACGAAAGACCAATATCAAAATATCCATGTAGAATAACTATTGTTGAATCAGTAGAGCTAAAAAACAACTAAATGAGTTGAGTAAAATGGGTTTATTCTTCCTAGTGTTTCTCCATAGGGAGACCTAGTTCCTTTTATTAAGAAGTAGGACGGATCAATGAGGCTATGCATTGACCATATTGAAATTAGTGATATTACAATAAAGAACAATTATCCTCTACTTCACATTGATTATATGTTTTATCAACTTCATGGATCTAAATAATTTTCGAATATTTACCATCATTCTAGATATCAAACTTTTTGTGTAAAGAAAGAAGATATTACAAAAAAACCTTCTGAACTTGGTTTGGACATTATGAGTTAACAGAAATGATGCTTAGACCGACTAATGCACTTTCTATTTTCATAGATATAATGAATATAGTGTTCAAAGAATATCTCAAGTATTTTTACGTAGTATTTATTGATGATATCTTCATATAATCTAAAATCTATGAAGATCATGAGAACCACATGCAAATTGTTATAATGTCACTTAGAAGAAATAATCTATATTTGAAGTTTAGAAAGTGTGAATTATGGCTTCAATAAATTTATTTTTGTGAAAATATTATCTCTATGGATGAAATATTAGTTGACCCTTCAAATAAAATGGCAATCCAATAATGGACATCACCAACGAGAATTACTAAGGCATGCAGTTTATTGGTTTATCATGTTACTATAGGCATTTTGTCCATAATTTTCCCCGATTGGGTAACCAATTATCCAAGATCACATGTAAAGGGGTTAAATTTTTCTATAAAAAAGTGTGTGAATAATTTTTGAATAATTGGAGAAAATATTATACAATGTTCCTATCCTAAATTTACCATCAAGAAATAAGGAGTTTGTGATTTATAGTGATGCATCAATGAAATAACATGATTGTCTACTTATGCATAATGATAGGGTTATTGCTTATGCATCAAGGAAATTAAAAATTCAGGAACAAAACTATCCAACTCCTGATCTTGAGTTAGCATTAGTAATATTTTGTCTAAATATATGAAAACACTATCTCTATAGTGGAATATGTGAGATATATACTGATCATAAGAGTTTGAAATATATTTTCTCATCGAAAAAACTCATCATGAGACAAATTAGATTGCTTGAGCTACTCAAGGATTATAATGTTAAAATACACTACCACCTAGAGAAGGAAAATAAGAGGGAATATTCTTTCATCATAAAGGACCATGGAGTTCAAACAAAATGAGACTTGAAAAGCATCCAATGTTCAGGGATATTCTAAATATGGATATGAGAATTGTCATAGAAGATGAAACATCACATCTTTTTCAAATGGTTGAAAAACTATCTTTACTGTAAGTGATAAATTTTCTTAGTTTGATGATGAGTATTTTCAAAATAAAATTAATACTTTCATTAATGGGAGGTTGATCAAATTCATTTATGAAGATGGAATTTTGAAATTTGGGAAGAGGCTTTGTGATTTCGCTATACTTGAGCTAAAAATTGAATGATTGGATGATGCTCAAAGATCCAATGTCTCTATACACCCTAGTATCACTAATATATATAGATATTTGAAAGAACATATTTGGTGGGAAAATCTGAAGGGGAAGATTGCTGATTATGTGTTTAGATGTTTGGTTTGGCAGCATGTGAATGATGGAAGACAACATCATAGAGGAGTCATTAAACCTATTCTTATACCTATGTGGAAATGGGATGATATTATAATGTAATTTTTCATGGGGATACCAAATAATCCTAGAAGAAATGATGCAATATGGGTTATTGTTGATTGTCTTACCAAATCATCACATTTTCTTTCAATAAGATATGTTTTACCACAAGAACGTTTAGCAAGAATATATATAAAATAATTTTTATGACTTCATGGTTTACCCATATCAGTATTTTTCTAATCGCGATCCTCATTTTATGTCACAAATATAGAAAATTATTTGCAAGGTCCTAGATATTGAGCTTCATTTGAGTATTTCTTTCCCCCTCAAATTGATATACAATCAAAAAGGACTATTCAAATATTATAAGTCAAGTTTATATCTTTCTCATATGACTTTAAAGTTATGTGGGATTAATATTTACCACTTGTAGAATTTCCTATAACAATATCTTCCATTCATGTATTAAGATGGAACCATATAAAGCATTATATGGAAAGAGATGTCATACACCGGCTTGTTGGGATGATGTTGGTGAAAGAAAACTCATAGGCCCAGAACTTATTGATCAAATTATAGAAAATTTAAATAATATTCAAACTCATATCAAAACATATCAATGTAACAAATAGATCTATATTGATTACCGAAGGAAAAATTTGGAATTTCAAGTGGGAGATCATGTTTTCTTGATGGTATCTCCATGGATGGGCGTCATACGATTCGGTAAGAAGGTTAAATTAAGTCCTAGGTATATCTTACCTTGTGAAATTCTAGAATAAATTGGGGTTGTATATTACCTTTTAGAAATGTTTCTATGTCTCTCCAAATTTTAGGATGTTATCCATGTATCATTGTTAAGTAAATACATTCCAAAACCAATGCATGTACTCAACTATGATGAAATAGAAATGGAACCCAATATGTCTTAATATGAAGTTCCTACCAATGTTCTTGACACTATAGAAAAAGTGTTGAGAAATTAGAAATCTCATTTGGTAAAATTTAATTTAAAAAACCATAAACTGGAAGTGGTGACGTGTGAACCAAGGATATTATGATGAAGAACCATCCGAATCATTTTGTGATGTGATATTCTTGAAATTTCTAGGATGAAATTATTTTAAGGAGGTAAGAATGTAATACCCAAAGCATCCATGGTACACTTCTTTTTAAATAATTCAATAGCTTGCAATGCACACAACACTAAGTTCGAGTGCACAATAAAATATAAAAATAGACGTTTTAAAGGTGGTTATGAATAGTATTAACCACATTAAAAAATTCATAAAATTTATTTTTCTAAATAGAAATAATTTTTGATATTAAAATATCAAAATTAGATTATGGGGAATTTTTTGTATTTTTATGAAAGTTTCAATTTTTTGTGAATAATGAAAAATACTGCATTATTGATAAAAACTAACCTTTAAATTTAAATAATTATTTTAAATTAAATTTATTTTAATGTCATAATTGATAAATAATACATTTATTAACCCAATTTAGGTTATTGGAATCATTTTTATAACATAATTATATATATAAATTTATTGAACCTTTGATCATCACTTTTACCTACCTTCTAACCACATTTGTGGATTAGAATTATAAACACAATTTTACCACTTCTGTGAATTGAGTTTTGAACAATGGAAAACTATGGTTATAATCAGTGTGAATAAATTGGTCTAATAGGATCAATGTAATTTTTTTTGAATAATAAGTTTTAAATTTTATTTACTAATATAAAAGGTAAATATGGTAATTAAAGGTAAAAAAATATTATAATAATATAAAATTACCTTAAAACCTGTACTATTTTAATTGAATAAATTTTTTAGACCAAAATAAACCTTAGGGAGAAAATATGATCCTTTTTAATCAATATGGGTTATATTAGGACATTTGTAATATTTTATTTAAAGAATAGTTAAAATGTCATAATCATATTTTAATAAGTGTATCATTTTAAATATGAGGCCATATAAGTGATATGGTCAAGTATAAAAAACATTTATAAAGATAAAATTTTTATATACATAAGGGTAATTTATTTATAATTTTAGGAAATAGATTATTAAATTAAATGGCGACACAATTATGATGGAGTAATTGATTTATTAAATGAAAAATAAATTATATTATATTAATAATATTAAATTAAATATAATTTGAAATATTTTCTACCATCTATGGTTTTTTTGGACGAAATTAACATGTTAGGGATTATTTAATGTAATTTTTTAAGTAATAAAGTATTTATGTATTTAAAAAAATCATGTATAAAATAGTGTCAATATTGACACATATGTTATTTTAGAATAAATACTATTTTATTAAATGATATAAAATTCATAAAAATAAAAATAATATAAAACTAAGTTTTATAATGTTAAATATTTCATTAAGGATCCAATTGGTGTTTTTTTGGATTTTTTTTGTAACTATTTTAACCATATTTTATAAAAAGTAAAATGGAGATGAAAAGAGTTAAACTATTTAACTAAGGGTCAAACAAAAAAGACACAGTAAATTTTATTATCTATACTTTTCTAAAAATAATTATTTGAGAGTATTTAGGCCTATAATAATATTATCCTCAAAATTAATCACTTTGGATCTATTTAAACTAAAAAATCGATTGATAATAAATTAAAAATTTTTGAGTTTCCAAACGTTACCCTCCTCTATCTTATAAACGGGAACCTCTACTTCTCTTTTATTCACAACTATAAATACCTTTTTCTCAGAAATACCCTGAAAAATTCTCCTCCCAAATTCCCTAAATTCATCGTCGAGGCCATAATGTTTTCATAAAGTCATTCTATGGAGTAATTTTGTCAAAATCAAAAGGAGATACTCGAAGAAGAGGGAATTGTTTTACAAATTCAATTCAATTTATGTTCTTATTGTACTTCCTATTCCTATGTTATTATCATAATAAAGTAATAATTACAGTATAAAATATATTATGTGATTTTATTAATATTATTGGATAACCATATTATTCTTTCTATCCCTCCTATGAATAATAATATCACCATCTGTGTGTGCGTGCGACTTATTATCTCCACGATGTGGTGTAATTTGTTATTCAACACTAATTTTTTGGATGGATATAAAGATGAATATAATGGATATAAATAATGAATATTACATTCAATTTATTCTTTATAATTAATATACCATCAAATTACATACCATTTTACTATTAAGGTAGTGATACTGTCGCTTATGCGTACGTACGGTCTACCGTCTCCACGACATGATAAGATTCATTATCTATGTTAACCATTAAAGAATGATTATAAAATTTATTTTATGAGTAGAAATAATAATTAAGAACATAATATCTTTATCGATATAAATAAAATACATTCTATTTATCATGAAAATGGATCACACAGCAAAATTGGAATGGGAAAACGAAGTAGTTAACACCCGACATGATGGTAATACTAAAATATTATTAACAATATGATATAAGAGGATCATATATGATATCATAAATATGGATATGTTTTTGGTATAATTTAATAACATAATTAAACCATTATACAAGAGGTTAAAACACCTTCTATTAATGGAATGCACAAGGTAAGTGTTAATTTTATAATCTCATTATTATCTGAGGTCATTTATACGTAAGTATTTACAGTGAAATTTTTATCATCCATGTCCATTTTTATTAAAATGTATTTTCAAAATATTTTTTAAAATTGTTTAATTTTATTTTTACCCAAGTTTTACTTTTTATAATGTTTTTAAAGGAATATTTTCATTTTTTTTTCCAAATGTGGTACTTTAGGACCTTCTCGACCATAAAAGGAAAGAATGTTTTTTAACTTTTAATGTGCGAGAAACTATTTTCCACCATAATGATTCATTATCATTTTGAAGATTCCCTTATAATATTGTAATTTTATTTTCAAAATTAATATTTATTTTTATTGTTTCATTGATTTTTAGTTATTTCAAAGTAAAAAAAGGATATTTCCCTCAAAGAGTTTTAATGATTTTATTGGATTATTTTCATCTATGTCAACATCCTTTGTTGGATATTATGATTAATTTAGTTTGATTTATTATGATGAAGGCTTACATAATATATAGAAGGTTTGATAATATGTTTTATCATAGATTTGCTATTTTTATACAATTCATGCTTTTCTTTTAAAGTATTAACATTTCATATGTTAGTTATAATACGAATTTTTATGTTATGTTCAAACTTTCCATTGAGGAATGAATCAGACTTAGTAAGTGAAGGTTGGGCCCCACTATAGCCCCACGATGCATCAGTACGTCTCATGATATGAACAGGTTTTTTTTACCAGTTTATATATGGTCTTTTTATGAGGCCTTGATGATGTGGTTATAATGTTCTTAATTATGAATTCCATCATTATGAGACTATTTATTGATATTACATTTGATTATTAGACTATTAGAATATCTATGATAATTTTTAATTGGAATTGTTTGATTTATTCTTTCCATATTATGTAGAATATTATGTTTAAAAGGATTGTGTTTCAGTTTTATACCTTTCTTTAAAATTTTATGCTTAATTATGATAGCTTCCACTAAATTGTTTATCCTTACTAATAATATGAGATAACTTTTTTATTATGTTTCATTTTCCCCTAATATGAAAAGAAGTATATTTTGAATGAACTGAAGAGATAGTTTAAGGGATATAAGTGTTTTAAAAAAAGATAATATGTTGTTTTTAATTTCATGATGTAATATAAACCATATTATTATATCTATTTTATCTAAGGATACTAAACAGATTGATCCTTTAGGATTTGATTTTTTTTATCATGGTGATGTAATAAAGTAATGTAATGATCCAGGAATCTGGGGTTGGGGTGTTACAACAATCATATAATAATCAAACCTCTATAGTCACATTTCAATTTATACTCAATTCATTATTAAAGAGATATAGTTTTTTGGGTAAAAAATTATATAACACACATTTTCTCAAGAATCAAATTTTATTAAAAAATTATGGGTTATTACAATTGTGCATAAAATTAAAATAATAATGGTGTTTAAAAGAATAAGAATTTGAAGGGTCAACCTAATAGTAAATCTACTGACAAAGGGATCTTGATGAATCATGATAATCCTTAGATATTGGATAATATATTTTTATTAATTATGAAAAATAATAAATATCTATTTAATGTATTCGATATGTAAGATGAAGGTGTAAATTTTTTAGGAATGATAGATATTTAAAAATTATAGGTATAAATATCTCTTAAATAAATAAAGAGATAATAAATATTAAATATTTTGTCTTTATTTATAGGTTGAAACATAATTTATTAAGAATATATAAACTAATACCTATGTAAATGTGGTGATATTTTAGAAAAAATGGAATTTCATTAGAGGAATTAATGATAATACTATCATCATGAGAGTCAACAAGACCACCAGGTAATGATTTCAAATTAAAGATGAGATGAATTATTTTTACATGAGTTTAAAATAAAATAAATGAGCTAATACATAAAATAATTGGTTACTTGAGATAAAATAACATGTAAAGGCTCATATATAATTATTATGGTAGTATTGTTTCAATGAAAAATCGTGTTAGAAGAAATTATTTCGGAGTGGGTCGTAAGAGAAAAATAGTGAATAAAACTAAAAAACTAGTAGAGATCCATACATAAAGGTAAATTTATCTTATATTATTATATCCTTATGAACCATTAATTTTGATATCAACATATAAATATGATTATTTCATAAAAAAATGGTGATTGAAAACATATAACTTATGTTTCATTTATATTTAGAAAAACCCAATCTTTATAAAATTTTAATGGCGATGAAAGAGATATTGAGAAAAAATAAATATATGGATTCAATTAATTATAATTTAAAAATAGATATAAATACGCAAAAATTGAGTTTGAGTCATATATTAAGGATCACCAAAATTCAAAATATTTTTGGAAATAATATGAAAAACCAAATATCTATATTTAAAACCAATTATTAGTTTGAATATATTTGGTCAAAATAACTTATTAGTTATGGTTTTAAAGGAATTAAATATTAAATTATTTTTTAGTTTTTTTATAGACCTTTATTTATCATTATCTAATGAATAAATTTATCAATATAAAAACAATTATTGATCTGTGAATATTTCTTATTTATACACCAAGTGGAATAAATTGTTGTTTTTATAACAAGAATATAATGACGTGTGTAACAAATTTGAAAATACTATTATGAAATATTATGGAATCATCATAGTTTGAATATGATATTAAATTGGATCATCGAGAAGATAAACAAATTTATTTTTTAATCTATATTTGGCCAATTTATTTTAATAGATTACAAACTAATTATGATAATACTATAAATAATGATGGAATATATCAATGTGGAATAATGTATAGAAGGATTAGAAAATGTGTTTATCTTGAAAAAATATTTACGAATAAAAAACTGAGTTTAAATTAAAAAAATTCAAAAAAAATCATTCACAATGTCTTACTTCCTCAAGTTAAATTTAAAATTGTTGAAGAAACATTAAAAAATAAGGATTTGATAGTTTCCTTGATTGATAAACTGAACCAAATAAAAAATAATGTCACTTTGAGTCAGTGTTTTGTCCTAAGAATATTAATGTGATAGAAAGAATGGGTATTCTGTAATAAACACAGTGACAATGATGAATTATCAAATAAAAAATCTTGCTTGGTTTGTAAAATATATTCTGGAATTGAGGGTATTGATTTTGATGCGATGATTTCTCAAGCCATATTTCTTGAAATGATCAAAGACATTATTTTAATGTAGGCTGAAATAAATTAAATTTCATTAAAATGGATGTAATTTCTATATCATTGAATAGGGATCTTTATGAGGTTGTTTATTTAGAAAAAATGGAGTGATTTCCATGAATTGTTTTACCATCATGCATGTAGGAAGAAACAATTACTTTGAGTTAAGTAATGACCATAAAAATTCTATTTAAAACATGATTTTTTAAGATCATGATATTCAATATTGTTAAAGTTTATATGTATCTTTATATAAAATAACAAAACATAATATCAGTAATTAAAAAGTTTTATGTTTATGAAATCACTTTTACAAGAAATTAGATAAAAACTTGTAAAAAAAATTTCTTCAAAAATAAATAAACACTTAAAAATGTAAATAATTTGAGATATAACAATTTTATTATCTTTTAAAGTGAAACATATGATCGATTTTATTTTTTTATCATAAAAAATTTAGATCACGAGTAGTTAAATAGGTTCAAAATTTAATAATCAATGTAAGTCTGTACCCCCATTTCATTTGGCATGAAATTTACCAAGTATGATGGTAAAAATGGTATTGATTTAAAGGATTTCATAAGATTGGTCACGGGTTTTTTTATATCTGGCATCACCCAGACCTAAACTTGTTAACACTTTTACATTATAAGGTTAATTTCAAATAAACCCATAGGAATCACATTATTTTTAGTAAAGAGGAACATATTTCATGACAAAGAAAAATTCGATTATTTATTGAGATATGATAAATATAATAAAATTTTATGTATTAGTTTTATTGATGAAAATTTAATAAGTGATATTGAATATATAAAGTTTACTTTTGTAGGTATTTTATTTTTTAGTGTAAAATTTATAAAACAGTACTTTATGTTGATCAATTAAGTTGCTCTTAGTAAAAATGAATGTGATCATGTTATGATAACAAAATCTATAACTCAAATGAATTATATGAAGTCATAGATTAAGAATATGATAATTGAAGTTATAACCCAGTAGTGATTAGATAAAAGAACTATAGTGCAATAAATGTATAAAATAATCTAGTGAAATAATCATGATCTAATAATATCAATATCAAATATCAATTCATCAAGGATAATATGTAATGTAGTGAAATCTATATAAATAATGTTTAATGTTGGTATTTCATGAATAATTTTTTTAAGTTTATTAATTTTATATATTTGTTAGTAATTTTTATAAAATATTAATTATTTTGTTATATTACTAGGAAATAGTAATTTTAAATATATGTTTTTAAAAATATATATATTAAATATGAATAATATTTAAAACAATTATGTATTATAATTTTTTTTTGATTATATAGGTTAAAAGTAGACTTATCCTTGGCCAAGAATGACGTAAAAGCATGAAAATGATCTATAAAGTATTCCTTTTCACGAGCTAACTACCAGAACATTTTGAAAGTTAATATCAAGGAGTTCAAGATTCATGGGAGGTGATGTGTATGAGAGTCCGATGTTTGTAAAACTAGGGAAACCATTTGATGTAATACTTACTCAAAAAATATTTTATATACGAGTATTACTCCATGAAAAATTTATATATGGATGAGAAGTGTTGGATGCTATCCATAATACCCGAAACAACATAAATTTCATACAAAATTTTCATCTCCTTGCATAGACAGATCCTACAGTCACTTGCTACCACACTATAACCTGTACTCACTTTATCTAGTCACCAATAATATTCCCAAAACACCACACCAAATCTCAGTCTTGAGCTACTAAATCCTTTGTGAAGTCGAATACATAATGGTAGAAATATTAAAGTCTCTATAACCCACTAAGAAGTAAGAAATGATGGTGACATTGATGTTTTACGAAAAATAAGTACATTCCATGAGAGATCAATTCTAATACATGATAAAGGAATATAATGAATTCCACAACATTGAAAAAAAAAATGAAATCCATGATTTTTATTAGATCTATTGACGAGTAAGGATGACATGCCAATAAAAATGATCAAGGAGAATAAGGATTTGTTTCAAAATGGAATGAGCATGGTCGATTGAGCTATTATGAGAATGAAATGTTGAAAACATCAATGTGTTTAGTGGAATGGATAAGACATCCAACCTATGCATTGGAAACACCAAAAAAACTTTGTTCAAAATAGAATTACACCATGGTGAAGGTATTATTCAAGCTTGAAGGAAGTGTTTTTCAAAGATCAAAATGGGGAATGTTATATCGATGAGGGGGAAGATATGGATCACAAGGGTTTTCCAGAATCAAAACACCAAGGGGTTTAGTGTGGTTTTACTTATGGTGAATATGTCTGAATGGGTGGTGGGACCAGATAGAAAACTATGATTATAATTCATATAATCGAATGTTTCACTAGTTTTGAAGTGGTATAATTAAGGTGTGACATTTGGTATGTTGTTGAGATGATTATTTGAGGCATAATGTATCAGTGAAAATTGAGAGTGAGGATGATACTCCCAAGAAAACAAACAATTATATGTCATAATAGCGATACTAGTATAAAAATATTCAAATTAAAATATTTCTATCCAATTGATAATTTTTTAGATTTATTTTTATAGAGATACATGTGACACTCAACATGGATAATGGATCCTACCCAAGAGGAATATGTTTTTAAAATAAAATTTATATAAATACCGAAGAAGATAAAGTATTGATATGAGGAGTTCTATCTTGAGATATGATGGAAGCTATTTTATTATAAAAGTAGAATAGTATTATGTAAGAGGAGAATAAATAATTAGAGGAGATTGAAGTAGAATTAATGTTATTCCACTAGAGGGATTCTATAAAGACTACTTGTTTCAATTATATAGGTTTTTTTCATTTTTTATTTTTCACCCTGTAAATACCTATAAATATCAATGAAAATCTTTTTCATAAATTCTTTGGAATTTTATGAGTATGCAGTTTCTGACGGCACCTGATTCCGAGGCCCGGTGTGCCCGAAATAATTTTCTGAAGTTTTGTTAAGTTTAAATTAACGCACGTAAGTAGTTTTCCTGAAAAGTGGAATAACTCTAAAACGGTTACTCGGATCAGAAATCTGAGGGCACCGTTGTGCTCAGTATTAAGGGTTTACCCTAGGTGTGACTTAAGTTTAGTCGGCGCATGCCTCATGTGAGAAAAACTAAAAATGGCATAACCGTTAATAAAATAATTAAGTAAGGTTATTTTATTTTTCAAATGCTTATAACTCACAAACGGTAACTCAGATTAAAAATCTGAGACCACCGTTGAACTTGTAAGGGTATTCTTTCTTTAATCAGATACTAACATTGGCCGGCGTGGTCCACCTGAGAAATTTAGTTTTTGGAAGTAAATACAATAATTAAGGGACAATTATTTTATTGTAAAACTCATAACTTCTAAACAGCAACTCAAATTGAAAATCAGAGAGTGCCGTTGCGTTTGTTGGGGAATTTTTTTCTCCTAGGCAGAGCCTAACCTTTACTGTAGTGGGTCGAGGGTGACTGATAATAATTTTCCGAACATTTTTTCGGGTACGTTCAGTAAACATACGAGCAGCGTTTTATAACTTTTGAACCGGTTCTCATAATCGAATTTTGAGGGAACCATTGAACTCGCAGCACCGATATTCGCTTAATAAGACATTCATCTCAATGGCAGATGACCAGGAATAAAAGTTAGTTTTTAGATTTTTATAAAAAAATAATAAAATAAAGGTCAACACTTTAATTTTTTTTAAAGTTTCCATGTGTTGAGTGAGTTAGTTAAAACCTCCCCTTGGGAGTTGGAGGTGGGACCGCCACACCCTAACCTCCCATTTAATGGAGAGGGAGAGTAAACCTCTCAACCCCCCCATAAATTAATTTTATGTGTCGACTTAAAAATAATTGCTCTCAATTAATTTTATGTGTCGACGTAAAATTAATTTCTCTCAATTAATTTTATGGGTCAACGTAAAATTAATTGATGTCAGTTAATTTTATGGGTCGACGTAAAATTAATTGTTGTTAGTTAATTTTATGTGTCAATGTGAAATTAATTACTCTCACTTTACTTTATGTGTCAACATAAAATTAATTCGTGCCTTATTTTTTGATGCAGGATATATGGGGGAAACTTCTTGGCATCCTCCCCTCTTAAATTGTGCCAACACACCTCTTAAATTGCGCCAACACAGTTTAATTCGCCCGACCCCATTTTTAAATTAAATAACAACATCGTTAGAATTTAGGAAGGTTCCAAATAAATGATCCTTCATAAATTCCATGATGGTTACATACCTCTCCCCCTCTCCAATATATAGAGAGCTTGGGAGAAGGTTTTGGGACAACTTCACCAAGCGACGAAGCGCTGGTAAAGTATCGCAACGCCCAACACTTGGGGAAATCTTATCCTCTCCAATGAAGAACGCGAAGAATGCCAAAGACGATCTTCCACATGATTCTTCTTCGACCTTCCTTACCCAGACATGTATCCTCCGCAACATCGTCAACGAACCGACGCAGCTTGGAATTGGGGACGTGTGGCAGACGCGACGAACGACGGTCTTCATTGTCTTCCTTTCACGACTCCGCCAATGGGCGACGAGCAGGAGGTAGGGGTTTTATTTTATTTAAAGTATGAACCATTCCCATGTACTACCTTTATATCAATATGAATAACGGTGGTTGTTTTGCTTCATACATGCGAGAACCTAATGCTACCACCCAAAACGTAGAGGGTCCGGGCCAAACCAACATGGCCCGACCCCTCCGTTGTTCTTTTTGTGATGACTCTATGATGGCATGGCAATGAGGAGATGATGACGAAGGCATCGAACAAAGGCCGCGCCACCCATGCCCTCCGTGAACTACGCCACCCTCACGGCTCCCTATCGCGCACTCGGTGCCCCGGGCCCCTGCCGGCGAACCCGCGGCGCCCTGCCGGCGCACCCCCGGCGCCCTGCCGGTACACCCCGGTGCCCTGCCGGCGCACCTCGACACCCCCTGGCATACTGCCCAGCTAGCCAAGTGCCCCGTGCCCTTACCAACGGCTTGCCCGGCTCCCCTACCGGTGGCCTGCCCGATGCACCCCCAGTGCCCTGCCGCGCTACTCGGCGCGCCCCCACGCGCTGCCCGGCGTTAGTCACCCCGCCTGGCGCACCCACGCACTACCCGGTTCACCTGTGGCCTGCCCGGCACCCAGACGACCCGCCCGAGCCCCGCGCGGTCCGCCTGATGGCCTCCCAGTCACTGGCCTGCGATGCCCCAACAGTTTCACTGGTCGAACCGGCCCGGTCTCCCGAGCCGAGTTACCGAGCCGCCTACGTGGAGAGTATCGGGCCGAACCGCCCTCACGCTTAGCTGGACTGGGCCCAGTGGACCAGGTCAAAATATAGAGGGCTGACTCCCCCAATGGGCCGGGTCAGACCCAGTGAGTTTGACCAGGTCGACCCAGACCAGGTCGGCCCAGTTTGGGTTAGGCCGAGTTGGTCTGACCTGGTCGGACCAGACCCGGGCTCATTTCTCAACCATTACCTTCTTGGGCCATATCTTTGGCACTAGACATCCGTTTGAAGAACTTTCAGCGGCGCCGGTACTCTTGGAGCATATTCGTCCCTTTGAGTATACTCCATGGGAGTTCGGGGTATAGTTGAGGTACGATCGGGTTGGTTCGTACATGAAACCAACTAGGCCCCCGAGACTAAAAAGTTAATCACTCACAGACCGGGGATCCGATTGATGCGTCGTCTATTGTGCTGAGACCCCTATGACGAGGAGATACTTTGTGGTACTTCTACATGAGACTTCGTGACACTTGTAAGTAACGACCAGAAGCTCGTGGAGCGGACCCTCCTGGAGACGAGCGTATGGATTGTCGAGACCTAGTAGCTGTAGACCTGACGACTGCTTGACTGATTCGACTCGAAGTGATTCGATTAGCCCAGTTGATGGAGCACTCGGTATTTGGCGGTAGACCCACGACGGATGGAGTGCCTGGTAGTTGGCAGCAGACCTACGGTACTCGAAAGGAGGAGTACCACTGTTGGGTATTAGGGGGGAGCGCCCGGTATTTGGCGGTAGACCCACAACAGATGGAGTGCCTGATATTTGGCAGCAGACCCATGGTACTCGACAGGAGGAGGAACTCAGCAGTCTATGGTTAGTGAGTAACACCTCGGAGTTGTGACAGGGCCACTGTACTCAATAGAGGAGGAGTTCTCCAGCAGTTGTGGTTTCGATAATGAAAATCCTGGTTTGACCTGAGTCAATGACCTTTTTGTTTTTATCATGATTTAGATGGGGTACTTGATAACTTATGTATATGTATGGGAATATACCTAAGTAAAGTTTATCTCTTGAGATCCCTCATTTTAGTTTATCCTTGTTGGATTTAGTGAGACCATGAGGGTCTCGGGGTCCCTACTAAATATTTTTTTACTTGCCCATGCACGGGCTATGCCCGCACCTCATTGTGTTGGTTGCAGACGATGTAAAACAGTGGTCGTTGTTGAGGCTTGTAGAGCTGGACGGTACCTGGAGGTGGACTTCAAGATGAGATGGTACCCAGAGGTGACAGACAGACGTGGAGAGCTAAGGTGGCCATCTGTACCTACTCTATAGGTAGGAACCCGGAGGACTATCCAGGAGCTTCTTTACAATTCAACTGTTGTCTTTTCAGTTGTACTTTACTTTCATTTGTAGTTGTACCTTTCTATTGGGATTTTATTTCCAGCTCCCCGTTATACTTTCAACACACTTATTATATTTCATTACATAGTGTTTTCTTTGGCTTTTTCTCTGGTTGTGTGTGTTTACATTTTATAAAGGCAATGCCTTCCCAGTTTTTAGGGATTTACGCCTTTGGTGCTAGTCGCCATCCCCTTGCCTGTGGAAGGATGGATTGGGGTAGTCACGATACGAGCCCTATGGGATGGGTTGTGAAACATTGGTATCAGAGGTGTCAGTTTTACCATAGAACTTAGGACTCTGATATTTTCTTTTCTGTGAAGCAATAATGTTAAGAGTATTGAGTGTGGTTTTCAGTTCAGGGAGTCCAGTGTTGGTGCGGTGACCGACGTATCCATACACCAGGTCCCTGACTTCTGATTTCCGACTCAGTGCATGAAAACACTAATTGTGTGTGTGTTTCCAAAATTTTTCTTTATGTCAGCTCAAACCAGGTCAGCACACCTGGTATAGTCTCTTGACCTGTCACATATGTTTCTTTCAGGATGCCTCCCTACGGACGACTAGATAGATCCCTGAGAGTTGTACGTACTGATATCCTACTGAGCGATGAGTCCTCAGTACATGTCCCTCTTCCAGTTGAGGCACCAGTGGAGGCACCATCGGTAATACCACACGTTGGTCCACCGATGCCACTATCCCCAGCAACAAGAGATGCATGCTTCTTGAGCGCGCTGCATGAGTTCCAACGCTAGAGGCCACCCAAGTTCCGGGGAGAGACGGACCCACAGGTGGATGAGGATTGGCTGGAGGCTGTGGAGAGAGTCTTTAGGCTATTAGGTACACTAGTGGACGTCATGGAGATCCTTGCTGCTAGCCTCCTTCAGACAGAAACAGGCAGATGGTGGAGCATGATGCTTCAGATGCATGATGAGGCAATACTTTTATGGTCAGACTTCAAGATCATGTTCCGGGTGGTGTTTGTACCAGCCAACCTTCGAGCGGTGCAGATACAGGAGCTACTTCAACTGCAGTAGGGAAGAATGAGTGTAGCTCAATACTTAGCGAGGTTCACAGACCTCTCGCGCTACTCCACTGATATGGTATGAGACCTGTTCATCAGGGCCTGAACCTTCGAGTAGGGACTCAGGCGAGAGATCGGAGCATCAGTTATCTCCCAAAACATTCTGATGTAGACGGGAGTGTTGGTGAGAGCCCTTATAGTGGAGAGTTTCCTTGATAAGCAGTCTCCAGTAGCGGGACCCACCACTAGTCGACTGACAGCAGAGTCTTCTGCAGCTGGCAGTAAACAGACGACATAGGGGTCCAAGAGGACCAGACCCACCGGTGGCCAACTGCATGACTCAGGATCAGTTTTGCAGGGAAATTGGAGTGGGGATAGAGCCAATCATGCCAGGAGCATGCAGTGTTACTCCTACGGTGGGCTTGGTCACATGGAACGTGACTGTCCGACCCGCCATACTGATGACCCACAGATAGATGAAGGACCTCTCAGGTAGAGGCAGAATATTGATCAAGGCAGGCCGCAAGGAGCAGATGACCGTGGCAGAGGATCTTGCCATGCAGCTGGTGGTGGGCGACGCTTCGAGGGGTTGCCACCACAGCCACCATGAGGACTACCCCGACCGCAGGGAGCAGATGGACACGAGAGAGCACAAATTTAGGCAGCTGAATCATATGACTATGGAGTTTCGGAAGCATGTGGACAGGAGCAGGACTAGTCCCAGGCATGGAGGCCTTTGTTCTTGGTGCTTCTAGTTTCCATGATGTTGTTTTTTGTGGTTGTTGTGTGTCTTTGTACGTGAGATGTAGTAATAAAAGTCACTTGTCCTTGTGACGTTTTCTTTCCTTCTCTTTTGTGTGGTTGATACTGAGAGTTTCCAGTTAAAATTATTGACTTGACCCTCACTTTCAATATTCCTACTAGAGGAGACCCAGTGACCACACACTGATGCCAACAGTGTGACTCAACCCTTGGAGGTGAGAGTGATGGTTGGATATCTTGGTAGTAGCGTCGAGGCCTTACGACATCATCCAAGACATGAATTGTATTGTTCATGTTAGGATTGAATGTATTAGGTGAAGAACATGGTTCATCCAGAGGATGAGACCAGATTTCTCTTTTTCAGCAAAGGGAAAATCTAAGCAGCTCTTGTAAGACAAGAGACGGTGTAGGCTACGATGGAGAAGGTGCAGATCATCCATGAGCGGATGAAGACTGCATAGAGTAGAAAGAAGTCCTATGCTGATAGGATATGGAGGCCACTGGAGTTTGAGGATGGCGACCACGTTTTCTTACGGGTCTCACCTCGACGTTGACTACGGAGATTTGGTCGGGGCGACAAGTTATCTCCACACTTCATCTGGCCCTTCCACCTCAGTTGGACCCGGTGCATGACATCTTCAATGTATCTTAGCTGAGAAGGTACATGCATGACCCGACCCACATCATCGATCATGGGATTCTCCATGAGAGCACTTGGGAGCGGGAGGCTCACATGCGTGTTGTGTATCTCCTTTAGTTTACCTAGTTTGTGTTGTAGCTTTATAGGGACGTAAAGATCTGAGGTGGGAGTAATGTAAAGACCCGTAAATTTCAAGGAATTTTTTTCTTAAATTCATTGGAATTTTATGAGTATGATGTTTTTGACGACACCTGATTCTGAGGCCCGGTGTGCCGAGAATAATTTTCTAAATTTCTGTTTAGCTTAAATTAACCCGCGTAAGCAGTTTTCCTGAAAAAGCTGAATAACTCTTAAACGGTTACTCGGATCAGAAATCTGAGGGCACCATTGTGCTCAAGATGGATTTTTTATCCTAGGTGTGACTTAAGTTTAGTCGGCACATGCCTCCTGTGAGAAAACTCGAAAATGGAATAACTGTAAATAAAATAATTAAATAAAGTTATTTTATTTTTTAAATACTTAAAACTCACAAACGGTAACTCAGATTAAAAATCAGAGACCACCGCTAAGCTACTGAGGGTATTCATTCTTTATGAAGATACTAACTTTGGCTGGAACAGGCCACCTGAGAAATTTAGTTTTTGGTCGTAAATAAAATAATTAAGTGATAATTATTTTATTGAAAAATTTATAACTTCTAAACGGTAACTCGAATTGAAAATCTGAGAGTACCGTTCAGTTTTCTGGGGCGTTTTTCTCCTAGGAAGAGCCTAAACTAGACCGTAGTGGGTTGATGGTGACTGATAATAATTTTCTGAACTTTTTTTCGGGTACGTTCAGTAAACGTACGAGCAGAATTTTATAACTTTTGAACCGGTGATCGGAATCGAATTCTGAGGGCACCGTTGAACTCGCAACACTGATATTCTCTTAAGAATACTTTCATCTCAACGAAAGATGACCAGGAATAAAAGTTAGTTTTTATCTTTTTATAAAAAAATAATAAAATAAATTACAACACTTTATTTTTTTTATGTTGGCAAGTGTTGAGTGAGTTAGTTAAAACCTTCCTTTGGGAGTTGGAGGTGGGACCGCCAAACCCTAACCTCACATTTAATATAGAGGGAGAGAAAACCTCTCAACCCCCCCCCCCACATCAATTAATTTTATGTGTCGATGTAAAATTAATTCCTCTCACTTAATTTTATGGGTCGACGCAAAATTAATTGATGTCAGTTAATTTTTTGTGTCGATGTGAAATTAATTGTTGTAATTTTATTTTATGTGTCAACATAAAATTAATTCGTGTCTTATGTTTTGATGCAGGCTATGTGGGGGAAACTTATTGGCATCCTCCCCTCTTAAGTTGTGCCAACACACCTCTTAAATTGCGCCAATGTAATTTAATTCACCCGACCCCCTTTTTAAATTAAGTAACTGCATCGTTAGAATTTAGGAAGGTTCCAAATAAATGAACCGTCATAAATTCCATGATGGTTACAAACCTCTCCCCCTATCCTATATATAGGGAGCTTGGGAGAAGGTTTTGGGATGGCTTCACCAAGCGACGAAGCGCTGGAAAAGTATCGCGACGCCCCACACTTGGGGGAATCTTATCCTCTCCAATGAAGAATGCGAAGAATGCCAACGATGATCTTCCACGCAATTCTTCTTCGACCTTCCTTCCCCTGACATGCATCCTCCGCAACATCGTCAATGAACTGACACAGCTCGGAATTGGGGACGTGTGGCAGACGCAATGAATGACGGTTTTCATCGTCTTCCTTCCGCGAATCCGCCAACGGGCGAGGAGCAGGAGGTAGGGGTTTTATTTTATTTAAATTATGAACCTTTCCCATGTATTTCCTTTCTCCCAAAACGAAGAACAGTGGTTGTTGTGGTTCATACTTGCGAGAACATATTGCTACCACCCTAAACGCGGAGGGTCCGGGCCAAACCAACATGGACCGACCCCTTCATTGTTCTTTTTGTGATGACTCCACGATGGCATGGCAACGAGGAAAAGATGACGAAGGCAGCGAACAAAGGCCACACTACATGCAACCTCTATGAACTATGCCACACCCGCGGCTCCCTAGCACGCACCCGGCGCCCCGTGCTCCTACCGGCGCTCTGCCGGCGCACCCTCAGCGCCCTGCCGGTGCACCCCGATGCCCTGTCGGTGCACCCCGACACCCCCCGGCGTGCTGCCCCGCCATCCCGGTGCCCCCTGCCCTTCCGGCGGCCTACCTGGCGCCCCCGTGGTGCCATACTGTGCTACTCGATGTGCCCCCGCGTGTTTCCTGGTATTCAGCACCCTGCCTGGCACACGTGCCCTACCCGGTGCACCTGCGGCCTGCCCAAAGCCCATACGACCCACCCGCACCCCGCGCGGTCTGCCCACTGGCCTCCCGGTCTCATTACTGACCCATTACCTTCATGGGCCATATCTTTTGCACTAGACGTCCGTTTGACGAACTGTTAGCGGTGCCGGTACTCTTGGAACATAGACGTCCCTTTGAGTATACCCCATGGGAGTTCGAGGTATAGTTGAGATACGGTCAGATTGGTTCGTACACGAAACCAACCGAGCCCCCGGGACTAAAAAGCTAATAACTCACAGACCGGGCATCCGATTGACGCGCCATCTGTTGTGTTGAGACCCCTATGACGAGGTGGTTCTTTTTGTTACTTCTACATGAGACTTCGTGACACTATTATGTAACGACTAGTAGCTCGTGGAGCGGACCCTCCAGGAGATGAGTGTATGGAGTACAGAGACTTAGTAGCTGTAGACCTAACAACTTCTTGACCGATTCGACTCAGAGTGATTCGATTAGCCCAGTGGATGGATCCCCCGTTATTTGGCGGCAAACCCACGGTGGACGCTGCGCTTGGTAGTTGGCAGAAGGCCTGTTGTACTCGACAGGAGGAGTATCTCTGTAGGCTATTAGGGGGGAGCGCCTGGTATTTGGCTACAGACCCACAGTGGACGGGGTGCCCGGTATTTGGCAGTGGACCCACGGTACTCGACAAGAGGAGTACCTCAGAAGTTTATGGTTAGTGAGTAGCAACTTGGAGTCATGACATGGCCACTATACTCGATAGAAGAGTAGTTCTCTAGTAGTTTTGGTTTCAATAATGAAAATCCTGGTTTGAGATGAGTCAATGACCTTTTTGTTTTCCTCGTGATTGAGATGGTTTACTTGATAACTTATGTATATGTATGGGAATATACCTAAGTAAAGGATATCTGTTGAGATCTTTGTTTATGGTTTATCCTTGTTGGATTTAGTGAGACCCCGAGGGTCAAGGGGTCCCTACTGAGTATTGTTATACTCAACCATGCACGGGCTATGCCCGCACCTCGTTGTGTTGGTTGCAGATGACGGACAACACTGGTCGTTGTTGAGGCTTGTAGAGATGGATGGTACCCAGAGGTGGACTTCACGACGATATGATACCTAGAGGTGATAGACGGACGTGGAGAGCTGAGGTGGCCATCTATACCTACCCTACAGCTAGGAACCCGGAGGACGATCCAGGAGCTGCTTCACCATTCAGCTGTTGTCTTTTCAGTTGTACTTTACTTTCAGTTGTAGTTGTACCTTTCTGTTGGGCTTGTATTTCAAGCCCCTTTGTACTTTTAGCACACTTGTTATATTTCATTACTTAGTGATTGCTTCCGCTTTTTCTCTGGTTGTGTCTGTCTACGTTTTATAAAGGCAATGCCTTCCCAGTTTTTAGGGAGTTACGCCTTTGGTGCTAGTCATCGGCCCTTGGCCTATGGAAGGCGGGCTTGGGGTAGTCAAGATACGGGCCCTAGGGGACGGGTCGTGACACACCCACTTAAATATATCATGAGAGGGTGATATATTTTTCTATAGTGGATGTAATGGAAGGGGAGTTACTATTTCAAGGTATTTATATTTAGTATAATTTATATTTTCCTTTTCAATTATTTTCATTTTCCTAATATAACGCTCATTTATCATGCATGACTTTTGATATCAGACTGAAGGCCTTGTTTGTAATTAATAATTAATATATATTAATCAATATTACTATTAAGTGTATTTCAAAATATGTTTTAATAAGGTTTGGGTCACCAATTAATTAGATAATAGAAAGTACATAATCATGAGAAAATGTTAGTTGAGGGAGTCGAAAGTGTTTACCTAGTCCAACAGATTCACTAGGACTTAATTCTGAAAATAAAATGTGTTTTCATTATTTATTAATGTATTTTGATTGATGAACATGGCCTTTTTATCTTCTCAATTAACCCTTTTTATTTTTTATCTCTAACTTTTAGAAAATTATAGTTTATTTAGTGGTAGTTTCTTTCCAGTATATGTTTATTGTTCTTAATTATTGAATTATCATATTTGTCTACTTTTTATTCATGGGATCAATATTATGTCTTTTAATCCTATATTACTTAGTTAGTTTTTTTTTAATTGAGGCATTGTGTTTATAAATTCAAAACTGGTTAAAGAGTTTGGGAATTGATGACACATATTACCTAAATAAAGTTTTAAATCCATTTTCTAGGACATGATTTAAGATATTAATTTAATTTAGTTGTTTGGATAAATACTTTTCCTTAACTATTTTCTGATTTCTAATTTGATTTTGGTTTTTCTTTTACTTTCATTAGTTTTATCTTATTACTCTAGGTATTTTAAGTTTTGATGAAAGGATTAGATTTTATATTGAATAATAATGACAAAATTTATATCCAAATCATGTTTTTATTACATCAAATTGATAAAATGTCACATAAATAGCTTATTTTAAATTTAGTTTGATTTTAATTTCCATTAATTCTTTGTTTTGGGGGTTTCAAAAGGTTTTATGGAGAATAGGTAAGTTTTCATGTATTGAGCCAAACTGTGGGCGCAATTCCAGATTTAAAAATAACTTTTGTTTCTTTTATAACATTTTTATTTTTTAATATTTTTCACTTATTATAACTCATAAATGTCCTCCCCTAATATATTAATACCAGATTTAAATTTGGATCCTTTATAAATCCAGAATCATGGGGGATTTGGGTTTTTATTTTAGAATTGGGCCAACCTGAAAGCCCATTTTCCAATTTTAAATTGTTTCTTTAATTTCTTAATAACTTATTCATTATAATGAATTTTTTGGTGATTCAACCTCAAACTTGACCCTAATAATCCCATGCACGCTCCCATTTCCTTTACCCCCTCCTTACAGATCTTTGAAATCACGACTCAGGGCAGAACTTCATAAGGTGTCTCAAATCGGCCAGAATTGAAGAGTTAAATTCATCTCTTCTTAACTCTCCCAATTATTACTATTTTCTCTAAATTATAGTTCCTAAATGACCTCATAAATCTTTTTATAATAACACATTAATTTTGGATGTTTTAAATTTCATCCACTGTTGTTTTTAGAGTGATCAATTCAGGATACTTCAAGTAAGTGAGTCCATTTCTTTCTTCTTTCATTTTTCTTAGGGTTTCATTCTAAGTTCTTAGGGTTTCCTCCATTATACATGAAGTCCCAAATTTCCAGAGCGTAAGGTGTAAAACCGAAGGTTTAATCTTGGGTTTTCTTGGTTTAATTTTCTATTTTTAGGTTTGATCTACCCTTATTGAGGTGCGGCAGTGGTGCGTTTGTGTTTTTGCACAAAGGATTCAAGGGTTTCATTTGATTTGGTAGTCGATTCTAATGTTGATGCAATATTTGTGTATTATAATGCTGTATTTACATATTTTTAGTTTTATATAATTTTATTATTGCTGCAAAAATTGGTTCTAATGTTGTTTCTATTGCAGTTGAATTATAAATGCCAATTTGGTGTGAAATTGGGGGTTTTCCAAAGAAATGGTTTATTTGTTTATTTGGGGCTGCCCTATAAATACTTAGTTGTTTTCAATGACCTGTAATAAGACATAAAATACTGTTTTATAATGTTTATCCACATTTTTTATTGCTGAAAAATGGTTTTTAATTATGTTTGTAAAGAAAGTGAAGTTTTGGTTCCACTTTTGTGTGAAAATGATGGTTTTACAAAGTTATCACTTCTTGTTTAACATGGGGATGCCCAAAAATTAATTTGTTGTTTTAATTGAAATGTTTTGGGCTGAATTTACTGTTTTGGTAACTTACAAGTGTGAACATAGTGTACATGTGGGTTTCTTAAGGGGTCTTTTGTCAAAACAACAGGAGATTTTAAGAAATTGTTTTATTCAAATTCAAAGTGTTTGTTGTGTGTTTTAAGTGGTATAAAATGCGATAGATAATGTATTTGGTGTATGTGACCAGTAGTGGTATTTTACATTAAAATGGATATGTGTTAAATGCTTAAATTTTTTGAGCACAAAGGGGGAACCCCGGGTACCTAGGTGGGGCGGATGTGTAGTAGTACGACTAGTGGACCAGATGGGTCTTGTCCATGTTCCACCTAGAATTTGGATGACGACAACTCTAAATAAATTATGTGGATGATGATTGGGGACCACTCGGTTATGGGTATGTTCCCTACTAGTGTCTCATGCATGAGAACTGATTTTACTATGGTTACATTACACCGAGGTACGAGGTACATGGGGACCAAGACTATCTAGTTCCTAGGGGTGTTCCTGATTTTGTTTCTCATTGGATTTGTGGTATTTTACCTTGTATTTGGGTGAATTTGGAATTATATTAAAGTATATAAAATTCCTATTTAAATGTGTTAACATTATGAATGTTTTATCTTGAAAAATGTTTTAAATTTAAAATTTTATTTCTTGGAATTTGTCGCCGCTTTTCATTGCATATTAAAACTACTTGCTTTTTTCACCTTATATTGCATGAACCTTGTAATCATTGGGCGGTATCCTATTGGTCTTAGGATCACACCCTACTTACACCCCTTGGGTTTAAGTAGGTTTTATTATTTTTTACTCATGTAAAGGAAAGTCCAAGGGTGATGTCAGTTTAGGGTGTTAGTCCCCGTGGCTGGGGCGGAGTAGTGCAGACGACTTGCGGGTGATGACCCCCTTGTCAAATGGAGTCCTTGGGGATGTATTTCTGTTGTAATTATTTGTATTTGGACCTCTTTTATTGTCTTTAATCCAATTTATTCAGTTCATTTTTTTTAAGACTTTTTGGCTATAAATTTTAGAATTTATATTATGGATTGTTTTTAAGGTTTTATGCTTTCATACTTAGGTAAATCGTTCCCAAACGTAATTGTTTGATACCCGAGAACTTGTTACATCCCGTGGGGATATGGAAATCCCTTCAGGCCTTGGAACGGGCCAGTTTTGGTGCCAGTTTGATGGAGACCAGATCCGGTTCGTGACATAAACACTGAGAGAGGAAACGAAATAATATTGATGATGACAACCCACATATACACCCAATTTATTAGGAAGTAGTCCTTTATAGACCTAAAGTTTCCTTCAAAGAGTCATGAAATGTTCTATAGAGTATAACCAATGAAGCTGAGTAGTCAAGGATAATAAAAAATATATTTATCACATGATGAAGGAGTACCCAAGGATACATCTGAATGAGGTTACTAGTTCCTATACAATTTCATGGAAATTTTCAATTCTAATGATAAATATTATTATTATAAGGAAGGAACATCCACCACTATTGGTAAAGAGAAAGAATAAAAAGAAGAAAAATCCTAAAAAAATAGTAATAGAACTCATCTATTGTAAAAACAATATAAATACTTGAAGATTTGGAATATTATCTGAAGAAATAGAACGATAAACTTTTCATTGCATCAAGAACCAAAAGACTCCATCAACAATATCCAAGCTTTTCCACATACCAGTTCCCTTAACAATAATAAATTCATTCTAAAATAAAGTAATATAAATTGAAAGAAGAATAATATCGAGCTAAATAAGGAAAATAAAAGGGGAGGAAGAGAGAACAACTAATTTATTAAAAATGTGATCCCTAAGTAAAAAATAAGAGTAATAAAAATAATAAATAAGAATAAATAATAGTGGATATTTAAATTGATAATATTTTTAAGGGTTTGAATAAATTGAAGCCAAGATAGGTAGTAAAGGATTAGTTATATAAAATCTAGATAGCCTGAAAACTATTCCATCAAATTATAACACAATCCATATTTTGGTATTCTCCTCTAAAATGTTTTAGTCTATTTTAAAAGAGGAGTGGAACTATAGATATCAAATATTCACTACAATGTCCCTAGTTTTTTCAATTTGTAATATAAAATCATGAAGATGCTCTAAATAGGTGATAAAAAGAGATCATATTGGGACAATGACCATAAGAAAAGTTATTTTTTAAAGGAAACCTTATTTTATTCCATGTGTTTTGGACTTTGAAAATTATTTTCTTCTATTCTGTTTTCAGATATAGGTTTAACCACTTATATACTTTTGATCTTAGAGTGAATAAACCTTGTGATCTCACTTATTGTTTTATTTTAGATGTCCATGATGAATAATGGATAAAAATAATATAAGGGAAAGAAAATTTATTCATATGGAGAAGTTTGTTTTACTTTCAATTCATTATGTTTTTACTACCCAATTTTATTTTTTCATAAAGGTTTTTCAGTTCTTTAAATAAAAATTCATTCCCCAACATAGATTATTAGTTATATTTTGATCTAGGATACAAAAGAAATTCTCAAAAATATTATTATTCCATGTTTTATATTTCATTATTAGGGAAGTTATGTAAATAAAACAAGTGATTAAATTATTATATATAAACATGGGGGTGTTAATTTGATAAATCATAATTTAAAGGAATTAGTTGATTTATGTAGGAAAAATTTCACTTAAAAATTTCATCCTTAAATTTTTTGAAGTTTATATTGATTAATTTTATATTAGTATTCATTCCACGAGTTATTTTAAAATTTTATGTGTTCCAATTATTATTAGGATTATAGGTACAATTTCTCTTATCTTTCTTAGAAATTTCATGAGCTATACTTGGGACTTGGTTTCTTTCTTGAACATGTATTTCATATTGTCAAATATATTATTGGTAAAAGTTACATTTAATATTATTGGAGAGTTTTTCCTTTTAGAACATATCCTTGAGACACACCTTTCACATTGTGTCATTCTTTTAAGACTGAAGATTCCGTAAATCACCTTCTTAGAAAGACTCATATTACAATATAAAATTTTCATGTCAACCAATTCTATTTGAATTTTAAATTATACTAATGGTTCAAGTGTGGGAGAGAGGTTGTCTATGCTGGAAGGTGATGTGTTCCATTAAAGATAATATGAGTGTTTATTTCAAGGGATATTGGTAATATATTCATAGTAAGATTTTATTTTTCTTTATTGGTATTCCTATTTATAGAAAATAAAATTGAAAAATTAATTTTACGTTATTTTTTATAAAATGGGTTTTATCTTTGGTAGGTTAACAAACACTTTTAGATTAACCTATGATATTTTAAAAAACTATTATAATTAGAGTAATTATGGGATAAAAAATATGTAAGGTGAAGAGTGTGAGATTTTTCCCAAGTAAAACATTACATAAAAGAAATAAATATAAAACAACAACTAAGGGGATTCCATTTTATTATGTTTTGTATAGTTCATAAGCCTACTCTGTGAGATTGTAAAGTGTGGGGTGATGAAATACATAAAATAATATTTCGTTGAACTTTATTATTGATTATAATTCAATGTGATTAATATTTAAACCCTTAATTTTAGCCTAATAGGGTTTTTACTTTAATACCTACTTTCCTTAATACTCAGAGTCATTTGAACATTAATGTAATGTCCTAATAAATATTTTTGATATTTCCCTTTATTGTATATATATTAGATATTTCTTTAATGAATATGGTTAGTATAATGTGGTTGATGTATAATAATAACTCTATTTAAATGATTTATTTGGGTGAAGAGAGAGATGAAATCAAAGTGAGGTATATCAAAACATGGCATGACAAGTAATAATAAATTGATAAATATGAAGGGAAGTTAAAAAAAACTCAATTAATTTTTAATCGGGGGATTAAAATGAATAATTGACAAATTTTCTTTGAAATATTTTTAATTATAAAGATATATTTTTATTTTATTTTATTTTTTTTGGTATATAAATATCGGTACTACATGGATTCTTTTTTTTTGATAGTACATGATTGAGGAAAAGAAATATTTTATTATGGATGGATTTGATGTCGATATTCAATGAATACTTATTATTAAATTTAATTTTGATAAAATTTGTTTATTTTTTCCAAAATAATAATTATTTTATTATATTAGTGGTAAAATAGGTTTTAAAATAAAACTTTTGAAAAAATAAAATAAATATGTAAATGTTTTAAAGAAATTATGAAAACAATAAAATTTGAGATTTTATAGGCACAAAAATAGTCTTATCATTAGAAAATTAATGAGTAGAAGATCCTATAGGAGTCACAAATAAATTCTTAGACTATTCTAGAACTAGGAACATTTTCAAAGGAAATGGAGAGAAGAACTTGGTGCATGGAAGGAGCTAGGAATGAGTGTTTGATATGGGGTAACATTGGGGCTACTAATTTGATCTATCACTACCACGTACTCATTTATATATGTGTAGACATCCTTACATCATTTCCATGTGTAATGAGAGTTTCGGGTAAATTTTCATACTAGCTAAAATGACATTACTTCAGTGCTACATTCATGACTCATCACTCATATAGATAACACCACCACCCAATGCATCACCACCATCAATTATTTCCACAAAAAGTCACCAAAAATACACCCAAACTACTAAACGAATATCTAGGTTTGATATAATTAGACAATTGTGAAGTCTGAAAAATTGTGGGAGTACTATTGAATATTTCATAGTCATATTAGAAGTGAATGATGATGTTTATGATGATTTTTTTTGAAAATAAATGAAACACCATGAGAGCTCACATCTAAAGAACAATGAAAGAAAATTGTCACTAAAATTATAAGGAAAAAACCACTAATTTCATAGTCAAGGTTTGATCTATGAACAAGTATGGACAAACCATCTATAAAAAAATCAAGTAAAATGAGATTTCATTTCATTGAAGAATGGTAATGATTGATAAGGATCTTTCGAGGTTGAAACATGAAAAATATCTATGTTTTTGGGGAAATGGTTGAGCCTTCAACTATATTAATTTTAAACTCCTGAAAAATCTTGTATAAAAAATTTGTTTCATTATGGTGAAGTAAGGGTTTGAGCTTAAAGGATGAGCTATCCAGCTCTCAAAACTGGGAGTGCAACATCGATGTGGTAGAAAATATGGCTTATGGGGATTTACCAAACTCGAAACACATAGGGTTTCATTGTGGTTATTCTCATAGAAAATATTTTTGTATGGGAAGTGGGATAATATATAAAATTTAGTTGTAAATGTTCATATATTAATGTTAATATAGTTTTTAGTATGTATCACAAAGATTCAATATTTGGTATGTTGTGGAAAGGATTATTTGCAACACAGTGAAATGGTAAAAAGTGAGAGTGAGGATGAAACACCCAAGAATTTTTTTTGGTATTATTCTTTTGTTTCAATATCTATATAAAAATATTAAAATTATAATATATAACCCTTTTTGGTAATTTTGAATATTTATTTTTGGGGAGACACAAGGGACACTACACATAGATTATTGATCATACACATGAGGAATATGAGTTCAAATTAAAATTTATAAATATATAGGAGATCATAAAGGAGAGAAATAAGGATATTTGGATTGAGAAAAGACAAATTATCTCTTAATATAAAAGGAGTATCTTGTTGTTCAAGAGGAAAATAAAAAATCATAGGAAGTCGAAGGTGACAAGAAGTTCTACTACTGTAGGGATTTATCTAAGACTACTTTCAATTCTGTAGGATTATTACTTTATTCATTTTTAACCCTATCATGGATAACATGACTAGGATATTTCTTGTGTTGTGTTATATATAAATTTAGGGTAATTTTAGTTTCAAGGAACTTATAATTAGTACAATCTATGTTGGGTTATGCATTTGTTTTCTTTTTCTTAATCTCTATTTATTCTTCATTGTCAAATATTTTGAGTCGATCGAATGATTTATTTTTTATAAAAAAATATGTATTAATCATTATAACTATTGGGATTATTTTATTTTATATTCAGATAAGTTTCTAGTTCACCCATTCTTTAGATAGTATTAAGTACATTTCCATGAGAAAAAGTGATTTTATGGAGTTGAGAGTATTTACCATAACCAAAGGAATCACTAGGACTTAATTAAAATAACTACATATGTTTTCATTATTTATTTATGATTTGTGCTTCATAAATCTAACCTTATATTTTTACAGTGAACCCATTTTATCTTTTATTCTCCAACTCTTCAAAAATTTCAATTCAAGTAGATTTTGTTTTGGTTTATTTTTATTTTAGTGTTTTTAATTATTGAAATATCATATTTCTTCTACCCAGTATTCATGAGGTAAACCATGGGTATTGTGATCCTATATCCCTTAGTTGTAGTTTTTGTGATTTATAGTCTTATGTTTATAAATTCTAAAATTATAACAGGTAATAGGAATTGATAGTTTCATACTTTCATTAATGAGAAAGTTTTAGGTATCTTGATGAAATGCTTGATAAAGTATGAATTCTAATACTTATAGATATTTTTTTGAGTTTATTCCTTTGCAAAATTCCTATGATAAAATTCTATATCTTTTCCCTCTTACAGTCCTTTACATTTTTTTATCAAATGGTCATAATTATGTAAATTATCATAGTTGAAGGGGGAGAATTATTAAAATCATTTTTATGGTAGAGAAATTTCATTGTAAATAGGGGAGAAGAAAAAGCGGGATATGTAAGGAGTTGAAGTAATAGAGAATCAAACTCTAACCATGAATGGGGATATATGATCTATAAAATAAATGTGGAGTCTAAATGAAGATTATCATAAATAAAATCATAATTATATATACATGGTATAATTATAATTCCAATTGATAATTTCATGTTAGTGTCAAATTTATAAAAAATATAAAGGGGAATTTTCAATATCTAAAGAGAAATGTGATGAAAATGTATAGATCTAAGGATACTCTTTAGGAGTAAATGAGACTTGGTCAATTTAGTAATTTTTATACATATTAAGATGAAGCTACCTCATAAACATTACATTATCTAGTAATATGGTGTTAAGATAACTCTCACACTAGGAGAATAATTTAGACTATTTTTAAGAGAACTTGATGCATGAGTAATAAATTTTATTTAATATTTAATTTACTGTAAACATTCCCATGATTTTTTTAATTGTTTTTATTTTTCTAAACTTAAACCGAATAAATAATTCAAGGATAAAATATATATATATTGCAGCAGTGCTGTGAACATTTCATGATTTAGTTAAGAAAAAAAACCATATGAATTTGTATGAGAAAATATTTATAGCCTTGATCATTATTACTTTTTGTGAATAAAAAAATCTCCTAAATTGACATGGAGGTGAAAAATATTATGGTTTTAATGATCATTTCATATTTGGAAGAAAAAATTCATTGTTAGTTAAACATTGTTTTAAATTTTGTTACAATAATTTTAGATGAAAAAATATATTATTTTTAGGAAGAGAATACATCATGGTTATATTTCAGGCTATGATATAAAATTATGAAAAAAAGATGCATATTTTTTAGAGTTTGGATAATTACACCATGTTTTTTGAATATAATATAAACTAAGGAAGAACACACCATGGAATAGGAAATTAAAATTTATTTTTTAGATCTCCATATAAAATATAAATTTTCAATTAATGAATGTTATATATAATGACTACACTTTTTATAAGATACTTCAATATATGAAAGATATAGTCTTGAGTAGATAACTGGTGCACATCTCAATGGTACATTCAAGAAACATGAGGAGGAATAAAGAAAACTATTTTTTTATTTATTCTTTATCATTGAACGTAGATCATGTTATTATTATTATTATGTAATGTGTGGGAAAGACATTGATTATTAAGAGAAATGATTTTAAAGGGTTTAAGCCTATCCAATCTCCATTAATTTTATTTATTTAAGATAATAAGAGAGTATTTGATGTGTTGTAACACCCTTTGATCACCATTGATTAGTTACTCATAAAGAGTCAGTGAACATTGTAAATAAATGGAGTAGATGTAATTAAATTCAATTTTTTTTTATTTTTCATAACTCAATAAGTCTTGTGGTTGATACTACACACTAGCCAATAATGTGATCAAACTGTATTTTTTCTGGGTAATGATTCAACTCTCTTATTAGTGGTCTATATATTCATCTAGCTATATCAAATAGTCATTTGAATACAAACTAATAGTAGAATATAAAAAAATTATATTAAAATAGTATTTATATTTCTAAAAACATGTTATAAAATTTATTTATATGTAATTTTACAATTATTGATTACATATTTCAATAAAAAAATGTTACTATTTTTTTTAAAAATCTCCAAAATTAGGTAAAATAAATAATTCATAGAAAATGAAATTTTTTAGTTTAAAATAGTATATAATGATCATGAAACATATACTCAAATGACACTAAAATCTGTTTATCACAAACCCCAAGTGTATTCCCCAATCTTTAGGGGATGGATACAATCTATGATGATCTTTGTTTGTTATTTGGATATTATTTTTCTTGTTTAATTAAGAAAACAAGTCATGATTTAATTTCCCTAAAAAAATTTCATAACCCGTCAATATTATGGATGTTTCCAAAAATAAATATATACATTATTCACTGATATATTAGGCTTTACATCGGCGATACTTGGTATAAATTAATATTAATATAATAAATCTATATGTGTAAGTAAAATAAACATAAATAACTACAATCCAATTATCTATAAAATAAAAATTGAAAACACAAACAAGAATCACAACATTAAACAGCAAACAATATGATGTTGAAAATATCTTCAACAACCCTTTAGTTGAATCAAGACTCTTATTATTCAACACTTGATGAAGTACTAGATATGCTAATGAAGAATCCATTTCTAGAAAGACCAATCAAATGCCACCAACTATCCTTTCACTTATTTTTCCATAAAATCAAACAAGTGATGTTTCATATCCATAAAAGTGCACAGGAAGGGAGTAAATATGAAATCATAGTAGGCCACCACATGATATCTCAATTCATATAATGAATAACCTAGTGAATGTATGATACATGTGTAATTAGTTACATATTACAAAAATAAATTATCAATGGATCTGAAAAATGTCAAGTAACAGAATTATAAAATAAAAACCCATTTTTAACCATACAAAATAACTCTCAATATCAGGAGGGTATATATATCTATATAAATTCTTTGATCATAGATTAAAATCTATGATGAACAAATATAATAAATTATGAGTGAAATACACATCAAAGTGGAAGGGAATGATGTCTAAAAATAATGGTAAATATTATATCCCATTCCTTTAATTAATGGGAAATTTTTTAACAAGTTAGTGAAATTTTGTTTCCCATCATAGTTTTACCAACCTGTATTTCATTAGTTCATATATCTGCTAAATCATTTTATAACAATAATATCACTAGTCAATTTTGTTTAATAAAATATGGGAACAAATAAAAAAGTTTAGAAATACGAGTATAATAATTTCATGATAAAATTCAATGATACATGTGAAAAAATCATAAACAATATTATAATAAATAAGTGAACTATAACATGGAGAATAATAAAATATATTAGTATCAATCCAAAAAGTCATAAAATAATTCATTTTTAATAACTAATACAAATAAATGTTAAAACAAACATGTAATATAGAATAAAATCATTTGATGGTCAATTAGCTCCTTCATATAGGTTGATGAGCCCGTAAGGGGCATCTCAGCGCTAGGTTTCCCTCTCGCCACTACTTCCTTGCTTCGTATCAGACCGTCTCAGCTTCCCTCTTACATGACTATTCGTGGTGGTGTCTTCTTCAGCGGTGTTGTTGTGGGACTTTAGGGCTCAGAATTCTTAGCTTCGCACTCCGTTGTCATATTCTCTTGCCTAACTACCCTTTGATGGATAGGGTTTCATGGTGGCGCGGCGTAGAAGTAGAGGCCGAGGCCTAGATTTCGCGGTTGGGGTCGCCTATTCGTTTATGCGCATCTGGTGGTTGAGCGTGGTTCTTCGGGAGTTTTGGATGGCGGTGATAGGACTGTGATCTGGTTTGCGGGTGGGATTCCTCCCGTATTTTTGGTGATAGTTTGATTCTGTTTTTCATCTTTGTATCTATTTTAGTTTGGGATAGTTTTGTTCTGTTCGTGCTCCTGGGTTCGTGCCTCAGGCGTTGAACCGGCAGTGGTGATTTGTCAGAAGCTGGTCGAGGTGGGGATCATTTATCTCCACTTATCTATAGTGATTGCTTATATAGGATTTGTTTTTGTGGTAATGGTTGAATACTGGTGATGGATTGAGATTGGTGGATGGGCTATGACTTTGATTGATGTTTTATGATATTGGATGTTCTTATACGGTTTGTTTCTTCCGATCACTGGCTCTGATGATGGGTGGTGATGATAACATTGATCTCTGGTGTCGTTTGCTCCGGTCATGGTCTTCGGCGGTGTTGGATGGTGTTGAAGATGATGTTAGTTCGATGATGGTGATTTTCAGGCAATGATTGCAGATGCAGGCGACAAGACTTCGGTTGTCGCAGGTAGCCCTTGGCCTGAGGTCGCCTCGGGTTGTGTGTTTTCAATTTTAAATTTGGTCTGATCTTGATTTTTGGTATCCTGCATTATCTCTGTGGTTATCGCTTATCCTCAAAGCGTCTTTTTTGGGTGATGTTTTTGAATATTGTAATGGTTATTGGTAACCCATAAAACAGATTTTAGAAAATGAAAAAAATGGATTGTAGGAGAATAAAATCATTTAAAAAATTAAAACTATTATTACTGGTAAAAAAGTTTAATTTAAAACCTAGTTTCAAAACATAATACATTGTTAAAAAAATACCATCAATACTTATAGACTAATGTTTGCAGTGGAAAAATTTTCTTAAAAACATATCATGGAATTATTCTCTAAGAGGTTTAATTTTCCAAAGAATAACTAAAAATGTTAAATTTAAATTATAAAACCAATTCCATAACTAATCCTTTAATAAAAAAAATAGAAATATGATTTATCAATTTTCTAATTTATTTTAAAAAAAATAGTTTAATGAACAAAATAATTCCTTATAACTTAATCCATAATGTCATTACCTCACCAACGATGCAATATCTTAAATAAAGCTATGTATTGTTCATTGACTAATAATTATTTTAGGTAATAGTAGGAGTAATTGATTTATTTAATGAAACATAAAAAAGGCCACAAGGGAGGATGATTAACCTTGGTAAAGTTATGTTGTTCACGATTTTTCATAAAAATCAATTCATTTTTTCTATGATTACTTAATATTGGATAATATGAATATGATCAAACATTAAATTTCGTTAATGACTGAAAATCCAAATTCAATTAAATAACATAAAACCTTATTTAATTTCTTAAAAATCTCATGTCCTGAAAATATATAAATTAAAACCTATCAATGACTAAAGAACACATGGATATCTTTCAATTCCATGACAAAATGGAACTAAAGATATAAAATATTCTAAGTAAACATTATAAAAGAAACCACACATAAAACACCCAATGAGAAAAAACTGGCATAGATGACCACACAATTTTGAAATGTTATATTTTTTATTATACCACATAATGATGTGAATAAAAAATAATATAAAAAACTATAAAATTTTTTATAAGCACATATTCAAATTTAAAATTTAAAATTTCAACACATTTGATATTGAAATTATAAAATGAACATGAATTAAAAAATATTTTATTAAAGACTAATTATTTATATTACTATAAATAAAGTTTTAATGAAATATAGGATAACAAAAAACACTAATTATGTTTATATAAAATTATGTCGAAGAAAGTGTACTCGATATATTAAAATGTCAATTAAATCCACCCATTTTTAATTCAAAAATATCAGTTAAATCTCTATAATTTATTTATAAATCCACGTGGATGGAATATGCGATTCATAACATAATTAATACTAATAAGAGTTGATAAATCCTTCTATAAAAAATCCTATATGAGTTGAAAATACTCCAATGACCAAAAAATTGTGAAAACAATCATTAATTAAAATTTTCTTAATTAATTTTACCTAATTACATAACAATCGTAAATAAATGGAAACTAAAACCCAATTAAATATCATGTAAATATCACCAAAAATACACATATTTTTATAAGATCAACAATCCCAAATAAATTCTAATATACCACCCTCCAAATCCATCCTAAAATCATTGAATCGCTAGAATAATTTATCCCACAACTACATTCCATAAAAACAGTGTTCAATATAGGTTAATTGACCTATCTTGAATATATACTAACAAGATAAGTAGAGACCCCATAATTTAATTTTAATTTCGTTATGGTTTGGAAAAATCCAACCCCAATCCCTATATTACTAAATGAAATTATAAAATAAAAGAGGAAAAGTGAAGAGGTGATTAAATGAGAAGTCCTATCTTAGTTTCAATAAGTAAAATTTATTTTATAAGAAAAGGATGAATTAGTTAAATAGGGAGAGATTAAGTAATAAAAAGGGTAAGAATATCCTTGATTTTGGATGGATGTATAAGTATTGAAAAGAAGGGGAAACCCAATAAGGTATATTAATAGGGGTGGGGTGAAAAGATATAATTACTCCCTTTATTAAAAAAACAAAAACTTATCCCATTGAGTACCTATTGGACTCCCAATAGAAACCTAGTGGTAGAACAATGGGGGGAAGGCCTACTATTAGGTTTATCGAGTACTTTCTAAAAATTTATCAAGTTCTGAATGACCACCTTCAACCATTAATAAATAAATTAAATAGAAAACACAAAAAATTATAAATTATAGCACCCATTTTACAATTTCTAAATAAACATTTTAATCCTTTTAAGGAATTAAGAATAATATCTCTCTTAATATAATCATGAAAATTCAGACAAACCCATTTTTTCACATGATTAGATCCCCAAAATTATTGTCAATTTCTCCATAAAATTAATCCCCTAAGAAATTGGTCACTATTAAAGTGAAAATAATAATTAATATTTAGAGAAACTTATGGGGTTAGTGAATGAATAAAAAAGTTTACATAAGTGAATGATTATATGGTATGAAAAATTAAGGGAATTTTATAGATTTATTTTCTAAGAAAATCAAGAAGTTGTATTCGATTAAATATTAAAATATTTTTTTCATGGATTTTTTTTGAATTTTTTAAAGATGAAAATTAATGAATATATAAAAAAATTATTATTATTTGTTATTTTATTCTAAAATATTTTTAAATATACTTTATAATATGATTAAAAAAATAGTAATAATTTTTTAAAACCAAATGAAGTATATAACTCTATATGAAGTTGATGATTTTTTTATTATTTAATGGATTCCCATGGGGTGATATTAATCAATTGAAATAATCAACATTAAGAAATTATTATCCTCTTACATATAACTAACACATAAAAGGAATAATATAAACCAAGACCTAGGTCAAACCTATATAGACTAGTGATCCATATCATGAGAGTTTGACTCAAAAAATTCAGACTTAAAACATGAATGAATGAGATTTAACATAAAGTAAAACTTATTAAATGAATTATAATATAATGAAATATAACTATAATTTTATAAATATAAGATCATTAGATAATTTAGATTCCACAATCTATAATTAATGATTCTATTTTTTTCATTATTGAATATAAATAAATTATTAGTCTTGGTGTTTATTCAATAATTATAAAATTACACTTTCATTATGATCAAATACATCAATTTATTTAACAATTAGGTGATCCAAAACCATTTTCAATCACAGTATACCCAATCTCATTCAATAATCATGAAATAATTCAGGGAACCTATTCATGAACTAAATGGAAATTCATCAATAAGTAAACAATGATTATTTATAAAAAATAAAACATATGTAAGGATAAATGAATACATGAAACTAAATGGAATCCACATTTAAAAAAATAATTCAATAATTTAATCACTATTCATTATAAATCTCATCACAAAACAATTACCCTTCAATTAATCTATAGAAATACAAAGGTAAATTCATGTTTGTCTTAGAATAATGTCCCAATATACCCTAATTAAATAAAACAACAGATATTTAAGCCTTCTTTAGTGCTAAAATCATGTACTTCTAAAATAATCAATGATTTTATCCGAGTAAAAACACATTTATTTATATTGTTTCCCTTGAAAACTAAAATTATAAATTAAGAGGTGTTGTTATGATGGAGTTCATTGTATCACCGAAAACCATGACGCAATCACTAAACATTTCTACTGTAATATGATTTCTCATGTCTTTATATATTTTATTATTTCAAATAATAATCCACCATCATTATAGATCATTTGAAAATAAAATATAATTCAAATCTCAATATTCATCAATAAATCTATTCCCCCTCAATTCATTAATGTAATTAAACATTATTCACTCTTCCTTTCATTCCCTATCAATTAAAATACAACCTAAGACCATGAATTCTACTTCTTTAATTGTTTTATAATTTATCATTCCACATTGTTTCATCATGGGGAAACATTCCTCTTTATTCCATGTTCTTAAATCATGAATATATATCAAAACACAAGGATTTTCCTTCATGGTTAAGTATTTATTATATAATTCAATTCTTAAAAAACAAAATAATCGTACTGTAACATTATTACATTATATCATGATTTGTACATAAATTCCTAAAATGACTCAATAATTATATAAGTCAACATTTATGTTTCATTATACCATAAATAATTGAATAGACACACATTTTCTAAGCTAAGAATAAATTTTCATTCAAATTTATAATAAAAATTCATCTATAAATTTCACTACAGTAAAAGCATACTTTTACTTATGTTTAAATATCCATATCTTTAGAAATAAAATCCATCACATTCAATTTTTAAACATAATAGTAAGAAAATTAATATAATTATTAATAATGAATGAAATATCATGTATTATTCAAAAATAAATTTTCAACTCCTCATTTTTCATGAAAACCAAGAAACATTGTACTTTAGTTTCCATCAGAACATAAATTTAAATTAATTTTGATACAGGACATACAATTATTCATTTTACTAAGTATTTCATTTAATTTTTATCCCAAATCATACCTATGAACTTAAACTAACATTTTTTTGGATATTGGCTTTTTCACTTTTTTCTAATGGACTTCTCTAATAGAACAAGTTAAAAAAACAATCCGAATTTATTTTATATAATCCCAATAATAATTTTAATCTATAGAACCAGATAATTGGAAGAATATGAATGAACATTAAATTGTCTAAAAATAATCCTTATAAGATAAAATAAAATATAATCTCTATCTTCCACATAAATATCATTCAGATATTATATATAATAGTTAAAACAAGAAGGGTGAAGGTTTATAGTTATAGGTTTATCCAATGTATATGTAATAATTTTTTTATTATTTGTGGCACTATATTTTTATATTTTTATCAAATATCAAAGAAAAAGATTTAATTGAAATTTTAAATATACAATCCATCTGAAACTACTCCAAGTAATGCTCATATAAAAAATGTTTTAATTAATAATTTTTAATAATTTCATCCATATTAATAGATCAATAATCCCAAACCCCGATTCATTGTGTCAATATTATATAGTTTATATTTACTCATCGAAAAATAATTTTAATAATTTTAATTCATTAACAATTACTTAAAAAAAGATATAATGAGTTTTATAAGAAACATTATTTTATAATTTATAAGAAAATATAGGAATGTATTATATATGACATGAAATTTTATATTCTCAAAAGATATAATTTAATTAAAATAAAATGAATATAAATATGTAATGTTTTTTTTAAAAAAAAATTATCCATTAAGTATCATCTTTATCATCTTAATCATCTTATTATTCCTTCCTCCTTAATGAAATTCTAACAAAACCAAATAGGAAAATTAAAAGTAAAAGTTATATTCTATTAAAGATAAACAAGATAAGGTTAATGAATTATATATAATAAGAAAATATAAAAAATCCAAAATTTAATTTCCAATAAATCAATAAAAACATTGGATTATTATTATAAGTGATTTGTTTTAATTATTTTATGTATACATGAACTCATCATGTCAAGTAACTAATGAATTTAAAGAATAATCCCAATTCAGATCAATAAATTATTTGTTTTGAGTTGGTTTCGTAGACCCACACCCTTTATGTACTTTGATAACCATTACATGTATAAAATTTGATATATACATGTGATTATTCATTCCATAATATTCTGGATACTTTTCCACAAACTCTTTATATGGTAATATACATAAATTTTGTGAGAACCTTGAGATACTATGGAAGTATTATCAAATATAAATCATATAGTCCAGATAAATAATTCCAACGACCCATAAATGAAATACGACTATTAGGAATTGGGGGCTCGACATAAATGATACTTCTTCTCATAAAGTTTTTACTTAGTGATCTCAAGTAGATGAGATCGTGATGAAAAAGTTACTCATATGAAAACCACATGTTTGAGAATTCATTGGTTGTTACACAATATTAATATGTGTTTTGGTATCTTGAGTTGATATTAGTTAAAAATGTGTACAATTTCTATTGCATTCAATTATGTAAGGAAGAAACCTTTACATTGATGTTATGATGAGGTAACATATGTTGGGTTCATCATTAGTTGTATGGGATTGGTTTAATGATCAAGATAGAATTTATCACTTCCATGTGGACGAATAGAAATATCATGGGAACATGTTGACCATGATGGTAGTGAATTTATTAAATATATGGATACAATATAAGTTGGTATATTTAATTATTATGGTCATGAATTATATATAGAATAAAAATTATGATGATATAAGTGTTCAGGTTGCTTTATGAGATATCATGAGACAACTATATTTTGTTGCACTACACCTATTTGTGGGAGGTAGTCATAACCCTTACATTCCTTGTCTCATTAGGGGCTATGATGGGTTTATAGACTCCGACATTGGGTTGTGAGTTTGAAAACTTCCATCCAGATAGAGACTTATAGGGTCACACTCAAAGTGTATTCATATGTTCCACCAATTTCAATGAGTAAGATTTTTTTGATAAAGTATACCCCACAAGCGAGGGATGGTGAACGTCCGAGTGTGATCGATCAAAATTAAAATAATTCAATAATATTATTCTTTTTTATAATAATAAATATTTCATTTATTTATTAAAGTATTCACAAATTGTGGTTTTATAAAAGTAAATATAAGAAAATATAATTTTTTGAATGGAAATTATATCTTCAAGGTTCATTAAATTATTTGAGGTGCTCAAAAGATAAGTTAATGGTTTTTATTTTATCATGTAACAAGTTAAAGTGTTACAAGTAAGTGATAAAATGGTTTTAACATTAATGATTAGTTTAATTAATTCATGAGTGTGAAAAAATGGTATACAATGAAGCTTATAAATTTCTATAGAAAAAATTGTAATTATGTAAAGTATAACCTATGTATAAAAGTTAATTTTTGACTCATGAATGGCGTGCTCAGCCATTTTCACACATTTTGAGCTCTATTCCTCTCTCTCTCTCTCAGTATTTTAAAGAGATAATCCAAAGGAAGAACAAGGACAGATCAATCCCTCTTTCTAGATTGAGTATGTGTTCATCATATGATCGAAGGGATATCATAATGTTATTATGTTTTCCATTATTTTACATGGTAAATGAAGATCAATGATCCATGTTCATTAGTTATCATGTGTAAGTTCTATATAATTTTTATCTTAGAAAATTTGAGCCATGACACACTGATGGTGAGAAAACCAAATTACTGATTTCTATAGAACATGGTACCATTTATGGTTTGAATATTTTTTTTCCTTCATGATTAAATTTAATTTCACATGATTATTTGAGAAATCAATGCCATGGGTTTTAGGGATTCAGTTTTTAACATGAATTTCAACCAAAAAAAATAATTTTATTTGTTAAATTCTTATGTTATGCCCTTTTTTATTTCAATTAGTATCATAAGGATTGTGTAATTGTTTAAAAAAATTTATATTATTTTTCTATGTTATATAAAAATGGTTTTGATAAATTCCCAACTCAATTGATGACACATAAATTCATGTTCATACAACTATGTTATGGATGATCAAAGAGCAATGAGTTTTTACTGAAAATATTCTAAATAAATTAATTAATCTCATTATTACCTATTTACTATATAACATTTCGAATTTAATTATATATATTATAACATTAAAAACATAAATATTCACTCCTATATATATTTTATTTATATCATCTAGATGGAAATGATATGAATAATTCCAACTCTTTAGTAATTATTATAAACTAGAAGATGAATATAAAGGAAAAATATTCCAAGGCTATGTACCAGTCAAATATAATTATAACACACCCATCCACTAAAGAAAATATACTAGGTAGCATAATGATTAGAAAGTAGTCTAATTTTCATATGTTGATAATGGTCACTAGAAGAATAATTTCACAACTAGGAAGAATAAGAAATGTGATTCTTCTTATTTAGGTATATTTTTCATTGAATTCAATCTATCGATATATATATATTGGGTATTGGATACTAAAAGTGGCCCACACATTTCAATTCAAATATATGCACCAAGTACACTCATGAAAACTGAAAAAGGTGAATTTAATCTTTGATATGAAATTGAAGAGAGACTAGAAACATTATTAGTGGGTGATTATTATCTTGCATTTCCTAGTGGAGGGTTCTTATACCAAATAATAATTATTATATACTATCTGTAACTATAAAAATTAATAGAGTATTGAGTTTAGACACAATGATATTTTATTGAACGTTTGTAAATAAATGTTTTCTTATGTATAAAGATATAATTTTTTTTGTTATTACACATCATAACAATGGGTTATATATACTTGTACTAGAAAATCATGTTTTGTAAATCTATGAAAAATCTAAAAATATTGACTCACATCCTACCCTCCTATGGAACTTAATTCAAGTTTATGTAAACTAGATTAATTGTACATAAATACGTCAACAATATTATTTAGAATCTATTGAGTTAAAAACATAGATATTTTGACACTTTTGTACATGGTAAAATGACTAAATCACCTTTAATTCGGAAAAGGGAAAGATCCAAATAACCATTAGAATTTCTTTGTATTGATGTATGTGGTCCATTTCTAGTAGATTCAATGGGTTTCTTTTCTTACTTGATTAATTTTTCCAATGAATATATTAGATATGGATATATGTACATCATGAGGTTTAAGTTAGATTCATTTACCATGTTTAAGAAATATCAAAAAAAAGTAGAAAATCAACTTGGTAAGAAGCTTAAGAATATATACTCTAACCATGGTAAGAAATATCTTAACCAACCTTTCATCGACCATTTAATGAATTTTGTGATTTATTTCCAAATTAATTGTCCTTATACAAATTAATGTAACAGTGTTAGTAAAAGGATGAACCATACCCTATTTTACATGGCTATTTTGATGTTGAGTCATGAAACTTCGCCATTATCCCTTTGGGGATATGCACTACATACCACGACAAATAAACTAAATCAAGTACCATATAAGAAAATTGATAGGATTACATATGATTTGTGGTATGTAATGAATCCATGTCTATCACATATATTTTTATGACTATGTGATGCTTTTTTCAATATTATACCTAGTGAAAAATTAGCATATCGAAGCATGAAGTGAATATTTATAGGTAATCCCATGAAGACTAAATTATATTACCTATATAACAATTTTGATATAAAGGATATTGTAGAAAAATGAAATACATTTCTAGAAAGGGGAAACATTTACATCTGAAATAATGGTAGCTAGACTAACATCGATGAAGTTAATGATCTATATGAAAAAGAGTTGTAATGTGAAGAATCTCCACAAGAGATAGTGGGATATGAATTTATTCCCAATACATAAGTACTATAATAAATTTTGGATTTTCATATACCCACTAGATGATATAAAACCTATTGGGTATAAATGGTTATTAAATAAAAATATGGACATGTATGGTCACATGAGAACCTATAGGGAACATATAGTAGCCATGGGTTTCAGGAAATGTTAACGAACTAACATGGATGAAACCTTCTCATCATTTAAAATTATAATATTCATCAGAATTTTAAATGAAATAGTATCCTTATAGGGTTATGATATTTGGAAAATGCAAGTGTAAACTGATTTTGTAAATGGGGAGTTAGATATAGGTATCTACATGACACAACTCTAAGGGTTTATTATTTCAAAGAGTGGAAATAATTATTCAAGATGCAGAGATAGATTTCTGGATTTAATTGTGCATCATATTCATGAATTTTTTTTAATGAGGCTCTAAGAAAATTTTTTCATTAAGAAAGAAAGTTATTTGTGTATATATAATAAGGTTAGTAGGAGAGTTGTAATTTTCTTAGTTTTATATGTTGATGAAATATTTTTAATGAAAAATGAAGTGAAATCCTTATAACTTTTAAAGATGTGGATAAATGAATGAATTTACTGATTACTTAGGTGAAACAACCTATATTATTGGGATCAAAATCTATTGATATAAATCGCAATGGTTTTTTTTATAAGAAAAGAATATATATTGAAAAGGTACTCAAATGGTATAATATGGAATTATCAAAGAGAGGATTGTTTCTTATTTTACATAACATTATTCTCTTAATGAAAGTGTTTCAACAGACATAGGAGGATACTGAAAGAATGAATTTAATCCCTTTTTCTTCAGTATTTGGGTATATCGTGTTTTCCAAACTATATATTAAGATTTGTGGTTCCATTTCGTTAATCATGGTGGGATAATATCAAGATAATCTTGGATATCTTAATTTAATAGATATAAAAACTATCATAAAGTACTTGAGAAATAAAAAGGATATGTTCATGATGTATAAAGGAAATCAGGAGGTATTTGTGAGGGGATATACTAAACCTAGCTTCTAAACAGATCAATATGATCTATGTCCTAGTCAGACTATGTTTTTTTCATGAATGGCGGTGCAATGAGCTAGAGAATCTTGAATAATTATATAGTTTCTGAATCTATAGTACAATCTAATTAAATTGTTGTTTCGATGTTGCTAATGAAATAGTTTTGAAATGACACTTTATTTCTGAGTTTGGTGTTGTACCAAGAAGTGTATAACCTATTACTGTATATTGTGACAATACATTGGTACATGTTCTTTCCAAGGATCCCTTGTCCCACCAGAGGATAAAGCATATACTCTAGATGTTTCAACTCATGAGAGTTTTTATTATAGTGGTGAAGTCAGGGTTAACAGAGTATTTATAAAGTAAAATATGGTAGACCCCATACTAATGATATTCCTCAGTAGAGGCATGATACCCATGTTAGATCAAATGGGTCAAAAATTATTAGTAGTTGGATCTAGTGCCAGTAGAAGTATCATGATTTGGTTCCCTATACCCAAATCCTTTATGTAATTTAATTACCATTACATGTATACTATTTAAAAAATACTTGTGTTTATTCTAACCATAATTGTATTGGTACTTCTACATCCACTATGTACATGTTACTATCATTATGTTACATGTCATATAAAAAGGTAATAAAAGTTCCTAGATATAATGAAAACCTTATGATACTATGAAAGTGTTATTTAATATATGACATATGGCGAAGATAAATAATTCTATCATGGAATACATGATGTCCGGCTATTAGTTGATGGGGGTTCATAAGAAATGATACTTCTTCTCATTAATTTAAAACTTGTTGATCTTGAGTATTTGAGATCCTGATAAATGACATGCCAATTGAAACACCACATGTTTCAAGTGTCATTGGTAATCCCCATCTATGAACATGTGTATTATTCTTCTGGCATGAGATCATTATCAATTTATACCATTTGACAATGTACTTTTATGGATGGAAAAGAATATGAAATTAAAGTTAGGTAGGGATATCATGTGGTAGGTGCATCATTGGTGATATGGAATTGTTTGAATGATCAATATATAATATTCCACTTTTGAGTTGGGGAAGAGACATCTCATGGGCCCTGGTTAACCCGAATGATAACACCTTAATTAAATACATGTCCTTGGTACAAGAAGTTAAGTATGTCTTGTATGTTCATGAAATTTATGAAGTATAAAAATTGCGATGAAATAAGTTTTAGTCATTTCAAATGAGGTATCATGATACAAAGAGATTATATTACACATAGTGTGTTCATATGAGGTAGTAATTTCTAGGAAATTACTTATCACAGTTAGGACTAGGATGAGATAATATAATTCACTCTTTGTCTTTGAGTTTGACTCACTAAAATAGGTATAATGTTCTAGAGGGTCACATACTAAGTGTATCTATAAGTTCTACCTATTCCAAAGAATAGGAATTTAGGATGAGGTGGTCCTCACTTGCAGGATTGTTGAAGTTCAATGTTTGAATGATCAAATAGAAAATAATCCTAAAATACTATTCAATTTTAGAATAATTATGATCTTATTTATTTCTTAATGTATTAAAAAAATTTAAGTTTAGTTAAGTGAATACGAGAAAATATGATCTTCATTACAAACAAACCATGTTCAACATTTGTTAAATTATTTTGGGAGCTTAAGAGCATCGTTAATGGTTCATATTTTGTAATGTAACATATTAAAGTGTAAAAAGTGAGAGATAAATTTTTGTTGACATTGTTGAAAATTTAAATTAGTTCTTAAGTGTGTGAAAGGAAATAAAATGATCAATATAACATTCTGAGGACCAAAGTGAAATCATTGAAAGTACTACCATGTATATATTTGAAGTTCAGACTCAATAATATTATGATAAACCATTTTTTGGGATTTTTAGCTCTATTATACTCTATAAGTATTCTAGAGAGTGAATTCAAATTAAGAAATGGACTAGATCGATCCTACTTTTCATATCGAGTCCACGTTCTTCACAAAAATTAAGGGATGTTATAAATCTGATCAATTTCCCTAAATATAAACTAGGATTTAAAGAATAATGATCCATGAGAAATGGGGATTTTTTGAAAAATACAGAGGACACATAGCTTGGATTATTTTAGCCATGACACACCGATGGTGAGAGAATCAAATAAATGATATAAAATGAACAAGGTACTATTTATAGTTTCTATGAATTTTTTTCTTCATATAAAAATTGAGTTTCATGTGATCACTTGAGAAATTTAGGAAATGGGTTTTGTGAATAATGTGTTTTAACATGAATCTCATCCAAAAACATAATTTTTTCTCTTCATGATTCCACTGCACATAAGGTTGATTAATTATATAAGTTGAGTCTCCATCATAAAGATGGGTATCCTTTGTTTCTATAAAACAAGATTTACAGTTCCATGAGGTAACACCTTCAACATTTATAAACTTATAACTCACTAATCTATTTTCAATCTTGAAAAAAACATTAATTCAATAAAAAACCAAATTTATTTCCCCTCGTTAATATATTTTTTCTTTAATTTACTCCTTTAGATTATCCCACAAATCCTCAAATTCAACCCTTTCACTAATGGAATAAATATCCTTATATTTTATACTCATATATTCAATCTACGTCTCATTATTTCTATTAAATTTTTTGATTTCTCAATGAATATTGAGGTTGACTATCTCACCACCAACTCTCAATGATAACTTCTAAATTTGAAAATTAATCAAGGACCATCCTATAAATATAAATTAACTTCTAATGTAAGTAGGGTTTTCTACTCATCTATCTCAAAAAATAATAAAATCTAATAGAGAATTAAAATTATCCACCTTAACAAAAATATCTTTAAGAAAACCTCATAGATATATAACTATTCTATCTTATAATTGAAGATAAATTTTAGGAGTTTCATCACCTCTATACCAAACATTTAATTATTTATTATGACATTATGTTCAAACTCTTACCTAAATCCCATAAATCAATTCTAATATTATAATTTCTAATATTAATGGGAATTGACAAAATACTGGGAGATAATTGTTTCATTTATAAACTACCCAAAACCATCAATGAAAACTCTACCATAAGTGGCATTATATACTTATTCTCAATATTTTTTATTTGAAACAAATTACTTTATGAAATTTATTTTGTGGTCATCTTTTGGAAATAATTTATAAAGTAATATTAATATGATTTTTCAATAAAAAAAATTAAACAATAGACCTTCTTTCCTAAATTCACCCAAACTTCATATATTTTGAGAATAGAAGGTTCAGTTTGAATAGTCATGGATATTATTCTATAACTTTATTTTTAGCATATATTTCTATCACTTTAATTATTTCCAATTATTTATTCTTTTTTTCTTCTTTATTTTTTTTCCAAATAATCTTTGTTTTAACACTATCTACAATGTTTATCTACTACTAAGTGTAATTTCCTTCACCTATATACCTGTTTTAATGTTTTGGTTACCCCAAGACACACACTTGGACTTTCCTTGAATTTATTTTCCATTTTCTAACATGGAGTTCAGTATTTTTCATTAAAACAGACTGATTTTTGGGATTAGTTTATAACTATTTTATTAAACCCCAATTTATTTCTATTAACAACACCAAGGTTTTATGTAATGATTTTAGTTTAACTTTTAGGTGTTGATAAATTTTGTTTTTTGATACTCATATAATGACTCGAGGTGTTCAAGTATGTAATTTGGGTCTAATATTAATTAGAATATATATATATATATTAATATTTTTTGGATATTAGTTATTGAAAAAGGTTGGTATTCCAGTAGTTATCCTAGGGTTTGTGTAGAAATTATATTGTAAGAACCTGTTCACACAAAAACATCTAGAATTGTGGTGTTATGAGGGGATGGATGTGTTAGTGTTTTTTATTGGAAGCTGATCATACAATATCCCATGGAGTGTGTAGTAAAGGGTGTCTTGTAGGGGAGGTACCATGCTAAAATGGTTGGAGGTTACACTATGAATCTTTTTTGATGGAATGTGTTGCACTATGATATACACATTCTTTCTATAATGTGACCTTAGTGTATGTTAATTAAATTATTTGGTTCTTTCCTATAAATTTTATTGAGTCGTGACAAAAAATTCCACAATATAATGTTATCATAAGAAAGGGAGTTGTTCCATTAAACATGTGGTCATTTCGTAACCCATCGCCTATATAATTGTTTTTAATTTATTAATTAAAAAAATTAAAAAATAATAAATATAATAAATGAGTACTTAAAAAATTCTTTCCTATTATGGATTCTAAAGTTATCTTATCCCTTTCATTACTTCACTCTAATGGGGGTAGAAACTCCTCAATTATTAACCAGATATTTATTACTTTTTTCATAGGTGATATTCATGGGTATGGATTAGGGTCTTATTGGATCTATTTTATAATTATCTCATTTTTCATTTCCATTGACCTTTTTATACCCTAAATTAGGGGTTTTGTGAGGTTTTTTTGTTTAATTTGATTAGATCTAGGTCAAAATGTGATACACAATAGATATACTATTACATGATCTAATTAGGCGTAACCTGAATTTATTCCACTAATATATTTATGTTTATGTGATTTTTTATATTTGGGGTAGACATGTTGGAAGGATAATTATTTAGTGGAACTAACATTGATTTTTATAGAACATAAAGAGTGTATGGGTACATTGTAGGAAATTTATGGTGTCATAAAATTGGTATGGTGTCTCAGGGGACACAGACAGAGAAAATACATGGTTAATTTAGGGGTGAAAAATAGAAATGAGAAGGAAAATTGGTTGGTCATATTGGTTGAAGGGAAGAGAGTTTGTAATTGGTTTCTGGTATATTTCAAGAGTTTATATAGGCCATAATATATATTTTTCATTCATTATGTGTAAATGAATTTGATGTGGATGTTTGGTAGCAGGTGGGAATTATATATAATATGGTTAAATAAATTGGATATGGGAAATCAAGGTGTTTTAGGTGAATTTATTGGACGCTTAGTTCATGGGATGTGAGTTGTAATACTAAAGTAGATAGGGTTGAATCATAATGGTATGGGAAGTGTGTGTTTGAAATCGAAATCATTGTGTGTTATGGGAACCATGACCTATATTTTGTGTGCTATAGTCATAGAATTAAGACAATATGCTCGTCTAGGTGACTTAGAGGTCACCATATATTGAGGCTTATGATTTCATGATTTTGAGGTGACCTATTCAACTTTTATGAGGAAATGAATATTTTTCATGGATACATGGGGTGATGTGGTCTTCCAATGATGGAGACACTATGGTTCCCCATTATTTTTAAATTAGGTTATTAGTGTTTTTGCACTCTACTAGGGTTGATTTCACTGAGTTATGAACACATGGAGATGGTGGTGATGATTTTGAAAGTATTGGTGTAATACTTTGTTGATTTTTTTTGTTTTGGGTGATGATATTGATTATAATTTCAACACACCATGTTTTCAGAAGAATAAAATTATGTTATATTGCATGAATGACTTGAAACACAAAATATAGATGAGAATTTAACTCCGTGATAAATTACAACATACTTCTTTTTAAATAAATTTATTCTTTTAAACATCTTACGTTGAGTATAACCCCATGATTTTTATGATCGACAACATATTCAATATTAAAAAATGAGTTTAAATGACCAATGATATATGTAATTGTTATAAACTTACCGTTAAATTAGAGAGTATGAATTGTATTCACTAATTTATAGAATATATTAATATATATAACTTTGTGTGTGTACAACTGAATATAAATTATTGATAAATGTTTAATGTATAATCATTCAATTTTTTTAAAGTGATTTTGTTATTCAGAAATATGTTTTATTCAATAATGACTTTTTATTGCTTTTAATTAAAAAATATACTATAATAAATTTTTTGAAATTTTAGAAACTTTATTTGATATAATTAACTTGATTTTTTGTATCAAAATATCAAACATTACCTTTGGTGAAATTTTGAGACTTTTTTGGAAATATTGAAATTTTAAATCTACCATTTATTGTCAATATATTAATTAATATAAATTACACTTTATGTTTTAAAGTAGTGTAAGTATCTTGTATATATATTTAATCAAATTAATTTAATTTCCTAATAAAATTTACATATGTTTTTAATGTATGTTTTTTCTTGGGGTTTAAAAATGGGTTTTTATAAAAATATGTTTTAAACTGCATAATGTATCTCCATTTTTATTTATTAAAAAAATACCTAATGTGGAATATTTTAGATAAATTTTTTATTTTTAAAATCATTAAATATGAATTAATTTTAATAAAATTAATATTATTAGTCATATAGTTAATATAGAATCATCTTTTTCTAAAAAAAGCTTTAAAAAAACCATTTTCTTGTTACGTGTGCGAGATTAATATTAAATTGAATTTTTCCAATTTTATGAATTTAATTTGGAAAATTGGATTCCATTTTTCTAATAGTACTAATTTATAATTTATAGTATTTTAAATTTATATTTTTACCTTAATTATTAGTGAAAATAGTTCAAATTAAACACTATGATTTAGGTAAAAATGAGTTTACTAAGGGATTGAACATTAAAATTAAGGTAAAATGACCTAGAAAATTTTTCATAAACCCTTTTTATAGAAATATATAAAATTTATTCCCATTATTCTTTATAATAGGATATTATTGTGGAATTGGTACATGAAAATACTTTGATCATAATTCACTCTTTCAAAACAATAACAAGTGTGTCACTCACCCAACATATAAAAGGCTAACCCCTCTCCCCCATTATTCAAACCATCATACTTATTAGGATCAGAAAATAAAATTTAAAATAACATAAAATGTTCCATAAAATCATCCTACAATCCTTAGTTTTCTCATAATTATAACCTATTAAGGGTTTTGGTGGAAACCTACATAGGATACGCGAAGAAGAGGTAACATTCTTCACTAATCATTTTTATTTTATTTCTTTATCCATCACCTTCAATTAGACTTAAAAAATTATAATATAATAAGATTAGTATCTTACATATATATTGATTTTTTAAAAATAATTTAATGAACCTAAACCATCTCCACTTCCATAAAATCGGTTATGAAATTTTCATTCGCGTGTATGGTGGACTAATGCCCCGCAAACCAATATCGTTTGTTTTTCCACTACCACCATTCTCAGTTGGGTATGATAATGAATATAAAGTATTTATAAGATATTTATATCATATTTATAGCTTTGGAGACAATATTTCATATATAATTTTTTTACTTTCCATTCTGTAGGAGATACAATATGGTCGCACAAGTGTGTGGCTGACTACAACCTTGCGAAGGGATGCGATTTGTTTTCTCATAAACACGTTAAAGGCAAAAATAACAAGGGTTAATAAAAAAATATATTTAGTAAACATGAAATAATTATGATAATAATGAAATATATATCATTATTTAAATATAATATACCATTTTCTTTCATACTTTTTTCCTCATTGAAAATGTAATAATTTTGTTCATGTACTTGTGGACAAGTGCCTTCATGAACTAATGTGACTCTATTTTCTTCACCACAACACAATAATGATACATATATGTATATATAATTAAATAATATATTATTTATGATATAAGTATCACTATTTAAATAGGTAATATTACTTTACTTCTTTCTTTAATGATCATTGAAAAATGGAATTGTTACTCACGTGTATGTACAACCTACTGTCTCCATGGTCACAAAATTAGCTCAGTTTCATTACCATATTTCATGATTGGTTATAAATTTATAATTAAAATATAAATATTATAATTATTCCATTATTATTATTCTAGATATAATGTAACTATATAATATTTACATGAACTGGAACTTTCTTAATAATGAATGAAAAATAAATCAAGGCAATTAACTCTCGAAGAAATGAAAATATTGAAACGTTATTAATTAACTGTAGTTAATATGTTAAAAGATGATAATATATGATATTATAAATATTAATATATTTGTTTAAGGGTTTAATAAGTTGTTTTAAACCATTATAAAATAGGTTAATTCTAGATCATAAAAAAGCATGGGGTAAGGGTTTTCTTGTATCACTTTTATTTCTATGAGATATATGCTATATTAACCACTTATTTTTATTATGTGGTGTATATACCTACCATTAATACATTTTATGACTATTATCCTTAAATTTATTGGTATTTAAATATAAATTTGATGATCTTTCTTCTATGGGGATTACAGTTTCAATGTTTCTAAATCAGTATTGGATTTTTGTCTCAAATTTTCTTCTTGGAGATATATGTTATATAATACACCTAGATTATTTATGAGGTGTGTATAATTACCCTTTGACATGTTATATTAGGAATAACCTTATTTTTTGGATATTCTATGTCTCATTTAATTTTATTTACTCATTGGAATTAAGATTCAATTTTAAAGTAGTGGTAAGGGTTCATTGTTACAATCTCATCATTTATAAAGATTTTTTATGATTATTCTTATAATGGTGAGATAATATGATATATATCTTAATAAACTAATAATTTTTTCTTATCTTATGGTCAGTAATTATATTTAAAAGTAACATTACCATTTTCACTCTTTTGTACATAAAATTTACAATAAAATATTTTTAATAAGATCTTACATTATTTCTCTCTTTATTCAGAAATCTATTTTCCTACAATAACATGTTTTATTACAAAAAAAAATATGTTTTATAATTTTGTTTCAATTTTTTTTAACATTTAAAAAAAGATTCAGTAAAACAATTTACCCGTTTTAATTTTTTTTCAATAGAAATATTTTTCTCTTTTTCCAAATAAGGAACTTATCTATCCTCTTTACCATGAAAACGGAATGTTCTTTACAGAATATAAAAAATTACCTTTCGCAATGACCATTATTTCTTTGATGAATCATTTTCCAGTTTTCCGATTTATTTTTAAATGTATTATTTCTTAATATTATAGAAACTTTGGGGTTTAAAAAATTATTTTTAAAGGAAAGGATTTTCAAACAATTTTATGTTTTAAAAATTAATTTTCAAAATAAAAAAAATTCCTAGAAAATGTTTTTAATAATATTTTAATGCTACTTTCATTCATCAATATCAACATGCATTGTTTTTTCGTATTCTACCCTAGGGATATTTTTCATTATTACAATCATCATTCTTTCTTTTAATGGAATAATATTTATTTCAAAGATATTTTTATGAAACCCATATCTTTTCTAAGGGATAATCATGTTTCAAAGATATTTTCATGGAATTTATTTCCTTTTCACGGTTAAAACAATTTATTAAGTAATAATTATTTTTTTATAATTTTTACGATGATATTCATTATATTTGTAACTTATTCATGTTTTGTTTCTCTAAAATTACTTATTTTAGGGGGTGAACTATATAGCTTTAAGTGAGACCATTATAGAATATATGATGGAAATTACAATATAGTACAGGGTGACCCGTTATAGATTATATAATGGACAGGCCAAATAACATTGTGTAAGCCCATAATATATTACATGATTGGTTCACCTAGATAGAATTCCAATTCCTTGGCTAATGATTATATTCTTTGTATAATTATATGGGAAGTCATCTATATGTTTATTTCAATTCAAAGGTTTCTATAAGGGTTTTATATGTGTTCTATGAAGATGATTTCCCAAGATACCAATACGCTTTACCTATGATTTATATGGGTTTATAATGTTTCCTTGGATTAAGAATGATATCACAGGACTCGTGATTTTTTATGACTCTTTATCTTTTTAATTCTTTATTCCATATATCATGATTTATGATTTAGGTATTTATGGAAATGAGTTGTTTTATGATTCACTCATGCTCTCTAATAATGTTTCCATACCCTTATCCTCTTCTTATGATCATTGATGACATTCAATTGTTAATACTTATGTTTAACCTTACTAAAAAATTTAGATCACCTTTATTATGTTTTATTTTTCTCCACGATAAATAGAATGAGGTTAAAAAAATTATTTATAGATAATACTTAATATGGATTATGATGAAGTCCTAATTTTTAATTAGAAAACAATGGTTAAGTGGGAAACAATATCATTCAAATACACGGGTATTATTTATGTAGAATTTTTTTCCAAATGATCTAAAACTCTAAACTGAAAGGTTGTTTTATATTGTATGTTATCCTATTATTCCTTTTGATTTTTAACATTTGGATGGGTAAAAATTAGGTCATAATTATTAGTATCAAAGTTGGAAATGTAAAGTTTACGATTTCATCAATAGATCGAAGAGTACGAGTTCTAAGATATTATAGTTGGTATCAGAGGACGGTTTAGATAAATTTTTAGATTTGGATGTTTTAATGTGAGGTTATCCTATGATTTATAGATATAATAATAGGACAATAATATTAAGTTTGATAGTGAGTGTAAAGTCAAAGACACCCAATTTTAGGTTTTAAGTAGTAAAAATTCAGGATATTAATGACATTTTGGGAGGCATTTTTTTTGGTTTGGGATATTTGTAAGCCCTAGGATCCATATGAATTTTTATTTATTGATGAATTATTATTTTTATATTTTAAAGAGAAAAGCACAGACCAATGGTTGAGTTAAAACTCATCTCATCGGGCAAGTCCAAGAGGATTGAACCAACAACTGAAGGGTTATATGGGTGTAGAACCTACCACTGGACAACCTGACATCCTTATTAGTATGAATTGTTTTTATAGGTAAATATTATATTTATTACATAAAAATATGGGATTTTATTTATGGAATAATTTTTGATTTATAAAGGGAGATATATGAACAAATCCATATAAAATTATATTTTCTAACATTGTTAGGAAAATTTTGAGGAATTTTAAGGATTGTTATTTATGAATTTTGTTTTGAAATTTGGGTATTAATGTAAAAATCTAAAGATTCATTTATGAAGGTGGATTTTTGTAAGAAACAATTATACTATATATTAACCATTTTGGTTATGGTTAATGTCTAATGATAGTATGAATGTCTTTTACTGATTTTTTGGATTATGTGGATCTTTAGAAGTTTATTTTATTGCACCATGCATAAAAAAATCATCCTACATACACATTTATTGAATAGAAAGTTGAGATTGTGGTGAAAATTTATTAAACGATGAAATTATGCTCCGCTAGTAAGTATATTTCCATATTCTATTAGTATAGATGGGAATATAATTCTTCTACTCCAAGAAAAATATCTCGATGGAAAATTGTTTTTTGGATATATTTATTTCTAATGAACTAATAGAATTTTTTATCATCAAAGATTTATTGTTTTTAAGAACCTAGCATTCCCTTGATCACTCAATTTATTATTATCAATGACCTATATAACTCTATATAATTATTTACTTTTTTACACAATGTTTATATATTCACTTTCCCCTAATGTCCTTCTACATAAAATCCTAGTTATGTGTTATTCTATATAACCCTCATACATTAAATATTATTAATAGATTGTTTTATGAACCCTTTCTATGATGCAGGCTCACAAAAAAAGTTTTCTCAAATTTCTCTCCTTTGAATACTAAGAAATTTTTTAAATTGTGATGATACACATTATTAAAGGGGGAAGGATGTAACACCCTCAATGTTTTAAAGAATAAAAGTATATTAGATAGTGTAAAAGACACAGAACACTATACTTATATGATAATGTAACTCCCAATGACTATATGAAATACTTATTTCTAAATAAATTTAATCTCTTCAAAAGATTATGGTGAGCACAAATCCATATATTTTATGCTCGATAGCGTATTCAACATGAAAGAGCGAGCTTAAAAACACATGATATTTATAACTGTTATAAACTAGTCGTTAAATTAGAGGTTATGAATAATATAAATTGATTTATGATATATATATATATATGTGTCCTACTCAGTATAAATTACTTATAAATGTTTAGTGAATAATCAATCATTTTTTTAAGTGATTTAATTTTTCAAAAATATATTTTCATTGAAAATGATTTTTTATTGGTTTTCATTAAAAAGGGGTTTATGATAAATTATTGTAAATTTTATAAAATTTATTTAATATATTTAAATTGTTTTTTGGGACCAGAATATCAAAATGTACCTTGGGTGAAACTTTTGGACTTTTTAGAAAATATTAATTTATCATTGAATAGTAAAAAATACTTAAGCTTATAAAAAAATAATTTATTATCAATAAATTAATTAATATAAGTTCCCCATCATGTTTTAAAGTAAAATAAGTATTTTTAGTCAAATTTATTCCACTGAATTTACTTTTGAATTGAGTTTAAATTGGTTTTTTTGTATATGTTTGTTCTTGGTTTTAGAAATAAGGTTTTCTAAATAATAGTTTTAAAATTCCTATCATCTCTCGATTTTAGTTAAATAAAACGTTGTTTTATGGAAAATGATTCAAATTAAATTTTATATTATATATTATTAAATAATAATTTTGTTTTATATGATAATAATTGTTATTCATGTAGTTAATATAAAATAATCTTTTACTAAAAAATACTCGTTTTAAAAAAACCATCATTCTTTACTATTTTGGTGGTATTAATTTGAATAAAAAATTCCAATTTATATGAATTTTTTTAGCAATGCTAATTTTTCCTTATAGTAATTTTGAATATTTATATTATTTTTTCGGAGCTAGGCGCTTAGATGGCACACCATTCTGAGGCCCAGTTATTCCAAAAGTAGTTTTATAATAATATTAAATATATTTTATATCAGAAGCACAAAATTTTATAAAAATAATAGAATCTGTCAAAAACAGAGTATCAAATCATAAATTTGAGGCCGCATTTAAATCCAGATTGTGAGGATTACCCTTGGTGTGATCTAAGGTTAGTCGGCATGAGACTTTCAGACAAGAAATTCATTGAAATGTACGTTTAATTAAATTAAATTATTAAAATATTTATTTCTTTGTTAAAAAACCAAATTAAATCATTTATAAATAACCACTTATGATAATTTTTTAATGGTGGGCCGCATAAATCTTGTTGGATCTGATTAGAGGAGGAGATATTTCTTCATTGGTGGATTGATATTGAATGAAAAAAATGTTCATATTTAGAATAATCATGAGAAAAACGACATAAACAGCAGGATCATCACCTTTATAACTAGAAAATGTGATATTCAAAAATTATCGATCCATAATAAAGGTAGGACTCATCAATTTTTGTTTTTTACCTATTAAAATAATGCATAGAAGCATGAATTATTATATGCATTTTATTCTGCAATTATATGTTTTTTCATGATCCCTATTGAAAATTTAAATTTGTTAAATATTTTTTATTCTTATTAGGGTCTTGTTATCACAAACAATTTTCTTAATATACTATTTTTTGTCTAAAAAATCTTGTTTGTTGATGTTTCCATCTTTGTTTTGATGCCTCTCCCATATCTTTTTCACATTCTTTAACGATTTTTCACAAGTTTTCTCTTTGACATTTCTTGGGCATGTTCGAGAGCGATAGAACCCCCAAAATCATGATGGTAGTGAGAAAAATGAAAAGGATTTTGGTTTTTGAATACATATGACTAGTACCATGGGTGTGGGTATGCGATCGAGGTACGAAAAGGGTATAATTTTATCAGAGGCAGATCAGGTTTGGATTAGGGATCCCTGTTTTCTCAGTTCATGCACGACAATGATATGTGGTACGATAAAATCAGTTATAAGTAGAGCACATAAGTGGAGTATCATTGATGATGCTACTCAATGGTGAAGTGATGTTGAACATACTTGGATCTCTGATGAGGTGGTCAGATATTTCTAATGTGATGGGTGTTATTATTATATTTAATAATTATTATTATTATAAAATGACTTGTTAATAAAATTAAATGGTAATAATTTAATTAATGGAAGTTTGTTTTCTATTTTGACAGAATAACATTTTTAAGAGTTTATTTATTATTAAATAAAAGTGATGAAAATTAGGGTGCACCTGGAGGCCTGAATTCATAACTGATCCCATTCTTCTCCATTTCGATTATTACGTTGTATTGATAATATAATTACAAAATAAATGATTGATTAATATAAATAAATAAATAGGGGGTGACACACACAGTGAAATGAGGGGGTGAGCTTGGACGTTCTTCAGAAAAAAAAATTGGTTTTTAAAAAATAATAATATTATTATTATGTTATTATAAAAAAAACCACATCACCTGTATCTTCATCTTACTGTGTGGAATTGATAAATCGTTAGAAGAATAATTACACAATCAATGAGGTAGTCATTTAAATACCAATTTTGGATATTATTCTCAAGCTTGTGTCTTAGGTCCACGAAGTGACCAAAAATAACAATAAAATAATATTATTTTTACTATTTCTGAATCTTGTATCAGATGTAACTTTTTCATATAATGTTTTAATGAATAACTATCTAAGGTATTTCGACCCTGATATTGAGACAAACTTTTTATGACCAATATAGGCTATTTAATTTGGATTCATGGATCGGGCTCATGAATTTCTTTTTGAGCGTGATGTAGAGAAATAATTTTTTCACTGGGTGACCGATTAGAGAAAGTAAATAAAATATCTTGATAGTTTTTTAAAAATATTACAATAATGTGATTTTTTTTGGGAATTCATGGTAATTTGAGATAAAATATCAATGGTTTGACATTTTATCCCATTAGACTAACAATGAACATAGTGTGTTCATCAGGATTTTTGCACAAACACACCGTGTAGTACCACTTCCCATAGTTTAGAACTCCATGGATGAAAATCTATGTGTTGGAAAGAAAAATACAAAAAATAGGGGTGGATTCACACACCATGTGGACCTCATACTCATTTTGTACCTCCTTATGAATATTCAACCTCTCGTATCTCCTTCATTTGGAGCTATATTTTGGCATGTGATTTACCAATATGGATTTTTCTTCCATGAATAAAATTATATTTTCATTTATAGTGGATTTTGAGATAAAATTATATATATTCATAGAGTTATTCGTATTTAGGAATCACTTGATGATGATAGATATTGGGCAGGATCAACATAAATCTTAGATATGGATGGTACTCAGCTGTCGTATTAGTGTTCGGACCCTCTATCCATGGATATGATATTCCCATATCATACCAGGGAATGGTTCCTCCATAAATATTGTAAAAAGGTAGATTTTAACCCTCCTTCTGCGATATGTTTTGATTCCTCTATCCATCTACAGAGTTGCACCCACCTATGGGGTAGGGCATGGTTCCTTATTCACCATTAGAGTAGAACCTTTTTACAAGGCAGGGAATTGTTCCTCTCTCGAGTACTAGAGTGTAACATTCATGATAGGTATGGAAAAAGTCCTATGTTGTACCACCTTTTTATTACATAATGTTTCATTTCAGTTTACGAACAGAGTATCTTTAAAGTCTAGTGCCTTGGAAATTAGGATCATAATACTTGAAAACAACATAAAACAATTTTTTAAACTGCTTATATGGAATCATCATAGTTTTATCATATGTACAATTATTTAATCTCATATTTTTGAGACATAAATAAAATTAAAGGGTGAGTATAAGGCCAAGTAAGTCTAAACAAGGGAAACTTTTTTCTAGTGATATCAATAAGAACTTGATAAAAAAACATAAAGACATGAGAAATATATGTTGTGATATATCATAGTGACAAAAACATGAAACATAAATTGAATATGTGGCTACAACACTTGATTTATACATTCATGAACATATCTCCATGTTTCATCCCCAAGGTGTCATAAAAATTACCATGATTATTCACTAAGGTATCGTGAAACTTGTCTTCTCTAGAGATTAAATTCTCTACCCAATGCATTGGAGTGCTATCAGGGTTAACCCTTAACATGTATTTATTTTCATGTGAGCCACATATATCATAATAAAACAGTTCATTAATAACCTATATAGAATAAAAGATATGGGTTTTATTAAAAATCATGACGTTTTAAAAGTTCTTAAAAATAAGATCATTATGTCATTTATACCCCATGGAAATAGAGTGAGGGTTATATGTATGTAAATTCCAGAATCAAATATATATATATATATATATTTGTATTTATAAACAACCTTATAAAATAAATAAGTTTGGGTATTCACATAAATAAAACAATAGAATTTCATGAGAGAAAGGGAGAAAAATTTTGAGATGAAATTTCTACAGCATAACAGCTATATAGAATGGTTTTAGAAAATAATAAAAAGAGGGAGTAAAATTGTCACCCATAAATAATTGTGTCAGTTTAAAGTATTGGTATAGAATAAAAATAAATAATATCATTGTATGGATAATTTTAAAACATACCTCATGAAGAGAAAACTTGAAAGGAAAGAGAAAATGCGATTTCTTTTACGAAAAATCAACAGCTCATCGACGTCACATAAAAATTTAGAAAATAAATTAATGAGAGAAAAAAGGGTCTATCATCATTTGGAAATTAAATATACAGTAATAAGAATTTATAAGAACATACCCCCAAATAAGAATATGGAAACTAGAATTCATAACTTAAAATAAATCATGACTAAAAGAGGAGGGTGGAAGATTCCCTTACCTTGAAGAGTATCTTCAAAAGCTCTAAGGTTGGGACCTTGGGGGTCTTGATGGAACATTAGTTGGAATAATTTAGATGTAGAAATACTAGAGCTTAGTTGAGGAAGATTTTGAAATGAAATGAATGAGGTAATGTCTTGGTATTTATAAGATAATTTAGGGAATATTTAAATAATTTCCAAGGGACACCACATTGGTTGTATTTGCAAAAGCAGGGGAATTACCATGGTATTTTCCCATGGTATTGGACACATGGGACACATAATAACATATATTTCTATTATAAATCATTCCATATTAATTACATCATGATTACATCATCAATTATGTCATTAAACACCTGAAACTCATAACTGTATTATTATTATTCACCGAAAATTAAACTATTTCAGAAAAATCCCAAAAATTATCCATAAACTAATATAGATACTCTGAATTCATAAATGAACTCCATTTTATGAAAATAATTTTATAAATATTTTTAATTTTATTTTTAAATAAAATCATTATTTATTAAAAAAAGAAACTCTAAAACTATAACTTGTTTTGTAACACCATGAAAAATTATTCAAGGTGCTATTAAATTATCATATAACCATAAGAAAAAAAAGTTACAATTTATGGTTATATTTTATTCAAATACATTTCCATTTTAAATTATTAAATTAATTACTAAATTGTAAATAAAATATTTATGACATATAATAATTCCAAAACTTATACTATGATTGTTTTTTCACTTTTAATATGCCTATCATATATTTATACATTCATGGGTGAAGTTTCTATTTTTTTGGCCGATATACTATTAATTATTATTAATTACTATTCATAAGGGTATATTACTATTCATACTTTTCTATTTACTAAAAATCATGTTGATCTTATTAGAATATAAATTTTTTAATGATAATAACTGTAGAAGACAATTTTTTGAGAATCATTTCACATTATTAATTATTTAAAGTATACAAAAATATTTTGAAATACCCCTTTTAAAAAAAATCATCAATAATATGGAAATTTATCATATATTTATCCGGACATCTGAAAAAAAAATAAAATTTACTATTATAAGAAATAAAATTTTTATTTATACAAAAATATTACATAACATAATAAAGGACTCATTACATAGCCCCTTATAACACCTGCATAGGACCTATGTGTAAGGTGTGCTATGGTGATAAAATCTTGGGGCGGCTTGAACAACTTTTACCGAGTGGTGATTTCTATCAGCTTCACATGTTGAAGCTTAGCTTGGGATTGGTCCAGAGCAAAGCCCAAAGATGCTACCTCCTTCCCAAGCTCTGACAGATGGGCTTTGTACGGACTGAGTCTACTAGATGAGGACATCAACTCTTCTTTCCATATTAATTAACTATGATTACTTGTATTTATTAACAATAATTATAATGTTAGGAGTTTATTTTCCAGTGTTCGTATTGACCAATGATCATATAATAGTCAAAACACAACAATATCACTTCATTAATTAAATGATATAGTTTTGTGGAGTATAATATGAAATAACACATAAATTTAGGAAACAAATATTATTAAAAAGTTCAAGTCATTACATTCTCCCCCCCTTATGAAATTTCATCCATGAAATTTTAACTCGTACCCCATGAATAAAAAAGGTGTGGGTACTTCCACGTCAAAGACTCCTCAGGTTCCCACGTGGCTTCATCAGATTTGTAGTTCCTCCAAAACACCTTAATAAGGTGTGTAGTCTTTTTGTTCAGAACCTTGTCTCTACGATCCAAGATCTCCACTGGCTATTCCTCATAAGAGAGGTCATGTTCTTGTAGAACCACCTCTGGATTTAGTACATATTAAGGGTCAGTTATGTACTTCCTCAAGAGGGGAACATGGAATACATCATGAAATTGTGCTAGATTTGGAGGAAGTGCAAGCCAATAGGCCATTGCTCCTACGTGGTCAAGGATTTCATAGGGGCCAATGTACCTAGGTCTGAGCTTCCCATTCTTCCCAAAACTCATTGCTCTCTTCAATTGTGAAATTTGAAGAAAGACTTTGTCACCAACATCAAACTCCAAGTCCCTTCGACTGTTGTCAGCATAGCAATTTTTCCGACTCTGAGCATCCTAAAAGTGTTGTTGGATGGCATTGACTTTTTCTGTCATCTCTTGCATATGATCAGGATCAACAAGCATTATATCACTATATTCATGCTAAAAAGTATAAGTTCTACACCTTTTACCATATTGAGCTTCATAGGGTTCCATTTGAATGCTCGAGTGGAAGCTGTTGTTGTTAGAGGACTCAACTAAAGGGAAATGTTGATCCCATACACCATTAAATTCCATTCAGCATGTTCACAGAATATTCTCAAGTGTTTAAATAGTCTATTCACATTAGACATCAATTTGGGGGTGATAGGCCATACTGAAATTCAATTCAGTGATTATAGCATGTTGAAGACTTCTATAGAATTTTGATGTGAACCTTAGATCACAATCAGATACAATAGAAATTAGAACTCCATGTAGCCTTACTTCTTCCTTCATGTAAATCCTAGAAATTTGATCAAGATATAAATATTCTTGAATGGAGATAAAATTGCTAGTCTTGGTGAGATAGTCCATAATAACCCATATCACATTGTTTCCCTTGGAAGTTCTCGGGAGATCAGTGAAGAATTTCATAGTGATATTTTCCCACTTCCATACTGGTATGGGTAGTGGTTGCATTACCCCTTTAGGAAGTTTTCCCTCTGTCTTTACTGCCTGACATACTAGGCACCTTGAAGTGTAGTCACCAATCTCCCTTTTCATATTTTCCCACCTATAATGATCATGAATGTCCCTATACATTTTTGTGCTTCCAAGATGTATGGAGAAAGTTGAGCTGTGATCTGTATCCATCAGATCCTTATTTATTTCCGGAATAGATAGAACACATAGTCCTATATGAAATTTCAGTACGCCTTCTTGATCAATATTGAAATCAAGAAACATTCCATCCTTCACAACCTCAAAATTCTTCTGTAACAAAAATTATATTCTTTATGAGCCTTCTTGATCTTATTTAGAATTGACGGTTGAGAAATAATTTAGGTTAGGGTTCATGATGTCTCTTCCCTTATAATTCCCATATCTAGCTTTTCTAGGTGATTGATCAAAGGATCTCTTTGAATACTCATCATGTAAAGAACAACTGGGTCTTTCTTTCTTAATGCATCAACGACTTTGTTTTCTCTTCCTGGATGATAATGAATTGAACAATCATAGTCTTTGAGAAGTACCATCCATCTCTTATGCATCATGTTCAATTACTTTTGTGTAAAAATATAATTCAAAAATTGATGGTCTGTGTATATATGACATTTCTCCCCATAAATAAAGTGCCTACATATCTCCAGATCAAAAAACGGCTGCAGCCAACTCTAGATCATGTGTAGGATAGTTCTGTTCATGAGTCTTCAACTGTCGAGATGCCTAAGAAATGGATTTGTCATTGTACATGAGAACACACCCAATCCCTTTTAGAGATGCATCACTAAAAATAACAGATCCTTCTCCACTTGAGGGTAGAATTAATGTGGGTGTAGTAACCCATATCTTCTTCAGCTCTTGGAAACATTCATCACACTCCTTTGTCTAGATAAACTTGAGCCCTTTTTTAGTTAACATGGTAAATGGATTAGAAAGTCATGAAAATTTATTCACAAAACTCCTATAATATCCCACCAAACCAAGGAAACTGTGAATCTCACTTATTGTTGTAGGTTGAGTCCACTCCTCTAAAACTTTTTCCTTTGTAGGATCAACTATGATTCCTTCATTTGTAACAATGTGCCCCAAGAAAGCAACATGTTGCAACTTGAATTCACAATTTCTGAACTTTCCAAAAATCCTTTTCTTCCATAGAGTTTGAAAAATATCCCTTAGATGATCCTCATGCTCTCGCGACTTTTAGAATATATCAGAATATCATTAATAAAAACTACCAAAAAGTTATCAAGTTAGTCCTTAAAGAATATATTCATTAAATCCATAAAAATAACAGGTGCATTAGTCAATCCGAAGGGCATAACAAAAAACTCATAATTCCCATATCTTGATAGGAAGTAAATTTTTGGAATATCTTCTTTCTTCATTGTAAATTGATGATAACCAGGTCGAAGATAAATCTTAGGGAAGAATTGATCCCCTGGAAGTTGTTCAAATAAGTCATCCATTCATTGAAGAGGGTGTTTTTTCTTCAACGATATCCCATTTGGTTCTCTATAATCAATGAATAGCTACATTAATCCGTCCTTATTCTTCACAAAGAGAACAGGTTCTTTCTAAGGAGAAACACTCAGTGAAATAAACCCCTTCTCCAAAAGTTCATGTATTTTTTATTTGATTTTTTTAGCTCCACATTTTCCATCCTATAGAGGATCTTAGATATTGGATGAGACCCAAGTATGAGTTCAATGGAGAAATCTACCTCTCTTTCTTGGGGAGCTTTGGGTTACTCCTTATAGGAAATACATCAATGTATTCCTGGATTATGGGGACATTTTCTATCCTCAAATTCTCATTTCCTTCTTCTTTTTCACCGATCAAATATATAAAAAAGGATATAGGAGGTTCTTCTAGACAAAGATCAGGTTGATATATCTCTCCAGGGAAGATAACTGTAGGTTTTCCATTCAAGACTACTGATATTTCCTTAATTCTACTTTTGATCATAGAATTATACTTTGAGAGCCAGTCCATCCATAGTATAATGCCAAATTCTATCATGGGAATGACTACTAGATTTTCAATTAGATTATGCTCACTAGAGTAAATACTAGAGTTTCTAAACACTGATGATGCTTCGATAATCCCACCATGAGTCTTTACTGGTAACTCTACTTTTATAAAATCAGGGGTTGATTCTAAATTCTTTGCAATCATGGAGGAAATAAAGGAATATATAGAACCACATTCAAAAATTTTACTTTCTAGAATTGAAAGAGAAATAAGAGAACCTTCCACCACATCATCTATCACTTAAAAATCAACTGTTGTGATTGCAAAAACATGACCTCGCTCCCTTGACCTTTGCTTAGGCTGATGGTGATTCCCCTCCACTTCCCTCAGATTTGAACAGTGATTGGAAAAGTACCCAAGTTGTCCACACTTATATCATTGGAAATTAGGTAGGGACAACACCACCTTCCCTTTGCAATTAGTGTTGGGAAGTTGTGGATTCACCTCACTACAACAATTCCATGCAATATGGTCATCTATTCTACACTTGTATCATTTCCCGCTCCCGAGAAGGTAGTTACCCGAATGCTTCATCCCACATTTTTTACACGTGTGATGTTGAAGTTGATTGTCTCCTCTTCCCTGATCAATGATCCTCCCTATGCATGGCTCCATTGATCTTTTCTTGTCATTGGATTTATGAGACCATTGGATCTCACCAAACTCCAGTTTGACTTTCATCGCACTTGTCATGATCTCCTCATAGCTATCATAATCTCGGTTGGATAGATTCTTCTACAGATGAGGTCTCAGTCCACTGAAGAATCTATCAACCTTACCATTTGGATCCATGACAAATCTAGAGGTGTAACGTGAAAGACATGTGAATTTATCTCATAGATTCCAAAAGTTTCATTCTCCTTATGCTTTAGCTCAAGGAACTCATTTTCCATTCTTGTTCTCATTGATCGAGGGGAATACTTGATGAAGAAGATCCCTCTAAGCTCTTCCCATTCCATAGCTTCAGCCTCCACCCATTGTAACACCCCGAGACTTTATGAAAAATATTCTTTTAATTTCATTGATGTCTTCTATTATACACTACACCAAGTTTAGCTTGTACTATACACAACACTGTATTAGCTTGCAGTATACGCAACACTATTCTTGGCTCGTGTTACACACAATTTCAAGTTTGTTTTGTGGAAATTATTCTACGCAACATTAAGTATGGATTTTGTTTAATGTATAAATGAAATAAGTTTTGATTATGTTATATTAAAAAACAAACAAAGCTTTCACTACACACAACCCTGACTTGGATTGCTTTACACGCAATCACGACCTTCCACGATAGCGTGTGTTGTACGCAAAACCGAGTTTCACTAAACAACGATATGTTATTAAAATATTATATAATCTAGCCGTTATGAATAGTAATACCCACATTTTGAAAATTTATCTTTCAAAATGGACTTCATTTTTGGATTTCAGAATATATAAATTATCCTAGGGTGAATTTTTGGTATTTTTCTAAAAACTTTCAATTTTTGATGAATAGTGAAAACACTAGGTTACTATTTAAAAAACCACTTTTTATTTAAATAATTATTTATTTTATTTAAATTTATTTTAGGTAAAAATTGATACATAATACCTATATAAGTTCAATGTAATTAATTGAAGTCATTTTATAATAATTTTCGATATATAAAAATTTTATTGAACTTTCCACCGTCTTTTACCTACCTCCTAGGAGCTTTTTGCAAACTTACATAAAAATTAATTTTACCGCTTCTATGAGTGGAATTTAGAAAATCCAAGAGACATGGTTAATATAAAGGAGTAAAATGTTTTTCAATAAGATAAAAATAATTTTTGGTGAATAATAACTTTTTACTTTTATTTACCACGGTTAAAAGTAAATATGCTAATTAAGGGTAAAAATGATATTATTATTACCCTAACACATGTCCTAATTCTATTGGATAAGTTTAATTCGACCAAAGACAACCTTAGGAATAAAATATTTCACTTTAGGTGCACTTGGATTAGATTAGGACATTTATTATTATTTTATTTAAAGAAGAGTTAAAATGGTTAAAATCAAAGTTTAATACCGAAAAGATTTCTAATATAGGGTTATACAGAAGATAAATTAGACTATAAATATTCATTATAAAGATAAAAAGATTTTCTACAAAATGGTTTTTTATTTATAATTTTTATACATTAAATAATTTAATTTATTTATGACACAATGATAATGCAATAATTATCTTATTAATGAAATACTAAGAAAATGGATCTTATAAATACCCAAATAAATGTAATTTGAGATTTCATATGAATCACACTAATTTTATAGGATAATATGACATGTTATTATTGATTTAATTAACTCTTTTTTAAATATTCATGCTTTTAGGATTTTCAAAAAAATTAATTAACAAACAGTGTCAAAATTGACATAATATAGTTTTTAAAACAAATATTATATTATTAATTGTTATTATATTCCTAAAAATATAAGGATTGGACAATAGACATATATCATGGTATGAGAATCATTAATGGACCACTTGGGGTCGTTTGGATGTATATAGTAAGTTTATTAAATATATAATATAAAAATAAAAGTGACATGGTAAATGTCAATCTAATTAACTAAGAGTTAAAACTGAAAGATAAGGTTAATATAATGACCCAAACCTGTCTAAAATATATTTTTTAAGAGTATTTCGACCCATACCCAATTTATCTTTGAAATAAATAAATTTGGAGCTATTATAAACCGACTATGACACTATTATAAAATAATATTTTAAGTTTTTCCTAAAGTGCCCCTCTCCCCCTTATAAAAAGGGAGCCCCTTCCCTCTTCTCTTCACAACCTTTTGAGCCTTGAAGCTCGTCCAAACCCTGACCATTTCCCTTATTATATTCCCTAGAAATATTATAGAGGTTATTTTCTCCCCAAAAGGCCAACCCTAGTGCTTTAAGAGGAGGTTAAGAAGAGGCGCGTCAAAGAAGAGGTATTATCCTTTATCGATTATTTCCAATTTATTTTTTCTTCTACTTATTATTATTTATTTGTTTCATCATATATTAATTAATAAGTATCAATAATATACTGATATGTTATTATAAATATTAAATAACCCAATTTCATCTTCTATCCATCCTACAGAAACGAAATCACCACGTGTGCGTACGTACGGAATACCGTCTCCACGCCGTGGTGTAATCTGTTTTCCACCACCACCTTAGTTGGATGGGTATAATGGTGTAAATAAATAACTATATATGATTATTTTAAATTTATATTGATTCTGAAATATTATACATACACTTCAATACAATTCCACGATCATGGGAATGATATCATCACTCGTGCGTACTTACGGACTACCGTCTCCACGAACCTGATGAGATTCATTTTCCATGATTAACCATTCAACTATGATTATAAAGTATATATAATAAATAATCATTAAAGATATTAAATAATAATGATACTGGCTTTATGTACATATATGTTTCATTTACTTAATTCCATTTAATTCAATAAGGAAATGAAAACATCGTTCATGCGTACGTACGACCTACTATCTCCATGAACGGTGTATTTCATTTCATTTATATATCTATTATATATATATATACTGAATATATATATGATATATAAATCATTATTTACATTATTCAAGTATGTAAATCAAGATATAAGTAATAATAATATCAAGAACAACAAGTCCAAACACGTACGATAAATAAATCAATTTTACCCAAAACGCTGCTTTAACATGGAACTTACAAAATAACGGGTAATATTTAAGTCATAAGTGACCCATATATGATATCATAACAATGAATATGATTATTTAATAAGTCAATGACATTATTTAAATCATTATATAGGAGGTTCAGATATGTACGAAGCATATCAGACCTAAGGTAAGGGATAATTTTGCAAATCTCATTTTTATCCGAGATTGCTTATACGTAAGTATTTACTAGAGTTATATTTTTCATCCATGCCCATAAAATGTTTGTCCTAAAGTGTTTAATATTCTTCCATGTATTTTTAATTTCATTTTTACCCCTCTTTGACTTTTACTTTGGGTTATGGAAGGAATCTTTCTTTTGTTTACCATACGAGGAACTTTTTGACTTTTCTGACAAAAGTACGAGAAGAATGTTATTTTTAACTTATACGGCATGAATGGATTTTTATGATTTCAAAAAGATTTATTTCAATGAATTTTCCTCTAAAAAAGTTTATTACTATTTTCAACAAAATACTTTTATTTTAAGATTGCATGGCATTTTGTGAAAAAAATTATTTTGAGGAAGAAAGGATATTTTCCTCAAAAATTCATTTCAAGTGTTTTATCAAAAACAATTTCCATCTAAGATTACATTATTTCATATTTTTATGTTTCAAGTATAATTTCTCTATGATTTACATGGTTTTACTTCTCTTGTGATGAAATTATATCCATTTGTTTTATATGAATTATGTTATGATGGGATGATGCTTATGAAACCCATTTTATTCTTTGTGTTATGATGAATGTTTTAAGTTTATTTTTTGGCACATGTAAGAATTATTTCATTATGAGATGGGTGGGACCTATATCTCCCTCCAATTAATTGGGTAAAGATTTATATCGCATGAGATAGACATGGCTGGAATGGTAAGTTAATCTGATTCAGTGTTACAGGACTGAAATGAGGAGTGTACACGATTCAGAAAGGGAATTTGTCCAATAATATGGTCTTGGCATAAATTCCTTGGCTAATATGGAAATCATATCATGTGCGTAATGTTTTTACACAACTAAAAGTTTTATTTCTAAGCTATTTTATCATGATTGATGTTCTATTATGATCTATGCCTTACGTACTGCTGTGTTTTTAATTTCAAATGTATATGGTTTGTTTTATTTTATCCATGCTTACCCTTACTGAGCATTTAAGCTCACCCTTTATATATTTTATTTTCCCCAGGATATAAAGAAAGTTTTTAGGTAAGAAAACAAAAGGGAAGATCTTTATGGGAGATGTTGGAGATCTTTCACCATGATTAGAAGATTATGTTCTGAGTTTCCAAAGACACTAAACTATTACGGTCCTTGAGTGTTTGTTTTTATTATGTATTAAGTATTATGAAAAATTAATTTAATGTTCATGTACGTCATGATTTGGGTCTCTATAGTTGGTATCAGAGGGAGGATTAGATAACCTTTTGAAACTAGGATCTAAAAACCTTAGTGAGATCCCTAGAGATATTTATAAGGTATGTTTAGGGATGTCCCTAAGGTTAAGTATACGTATCGGTTATAGTACTAGAATTGCGCTAACGATCTTAGAATTAAACCTAAGATGTTAGATATTGATGGTAATCCCCCTTTGTTATGTTGTTTTCTCTAGCATGATTTTTTCCTCTCACGCTATTATTTTTGGGTTTTAGACGATGGATGGAACCCGAAGGAACCGTGTTGATCAATGTAATGGACAATGAAATGATTGTCCTCCTGAACAAACCAATGTCATGGGAGATGGAGTAAAAAATCTTATTGCTATACTTACACAAGCTATGAATCATTCTATACTTCCAAATTTGCAGAAAATTGAACAATATTCTATTGAGTCCTTCATGAAGAAATGTCCACGTTCTTTCAGTGGGTCTTCTGATCCACTTGTTGCTGAACAATGGATTAGTACCATTGAAAAGATATTTTTCATACTTCGATGTTCATAACATGAAAAATTCATTCTATCTGTTTACCGTTTAGAAGGTGAAGCATATCAATGGTGGACTCTAATTAAGAATACTAGGCCCCAAGATGAAATTGAATCCATGGAATGGGACGAGTTCAAGAACTTTTTTTTCAGTAAGTACTTCCATCGTATTATTTGAAAAAAGATGGAAAATGAGTTCCTTGAGCTTAATCAAAAGGATGATCAATCTGTAGGTATATACGAAGAAAATTTTACAAGGCTTTCAAGGTATGCATCTGGCTTTATCATCCAACCTGAAAGTAAAGTTGATCGATTCTTCAGTGGCTTAAAACCAAATCTTCGAAGGGCATTAGCTATAAGAGACTTTAGTAGCTATGAAGAAATTTTGCGTTGTGCTATCAAGGTAGAACTAGAAGTTGGTGTAACATATCCATCTCATGGTTTTGACAAGAAACGAAAGATGGAGTTTAAGGAGAAATCTCAAAATAATGGTGAAAAGAAGATTAATGTTTCTTTATGCTCAAAGTGTGGAAATAATCATGGTGGAGATTGTCTTAAAGGGACTAGAAAACTTTTTAAGTGTGGAAAAGAAGGTCATCGAGCAGCTGAGTGTTGAAGTAATGGAAAAAGGGTTGATAATGATGTGAATAAAGAAAAGACTGCAGAGAATGCACCACCAACACTTCAATTCTTCAAGTGCAAGGAAATGGGGAATTATTCTAATCAATGCCCTAATCCAAGGGTTAATGATGATCGGCATGAGTAACCACATAAGGCAAAGGGCAAAGGGAAGTCACATGCGATCACTATTGGTGATGTTGAATATGAAAATGATGTGGTGGAGTGATTAAGTGTTTACATAATGGGATTCTAAAATAATGTTGTATATAGTATCATGGAATATTGGAATATTTATGTATTGGACAATTGTGGTTTTCAATAATTTTATGGTAATTGTAACCATGGAAAGTGATTGAGATATTTTTGGAAAGAAGATGATATGCACATAATGAAGGGATAAAGAGAAAATGAAATGTTTGACAATATTAATGAGCTCAAAACTGATATAAGGAAAAAGTTATATCATGGTTTGAGTATATAGAATTTTTGGATTTTGTTATGTGCAAAGAGTTAACTTTTTACAGCATTCATGTTTTCCCTAAGATTCAATGGGTATTCGGTTTTTCAAGAGAATACAAGATTAAGGTATTCCAATGTTTGGAATGCAATCAATAAGATATATATTTTGATATATGAGGGATAAATTAGGGTATTCATGTGCTTGTTATATGACCTTTTTTGTAATCGTTCTCTTTATACTATGAGTTTGGATAGAAGTATTTTAGATAATCCAAAAGACTGGAATGGATTATGTTGAACATAAGTTAGTATTGTTTAAGGCTAGAATTTTTTTCGATATTATTTATAGAATATTATAAGAGTGTAGTTTAAGGAAAGGGAAAACCTGCAAAATAGGCGACAACCCGTCACGTCAGACAAGGATGTGGGAATAGAACCCACAAATAAAGTACGAAATGCCTCTATCTCATAGCACTGGCCTACAGGAAGTCCCTGGTTAGTAGAAGCTTGTTTTATTATATTAAGCAGTATGATATATGAAGTATAAGTGCATTTTAGGAACCATATACGATTAATCTCACTATAGATGGACTTATGTATATTTAATAACTTTTATTAACCTTTTTTGAGACAGATGGAATGAACTATCATTCTATCGCATGATCTGCTAACACTTCACGGAAGAAAAATTAAACTTCATTTCTTTATGAGATGATGTGGAAATTGATCAAGGCACAAACAACAGTAAGATTGTACCAAAATCAAGTAAGTATTTATTTTAATTCAACAATTCTTCAACTTTAGGGAAATGATCTTGAATACAAAAAAATGTTGTCCTAGTGTCCTTATATTTGATGAATCAGATGGTACCTTAAATCATCACCAATTTATGGCTTTGTGATAGTTGGATTTTTCATAGCCATGTTCTCTACCACACTCCATCATAACATGATGGTTAGATTTCTCTTTCATATCCATATTTTCACCTATGTTCTCCTATGTTGAAACCTAGTGATTAGTTAATTTGGGTAACCATTATGTTTCATACTTTAGTTTTTAAAGATAAGTTTTTGTATTCCTTTTTACGATGTGGCTTTCTATTAAAAAAACTTTCGAGTAGTAAACCATTTATAACCCCGACGAATTTCGAGGGAGAAATTCATTTTAAGGGGGGTAGAATGTAACACCCTGAGATTTTATGAAAAATATTCTTTTAATTTCATTTATGTCTTCTATTATACACTACACAAAGTTTATCTTTACTATACGCAACACTGTATTAGCTTGCAGTATACACAACACTATTCTTGGCTCGTGTTACACATAATTTCAAGTTCGTTTTGTGGAAATTATTCTATGCAACATTAAGTATAGATTTTGTTTAATGTATAAATGATATAAGTTTTGATTATGTTATATGAAACACCAAACAAGGCTTTCACTACACGCATCCCTGACTTGGCTTGATTTACACACAATCACGACCTTCCACGATACCATGTGTTGTACACAAAACTAAGTTTCACTAAACAACGATATGTTATTAAAATATTATATAAACTAGTCGTTATGAATAGTAATACCCACTTTTTGAAATTTTATCTTTCGAAATGGACTTCATTTTTGGATTCAGAATACCGAAATTAGCCTAGGGTGAGTATTTGGTATTTTTCTGAAAACATTCAATTTTTGATGAATAGTGAAAACAGTAGGTTACTATTTAAAAACCGACTTTTTAGTTAAATAATTATTTATTTTATTTAAATTAATTTTAGGTCAAAATTGATACATAATACCTATATATGTTCAATGTAATTCATTGGAGTCATTTTATAATAATTTTCGATATATAAAAAATTTATTGAACTTTCCACCGTCTTTTACCTACCTCCTATGAGTTTTTTGCAAACTCACATAAATATTAATTTCACCGCTTCTGTGAGTGAAATTTCAAAAATCCAAGAGACACGGTTAATATCAAGGAGTAAAATGTGGTTCAATAAGATAAAAATAATTTTTGGTGAATAGTAACTTTTTACTTTTATTTACCACGGTTAAAAGTAAATAGTTTAATTAAGGGTAAAAATGATATTATTATTACCCTAACACATTTCCTAATTCTATTGGATAAATTTAATTCGACCAAATACAACCTTATCAAAAAAATATTACCCTTTAGGTGAACTTGGATTAGATTAGGACATTTATTATTATTTTATTTAAAGAAGAGTTAAAATTGATAAAATCAAAGTTTAATAACAAAAAAACATTCAATATAGGGTTATACATAAGATCAATTCGACTATAACTATTAATTAGAAAGATAAAACGATTTCCTACATAATTGTATTTTATTTATAATTTTTAAACATCAAATAATTTAATTTATTTATGACACAATGATGATGCAGTAATTATCTTATTAATGAAATATTAACATAATTGATGTTATAAATACCAAAATAAATGTAATTTGAAACCTTTTATGAATTCCAATAATTTTCTAGGTTAATATGACATGTTTTTATTGATTTAATTAACTTTTTTTGAACTAATCAAGCTATTATGATTTTCACAAAAATCAATTACCAAATAGTGTCAAAATTGACATAAAATACTTTTGAGAACAAATATTATATTATTAATTGTTATTATATTCTTAAAAATATAAGGTTCGGCCAAGATACTTATATCATGATATATTTATCATTAATGGACCACTTGGGGGTCTCTTGGATGTATATTGTATGTTTATTAACTATATAATATAAAAATACAAAGTGAGATGGTAAATGTCAATCTAATTAACTAAGAGTTAAAACTAAAAGATAAGGTTAATATAATGACCAAAACCTATCTAAAATATATTGGTTAAGAGTATTTTGACCCATCCCCACTTTAGCTTTGAAAGAAATCAAATTGGAGCTATTATAAACTAAAAATTAATTTATTATAAAATATTATTTTAAGTTTTTCCTAAAGTGCCCCTCTCCTCCCTTATAAAAAGGGCACCCCTTCACTCTTCTCTTCACACCCTTTTGAGCCTTGAATCTCGGACAAACCATGCCCATTTCCCTTCCCATCTTCCCTAGAAACATTATAAAGGTTCTGGTCTCCCCAAAAGAGCAAACCTAGTGCCGTAAGAGGAGGTTATGTAGAGGCGCGTCAAAGAAGAGGTAATATCCTTTACCGATTGTTTCTAATTTATTTGTTCTTCTACTTCTACTTCTTTATTTTTTTCATCATATATTAATAAAATCAGTATCAATCATATAATGATATTTTATTATAAATATGAAACATGTAAGAACCCTGTTTTTTCTGTGAAATACTTTGGAATATTCTTGATGATATTCATGAGCAGCGCCTTCAGACGGCGTGAAATTCTGAGCCCGGGTGTGGCCGGAATTTAAATTTTCAGTGCGTTCACACTGGTAACACCTAATAAATGGGATAAATCCTAAACGGTGATCTAGATCATAAATATGAGTGTATTTATGGGTCCGTAATGGGGTTTTTACCCTTGGAATGACATAAAACATGTCGGCGCGGGACGTTTGGACCCCTCGCTCGCTTCCGGAACATTAAACGGATAAATTAAATAATTAATCTATGTTCTTAATGGTTAAACTAAAGTATCTCTTAAACGGTGGCTCGGATTAGAAAACTGAGGGCACCGTTGAGTTCCGAGCATGCCGTTTACCCTATGAGGGGTGTAAGTTTCCCGGGCGTGGGCCATTAGTGAAAAATGGCCACGAGGGCATTTTCGTAATTTGTTGGCCTCGGGTGTGGTCGTTATAACTTCTGAACGGGGACACAGATTAAGATTCTAAGACTGCCTTTGCGCTCGGAGCATCGTGTTTACCCTAAGGGAACCCTTTTCTTTATCTGCGTCGGGAGCAGAATCGGGGGCGAGTCGGGCCGGTGGATTTAGTAGATATTACCTTAAATATCTGCTTACTTCCCCCTTCCCCCGTACCTCCCTTACCTGGACACACGATAGGCATAAGCACCCTCCCTATCCTCCTTCCTCCTCCTCCAAGATGGAAACGATGGATCAGAGGAAGTTTTTGCCGCAGCGGAGCTCAGATCGAGCATAGAAGCGCCGGCGTTCCACCCACAGGTAGGCGGATTTGAGTTTTACACCCTTTCCCCGCATTAATTTTTATTTATGCCTAATCGTGACATTGGATCGTCTAACAAAACCCATAATTGTGTAGATCCTATCGTGAGCTTTCCAGAATGCCATCCAGATCGAATTTTGGATCACCAGATTGTTTCCGGTGGTCCTCTGAAGTTTTTCGGCCAAGAGGCCGGTTTCCGGGGAGGGTTTGATGGCGGCGTCGGTGAGCCCTTTCAGCAGCGACGGAAGGCGCTTTGGGCAGCAGCGTTAGCAGAGGTCTGTGCGGCGGTGATCTCTTTTGTTACACGGCAGCGCAGGCAAGGTCCCAGGGGCGGGTGCCAACGGTGGGGCACCGGCGAGGGGACAATAGGGGTCGCAGGTGCGCGACCCCGCGGGGAGACTAGGACCCCCCCGTTGGCGGGTCTTCACGTGGACGCGACCGGCCAGCTGGTCTGTCCATGGAAGAGGCTGCGCAGATGCGCGGGCTTCACGGGAGGTGGCGGGCCGCGGGTCCGGCCGGACTGGGCCCAGCGGCTGGGCCGCGGTTCAGCGGGCCGGCCAGAGCGGGGCAGACCGGCCGGACCGGGCCGGTCCGGCCCAGGGGTAATCCCCCTTAGAATTTTGGACGCCCGTATTTTGAGCTACAGGTGTCCGTTTTGCACGCTGTTTGCAGCGGCGTGGACCTTACGTCGAGGCGGACTTTTTGAGGTGGTTTTGGGAGTTTTAACTTCCGAGACGAGGGGGTCGGGGGAACAACACGTGCGTAAAGCAGCTTAGCGGGCTTCCCTGGAATTCTTGTTTTGAGCGGCGCAGACACATCCAGAGTCCATTTTGGGGGCCATCAGTGGCGTTCCGACCCTAGCACTGAGGCAGAGTTTTTCAGGGCCATTTTGGGCGTTGAGACCAGAGTTGAGGAGTGGGGCCGATGACCCATCTTTTAAGCTGCGAGCAGCGTTTAGAAACTCTTTCATCAGACATCCGTTTGGGGCGTGCGAGCAGTCGTTTTTGGGTGTTTTTCAGAGGGAATTGAATTGACGCAATCTTCCCGCTGTAATTCCGCACGATAATGCAGGCCTCGTGAGGGCCGTTTCCGCTGTTGACGGTGATTTCCATCTTTATCACCGGGTGTCTATTTTGGATAGGTGAGTAGTACATCTTGTGTACTTTTTCGAGAGGATCACAGCGGTGCGATCCGTTCGTTGTGCTTCGGGACCAGGATGCAGGTCCCACGCAGCACTACTCATGTGCGGTACGATGAAATGCATCTTTTCTCCGGACATCTGTTCCATGCAAGTAAGTAGTCAATTTGATGTGTTTTTACGAGAGTATTGTGATGGTGCAGTTCGCCTGACCTTTTTTGGGGACATGGTGTGGGTCCCACCTGACCTGGCTACGGTGAATAGTACCTTTTTCACCGGGTGTCCATTTTGGGCGATTGAGTAGTCAATTCCGTGTGTTTTTTCAAGGGGATCGTAGAGGTGTGTTCTGTTTGTTCAGTTTCGGGATCTTGGGGTGGGCCCCACACAGTTTGGTTACAGTGAATAGTACCTTTTTCACCGGCTGACCATTATGGGTGAGTAAGTAATCTACCTTGTGTGTTTTTCCCATGGGGATTACAAAGGTGTAATCTGTTCAGGCGAGCGGAGCCTCATACGCAATCTTATTAAATGTGGAAAAATGAAAGGTGCCTCGATGTCGGTTCTTCTACTGCGTTTGTAGTGGACCCATGGCATGTGATCGCGTGCACTCCTGGGAGAGTGATGTTTGTGGTTAAAGAGATGTGGATGGCCATGCCTTAGCCGTTGGGGTGGAAAGTTGGATTTGTTACATTATGCCTTCGCGTTGACATTGGGTGTCGTGTGGACGTTATCTTTTGGGATGGAAACATGGTATACTTTGGGAGTATAGGGGAACACTTGGAGGTACATGTGGTTGTTTGTACCCGAGAACGTTTGTGCGCTTAGTTGGGGTTGACTTGGGGCCACACGTCGTGTGGGCCCCATGCACATGTCGTGTTTTGATTTACGTACTTTTGACCTCTCACGACATAAAGGGTCCCTTTGTTCTCCATTATTTAGACCAGCAGGGTTGAGTGGTTTCCCCTGGTTTTGTTCTGGAGTTGGGTGGTTGCGCGATACCCACTCCGAGTTCTGTTGGCATGTGATTGTACCATCCAGTGGAGATGGCCAGAGCAGTTCCAGGATTACCCTCTAGCGGGGCTGGGCAGTGGGTTGCTCATCGACTCCTTTGGGTTTACCCTCTAGTAGAGATTGGGCAGTGGGTTTCTCACTGACTTCTAAGGTTTACCCTCCAGCAGAGACTGGGTAGTGGGTCACCTGACGACCTCTTAGGGTCTACCCTCCAGTAGGGCTGGGCAGTGGGTCGCCCATCGTCTAGTTCCATGTCTACTCTCTAGCAAGGCTGGGTAGTGGGTCGCCTGTCAACTTATTCCAGGTCTACCCTCCAACAGGGCTGGGCAGTGGGTTTCCTGATGATGTATTAGGGTTTACCCTCTAGCAGGGTTGGGCAGTGGGTCACCTGATGATGTATTACTGTTTACCCTCCAGCAGGACTAGGTAGTGGGTCACCCGATATCCGGTTAGGGTTTACCCTCTAGCAGGGCTGGGCAGTGGGTCACCCAATATCTGGTTAGGGTTTACCCTCCCGCAGGGCGGGGCAGTGGGTCACCTGATGATGTGTTAGGGTTTACCCTCCAGCGGGGCTGGGCAGTGGGTCACCCATTGGCATTTCAGACTCAGTCCTTTCTACTAAGCTAGTATGTGGCTTTACTCCGTGACTACCAGAGTGGGACCCTTGTTTGTTTGGGTCAGTGATGTGACAGCTTTGGATTTGAGGAGACCTCTCGACTGCGAGGTAGTGATGAGGTATGGGTTGATGTTCCCCCGGAACCCTCAAGTACGAGGGGTGCTTTCCCCACAGAGACTCGTCCTTGCGATGCAACCTAAAACTGTGCGCGCATGTCAGTGCTTCCCAAAGCGGATAGTGTCAAGGTGTGGTGATTTGAGCCCCTTGACTTGTAGTTCGGGGTAGACATGTAGGATGCTGGGAATCGATGGTGATTTATTTTGGGACTGTTGGTGACTCACATTCTTTGGTTGAGCTATGGGACAGAGATCCCATTACGATCTTGTTCGGGCTTCTTGAAAGAACATATATGTATGTATACCTTGTTCCAGTACCCACTTCTTGGGTTTTGGATACTCTCCTTCCAAGAGAGGCGAAGATGCGCAGGGTATTCCATGTGCTTTCTGTGTCTAGCTTCTCATGGTTAGATGAGTCTACTCTCCTGCTATAAGTAGCGAAGACTCAACAGGAATTTCACCTTCTCACCGTTTCCAGCTCCTTATGTATGGACGAGTCTACCGTATTTACTTTTGTTGGGTTCAGCTGGACTCTTTACTTTTAATCTACTGCACTCATTGTTGTACTCCTTTACTCTCCCCAGTTTGATCTACTGCTCACCCTTCGGTACCTCCTTTGTTGCTCCCTCAAGCCTTCAGGGTATCATACTGAGTATTTTTATACTCACTCCTACTTTGGCTTGCCCGCACTTGGTGTGCCCTTGCAGATGATAGACATGTTGGACGTGACTTCGGTGGAGCTTAGGAGTTTGGGAACTTAGACCGCGTGTGGTGGTCGTAGTCAGGTTCCAGGTGGGGGACCCTTCCATCTGTTTGTTTTGTTTACCTATTGCCGGGTTGTGGCACTTTTTTGGTTGGGTGCGTGGTTTTCACTTTTTCCTTTTACGTTTACCTTCAACTGACTTTGTACTGTTTAGAGGATGATGCACTTTGTGGTTTATCTATAGCAGTTTCCCTTTTACTTTACTTTTCATTTCTCCTTTACTCTGCAATTTTGCATGGAGTGTACTGTGTGTGTGTACAGGTACTTAGGCAAAGGCCTTCTCGAGTTTTTGTGCCTTAGGCACTGGTCACTAGCCCCTGGCCTATGGAGGTGGGATTGGGGTAGTTGCGGCTCGAGGCTGGGTAGGGTCGGGTCGTGACAAAGTGGTATCAGAGGTGGTTCATTCCATGGGATGCTGTTCGGACATCCCTAAAGTAAAAAAGAATTGGTTGGGATTTAGGGAAACAATGTAAACGTGTATCGAGAGCATCTCTCAGGTCAGGAAGTCCAGTGATGGTGTGACGGCCGACGTATCCATTCATCAGGACCCTGATAACCCGCTTGTCAACTTGGTATGCTGGGACACTCGTTGGAGGGAAAATTTGGTTTGTGCATCACATAGGATTGAGTCTTTGACTGTCCTTCTTGAGTCCGCTCCCCATCGTTGTTATTGATATATACATATATGCTCATTTGACCACGGCACTCCCTGTTAATATTTAGGATGACTCCGCGAAGGCAGCCAACTAGGATACCGGCTTTGGTTCATGACGATGAACCTGTGAGCTACGAGGCCTCAGACCAGGACCCATCATGCGATCCCCTTTCTTCGGGTGGGCTAGTAGCAGCACCCCCACCTATTGAGAAGTAGACAACTTCAGGAGATCAGGCTGAGCATGAGCGCAGGTTGAGCATGCTCCACGAGTTCCAGCGGTAGAGACCACTGAAGTTCAGTGGTGAGCCAGACCCTCAGGAAGCAGAGTTTTGGCTAGAGACAGTGGTTCGCCTTTTCAGGCTTGTGCAGGCACCGATAGATCAAAGAGTAGATTTGGTAGCCAACCTTTTTCTGGGGGCATCTTGGCATTGGTGGAGTCTGGTTACTCAGTTTCATAACGAGTCGACGCTTTCATGGGGAGAATTTCAGTTGTTGTTTCATGAGGAGATTTTCCCCTCTTGCTTCCGCTCTATTCGGATTCATGAGCTCCTGCAGTTTCAGCAGAGAGGGATGACAGTGGCCAAGTACGCTGATAGTTTCGCAGACCGTGCATGCTTTTACCTAGACTTGGTCTATGATGACAACATCTGAGTGCAGAAGTTTGAGCAGAGTCTCCGCTGAGAGATCCATGCTGTCATAGTAGCCTTGGGAATTTCCACATATTCTAGGGTGCTAGAGTAGCCGATGGTGACAGAGAGCTTCCTATCATGTTCTAGAGTTGGTGGTGGCAGCAGGCACGTTGGAGGTGTGATGTCTATTGCAGCTAGCGGGAGTTAGCAAGAAGAACCTCGACGCAGGTGTCTTTCTGACAACCAGGCTCAGGGGCATGGTCGTACACCACAGTGGCGCCGGAGGGCACCAGTGTAGCCCAAGGAGAGTCGGTGCTATGCGTGCAATGGTCGAGGTCACCTGGAACAGGACTGCCCGACTAGGCATACAGAGAGCTTCGGGCAGGCAGCAGGTGCACCACCACGATGGAGGAAGCGTCGTGATCGGAGTAGTACCCAGAGAGGTGGTGCTAGTAGAGGAGCGGGAGGAGCTGGTAGTGGAGGACAAATTTACGAGGTCTTTCCATCACCACTAGGCAGTCTACGTCAGGCTCTGGGAGCTGACGGTTGGGACCGAGAACAACCGCGAGCTTTGGATGTCTACTATCCTTCAGAGCATGAGTTGATAAGAGGAATGCTCTATATCTCTACTACCTTTTTGTAGTAGAATTTTTAGACTCTGTGTTTGAAATTCCTTTTCTCCCTTCTCCTTGCTTGGGTTGTTACCAGGGTGGTGCGGGGCATCGGTGTAACACTGTGTTGGTAAGGAAGAAGGCATGTGACCTTTTTCTATAGTCGATAGTGTCGACTCCTTCGCCTTTAGAGCGTGTAAGATAGTCTTGGTTGTGGTACATCAACTGCGAAATATTGTGTGACTAGATATAATTGGATGTTTCACCATATGGATGTTCTGAAGGCGGGAATCACCGGGCCTTGTTCTTGGTGTGGACGGTGATTCAAGTCACGGCGTGCGATGTAGGGGTTCGGTCGGGGAGGTGAGCTACCCTTGACAGCCTTCGGGTCATTTGAGACCGTACGAAGGGATGGTGAGGTTCCCTACCGCCTTGCCCTAACCACAATGTATGGAGTGGGTGCATGATCTCTCCCGCGTGGTTTACTTGAAGAGACGTGTGCATGATCCTATGCACGCCATCGGCAAGGGCATACCTCGCGTGAATAGATCAAACCCTTTGCACTGTGTGCGGTGACACGGGACTGTGCAAGAGTTCTTCTTGGTACGGGAGAGCCAGGTGTGGGCTTAGTACCCTGAGTTGTTCTCTGGTTTTGCTTTTCGGGGAGGAAAAGCTTGAATGAGGGAATGATATAATAACCCAGTTCTTGCTGTGAAATACTTTGGAATATTCTTGATGATATTCCAGAGTAGCGCCTTCAGACGATGTGCAATTCCGAGCCCCGATGTGTCCAGAATTTAAATTTTCAGTGCATTCACACTGGGAATGCCAAATAAATGGGATAAATCCTAAACTGTGATCCGGATCAGAAATTCGAGTGTACGGATGGGTCCTAAATGGGGTGTTTACCCTAGAAATGACATAAAACATGTCATCTCGGGATGTTTGGACCCCTCGCCGGCTTCCGGAACGTTAAACGGATAAATTAAATAGTTAATTTATGCGCTTAATGGTTAAACTCAAGTATCTCTTATACGCTGGCTCAGATTGGAAAACCGAGGGAACCATTGAGTTCGGATCGTCCTGTTTACCCTAGGAGGGGTGTATGTTTCGCGGGGGCGAGTCATCAGTGAAAAATGGCCCCAGGGGCGTTTTCGTAATTTGGCGGCCTCGGGCGTCGTCGTTATAACTTTTGAACAGGGTGTCAGATTAAGATTCCATGACCTCCGTTGCACTCAGAGCATCATGTTTACCCTAGGGTCACCCTCCTCTTTGTCTGCGTCGGGAGCAGAATCGGGGGCATGTCGGGTCGGGGGATTTAGCAGATATTTGCTTAAATATCTGCTTACTTCCCCGTTCCCACTTACTTCCCTTACCTGGACGCACCGCAGGCAGAAGCACCCTCCCTCTCCTCCTTCCTCCTCCTCCAAGATGGCAACGATGGATCAGAGGCAATTTTGGCCACGGCGGAGCTCAGATCGATCATAGAAGCGTCAGCGTTCTGCCCACAGGTTGAGAGATTTGAGTTTTACACCCTTTCCCCGCATTAATTTCCATTTATGCTCAATCGCGCCATTGGATTTTCAAATGAAGCCCATAATTGCGTAGATCATGTACTGAGCTATCCATAATGCTATCCAGATCGAATTTTCGTCCACCGGATCATTTTCGGAGGTCCTCTGAAGTTTTCCGGCCACGAGGCTGGTTTCCGGCGAGGGTTTGATGGCGGCGGCGGTGAGCCCTTTCGGCGGCGGCGTCGGGCGCTTCGGGCAGTGGTGTCGGTGGAGGTCGTCGTGGCGGTGATCCCATCTAGCAAGAGGAAACGCAGGCGGGGTCCCAGGGGTAGGCGCTGATGGTGGGGTGCTGGCAAGGGGACAACCGGGGTCACACGCGCACAACCCCGCAGGGAGACCAGGACCCGCCATTTGTGGGTCTTCGCGTGGACGCGACAGGCCAGCTGGCTGGTCGGTGGAGGAGGCTGCGCAGATGCATGGGCCTCATAAAAGGCGGCGGGCCGCGGTACGGTGGCCCGCGGGTCTGCCTGGACCGGACCCAGTGGCTGGGCCGCGACTCAACGGGCCGGTCGGAGCGGGCCAGCCCGAGCGGCACGAACCGGACGGTCCGGCCAAAGTGTAATCCCCCTTAGAATTTTGGACGCCCGTATTTGGAGCTACGGGCGTCCGTTTTGCATTACGTCTACGGCGGCGCGGACCTGACGTCGAGGCAGACTTTTTGAGGTGGTTTTGGGAGTTTTAACTTCCGAGACGAGGGGCTCGGGGGCACGACACATGCGTAAAGCAGCTTAGCGGGCTTCCCGGGAATTTTTGTTTTGAGAGGCGCAGACACATCCAGAGTTCGTTTTAGGCACCCTCAGTAGAGTTGCGACCCTAGCACTGAGGCCGAGTTTTCCATGGTGATTTCGGGCATTGAGACCAGAGTTGAGGCGGGGGGCCCACAGACCGTCTTTTATGCTACGAGAAGCATTTATAAAATCTTTCATCGGACGTCCGTTCGGGGTGTGTAGTAAGTCTTTTATGGGTGTTTTTCATAGGGTATTGCATTGGTGCAATCTGCTCGCTCTAATTCCGCATGATGGTGCGGGCCCCGCGAGGGCCGTCTCGGGGTTGACGGTGATTTCCAGCTTTATCACCGGGTGTCTGTTTTAGACAAGTGAATAGTACATGTTATGTACTTTTTTGAGAGGATCGCAGTGGTACGATCCGTTCGTTGTGCTTCGAGACCAGGATGCGGGTCCCACGTAGCACCGCTTGTGTGCGGTACACCGAAATGCATCCTTTTCTCTGGACATCTGTTCCATGCAAGTATGCAGTCAATTTAACGTGTTTTTTCGAGAGTATTGCGATGGCGCAGTTCGATCGACCTTTTTCGGGGACGTGGTGTGGGTCCCACCCGACCTGGCTACGGTGAATAGTACCTTTTTCACCGGGTGTCCATTTTGTGCGATTGAGTAGTCAATCCCATGTGTTTTCTGAGGGGATCACAGTGGTGTGATCCGTTTGTTCAGTTTCGGGATCTTGGGCTAGGCCCCACACGGGTTGGTTGTGGTGAATAGTACCTTCCTCAGCGGTTGATCGTTTTAGGCGAGTGAGTAGTCTACCTCACGTGTTTTTCCCATGGGGATTACAACGGTGTAATCTGTTCAGGCGAGCGGAGCCTCATACGTGATCTTATTAAATGTGGAAATATGAATGGTGCCCTGGTGGCGGTTCTTCTACCGTGTTTGTAGCGGACCCATGGCGTGTGATCGCATGCACTCTTGGGAGAGTGATGTTGGTGGTTAAAGAGATGTGGTTGGCCATGCCTCAGCCATTGTGGTGGAAAGTTGGAGTTGTTACGTTACGCCTTCGCGTTGACGTTGGGTGCCGTGTGCACATTAGCCTTTGGGCTAGAAACGTGGTATACTCTGGGAGTATACGGGAATGCTTGGAGGTACATGTGGTTGTTTGTACCCGAGAACGTTTGTGTGCTTCGTTGGAGTTGACTTGGGGCCACACATCGTGTGGGCCCCATGCATGTGTCATGTTATTATTTACGTACCGTTGACCTCTCGCGACGTAGAGGTTCCCTTTGTTCTCGATGATTTAGACCAATAGGGTTGAGTAGTTTCCCCTGGTTTTGTTCTGGAGTTGGGTGGTTACGCGATACCCACTCTGAGTTCTGTTGGCCTATGATTGTACCATCCAGTGGAGATGGCCAGAGCAGTTCCGGGCTTACCCTCTAGTGGGGCTGGGCAGTGGGTTTCTCATCGACTCTTTCGGGTTTACCCTCCAGCAGAGACTGGGCAGTGGGTTTCTCACTGACTTCTAAGGTCTACCCTCTAGCAGAGACTGGGTAGTGGGTCACCCGACGACCTCTTAGGGTCTACCCTCCAGCAGGGCTAGGCTGTGGGCCGCCCGTCATCTAGTACCAGGTCCACCCTCCCGCAAGGCTGGGAAGTGGGCCGCCTGTCGACTTATTCCTGGTCTACCCTCCAGCAGGGCTGGGCAGTGGGTCGCTTGATGATATATTAGGGTTTACCCTCCAGTAGGGCTGGGCAGTGGGTCTCCTGATGATGTATTAGGGTTTACCCTCCGGCAGGGCTGTGCAGTGGGTCACCCGATATCTGGTTAGGGTTTACCCTCCAGTAGGGTTGGGTAGTGGGTCACCCGATATTTGTTTAGGGTTTACCCTCTGGCAGGGTGGGGCAATGGGTCACCTGATGATGTGTTTCGGTTTACCCTCCAGCGGGGTTGGCCAGTGGGTCATCCGTTGGCATTTCAGACTCAGTCCTTTCTACTAGGATAGTCTTTGTCTTTACTCCGTGACTACCAGAGCGGGACCCTCGTTTGTTTGGGTTAGTGATGTGACAGCTTTGACTTTGAGGAGACCTCTTGACTACGGGGCAGTGACGAGGTATGGTTTGACGTTCCCCCGAAACCGTCAAGTACGAGGGGCACTTTCCCCACCGAGACGCGTACTTGCGACGCAACCAAAAACTGTGCGGGCAAGTCAGTGCCGCCCAAAGCATATAGTGTCAAGGTGTGGTGATTTGAACCCCTTGACTTGCAGTTCGGGGCAGACGTGCAGGATGCTGGGCATCGATAGTGATTTCTTCTGGGACTATTGGCGACTCACTTTTTGGGCTGAGCTACGGGATGAAGATCCCCTTACGATCTTGTTTGGGCTTCTTGATAGAACATATATGTATTTATACCTTGTTCCAGTACCCACTTCTTGGGTTTTGGCTACTCTCCTTCCAGTAGAGGCGAATGCACATGGGGTATGCCACATGGTTTCCATGTCTAGCTTCTCGTGGTTGAATGAGTCGACTCTTCTGCTATAGGTAGCGAAGACTCGACGGGAAGTTCATATTCTCACCATTTCTTGTTCCTTGTGTCTGGATGAGTCCATCTTCTTTCCTTTTGTTGGGTTGAGCTGGACTCTTTACAGTTACTCTACTTCACTTTTTGTTGTACTCCTTTACTCTCCCCTGTTTGATCTACTACTCACCCTTTGGTACCTCCTTTCGTGCTCCATCGAGCCTTCAGGGTATCCTACTGAGTATTTTTATACTCACCCATTCTTGGGCTTTGCCCGCACTTGGTGTGCCCTTGCAGATGAAGAACCGGTTGGTCGTGAATTCAATGGATCTTAGGAGTTCGGGATCTTAGACCGTGTGTGGTGGTCGTAGTCAGGTTCCAGGTGGGGAACCCTTCCAGCTGTTTGTTTTGTCTACCTGTTGCCAGGTTGTGGCACTTTTCTGGTTGGGTGCATGTTTTTCCCGTTTTCCTTTTCTGTTTACCTTCATCTTACTTTGTACTATTTAGAGGTCGATTCACTTTTTGGTTTATCTATAGCAGTTTTCCTTTTACTTTACATGTCTTTTCTCCTTTACTCTTCACTTTTGCATGGAGTGTGTTGCATGTGTGTGTACAGGTATATAAGAAAAGGCCTCCTCGATTTGTTGTGCCTTCGGCGCTGGTTTCCAGCCCATGGCCTATGTAGGCGGGCTTGGGGTAGTTGAGGCTCGAGGCCGGGTAGGGTTGGGTCATGAAAAAACAACCTAATTTCATCTTCTATCCATCTTACGGGAACAAAATCACCGCACGTGCGTACGTATGGAATACCGTCTCCACGCCGTGGTGTAATCTGTTTTCGACCACCACCTTACTTGGATGGGTATAATGGTGTAATTAAATAACTATATATGATTATTTTAATGTTATATTGATTCTGAAATATTATACATACACTTGAATACAATTCCACGATCATGGGAATGATATCATCGCTCGTGCGTACGTATGGACTACCATCACCACGAACGCGATGAGATTGATTCTCCATGATTAACCATTCAAGTATGATTATAAAGTATATATAATAAATAATCATGAAATATATTACATAATAATGATACTGTATTTACGTACATATATGTTTCATTTACATAATTCCATTTAATTCGATAAGGAAACAAAAACAGCGTTCTTGCGTACGTACGGCCTACCGTCTCCATGAACGGTGTATTTCATTTCATTTATATATCTATTATATATATATATACTGAATATATATATGATATATAAATCATGATTTAAATTATGGAATTTTGTAAATCAAGATATATATAATAATAATATCAAGAACAATAAGTCCAATCACGTACGATAAATAAAACAATTTTACCCAAAACGCTGCTTTAACATGGAACTTACAAAATAACGGGTAATATAAAGTCATAAGTGAACCATATATGATATCATAACAATGAATATGATTCTGTAATAAGTCAATGACATGATTTATATCATTATATAGTAGGTTCAGATATGTACGAATCATATCATACCTAAGGTAAGGGATAATTTTGCAAATCTCATTTTTATCCGAGATTTCTTATACGTAAGTATTTACTGGGGTTATATTTTTCATCCATGCCCATAAAATGTTTTTCATAAAGTGTTTAATATTCTTCCATGTATTTTTAATGTCATGTTTACCCCTCTTTGAATTTTCCTTTGTGTAATGGAAGGAATCTTTCTTTGGTTTACCATATGAGGAAATTTTTGACTTTTCTGACAAAAGTACGAGAAGAATGTTATTTTTAACTTATACGACGTGAATGGATTTTTACGATTTCATAACAACTTATTTCAATGATGTTTCCTCTACAAACTTTTATGACTATTTTCATCAAAATACTTTTATTTTAAGATTGCATGGAATTTTGTGGAAAGAAAATGATTTTGAAGAAGAAAGGATATTTTCATAAAGAATTCAGTTCAAGTGTTTTATCAAAACCATTTTCCATCTAAGATGACATTATTTTATATGTGTATGTTTCAAGTATAATGTCTCTATGATTTACATGGTTTTACTTATCTTATGATGAAATTATATCCATTTGTTTTATATGGATTATGTTATGATGAGATGATGCTTATGAAACCCATTTTATTTTTTGGGTTATGATGAATGTTTTAAGTTTATCTTTTTGGCACAAGTAAGAATGATTTAATTATGAGATGGGTGAGACCTATATCTCCATCCATTGCATTGGGTAAAGATGTATATCTCATGAGATAGACATGGCTGGAACTGTAAGTTAATCTAGTTCAGTGTTAAATGACTGAAACGAGGAGTGAACTCGATTCAGAAAGGGACATTGTCCACTAAGATGGTCTTGGCAGTAATACCTCGGCTACTATGGAAATAATATCATGTACTTAATGTTTTTCCACAATTAAAAGTTTTATTTCTAAGATATTTTATCATGATTGATGTTCTATTATGATATATTCCTTACATACTACCATGTTTTATGTCATTTCTCATGATTTTGGTGTTTAAACATTATGCTAATGTTTTTAAGTTCAAATGTATATAGTTTGTTTTATTTTCTCCATTCTTACCCTTACTGAGCATTTGAGCTCACACTTTATATGTTTTCTTTTCCCCAGGATATAAAGAAAGGTTTTAGGTAAGAAAACACAAGGGGGATATCTTTATGGGAGATGTTGATGATCTTTCACCATGATTAGAAGATTTTGTTCTGAGTTTCCAAAGACACTAAACTATTACGGTTCTTGAGTGTTGGTTTTTATTATGTATTAAGTATTCCGAAAAATTAATGTAATGTCCATGTACGCCAAGATTTGGGTCTCTACACCCATGGCCTCATGTTTTTAATTAGTTCCCACCACTTATCAGCTTCTCCCTCTAAGTGGTAAACAACCAAGGTAAACTTCTATTGTTCAGAACAACAGATCATAGAAATGATCTTCTCGATAGAGCTGATCTACTGTTCAACAATCAATGGGTAGATAGATCCACTGAAGGTTTTTGGTCATTGACACATAAGGGATTCAACAAAAAGTTGTTCCCTTCATGTTTAGATCGATACCTTAGCTTGATTCAAGTTATTTCCCATAACTTGAGTCAGTTGGTTCATTATTCGCATGAATGTTTCCATTCCGGCTTCCATCGGAGGGCTGTCAGCACATGGTCCATTTCGGTCACCATTTTCATAGTTCCTCCTACTGCCTTCCATTTTATAAAATAATAAAACCTTAGTGAGAAACTTATTTGATTTATGAATCTTTTAACTATAAATAATTTTATGTCTTAAAACTTCATGCTTAAAATAATTACATTTCTCTATAAATCCATTATAATGATTCATAAAAATCTTATGATTAACAAAACATATCCCCTAGGAGTGTCATAACCAATTTTTAAGCAAGGCTCGTTGTCGTGTACCAGGATACCCTAGGTAAATCCCAAAACATCTTGTCAAAGTTTTCACTACTAGGTATATCTGTTGCAGAGCCGCCGCTTCCTGCTTGTATCCAGACATGGATGTATTTTCTTGATAAACCACTTACTCAATACTCACCAAAATACCAGGAAGTATTCGTATATTTAAACTTTTCTATAGGGTAATTCATAAAGCTTTAATAGAATAATTTACGTAAATAACTAAACTATCCTTTGATACCAACTATGGAATCCTGCCTTTTTATTACATAACTTTTCATTACATTTTACAAACAGAGGATCTTTAAAGTCTAGTGTCTTGGAAAACAGGAACATAATGCATGAAAACCACAAAAAAAATTATTATAAACAACTTATAAGGATTTATCATAGGTTCATATTATCTACAATTACTCCATATCATATCCTAGATAAATACATTAAAAAGAAAGGATGGGCATAAGTCCCAGTAAGGGTAAACATGAGAAATAATTTACTTGTGATATCAATAAGAACTTGATAAAAAAACATAATGACATAAGAAATGGAATTATAAACATATCAAAGTGAAAATAACTTTAAACATAAATTTAATATGTGGCTACAACACATAATTTAGACATTCATGAACATATCACCAATGTTCATCCCGAAGGTGTCATAAAAATTACGACATTTATTCACCAAGGTATCATGAAACTTGTCATCTGTAGAGATTAAATTATTTACCCAATGCATTGAAGCTCTATCAGGGGGAAATATTAATATATCTTTATTTACATGTGATACACATAGATAATAATCAAATATTTCCTAAATAACACATAGAGAATAAATGAAATGGGTTTCATTACAAAATCGTGATGTTTTAAAAGTTCTTAAAAATAAGATCATTATGTCATTTATAACCCATCAAAAGGGAGTTAGGGTTATATGTATGTCAATTCTAGAATCAAATATATCATTGTTTTGTATTTATGAACACCCATATAAACTATATAGGTTTTAGTATTCACATAAATAGAACAATAGAATTTATTGACAGAAAGATAGAGAAATTTTGAGACAAAATTTCTACAGCATAACGGTTATATAACATGGTTTTAGAAAATAAAAAAACAGAGGGGACAAGGGTATACTATCAATAAATGAATTATTTTAAAGTATAGGTTCAAAATAAATATAAATAATGTCATTTTATAAAAAATTGAATAACATACCACATGAAAAGAATACTTGAAAGGAAAGAGAAAATGAGATTTTTTTTACACAAATTCGACAACCTAATAGTGTCATTTCAAAATTCAGAAAATAAATTGATGAGGGAAGAAATGGTATATCATAATTTTGAGATGAAATGGATGGAAATAAGAATATATAAGAACATACCCCCACATAATAAGATGAAAACTGGAATACATAACTTAAAAGAAATCATGACTAAAAGATGAGGGTGAAAGCTTCCCTTACCTTGAAGAGTATCTTCAAAATCACGATGGTTAGGACCTTTGGGGGCTTGAGGGAACCTTTGGAAGACTCATTGGGAGTTATAAAGACCATATATTCCTTGAGGATAATTTTTGAATGAAATGAATGAGGGGATGACTTTGTATTTATAGGAAAAGTTATGGAATATTTAATTAATTTCCAAGGGACACCTCATCCGTGGTATTTGAAACACCATGGGATTCCCCATGGTATTTTCCCATGGTATTGGCCACTTCAGACACCTAATAACATATATTACTTTTAAAAAGTTGATCGGAATTATTACATCATGATTACATCATCAATTATGTCATTAAACACCCGAAACTCAAAACTATATTTTTACTATTCAACAATAATTCAACTGTTTAAGAAAAATAAGAAAAAAATTTCATAACCTAATATCGATTCTCTGAATTAAAAAATAAACTACATTTTATGAAAATTATTTTCTAAATATTTTAAATTTATTTTTTAAATTAAATGATTATTTTTTCAAAAAAACAACTTTAAAACTATAACTTGTTATTTAACACCATGAAAAATTAATCTATTTCCCCTAAAATTATCCTTTAAATGTAAGAAAATAAATTAAAAATTTATATTACATTTTCTGAAAATAAATTTCCATTTCAAATTATTTAATTAATTATAAAATTTTAAATTAAATATTTATGACATACATAAATACAAAAACTTATACTATGAACGTTTTTCACTTTTAAGATGTCTACATTATATTATTACATTCATGGGTGAAGTTTCTTTTTTTTTGGCCAAATTACTATTCATTACTATTAATAAGGGTATATTACTATTCATAATTTACTATTTACTAAAAATGATGTTGATCTTATTATACTCTAAATTTTTTACTGATCACAACTGTAGAAGACAATTTTTTGAAAATCATTTCATATTTTTAATTATTTAAATTATACAAACATATTTTAAAATTCCCCTTTTCTAAAATTCATCAATAATATTGAACTTTGTCTTACATTTATCCCAACATTTGAAAAACAAAAAATTTACCTTAATAAGAAATAGAAATTTTATTTATACAAAAGGATTACCCAACGTAACTAAGGTCTCATTACATAACCCCTTATAACACCTGCATAGGGCCTATGTGTAAGGTGTGCTATGGTGATAGAATCATGGGGTGGCTCGAACAACATTTCCTGAGTGGTGATTTCTATCAACTTGAAAATATACCTTAGGCGATTATGTTCAAGATTCACATGTTGAAGCTTATCTTGGGCTTGGTCCAGAGCAGAGCCTAGAGATGTTACCTCCTTCCCATGCTCTGACAGATGGGATTTGTACGACCTAAGTCTACTATATGAGGCCATAAACTCTTTTTTCTGTATTAATTTACTAAGATCAATTTTATTTATAAACAATAGTTATAATGTTAAGAGTTTATATTCCAATGGTCATATTGACCAATGGTCATATAACTGTCGAAACGAAGAAGTATCACTTCATTAATTATGGGATATAGTTTTGTCGAGTATAAAATAAAATTACACACAAATTTAGGAAACAAATATTATTAAAAAGTTTGGTTCTTTACATTCATCCCCATGTAAGAATGTTCATCTCTGAAATTTTAACTTGTACCCTCAGAATAGAAAAGGTGTGGGTACTTCTACCTCATAGACTCCTCTGGTTCCCACAAGACATCTTCACATTTGTGGTTCCTCCACAAAACCATAACAAGGTGAGTAGTCTTATTGCGTAAGAACATTGTTTGTACGATCTAAGATCTCCATCGACTGTTCCTCATAAGAGAGGTCATGTTTCAATTTTATAAACTCTATATTTAGTATATGTTATGGGTTAGGTATGTACTTCCTCAAGAGGAATACATGGAAGACATCTAGAACTTGTGCTAGATTTGGAAGAAGTGCAAATCGGTAGGCCACTGCTCCTACATGATCAATGATTTTATAGGGGCCAATATATCTAGGTATGAGCTTCCCTTTCTTCCCAAACCTCATGATTCTCTTCCAAGGTGAAATTCTAAGAAAGACATTGTCACCAACATGAAACTCCAAGTCCCTTCAATGGTTGTCAACATAGCTCTTTTACTGACTCTAAGCAGCCTTTATGTTTTGATGGATGGGATGGACTTTTTCTGTAATCTTTTGCATAAGATTAGGCTCAATAATCCTTCTCTCACCAGGATTATGACAATATGTAAGAGTTCTACACCGCTTACCATATAGAGCATCATTGGGTTCCCTTTGAATGCTCGAGAGGAAGCTGTTGCTGCAAGAGAACTCAACTAAAGGGAAACGTTAATCCCATCCACCTTTATATTCCATTGATCATGTTCTCAGCATATCCTCAAGTGTTTGAATAGTCTTTTCAGATTTGACATCAGTTTGGGGGTGATAGGCCATACTTAAATTCCCTCCAGTGCTTAGAGAATGTTTAAGACTTCTACATAATTTTGATGTGAACTTTGGATCATGATAAGATAAGATAGAAAGTAGAACTCCATGCAGTCTTACCACTTCCTTCACGTAAATCAGGGAAATTTGATCAAGAGATAAATCTTCCCAAATAGAGATAAAATGGACAGTCTTGTTGAGACGGTTCATAATAACCCATATATCATTGGTTCCCTTGGAAGTTCTATGGAGACTAGTGACGAAGTCTATAGTGATATTGTCCCACTTCCATGCTGGTATGGGTAGTGGTTGAAATACCCATTTAATGATTTTTCACTCTTCCTTTACATTTTGAAATAAAAGGCACATTGAAGTATAGTCAGTAATCTCCCTTTTCATATTATCCTACCAATAATGATCACGAAAGTCCCTATAAATTTTTGTGCTTCCAAAATGTATAAAAAAGTAGATCTAGGAGCTTCATCCAACAGCTTCTTCATTATTTCCATAATATATGGAATACATAGTATTGTACGAAATATCATTATACCTTCTTGATCAATATTGAACTCAGGAAACTTCCCATCCTTCACATCCTCAATCTTTTTTTGTAACAATTTTTTTTATTTCTAATCTTTCTTCATCTTATCTGGTAATGATGGTTGAGAAATAATTTGGTTTAGGGCTGATGATGCCGCTTCCCATATATTTTCCATGTTCATCTTTTCTAGTTCATTGATCAAAGGGTCTCTTTGAATCCTCATCATGGAAAGAACAACTGGGTCTTTTTTGCTAAATGCATCAATGACTTTGTTTGCTCTTTCAGGATGATAATGAATTGAACAATCATAGTCTTTGATAAGTTCCAACCATCTCCTATACCTAATGTTCAATTAATTTTGTGTGAAAATACACTTCAAACTTTGATTGACTATGTATATATCACATTTCCCCCATAAAGATAGTGCCTCTATATCTTCAAAGAAAAAACGACTGTAGCCATCTCTCGATCATGGGCAGGATAGTTCTGCCCATGAGTCTTCAACTACCGTGATGCATAAGCAATGTCTTTTTCATTTTTCATGAGGATGAACCCAAGCCCTTTCAAAGATGAATCTTTAAAAATAACAAATCCTTATCCACTTGAGGGTAGAGTTAACACGTGTGCAATAACCAATATCTTATTCAGCTCTTGGAAACATTCCCCGCACTCCTTTGTTCAGATGAACTTGACACCGTTTCAAGTTAACTTGGTTAATCGATTAGAAATTTGTAAAAATTTCTTCACAAACCTCCTATAATATCCTTATAAACAAAGGAAAATATTAATCTCTATTATTGTTGTAGGTAGAGTCCACTCCTGTACAAATTTTTTCTTTGCACGGTCAACTGTGATTCCTTTATTGGTAACAATGTGCCCCATGAAAGAAACTTGTGGCAACCAGAATTCACATTTGTAGAACTTTCCAATAATCCATTCCTTCTGTAGTGTTTTTAAAATACCCCTTATATGATCATCATACTCCTTGCAACTTTTTCAATATCAGAATATCATCAATAAAATCATCCGAAAAGTTATCAAGGTAGTCCTTAATGACTTTATTCATCAAATACATAAAAATAGCAGGTAAATTAGTCAAGATGAAAGGAATGACGACAATCTCATAATTCGCATATCCTGATCAGATGGAAATTTTTGGATGATCTTCTTTCGTCTCCCTCAATTGTTGATAACCTGATCGAAGATCAATCTTAGAGAATAATTGAGTCCCACAATGTTGGTCAAATAAGCCATCAATTTTTAGAAGTGGGTATTTTTTCACTTTGATCCCACTTTGTTCTATATAATCAATGCATCACCGTATTAATCCATTGTTCTTCATCATAGAGAGAATATGTGCTCCCCAAGGAGACACACTCGGTTGGATAAACCCCTTATCTAAAAGAGCATGGATTTGTTTCTTAAAATTTTCAAGCTCCACATTTTCCATCTTATAGGGGGTCTTATATATCATATGAGACCTAGATACGAGTTCAATGGATAACTCTACCTATATTTATAGGGGAGGTCTAGGTAATTCCTCAAGAAATACGTCAACGTATTCCTGGACGATGGAGGCATTTTCTATCCTCAAACTCTAATTTCCTTCTTCTTCTTCACTAATTAACACCATAAAGAAGGATATATGAGGTTATTATTGACAAAGATCAGGTTGAGATATCACTCCTTGGAAGATAAAAATTGGTTTTCCATTCAATACTATTGATATTTTCATGTTTATGTGTTTGATCTTAGAATTATAGTTTGAGAGCCACTCCATCCCTAGTATAATGTCGAATTCCCTCATGGGAATGAAAACTAGATTTTCAATAAGATTGATCCCACTAATGTAAATACTAGAGTTTCTAAACACTAACAATGCCTGGATAATCCCACAAGGAGTATTAATTGATAATTATACTTTTAGAAAATCGGGGGTTGATTCTAAATTCTCTGCAAACTTGGAGGATATAAAGGAATGCGTAGAACCAGAATCAAACAAAGTACTTTATAGATTTGATATGACTGTAAGAGTACCTAACACCACATCATTTGGAGCTTCAACATCAGCCATAGTGATTTAAAAATCAATACCTTGCTCTCTTGTCCTATGCTGAGGTTGATGGTGATTCACCTCCACTGCTATCAGATTTTGAAAGTGATTGGAAAAGTGCCTAAGTTGTCCACACTTATAGAATTGGACATTAGGTAAATCCTACACCATCTTTCATTTCTCGTTAGTGTTGGGAAGTTGAGGCTTCACCTCACTAGGACAATTTCATGCGATATGGATATCTCTTCCATACTTGCAGTATTTCCCGCTCCCGAGGTGGTAGTTCATTGAATTATTTTTCCCACATTTATTACACGTGGTACGTTGCACTTTCTTGCCTCCTCTTTCCTGATCAAAGTTCCTCCCTAATCATGGCTCCATTTATCTTTTCTTGTCATTGGATATATGAGACCATTGTGTCTCACCAAAATCTAGTCTTACTTTTGTCGCACTTCGTATGATCTCTTCATAGCTATCATAATCTCGGTTGGCTAAATTCTTCCACAGTTGAGGTCTCAGTTGGTTATAGAATCTTGGGGTGGCTCGGACAACATTGCCCGAGTGTTGATTTCTATCAGCTTGAACTTCTTATTTTTGAAATTATGTTCAATCTTCACATGTTGAAGCTCAACATGGGCTTGGTCCAGAGGAAATCCCAGAGATGCTACTTTCTTCCCAAGCTCTAACATACGGTCTTTATATGGCTCGAGTCTACTGGATGAGGTCATCGAATCTTCTTTCTGTATTAATTAACAAAGATAACTTGTATTTCTAAACAACAATTATAATTTTAAGAGTTTATTTTCCAATGGTCATATTAACCAACAGTCATATAACAGTAAAAACCCAACAATATCACTTCATTAATTAAAGGATATAGTTTTGTGGAGATTAAAATGAAATAACAAACATATTTAGGAAACAAATATTATTAAATATTTTGGTTCTTTACAAGTCCTCTAATGACTATTAGAGTGTAACCCACGAACTGGGTATGGAATGGGTTCTCTATTGACCACTAGAGTGGAACCCTCGTGCTGGGTAGGATATGGGTCCTCTAATGACAATCAGAGTGGCAACCTCTTGAGGAGACAGAGCATGGTTCTTCGACCATTATAGTGGAACCTTGCATCGAGGAAATGAAATTTTTAATCTATTTATATTTCATAGTTGAACCATCCAATAGATATACACCATGGGTCCTTAACTATCAGAGTGAAAACCTCTTCCTGGGTAGGGCATGAGCCCTATATTTACTATCAGAGAAGCGCCCTCCTACAGAGACTGGGCATGAGTCTTAGACTATTGGAGTGACACCCACCTGCCATGATATTATATGGGTCATCTATTTATCTATTATAGTGTAACCTTCCATCTTATTTAATGAATGGTTCCTCTACCATTTATGTGGTACCCTCATGCTATATATGGGCATGAGTCCTCTACATTTATATTTTTCCCCTCGACTGTGTGACATAGTGGCATAGTGTGGCTTGACAAATATTATTATTCAGATAAACATGTGATATGATAGGAATTATAGATGGTCCATTTTTAGAGATTCAAGTATACCCATTATTCTTATATAGGATGTGGAGATGGAGATCCCCTTTCTCTCTCATTTTGGATTCTTTTTGAGTATATCTAGATTTCTTGTTATGGTTGTCGTCTCACATAATGATAGAAATACCTACATTGTGGTGAGATTGATGTTTTAATCATGTATTTTATTGACCCCTCTTCATTATCAGGGTTTTCTAATGGATATTTAAATACTCCCAAATTAATGGGATTTCCCCAAACATTTCAAGTCTTATGGAGACAACATACATGTCGTAGGTGATTTTTGGGGAGCATAGGGATACATGGGTTTATAGACCATATACGGTGGTCCAGGATTGGATATCTGGATGTTGGTTTTCTCAAAATTTATTTTTTAGTTATTTTCATTTCTGGAAATCTTTTTTATTTGGGAATTATTTTTTCTAGTTTACTCTGTCATACTATTTTGTTTTCCTTAAATATTATTACTTGCATGGTTTTTACTCAAGATGTTATTGTATTTTTTTCTTCCTATGAATTTCTTCATAGATATGGTGGGTTGTGTGTGTGTGTGTGTATAGGTATTTTTTTCGTATTCATATTATTTTATTTATTCCTTTAGATGCTTATCATTATCCCCTGACTTATGGAGTTGGTCTTTGGGGTAGTTATGGATCATCTTTCCGCCAGTGAGGCGGGCCCTGGACAGTTGAGGATTGAATATTTAACAAAGAAAAATGGATTCAATATTTTGAATCAGAATAATTTATAATTTTTAATATGGATAAAGGAATTCTATACTATATTTATTAGTGAAAATAGTTATAATAAATCATAATGATTAAGGTAAAAATGAGTTTACTGAGTGATTAAACTTTATATTAATGGGAAAAATAACCTATAATTTTTTCAAACACCATTTTTCTAGTAAAATTTAGATATTATACCTTTTAGTTTTAAAATATACCATTATTGTGGTCTATTTATATGAAAAAGTCATGGGTGTAATTCACTCTTTCATATAAATTTCAATTGTTCCAGTCACCTCACTTATAAAAGGTCACCACTCTCCTCCCTTCTTCAGACATGAAACCCTATTTGGTTCAGACATGAAATGTGAAAATGGCTTAAAATCATACCTCACATAACCTAGATGTCTTATTTCTATCATATATCCATCCTACGAATGCCTTTTGTGTAAACCTACGAAGGATACCCAGAGAAGAGGTTATGTTCTTCAACAAGCGTTTTTATTTTATTTCATTCTCCACATCCTTCAATTCCTCTTAAAAAACTATCATATAATAACCTAATTATTTTACATATACAATAATTTTATTTCATATTATAATTACCTACAACCATCTCCACTTCTATCAAATGGGTAATGAAATCATCGTTCGAGTGTACAATTGACAGCCGCCTTACAAACTGATGTCATCCATTTTTTCATTACATGGGTATGGTGATCGATATAAAGTATACATATGATATTTATAAAATAATTATGCCTATGGTGTAATTATATCATATATTAATTTTTTCACTTTTCATTCCATAGGGGATATTAATACATCACTCATGTGCATGATGGACTACATCCTTGTCAAGCAATGTGATTTATTTTTCACTAATGTGTTACATGGAAAGTAACAAGGGTAAATATAATGGATATATGTGTTATACATGAAATAATTATGAGATTAATGAACTATATATAATTATGTAAAGATAATATATCATTTTCATTCTTAACTTTTCACTCATTGAAAAATGATAACATCGTTCGTGTATGTGTGGACTACCAACTTCATGAAGCGATACGACTCTATTTTCCACTACAGAACAAGAATGATATATATAAGTATATATAATTAAAAAATATGGTATTAATGATTTTATTACCATGGAATAATAATTATAATATATTTCTTACCTTTTTCTATAATTATCAATAAAAAATGGAAATGAATCTCATGCATATGAATGACATACAGTCTATATGATCGTAACAGCTGGTCATTTTTCATAACCATATTTCATGATTAGTTTTAAAGATATAGTTAATGTATAAATATTATAATTATGTCATTATTATTATTCTAAATATTATAAAACTATATAATTTGTAAGAGAACTATAACTTTCATAACAAACCATGAAAAAGAAAACATGGAAATTAATTCCCAAAATAATAAAAATAACAAATGATTATTAATAGATGGAGGATAAGATGTTATAAATATATCATTTATGATATTATTAAAATTAATAAGGTTATTTTAATGTTAATAAAACTATTTAAAACCACTGTTTAATAGGTTAAATCATGCTAAATGAAAGGGAAGCGTGAGGTCAGGGTTTTCTCAACTCACTTTTATTTCTATGAGATATATGATATATTCACAACTTATATTATTTATATCGTGTATATAATTCCCAAAAATATATTTTATGATTATTATCAATTAATAAATGGGTATCCAAATATCCATTTTAGTATATCTCTTTCCTGGGGCTTATGGTTATAATGTTTCCAAATCAGTAATGGATTTTTTTATCAATTTATTACAATTGAAATGTATGTTATGTTATACACCTATCCTATTTTATGAGGCCTTATTGTATACTTTGAACTATAATATCATGAATTTTATTATTTTAATAATATTATAAGTTTTATTTAATATTATTCCTTCATGGGGATTACAATTCTATTTTACAAAAGTGGTACAATTCATTTCAACAATCTCATAGTTTATCGGGATTATTTATTATTTTGATTCCAATGATGAGATTTTATTAAAAATATCTCAATAAATTCAAGAATATTCATATAATATGGTTATTAATTATATTTTTATGTAATATTAATATTTTTCTAATATTTAGTACGTGAAATTATTGATAAAACATTTCTAATAAGATCTGACATTATTTCTCTCTTCGGTCAGAATTTTTTTTTCATTCAAAAACATGTTTTATAAAAATGTTTTAAAAAACAATTTTAACCATTTAAAAATTATTTATCAAATAAATTTTTACCCATTTTTTATTTTTAAATGTTTTTTCAAAGGAATATTCTTCTCACTTTTCAAACAAGAAAATTTTCTGAACTTTTTACTATGAAAAATGAATGTGCATTATGACATGTAAAAAATTACATGCGTACATAACCATCATTTATTTGAATATTAATTTGAATTTTACATGGTTATACTAAATGAAAATAGTTAAAACAAATTTTTAAAATTTATTGTTTTTAAAAAATAATTTTCAAAGAAAAGGATTTTCAAAATGTTTTCTATTTTATAATAGTTAATTTTAAAAAGAAAAGCATATTTTCCTTAAGGTTTTTTAATTATTTTTTCAATCATATTTTATTCATAAATTTAAACAAAACTTGCTGTTAATTATACAAAATTATGGAAATTTGGTATTGATAAAATCATCATTCTTCCTCAAGATGAAATAATATTTTCTCGAAGGGATTGTTATAAAACTCATTTCTCTTCCATGGGTTAATCATATTACAAAGATATTTTCATGGAACCTGTTTCCTTTCCACTGGTTAACAATGTTATGAATTTAATAATGATTTTTATGAGTTTTATGATGATATGAAATATATTTTTAAAAATTCATGTTGTGTTTCTTAGATATTACTTATATTATGGGGTGGTCTCGATAGTGCCAGGTGGTCTCATTGAATCTTATATGATGGGGCAGCCCAGATAGAACCCATGGATGAAGTTAGAAATTTTATGATATGGAAGCCTAGATAACACTAGGTGATCTCTTTAAATATTATATAATGGGTGTTCACATTCATTGGGTAATTATTATCTTCTCCATATAATTATATTGGAAGTCAGATAAATAGTTATTTAAATATTAAGGGTTCTATAAGGGTTATATAAGTTTTCTATGAATATGATGTCACTAGATACAAATATGTTTTATCTATGCTTAAAATGAGTTTATAATCTTTCCTAAGATCAAGAAATATATCATATGGATCATGATTATTTTTTCTATTACTCTTTCCCTTTTTAAATTCCTTATTCCATGTATCATGATTGGTGATTCAGGTATGAATGAGAATGGGTTATTTTATGATTTGATTTTACACTGTGATTATGTTTGCATACTATTGTGAGCTTCTTATTCTCATTTATAAAATTCAATTATTAATAGTTCTTCTCACCCTTACTAAACATTTAATCCCCTATTCTTATGTTTAATTTCCCCCAGGTTATAAGGAATTTGGTTAAACGAATTATGTATTGAAGGGATTTCATATGGATGATTATGATTACTTAATGTGAAATATGAAAAACCTGGGATAAGTGGAATAAATGATCTTTTAATAGAATTGTTATTTTTTATGTAGGACTGTATCAAAATTCTCAAAAAATCTAAACCTAAATGGTGCTTAAGATTATAAGTGATCGGGTTTTTCTATTGGATGTTGTAAGGTTTGGATTGGAACGAATTGGATCACAATTATAGGTACCAAGGTAAGATATGCAATGTTTATGATTTTAACAACATATCTGCGAGTATGGGTTTTAGGATTCTATATTAATAGCCTTTAACCCATACTCCCAGATCCGTTGATAAAAACATGATATATATTTTTTTAATAAAAATTTCAACTAAAAATATATATACCCGGGATATTTTTGGTTAATAGTATTTTAGTATTAGGATATCCTAATACATATTAGAGTTTATAAAAATTATTTAGACATGTATCTTTCTTTAGTTAATCTAACTTCTGATTAAAAAAAACACCAATTATATTTTACTCATCACTATAATTGTGAAAATAATTTAAAAATATACGGAAAGAACAATGTTTTCAATAAGGAGTTTTAAAAAAAGGGTTAAGATCCTTTATCTTTTCAATTACAATGAAATTATTTTAAAAACAATTAATTTTATAACAAATAAAAAAATTTAATATAAAATATATTTCCCATAAACAATAAGTTATCTTTTTCAAAATTCATAAATGAGATGATTTTAAAAAATTAATATATATATTATTTTGAAAACATAATATCCTTTGAAAGAATAATATCCTTTGAAAAAATAATTTTATTTAAAAACATAGTATATTTTGAAATAAATCACATGTTCTTATCTTAAACTTATAAACATTAAATTTGAAAATATCATCTCTTTATGGAATATAATTATAATTTGTTAACATTAAGAAAACCATGTTTCCACTAGCAGTATAAATTTCTAAACATATAAGATGAATTCACCTTTAAGGTTGTGGGATCACCCTTCGTTCCTCATCATCATAATCAATACCCATGTGTTCATATTTAAAAAAAAATACTTAAAGCTTTCCTTTCCAATTAAAAATCTTTGAAAATGATTCATAAAAATTGTTTATATATATTTAAATTTTGTTCAATGGGAAAAAATTCATCTATCATAAATTTTTACAAAAACGTCTTTTATGGATATGATATTCTATTATAAAGAATTTAATAATTCTATAAATCATAATAAATAATAACAAATATTCTTGTAAAGAAATTTTTAAACTTAGGAAAATTATTTTCATAAATTATATATTTAAAGTGATATGTATATTTCATGTCCATATAACACTTGTAATCATGGATGATATCTAGGAATTTTAATGAAGATTTAAAACATAAAATAATAATTTCAATACTCCAAAAAACCATTTCTTGAAAACTTGAAACATTTAAAATAGAGATCATAAATCAAGATACTTTAAAAATAAGATTTAAAAAATTAATATTTTTTTGTAAAAATATTTTCTTTTCATGATTTAGTTTTAAAAATCATATTTTTTTAGAAAAGAAAACCATTAAATTATTTAGTTTGAGTTTTTAATGTAAAGTGTCCCTTACCTCGAGTATGGATCATCATGTATAATTACTTTCATCATGTCTAATCAAATTATCTTAATTTTTTACTTTTTAATAACCATTTTCATTTTTAATATTACCTATATATTGTTATTACCATGTTATGTAAAATTACTTAATCAATTAAGTTCACATCAGATGTCTTGATAATATTGAGATCATATGTCCAAAATGACATCAGTAGTTTGGGTATGGAAAAATAGGTCATTATTACATCATTAACAGAATATTAATATAATATAATATTATTTTTAAAGATCAATTTTACTTTTAATACCAATCATGAAAGGTGTTTATGAAAAATAAACTACATTACAATCATGGGGATGATAGGTTATACGCACACATGAGTAACATTTCCATTTTTCTATGATCATTAAATAAAGATCATAAGTAATATTTAACTTTAAATAATGACAATAATATCATAAATACCATATTATTTATTTATATATACTTATATATATCATTCATTTGATGTGTTGATGAAAAATGAATCACATCGCTTCATGGTGGTGATAATCCACATGTACACGTGAATGATGTTATGATTTTTTAGTGATAGAAATTTTTTGAAAATAGATGATATATTACTTATAGATAATGATAAATATTTCATTAATATAATATATATACTTTAAACCCATTATTATTACCATCTATGAGAGGCAGTTATGGAAAACAAATTACATCTTTTCGTAAGGCTGTATTCTACCATAAACATTAAAGATGGCATTGTTTTCCATTTTATGGAAGAGGGAATGGATATATTTCATTCCAAAAACATAAAAACATTTGATTAAATGTAATATAAAATTTTTATTATTTCATCATGTTTTAATAATTTTTTTAAGGTGGTATAATAATAAATAAAATGAAAATGCTTGATTAAGAACTATACCACTTCATCAAAAAACCAATTAAGGTTTAGACAACAATCATTCCTGAGATGATTTTATTATAAAACCAAGGACTATAAGACATGGGTGGATATTTAAAGAAGTTTTTTGGTTTGGAACCTTTCATTATAAAGTTATTTTATGAGTGAGTATAAGAGGATAGAAAGTTCCCTTTTCTATGAGATGAGAGTAGAACTCTTATAATATCTTAATGTTTTAAATTAAAATATATTAGTGTTCATATAAAAATGGATCCAAATTAATAATATTGTAATATAATATGATTAAGGATTTAAATTATCTTATAAAATGAAATGTTTACATGTTTAAAATATGTTTTTACCATTATATTTCTATTTTGACACCCCGTTAACCCTTTTGACAATTATAATGACATTAATGTTTTATATTATTTTTGGAAAAAGATAGTCACTATAAAAGGATAATTTACCATAAATGGTTAATTTTGGTTATTTTTAAACATTTAACTATAACTAGGGTGATTATCTATTTTTAGTAATTTTAAATCATTTAATAAAATATCATTTATTATAAAATATCATTAATGTGGTTTTTTGAACTATTCATTTAATTTGACTTTAAAAATACCATGAAAATAAAGAAATTAAAACATAATCCTTTAATAAATCCCATAAACATCATAAATTTATATCAAATTTATGTTATATAATAATTCATTCAAATTACTTTATGTTTATTTTTTTAATTCATTTATTTAGTTTCGTTTTAATTAAATAAGTACTACAGTGGTGTTGCGCAAGCATTTTAGTTAATTATTTCATCACAAAAATTCTAAATAAAATACCACGATTAATATAAACAATTTAAACATAACATGAATATTTATAACCTAATATATTATTTATTAATCCTTATATAAAAAATGGAGTTAATAAAATAATGAGATTAACATTTTTTTACTTTTATAATCATAAAATAATATAATGGTCATAATCTTAAGGGAAAGAAAAAAACAGTCATATGTACTAATTCTTGATGAAAATGAATGAAATATAATAATTAAATGAAATTAATAAAACTTTTTGACTCATTTTTAATTACTTATCAAATTATTTTTAACCTTAATAACTGATATACCCTTTACTAAGGTGATAAATATTATCACTATTACTATTCTGATTAAAACGATAAGTGGGAACTATTTAAAAAATATGATCATTCTAATTTCAAAAATTGAATATATTTTTCAATATTTAATTCCTAGAATTTCCCTATTTTAATTTAAAATCAAACATGAAAAATTTAATGAAAAATGATTTTTTTTAAAATGCATTTTATGCATAAAAATTTACTTATATCAAAATCATAAAAATAATTGAATCAAACTAGATTATAATAAATAAAATGGATAAGATTTTGATTTAATAAAAATAGTAAAATACAATTGGTCTTTTAAATTACTTTTTAAATTAAATTAAATGAAAGTATATGAAAATCAATATTTTTTTTTCCAATTCCTTGAAAAATAATTCATTTCAAAAAAATCCAAAACTATCACCTAATGATAATTTTAGTATTATCATTAAGAAATGAAATGAAATTTACCTAGAAATTTTTCTAAAATTTCATGAAACAACTTGTTACTTGTTTTTAGATACTCCTCAACCATTTTTTTGACCATTCTTTGGTTTGGGTGTGTCTTTGGTTGTTTTTGGAGAAACATGGAATTTATTCGAGGTTTTATAGGATGTACATGCTTGGCGCATGGTTTTCCCAAACAATGCACTCCTCTAGCAGAATCCATTCTCCCTTAGATAGTGAGGGGTTTGACGGTTGGTGCACTATTTCAAAATTCATGTGCCCACCTAGTAAAAATAGTATACCTTAGACAATGAGTCAAGAGGTAGCACATGGTTTGTCTAAATGTATAACCCCATCCAAGAATCCATGTTTGTCAGATATTCTTATTTAAAAAAATTATTAAATTTTTTTAAAGCCCATGTTTAGGTTCCCTCTTGACCCTAAATCATCCCGTATCAATTTATTTAGTTAGAAAATTTCCATAGAAATGATTTTGGCTCCTCCAAACCCATTCCTTGGTGGATCTAATAACAAAGGATCTAATTCGATCTCCTTAGGGTAAGTGAATCTCCGATCATGTGTATTATGTTTCTATCTCCTTTTATCACCCCTATATACAATTATATCATCATGTTGTTGATGGATCTAACCTTTTTTTTAACTAAATAAAGATTCTAGTTTTGGTTTCCTAATATTTATCACCTTCATTCTTCATTACCATTCCCTGTTGCAGGCATTGTGCACTTTAATTATATACGTAAAGGTTGGTGGATCTATTTTATATTTTTGATATAATTAATACCTTTATTTTCTTAATTCTAAAATATATTTCATTTCATTTTTTAAAACAAAATTTGATGTGATTTGGAATTAGAATCTAAAATGTCATGGATTTTGGGAAACCCCCTGATTCCAATTAAAATGGAATTAGGGTCATATTTTTAAATTGATGGAATATAAGAATTTATTTGAGAGTTTTCTTAATAAACATTCCCTAAATTTTAATAATAAAAAACTTTTACTGCTTTTTTATTTAAAAGTAATGAAATGATGAAAAAACCCATGTTTTGGTTTTTGAAATTGAATTGGCATATCGAAACTGAAAATTGTGCACATGAATTATACATGTTATTTAATTTGAGATGAGATTATTTTACCATGTTATGTTGAGCACATGTGATCCTGATTAGTTAGTGAATTATTTTTTATAAACACATAATGATGATAATTTCCTAGAAATGGATTGATGATCAAAAGTCTAATGAGAACCTAGTTTCATAGGTGTTATCCCTGATGGGATATTGGTGAGTCATATTTTTACGGATCCGAAATGACGTGTGTATGCATAATTTCTATGATCAGTGATATGAGAAACGAAAGGATAATATTGATGGAAACTATCATAATGTAGGGATGATTAACATGATACTTACTGTGATTGTTTTGATTATACATTCTACTGATTATAGATCTGTTCTATTCTTGCTAGATGATTTATATGAACTGTTTTATAAAAAATGTGTATTTAAGTCATTGTTTGAAATGTCTTCCATCATCTTGGTATGAAATTATGTTTTTTTTAATATATAAACGTATCTCCATTCCTTATTTTACTTATATTAAAAATCATGATTTGGTTTGTTATTATAGAATCTATTATGGGACACTTTTTGAGACCTTATTGGTATTTATAGTTTACATTATTATTTCTACATCATGAATTTGTTGATTGCAAACAGTAAGGTATGAATAGAGGGATAGAAACACTTAGAGTTATCAGGGTATCTAGGCTGGTTCCAAGAAATATGGTATTAGAGGTGTGGGTTAATCATCATTTTCTGATGATAGTATGTAGTTTGGAATATCTTTCTAGGACATAAGAGGTAGTTATGGGTGAGTGATATGCCATTTCTGTTAGTAAAAAAACTTAATCCACTATGGTTTGTTTTGAAAAATTAAACATGAAGAATAATTTGATCTTTTTCTACTGTTCTATCTAATTTTTATTTGGATATGTTGAAATCCAAATCTTGATATCTTCTCTGATGTGATTAATTTTCCTATTTCTATTGTTTGATTTATTGGTTTGAGTAACCTTACAATGTACTCAATGTTGATTATTGATGTTTTTTTCATCACATATATATTAAGTTTTGTGAATGGAATCCTGGAGGAAGCTTCTAGTGAGAAATAGTGAAAAAATCACCCAGTTGAGTTGAAGCTCATTGATATTATTATGTGTGTTGTATATAATCTCAAACCAGAACTTCTATCCTTTCTCATTTAGGCTCCATCTATATAAACTTAGAGAGATATATTTAAAAAACATTCTCAAAAGTTACTTCACTAGATTCCACCATCCTTCGAAGGATTAAATTATCCATAAGAGTCTGAGGATTGGTTAAGGAAGATAGAGATTCTATTTGAATGATTGGAAATGCCATATCAAATTCAAGTGAAAATTTTGAACATCACTATGGAAGGACATAAATGGAGATGGTTGGAATATATAGTTACAATGAATAATCAAGATTTTTTATAGTGGAAGGACTTCAATGTTCTTTTAGTCAACCAAATATATCTAGTGTTTATAGTAGTGGCTAAGGATATAGAGTTTTTCAAACTCGAGTTTGCTGATAAGACTGTGAAGGAGTATGCATACCTCTTTTTTGAGATTTTGTAGTTTACAAATGAGTTTGTAAGAAATGATAATATAAAGATTCTATAGTTCAATATTATTCTTCAACTTGATATTCATTCATAGATTTTATTATTTAATCTCTCTTTTTATGATGACATGCTATATAGGGAATTGAGGGTTGGTCTTGGACTAGTTGGTAAGACAAGGTTGACTGGATTTCCTTTTACTCCTAGATGTAGTTCTATGAGTTCTTTTAAAGGAAAGGACAAGTGTGATAAGTCTTGGGGTGGAACTTTATATTTTGGTTTCCTCTAGTCCCCCATACAGTGGCCCTTTTACTTGCTACTATGTAGTATGGAAAGATATTCAAAACTGGTTTCCAATGACCCACCCAATATCTTCATATCCAAGAGACACTCGTGGAACATTAAATAATTTTGTTACATATTTTTTACCCTATATAGTTTCACAAGATAATGAACCCAAAAATTACCATGTTTCATTCATATGCCTTGAAAATAGATGCGTTCTATCAAGAAGCATCAGGAACAAATATTCTTAATGTAGTGGGAGTGTCTCCAGAGGATGATGATACATGTCCAGTGACTAAGAGAGGTTCCATAATGATAGGTTAATCTCTAGTTATTTCTTAATTTGATAATGGTTAATATCATTCATTTATATTCACTCTTATTTTTAACCTACTAAATCATAATACAAAACTTTTGTATTATGTGATGGATATTACTACGCCCCTCGGAACGAAGAGAGAGCATGTTATATATTGTTCTACTTGGATTTCATCTTTATTAGAGATAGATATTTACTAGGATGTTCTCATTCATTAAATGAAACCTCTTAATGAAATTTTAGGGATGTATTGTATTATTTCTATGAAGGCCTGAATGGACTGCTATCTTCAACAGGTCGCCTTTATTACACTCAATGGGGTCAGCTATTTCTTTTATGGATAATGGGACCCTAGGTTAATGAATTCTTATCCAAAATTGAGGAAATTGATATAAGTGTTTCATTTGGACATATAGTAGTAATATTTGAGTGATGATCTTCCCTAGTTATTTCCATGGTAATCAACATTTTTTATTCTGATTTTTCTAGTTTTCCATGAGTAAAATAGGTAAAGTTTTATATTGATTTAGTGACTAGTTCTCATCTGATATCTATATCTTCTTATCTTTTGAGGCTTCATGAAATGAATGAGTTAAGGAACCGATTTTATGATATGTTATATAAATAATTTATATTCCTGAGTATGTCACCTTCGGTGGCTCATGTTCAATTTTATAATAAATATAATTGAACACTTCACCTATGTGTTGCTGATTGAAAATTCAATCGAGAAATGTTATGAAAATTACCCATGTCAATGTATTGATGGTATTTTTGACCATTTTAATGGACTAAATTGGTTCTTGAAGAATAATGATTGATATTGTTGTCCCCACTTGAGAAACAAATGTCTGAAATTCATCATGCCACCTTCCGAATCACATATGACCATTATGACTATCTTCACATACCATTTGGTCTAACTAATTATCTAGATGTATTTATGAATATGATGAACATGATATTCCATGAGTATATTATAACATTCATGGTTGTAATTGTTGATGATATCATAGTTCACTCTTTGTTTGATGAGGATCATGTGTTTTATCTGAGAGATGTTTTCAAATTGTGGAAAATCTCCAACTCTATAACAAGATATTGAAATGTGATTTTTGGATTTTGAAAGCGAATATATTAGGACATGTGGCCTTGAAACATGATATCTCATTTGACCCTAAAATGGTGAAATCCATTATGACATCGAAGAAAAAAAATAATTTTTTTCCGGATTTAGAGCTTCTTGGGTTTAAGAGAGTATTATCACCAGTTTGTAAAGGATTTATCAACATTGTATTATCTGATTATTACTCTTACTTAGAATGAGGTGAATTTAATTTGTGATGAATCATTTAAGATTTATTTAGTCAAGATAATTCGTATTTTTACTTTTGTTCCTATTTTGACTATTATAGAGGTTGGGCAGGGCTATGTTGTTTTTTCAAATCATCAGGTTCACGTTTGGTATATGTTCTTATAAAGGGATATCACATGGTAGCCTATGATTATTGATATATTTGGACACATTAAAAGAGTTATCCGGCCCATGAACTTGTTATAACATCTATGATTCAAGTTTTAAGTGTTAAAGATAATACCTTTTCATAGAAAGGTTTACCATATATTCTGACTACAATAGCTTGAGTTATATATTCTCAAAAAAATATTTTATTATCTATTATAATTATAGAATTCAGTACCTTAAGTATTTTTATTTCAACATATCATATACCCTATGGAAAAGGAATGTCATTGATGATTCCTTGGTAAAAAAACTCTGACAAAGATTTGGAAAGAATCACCATAAGAGTGGAACTTGATGGATATTTTTAAACAACATCAGTTAAGAGTTTTGAAAGGGGATGATGAGGCTGTATTAGCCAGTTTCAATTGGCCTCCACTCTTCCTGAGATGATTCTTCCATAAAAATTTATTTATTAATAAATATATATCATTATGGACTCTATTTATGGTAGGGAGACCATTACTGACTCGTCGTTCACTATAGAGGGTATATTATGTTTTTGAAATCGGTTATTGTTCCTTTATCATTGAGAGACGTTATGATGGGTATTTCCATAATTTCTAAGGGTTTGTGAACCATAGAACCAAACATATGTTCTATGATATGCAGAGATTATTCTAGTGTCCATATATGAGATGATACATTGCTGATTTTTATTATTGTTTCTATACTTTCCTACAGGATATTGCTAAGAACCAGAGACCATCAGGTCTACTTCATATACTTCCAACGATTACATTGAAGTGGGATGAGACATATATGGAATTTGTGGTTGGGATTCTATATACCCTATACAAGAATCACATAATTTGAGTGGTGATCAATAGGATGATGAAATTAGATCACTTTATACCCATACACAACACAAACAAAGTTGAGGAGTTGGGAAATATTTATGTGAAAGAGATTTTTCACTTGCATTAATTTATATCTTCTAAATTATATGATTGAGATCCCTATTTCACCTCTTAGTTTTTTGAGTTCTTTCAGAGGTGATGGGATATCATGTTTGTTTGAGTGTGGTTTACCATCAGTAGATGGATGGCTAGACTGTGAGGGCTATAATATTTCTTGAAAAAATGATTTATTCTTACGTCCTTGATTTTGGTGGATCTTTGGATCAAAATTTGGGATCAGTTGAGATTTCATACAAAAATAGTTACCAATCCATGAATAGAGTGGATATTTTTCAGCCCATACGTGGAATTAAATATAAATTTATTCTATGTTGGTTGGAGATTGGTGAAATCTACTTTGATGGAACAAGATTGGTGTATTTAGATAATTCATTAGATAATGTTGAAATCTTAGAGATGTTATAAATCTTATGTTCATATTCATTGTATACTATTAGAGTTTTCAGTAGGTGAACACGAGTTCTTTAAATATTCAACACATTTAGGTTATCAACGGTTTGGGAGGCAAGGGAATCTTGCTATTTGTTTTTGGGACGTTTTGAGGCCATTTAGATGGTGGGCAAATTGGCATACTTTTTAGCACTTCAAATGTAGTTGAAGTTGATACAAAGAAATTTCTATAAATATAAAATATATAAATATATTTCTAACCCATCTCATGTCTTGAGCTAGAATAATTTTGATGTTGAGCCTAATTTATCTGTGATTGAGCATCCTTTCATGATAGTTCATTCTGAGACAAATCTGCTTCATGGTAGGATGATAAATCTAGTTCTCTGTCTTTGGAAGCATGGTTCTAATTTCCATTAAATGTATTAGTGTGGGACACTGATGAGAGGGAAGTGGAATCAATTATTTGATATGGAAAATTCATGATATACTTTCTTGGTAAATAATGTTTCTATGGTAGGGAGGTTATAACACCCCGCTAATTTTTATTATGTTCTCCTCAAACATTATTTTGATTATGATTTGGTTACATATTGACTCGAGTTTGTTTAGAGAAATTTTTAAATTTTAGTAGGTTTTCTTGGCTATACATTGTTGGTTCATGGTTCTCCCAAATTGTGCCCCCCTTTAGTGAAAATCATGCAACCCTTGATAGTGAGGGTTTAAAAATTTATCTCATAGTTATAAATTCCATGTGCCCACATATTAAAAATCATTCTCCTTAGATAGTGATTCTGGGGGTCAAATTTGTTTTTAAATGTGTGGCCCCTCCAGTAAACCATGTGTATATGTTATATTAATATTGAAAAAGTATAAATAATTTCCTGAACCCCCATTTAAGATCCCACTAAACCATATATCGTCCTGACTCAAATTCCTTTTCTAGGAAAGCTCCCTAGGGGAGATTTCGGATCCAACAAACCCATTCATTAGTGGATCTATGCATGAAGGTTCTAATTAAATCTCCCATATCAAGGTGATTCTCATGTCATGTGTCTTCTCTAGCTCTCTTTTTGTCCTCCATAGAGAGATTTATATCATCATGAAGGTCATGGATCTAAACTCTATATAATTAAATATTGATTCTAGGTTTGTCTTCTTGATCTCTATTGTCTTCATTCTTAATTTACATTCCCCATTGTAGGAATTTTGTTTTGTGATTCCATGATTAAAGGAGGTGGTTCTTTTGAGATTTCCCATATAATTAATTCCTTGATTTTCTTGATTTAGAAATAGATTTCAATTTAATTTTGAAAACGAAATTTAAATATGAAATGGAATTGGAATTTGAAATGTCAAGGATTTTGGGAAAAAACCTCCCAACTCCACTGAAATTAGAATTTGGAGTGTATTTTTAAATTGATCTAATTTATTAATTGATTTTTAAAAAAATAGATTAAATTGAAATGATAAAACCCCTAACATAATTTGTATTTAAAAGGCCAAAAATGATGAACAACACCTATTTGGGATCCTGAAATTGAATATTTATATTGAAACTAAAAATTAGAAAATTTAATTTCAAATGATGTTTTATTTGAAATGAGATGATTATTCCATGATTGATTTATAGATTGATCAAATGCGATCCTAGGTAGTTAGTGAGTTATATAGAAAAATACACTAATATAGTAATTCCCCGTTAATGGATTGGTTATGAAAACTATAAGAAAAACATTGTTTGGTAGATTTTATCCCCGATGTGTTGTTGATGAGTCCTATTCAAACTGATCCCACGAGACATGTGTACACATAATTATTTTTACCCCTGATATGAGAAGTGTGAGGATCCTATATTTGGAAACTATCATACTGCAGGGTAGATGACTATAGTGCTTATTTTGATTGTTTTGATTAAATATTCCATTTATTATTGAATAATATTATTTATGCATACTAATTATAATTAACTATTTCATATGAAATGATTATTTAAATAATTTTTTGAAATGTTTTCCATCATTTTGGAATGAGATAATGTCTTGTTTTAGATATGAAAATGTATTTCCCAATCAAGTTTTACTTAAATTGAAAAACTAATTTCTTTATTATTATGAAATATATTATGATACACTTGCTGAGACCCTATTGGAATTTATTTCTCACCCCGAACTTTTACATCAAGTGTTTGTATATTTTATTTATTCTAGGTCGGAGTAAACGGAATGCACCACTTATAAGGGGAGGATATTCTTTATCTTCTGGGATTAGAGTGAGGTTTCCTATGAGTTTTTTTCTTTCTGTTGAGTACATTGACGATGTACTGTTTTATATTTTTATATACCTATTTGGTTTTAGGTATTTTCTCCTTTTGGAGTGTTGATCATACTGACTTCATCTTTTATCTTCTGTTTTTTTGTAGAAAATTAGTTCCCTCATTAATAATTTATGACTATTAGTGTTAATATCAATCACATGGGGATTAAGAACCATATTCAAGATATGTTACTTCCAGATCAAGTATTTGGGTACCAGGGTATCCAGGCTGATTTGGAATAGTTCTAAAAAATAATTATAATATTTGGGACGAAAATTCATAAAAATAATTTTCAAAAAAAGTTTATTTTTAAATAATAAAATGAGATTACCCAATAATTTTGGGGCCAATTTCTTAAGAAATAATTAATAATTTTTTAGTAAGAACTTTTATATAAATTTCATAACATGGTTAGTACTATTTATACCCACCAATTTAATGGCTAGGTGATAACTAATAAATTAAATAATAATATTTTAGTATTATATAATGGTTTTATTACAGTCGATGTTTTATGTTTTATACACTATCGATCATAGTGATTCATTGAAATATTGGTATATTAAATTCTAACGCGTTAAACAAACTGCCTCATTGATATTTTAATTAACTATATAATTTTTTTTTCATAATTAACCTCTATAGAAAAGATTCATAGAAACACTAAATGTTATATTTATATTTAAAATTTAATACATTAATTAAAAATAATTATTTCTCAAATAAACCCTTCACTAAACCCCATATTAAACGCAAGGGTTTTATAACAAAAAATGTCTCCCAAAATTAAGAAAACTGGGATTCCAATACCCTCTATTGATATAAAATGTCATATGTCTCATAAAAACATATCTCTAAAATTCTATGATTGAAAATATCTTTAATAAAAAAAATCATAATCCATTAATTTTTCGAAAAAATTCTTTAGATACCCTGTTTAAAGGCCATAAAACCGCATTCATAGAGATGATCCTAAAAATATAATGCATAATGTTTTATTAAAATTACAACTAAAAAATTTAAATACTGATGATCTTTTATATTGTAATAATTAGAGGATCAAGAAATCAAAATACATACCAGAGTTTATATAATAATCCTTAATAACTTGTCCATCTTTAGTCAGGATAGATTTTTATTTGATAAAAAACACCATTTATTTTTTAATTATCACTGTATCATTGATAATCAATTGAAAAAATAGGGTGTTTTTAAATTGTCTAAAAATGGGATTTAAAACAAGAGGTAAAATCTATTTTATTTTTAAATGCTATAAATTATATTTGAAAACATTTTATTTTATAAACAATATAAACGATTTAATATAATTGATATTTTCATCAAAAATAATTTATGGTTTTAAAAATTCAAATAAGAGATTAATTTATAAAATTTGAAAGACATTTTATTTTGAAAACATAACATCCTCTAGAAACATATTATCATTTGAAAAAATAAAATATTTAGAAAAAAAATATCATTTGAAATAAATAATGATTTCTCTTTTGAAACTTCTAAACATTAATTTTGAAAATAATTTCTATTTTTGAATATAATGGTATGTGGAAATTTTTAATAAAACTATGAGAACACTATATATATTGATATTAAAAAAATTAGGACTAATCCCATTTGAGGCCATGGGCTCACTCTTCATTCTTTATCATCACAATCTATACCAATGTACTGAATTTTTTAAAAATTATAAATCTTTCTTTTCCTATTAAAAATCCATTATATAATTTCAATATATATATTTATATATATATATTATGTTGAAAGTGAAAAATAATTTCATATATGATAAACTTTAAAAAAAATATTTAAGGATATATAATTATTTCATAAGGATCAAGAGAAATCAACAATTTATAATAAATACTTTCAAAGATTACTGTAAACGAAGAATTATTATTAGGAAAATGTTTTTCATTAAATTATATAATATCATTGATAAATATAGTAAGAAAACATAAAATAGATGTAAAAACAAATGACATCTACGAATTAAAATTAAAATTTCACACATGAAATAATAATTTCTATACTCCAAAAAACAAATTTTTAAAACCAGAAAAACATTAAAAAATATTTCTTAAATGATACTACCTTAAAAATAAGAATTCAAAAGTAATGAATTTTTTAAAAAAAAATTTACTTTAAAAGATATGGTATTATACATCAATAAAATTATTTAAAAAATAAACTACTGAAAAATTTAAATTATTGATTCTAAATTAATGTTCCCCTTACCTCTAATCCAACTTATCACATGTGTTCCTTTTCTTCCTAATTAAGAATATTATTAAAATTATATAATTTTTTAATAAAATTTTAAGTGTTTATTATTCCATTTATATTATTTATTACATTTTTATATAAAATTTCATAGTCAATTAAGTTCACGTCAGATATTTCGATAATATTCAGATCATTTATCCAAAATGGCAACGATAATTTGGATATGGACAAATGTCATTATTAAATCAACTCTATAATAATAATCACAAAATAATTATAATTTTTATATATTAATTATAATGTTGAAAAAAATCACATAATATGGTTATGAATAAAGACCCATGTTACAATCATAGAAAGGGTATACTCTACACACACCAGAGTAACATTTCCATTTTTCAAGAATCATTATGCAAAGAACAAAATTATTATTTAAAAATTATATAACTATCATCATATCCAAAATTCCATATTATTTATTTAAATAAACTTATATATATAATCCATGTGATCTGGTGATGAAAAATAAATCACATATCTTCATGGAGGTGGTTGTCCATACATACATAAGAATAATGTTATCATTTTTATGTGAATTAAAAGTAAATAAAATAAATGATATATTACTTATTAATAATTATAATTTATCATGTATATCATTTGTATACATTGAATCCACTATTATAACCATTCGTGAGACATGGTGATGTAAAATGAATTATATAGATCTTCGAGGTGGTAGTCTGGTGAACACATGAATGGTGGTTTTATTTCCCATTTGATGGAATGTGAAAATGATATAGATCAATAAATAAACATAAAAATTTCTCTGTATATATATGTTACTAGTTTTATTCTTTAATCAAGCGTGAATAAATTTTTAAGGAGGTAGGATAAGAAATAAAATAAAAATTCTTGATTAAAAACAATACTTATTCTTTTTATAACCGCTTAAAGATTACATAAAATTATTAATGAGGATGGTATTCTGACAAAACCGAGGCCTATAAAACATGTAGAGGGATTTGAAAAATTTATTTCATTATTTATTTTTCAGCCAAATTATTTTTAAAGGTGAAAAAAAGAGTATATGATGTTCTATTTTTAAGATAGGGGAGGAGCACTCTTGGAATTTTGTTAAAGTAATAAATTAATATAAATCAATTTTCTAGTGAAAATGGATCCAAATTTATAATATTATAATCTAAGATTAATAATAATATAAATAATCTCATCACAAAAAATTTTGACAAGTTAATATTATGTTTTTACCCTTATCTTTTTTAAACTCCTGTTAACCATTTTGAAAAATAAGGTGATATCAATGTTTTTAATATTTAGGGGTCAAAATTATAACTATAAATAAAAAAATTGAACATAAAGGAATTAATTTTGATTTATAAAACCATATAACTATATATTGGATAGATATTGGTTTTTTATAAATTATAAATCATTTGATAAAATATAATTTTTTATAAAATATAATTAATTTAATTTTTTAAACTATCCATTTAAATTAAGATTAACAATACCATGAAAGAAAAATAATTAAAATATAATCATTTAAAACATCCCTAATAAGACATTTTTTTGAAAAAATTTATTGACTAAAATTGTATTATTTTTAATATTATTAAACCATTTATTTTATTTTTTCTTTAATTAACTAAATACTATATTAGCGTTGGGTAAGTATTTAAGGTAATTATTTCATCAATAAAAATTATAAATTGATTACCATGATGAATAAATATAATTTCTAATTTAAATTTAAGTTTGTACCTAAAAATATACTATATTTATCCATATTTCAAAAATGTAGAGTTAATGAAAAACATAGAGTGAAATTTTTGACTCTTCTCTACATAAAATAATATAAATGTAATAATCATATCCAAATTGATAAAAAACATTTATTAGAATTTCAGATAATTATTGGTGAAATAAACTCATATAATGAAATTAAGTTAGGTTTTGTGATTATTTTTAATACCGTATCACATTATTTTTAACCTTAGCTACATGATTTATGTTTTATTATTGTTATAAATTTTACCATGGTTAATAATCATATTGACCAAAAATAAAAAGTAATTATTTAGAAAGTTATATTATCCTAATTTAAAATTTTTAATATCATTTTAAATATTCTATTCATATAATTGGAAGATTTTAATTTTCAATTAAACCCATAAAATGTGACGAAATATAGTTTTTACAAAAATTTATCTTAAGTATAAATGTTAACTTAGTCCAAGATCAAAGATATTTATTATTAAAATTATATTATTTTGAATAAAATAGATCATATTTATATTTAAGACAAAATAAATTATATAATGGTGCTTTTGAATTACATGAAATATTGAAAATAAATGAGAGTATTTGAGAAATCAATATTGTTTTACTATTAACTAAAAAATAAACTATTTAAAAAAGTATTAATTTTTCATAGTAAGATAACTTTGATATGGTGTTATAAAAAAATAATTTAATTTTTATAAATACTATTTATAAAGTGTGAATAAATTAATTATAATATATTCTCACAGAAATGAATAATTATTTTTATGAAAGTATAGTTATTAAAAATAAGATGTCATTACTAAAAATTGAGTGCTTATTTAAAAATAATCAATCAATAAAAATTTATATAGAATAAAAATATATATAAATTTAATAATATTGTTACTTCTATTTATACCTATCAATATAACTATTAGGCTGTAACTATTAAAATAATTAATAATATTTTAATACTATATTATTGTTCGATTAAATATTGTGTTGCATGTTGTATACACTGTCTAAGGTAGTGTAATTTTAAATCACAGGAAATAACATTATACCCCTATTAAAAAAATTCTACCACATAATTTTAATTACCCTAATACACATTATGTTTCATTATTATCATTAATAATTGTAATCATATAAACCTTAATGTTTATTAATACCTTTAAAATTAGGTCCATAAATTATAAAAATTTATTTATCAAATAAACCATTTAATAAAACACCTATTAAACAAAATGGTTATATAACCATAAATGTATCTCAAGACTATAAAAATTAGGTTCACAAGATATCTTCTTTAACTAAAATATCATCATCTGCTTAATTATTTATCTCCAAAATTCCAAGATGAAAAAACCATTGTTAAAAAAATACATCCTAATATTCAATGTTGTATAATATTTTCCTCCATACCAAGTGCAAAATCCGTGAACGCACTCTCCCAATGATGGCACTGAAAAAAATATTATATAATATTTTAATAAAAATTTCAACTAAAAAATATAAAAACCTAAGATCATTTCAACTTAGAGATTTAGTGAATTAAAAAGTCCTAATACATTTAAGAGATTGTTAATTATTATTCAAGCACTTATCTAACTTCAATCATTATATATTATAATTCAAGACCCTAAACTATTTATCTTTTACTCGTTATTATACTTGTGAAAATAATTTTGAGAACATAGGGCTATCAAAACATTTCTTAGTAATGGGTTTTAAAATATGAGGTAAAATCATTTATCTTTTCTAATGTTATAAACTCATTATAAAGAAATTTCATTTTATAAAAAAAATAAAATATTTTATATACTAATATTTTACCTAAACAATAATTATTTGTTTTAAAAATCCATAAAAGTGAATCTATTTGAAAATTTAAAATACATTTTATCTTGAAAAAATAATATCCTTAGGAAACTAAATATCCTTTTGAATGTTAAAATCATTTTGAAAAATAATATCTTTTGAAATAATTTTGTATTTATCCTTCTAAATATATTAACATTACTTTTGAAAATTTTATCTCTTTATGGAATATAATGATACATATAAAAAATTTAGAAAACCATAATTACAATGGATGTATTAGCATCTAAACATTATAATATATTCCAATTTAAGGTCTTAGACTCAGTCCCCATTCATCATAATCACAATCAATACCCCTGTCAAAAATTATAATTATTTTAAATATTGACTTTGGCAATATAAATACATTGAACTCTTTAGAAAACATTACATATATGTAAATTACTTTCAAATGGAAAATTAATTTCTTATATCATAATATTTAATAAAAATTCATTAGTGGATACAAAATTCTTCCATAAAGATAAAGAGAAAACTATAATTCCAAATAAAGAAATAAAAAGATTATTTTAAAGAAATAATTAATTATAGGGAAATTATTTTCGAAAAATTACATAATTTCAATGATAAATACACTTAATAACCTTACAATACTCATAATCATGAATTATATTCATTCTATTAAATAAAATTCACATATGAAGTAATAATCTATATACACTTCAAAACCATCTCCTGAAATCATAAAACCATTAAAATAAATTTAAGAAAACATACTCCATTTAAAATAAGATTTCAAAAATAAATATTTTTTTCAAAACATATTTTCTTTAAAATAATGGGTATTGCAAATATTATAATTTATTAAGAAAATAAACCTCTAAAACATTTAAAATGAGTTTCTTTAAAGATAGTGTCCCTTACCATGGGTCCAACTCATCATATGTGTTTTTTATCATGAATAATAAAATTATGTTAATTATTTTGTTTTAAGAATATTTGTCAAGTTTACTATTTCATTTATTTATATTTTAAATATAATTTATTAGTTAATTATTTTTAAATCAGATGATTTGATGATATTCATGTCATATGTCCATAATGACATTAGTAGTTTGATTGTGGCCAAAGTGGTCATTATTTCATTATATAAAAAATAATAATCAATAAATAAAAATCATATTTATAAATCAACTATACTTTTAAACCTAATTATAATATATGGTTAAAAAACATAAACAACATTATAATCTTGGAGACGGTATACCATATGTATGCATCAATATTATTTTCATTTTCATTGATCATTATAAAAAGAAGAAAAATATTATTTTATCTTTAAAAAACACTAATAATATTTTAAATAGATTATTTATTTGTTTAAATATACTTATATATATCATCCATGTGATTCGATGATAGAAAGGGAATCACAGCGCGTCATAGAGGTGGTAGTCCAGATGTATGTATAAAAGATGTTATCAATTTTCAAAGAATGAAATGTTTAGGAATTTATGACATCTTAAATAAAAATAATGTTAATTTTTTTAATATTATATATATACATCAAATTAATTATTATATCCATCCAGAAATAGTGGTTATAGAAAATTAATTATATCAGTTCGTGAGTCTGTAGTCTCCCTTAAACAGGAATATTGTCTCATTTACCATTTGATGGAAAATGTGGTGGATAAAGGTCATTACCTCAACATAAACACCTATAATTATACTTAAAATAATAGTGATATTATTTCATAAATTTTAAAATAATTTTAAAGTGGTATAATATGAAATAAAATGAAAATGCTTTATTATGTACAATATCTCTTCTTTGTATAACTTGTTAAGGTTGACACCAAATAATTTATTATGTCAGTTTTATGATTGAACTACGAAATCTAAGAAATGGGGTAATTTAATTAATGCATTTGGTTAGGTATTGGGTACCGCAAATTATTTTTATGTGTGAACAAAATAGGGTATGAAGTTCAATTTCATAATATAGGAGAGAATCACTCATGTAATTTCATAAAGTATTAAAATCATATAAATTAATTTGCTTATTAAATGGATCTAAATTGATAATATTAAAATATAAAAATAAATTTAGTCAAAATATTAATGTAAAATATGATTTTAAAAATATATATTATGTTTTTACCCTTATATTTTTATTTTAACTCCCATTAATTGTTTTGACAAATACAGTGATATCATGTTTTTTTATAATTTAAGGGTCTAAATAGTTACTATAAAAGGAAAATTGGCCAAAAAATGGACCATGGAAGATATTTCAACCCATATGAAAATTAATTTGTTAAATTTATGAATTTGGGTAATTTTAAATCATTTAATAATGTATAATATATTATAAAATATATTTAATGTCAATTTTAGGACAATTCATTTAATCTGATAGAGAAAATATCCTTATAGGAAAGTAATTGAAATAAAAAACTTTAAAACATCCCTATAATTTTTTATATAAATATAAAATTCTTGGAAAACAATAATTTATTCAAATTATATTACTTTTAATAATTTTAAAACCATTTTTTTTTCATTTCACTAAATAAATACTACATTGGGGTTGTATAAGAGTTTAAGGTAATTATTTCACCACTCAAAATTAGAAAAAAATATCATAGAAATAAAAAATAACTTTTCTTTGGATTGTACATTTAAAACCTTACATGAAATCTATTTATCTATATTTAAAAAAATTATAGTTAATAAAACAAATATAATGTCAATTTTGTATTTTATTTATTTAAAATAATATAAAGGTAAAAATTATAATAAAATGAAAACGAATGAAGTATTGAAATTTTTGAAGATTATGGATTAATTAGACTCATAAATTAAAATTTATGCATGTTTTTTTGATGTTTAATGCCTTGTCACATTATTTTTTACTTCAATTCTTATATTTACCCTTTACCAACTTGATAAATTTTTCAACCATTACTATTCCTATTGACTAAAAATAAAAGGGATCTATTTAAAAACATGATTACCCTAATTAAATATATTTATTCCATTTTTCATCATTAAATTCTAAAAAGAGTTTAGTTTTTATTAAAAATTAATCCCACGAAATTCAATGAAGAATAGTTTTTAGAAAGATATGTTTCTAAGAATAAATATTATTTTACAAAAAAATATTAGAAATTATTTAATAAACTAATATTTTTAAATATAAAATGAATCAAATAAAAATATAAAATTAATTTAGAAATATAATTTGAATTTGAAGTTTCATTATTTAATGAATTGAAATGATAGTATTTGAAAAATCTATATTTTTCATTATTCATTGAAAAATTAATCAATTTAGATAAATTCCAAAATTTCACCATAAGATAAATTTAATATGATGATTTCAGAATTGAAGTTAATTTTGTCAAAAAAAATTTATAGATTTACTAGATATCGATTATTATATTTTCTAAAAAATAAGGAAAATCACATTTTAGAAAAAAAAGTTAAAGAATAAAATGACATTTCTAAAAATTAAATGATTATTGACAAATAAATAATAAATAAGTTTTTATTTAGTAGGTAATTTTAAAAAAATTAAATAATATGGTTAATCCAATTTATACCCTCAAATTTACTGGCTATATGGTAATGGCTACATTAAATAATAATATTTTAATAGTATATTGTGTTTTTCTTAAACTAGGTGTAGCATGTTTTATGCACTCTCAAACATTGTGTACATTTAAAGTAAGTGGATATTAAATAATATTCAACATAATTTAATTTCATCCTTGAAATTTTAATTACCATAATAAATGTTTTATTTCATAACTAACCTCAATAACAAAGATCATATAAATCCTAAATGTTATCAATACATTTAAACTTCTGTTTAAAAATTTAAAAAGTGTTATTTGTCAAATAATCCCTTCACAACAATACTTATCAAACCCAAATATTTTATTTAAATATATTTTTAATAAAATTATGAGAACATGGATCCCAAGATCACCCATTAACCTAAAATTTCATTAATCACTTAAAGACTTATCGACAAAATTCTAATAATTAAATAATATCCCAAAAAAATATAATATCCAATGTTTTTCAAAATTTCTTATGATACCATGTGTATCCACCCCAAACTAATAATCCAAAATCCATTGTTAAACACATTCTTTATATTTTTTTATAAAAAAATCATCTCAAAAATATATAAATAATTTTGTTTTGTTTAGATATTTAAAGTATTTGGAAATCCTAATACGTACCATTGTTTATGAAAAATTCTTTAAACACTTTTCCAGATTCAATAAAAATCAATTCATATTTGAGAAGAAATACAATTGATCTTTTCTCATCACTATACTTAAAAAATTCATTTGAACAAAATATCATGAAGAAAACATTGATCAGAATGGGGTTTAAAAAATAGATGTAAAATCATTTATCTTTCCATATGTTATAAAATCATTTTTAGAAAATTTTCTTTTATAAAAAAAATAAAAAAACATTTTATAAAAAATGATTTCTCAAAATAATAATGTTAGGGTTTAAAAATTCATTAATGTTTTTCTTTTAAAAAGAGTAAAAGACATATAATTTTGAAACATAATATCCTTTAAAACCATAATATCCATTAATAAAATAATATATTTTGAAGACATAATATCTTTTTGAAATATATTTTGATCACTCTTTTGAAACTTATGGACATTAGTTTTGGTAATAATGTCAATTTATAGAATATAATGATACATGATAAAATTTATGAAAACCATGTGTCCACTAAAAGTATTGATTATAAACATTAGGACCAAGTCCCCTTTCATGTAGTGTGACCACTCCCCATTCCTAATCCCCACAATCAATAACCACGTTCTGAATTTAAAAAAATGTAAATATTTCCATTCCCAATATTAATCCATTAAAAACGTTTGAAAATATTACATATATTTAAATTATTTTCAAGTATACAAATAATTTCATAACTTATAAAAATTAAAAAACTCTTCCTTTAATGATACATATTTATTTCATAAATATGTGGAGAATTATTTAATTCATGTTAAATATATAAAAATATTCATATAAAGGAAAAAAAATTAAATTCAGAAAAATTTATTTCATAAAATTACAGAATGTCAATGATAAATATAGTGCATGGACATACAATACATTTTTTTTGAGAAAAGTTAGCTCAAAGGCTCTTGTAAAAAATAATATGGGTAGCTACAACAATATGAATGTGGGACACTTACATTTATACATTAGAAACATTTTCATGAGATTATGAGGAAGTGAATTTGAAGGAAAACAAGCCTCCTCAGGGAATCCCTTATTTGTAAGAAAAGCTATGAGGGTGTTTTCTTCTAGGTAGATGTGCATGATGATGTAAATCATTGAATCAATCAACTTATGTAACTTGATCCACTTAACTATCAACTTACGAGATAGGTATGTTTTCCCAAAATGGGCATTCTGGACCCAGGATATGGAGTTGCATTCAAACCAAACATTTTTCAGATTTTGTTTCCTCACAAAATTCACAGCCTTTATCTAGGAATTCAGTTCTACATCTAAGTGTGTTAGAGTCCCACAACGACCATACTATAAGGTAATGATATCACCAGTACGAACTCTAAAAATAAAATCATAACATTCTTTCACAGGATTTCTTTTCGAGGCCCCTTCACTATTACACTTAGTACAAATAACATGGGGAGGGGTCTAATTATAATCAATAATATAATACGGAGGGTTAAATACACAAAAACTTCATGTCAATAAGGACAATAAGGTCCTTCATCAAAATTATCTAAAGACCATAATGATGTGAGCTGGCCTACTAAGTTGGCAACAAGATTTTAGACAATGCAGTGTTGAGATTGAAATGGGACTTCTTAGGGATCACGTTGTTTCATTCCCTCCAAATAATGTGAACATGTTCGATACAAGAGACCTGAAATAGAATGGAACTATGGATTGAAATATATGTTTTGAGTATTGTTGGAATAAACTACCGGATCCCATTATTCTGAACAATCCTAAATTCGAAGAGGTCAAATACAATTTTCCAAAGGGAGGAAGCAATTTTCTAGTAAAAAAATTGATAAATGTCTTGTCAATGTTTCTGGAAGAGAACACACCTAGAGTAGAGAGAGAATCCCATATTCTAGGAGTTTTAATCAAATTGTATTTTATTAAAGGTCAATATCCACATAAAATTGAACCTAGATTAGCGGATCCATTTTTTATTGAAGTTCACAATCCATTTTCTTGGACCTTATCTGAGATGCTTGTAAAAGGTCTTAGAATCAAGCTTCTGATTTCACAATGGTTCCCAATTTGGAATGTCATCATGGGTTGAAAATTTTTAGTTAACAATAGTTTGAATAATGTCAAGTGGGTGATAGCTTGTGTTGCTCAGTTGGTCCCTGACGGAGATGTCATAGTCAAATTCATAGTCCATGAAGTTAATTATATCCATGAGGGGACCACCAATCTAGCTATCAGTCCAAAAAATGATATAGGAGTTAAATATTTATAACGATTAAGAGTACTGAAAATCTAAAGGAAGATTTATTTGATACTATGCCAAACCGTGTAGATCATACAAAAATTATTTCAAGCTTCCAATTTCCGAACGAATCTGTACCTGAAGAAATTTAGAGAATATGATTTTAAAATAAAATTATTGAACCTTACTAATTTGCAAATAAGATTTCAAAAATAAATAATTTTTTAAAATATGATTACTTTATAAGATATGATTTTGCAAAACATAAAATTAGTTGAGAAAATAAACCATTAAAACATTTAAAATAGGTTTTTAAAGTATAGTGTCCCTTACCTCAAGTATAAATCACAACATATGTTCATTTTATTAATGAAAACAAACATATAATTATTATTTTATTGATTTAGAACATTTTTAAATTATTTTATTCCCTTTATTTTATTATTATAATGTTATATAAAATTAGTTAATAAATTAATTTGATATCAGATATTTTTATGATATTCAGATCATATGTCCAGAATTACATCAAAAGTTTTTAAATGGAAAAAGTGTTCGTTGTTTGATAATATATAGAATTAAAATAGCGATTTAAATATAATTTTTTTATATAAATTATAGTTTTTAAATCATTCAGGAAATATGGTTATGAAAAATGAACTATATTGCAGTCAGGGAGACGGTAGGGTATTCATATGCATAAGCAACATTTCCATTTTTCAGTGATCATTATTGAGTAAAGGTAATTATTATTATAAATTTATATAATTATAATAATATAATAAATACCATATTATTATATTATATATACTTATAAATATTATCCATTTGATGCGGTGATGAAAAATGAACCACATCACTTCATAGAGGTGGTATTCCACACGTACGGATAAACAACGTCATCATTTTTCGGTGAATTAAGAGTTATGTAAATTGATAATATATTAATTTTAAATAATGGATAATTTTTCATTAATATAAAATACATAAATTAAATATATAATTATAACCAGTTGTGAGAGGATGTGATGGAGAATGAATTACCTTAGTTCGTGAGGCAGCAGTCCATCACACATATGAACTATGTGTTCATTTTTGATTTGATGGAAAAGTTGATCAATAGAGGTCACATAATAATGATAAAAAATATAAGTATATTAAGACAATATTATAATTATTCCATAATTTTTTGAAGAAATTTTTAAAGAGGTATAGGAAAAAATAAAATAAAAATGTTGGATTAAGAACTATACCTCTTCTTCAGAGGACTTTAAATTTTTTATAAAAACTACTTTCTAGGTTGGTTTTCCAATCAAACCAAGGATTATAGGACATGGGTATGGATATAAGGATGGTATTTTATAGGTATATGACAACTATTTTTTTGAAGTGTGATTTAAAAGGGAGCGTTGGATGACTTTTAAAAGAGTAGGGAGGGACACCGTAGGATTTTTAAAAACAATTAAATAAAAATAAATTAATTATCATATAAGAAAACGATCAAAATTAATATTATTTTATGATAATATGAGGATGAGTCTAAATAATATATTATAATATTTTGTTTATATGCTTAGATAATTTTTTATCCGTTTATTTTTTTAACCCCTATTACCCTTTTGAAAATTATAGTTATATTATTGTTTTTTATTATTTAAGGTTGAAAATAGTTATTATAAATAATAAATTGGAATATTAATGGACCAAGGATTATATTTAAAACCATATAAAATTATTTTCTAGAGATACAACTTTTAATAATTTTAAATCATTTAATAAAATACCATTTATAATAAAATATCATTAATGTTATTTTTAGAAATATTCATTTAACTAGAAATTAAAAATATCATGAAAATAATGGAATTAAAATATAATAATCTAAAACATTTATAAAATGATATATTTATCTAAAAATTTCATGGAACACAAAAATTCAGTCAGTTTTTTTAAAATTTTACTTATTTTAAAATAATTTTTATAATTTTTTTATTTAATTATATAAATACAACGTTGACGGTTCATAATAATTTATGTTTATTATATATTCAGTAAAATGAAAAATAAAATAAAATGATAAATACAAAATCTTTATATTTAAAATGAATATTTTTCATTAATCATATCATCTATTTATTATTATGTCAAAAATTTAGATTTAATAAAATAAAGAGAATGCCATTTTTGACTAATCATTACATAAAATAATTTAAAGGTCAAAATAAAATACACACTAAAAAGTTCATATATTATAATTTCTAATGATTATTGATGAAATAAACATTTAAAATGAAAATTTGGTATGTTTTGGGTTGATTTATAATGCCTTATCACATTTTTTAACCTCAATCACCTAATTTATTCTTTACCAAGATGATATATTTTACCACGATTAATATTAATATTGATGAAAAATGGGAAATATTTTCCAAATTTTATCCTCATAATTACAAATATTTAATCGAGTTTTCAAGATTCAATTGACCTAAATAGAGGACTTTAATTTAAAATTAAACCTACATATCACAATGAAAAATAGTTTCTCGAAAAATGTTTTTATGGATAAAAATAAAGTAATATAAAAATGATGAAGATTTCTTATTAAAATAAGTCTATTATAAATAAAATTTATCATATTTAACTTTATTAATTAATTATAAATATAATAAGTATTTTAAATTACATTATTAAATGAAAATAAATGAATGTTTTTGAAATATCTGTATTTTCACAATTCACTAATAATCGATCACTTCAAAAAAATAACAGAATTTAACCCTAAGATTGTTTTTTTATATAAAAACCTTAAAAATGAATTTAGTTTTTTAAAATATAATTTCTATATATTTGAGAAAATAATTATAATAGTTCATCATAAAAATTAATAAAAATATTTTTTGAAGAAAATATATTTTTAAAGAATAAACATACATTAATAAAATTGAGTTCTTATTTCCTAAACTTTAATCAATAAAATTATAATTATTAGAAAATTTTATATATGATTAATAATATGTTTAATCCAATTCATACCAACCAATTTAATGACTGGATAATAACTATTTTTCATAAATAATAATATTTTAATAGTATATCGTGGCTTTCATAAAATCGGTGTTGTGTGTTAAATATGCTATTGAAAATAGCGTTCTTTTAAAATATTGAGATATTAAATTGATCGTCATATTGAGAAGTGATACACCATAGATGTTTTATATTGAATGGTGTGGTTTCTAGACTATGGATAACTTAGGGAATCAAGTCAATTAAAAAGAGGGGTGATACCTCATTGTAAACGAGATGTACACTTTATGTTTGTGTGATGATTAGGGTGTCACTAAAATTATACTTCGATTATCGGTATATGTGGTAGTGTTGTGGGGTCACAAAAATTGTTATGAGTTATGGTTGAGGGTCGTGTGTGTCCCAAGGTGTGTTCAAATTGTGGATACATTATGAAACTTCAAAATGGGATGGTGTAGGTAGGCTCATGCATGAGGGTGAATGTATAATACCCCAAAAATCAATATAATTAGCATGGATAATTGATAGTTTCTATTTGGTGTTGTGTATACAACTATATTTGTTTGATAAATTTTATGGAATATTTTCTGTGTCCTATCTAGTTTCATACTCACACCCTAGATGATAATACTGGTGCGCAAATATATTCTTAATTTTGTATTTTTGGATAAGAAGAGGACCATAGGATAGTGTTAGAGAAATTCTGTGATGTGTGATGGTATGGGAAGTTTGTATGGTCAATATTGGAGAATAAATTTTGAATATCCACAATGTTCAGAGATTATAACCTCAATACTTTTTGTGTTAGGTTCTGATGTATTATATTGAGTGACATTGGGTAATATGTTTTGGTATGACTACTATATACTTATACCATATTAAATTTAATATTACATGGGTTGTTTTGTTTTATACTCAGTTTTTTTCTGTGTTATGATACTCGCTTTTTTTTCTGCTACTAGTTTTTTCACATGAGTATAGTCACCCCATTATCACACACATCACTACTAGTAATCTACCACTAGTGTTAATGGAGGAATTCCTAGGGTTATTTGGTAGTACCTATATGGATTCATTTGGATAATTTAGGTTAAGGACTATTAAAGTGTTGTTTGGTAATGCATTTTTATTTCATTACTTAGGGTGTGGTAGATAGTGTTTTAGAGATTTTTAATGAATTAGAACAAATGTCAATTTGGGTTAATGACCATAAAAATTATGACCAAATGTATAATTTTCTAGGGAAACTAATATTGTTGTTCATAGTCCTTATCATTACTAAGGTGTTATTTTTCTTGTATAAACATGATGTTCGAGTTATTTTTTTGGTTTTTCTATTATCCCATTGTGGATAGTGGTTTGTGTTCATGAATCATATTCATCATGTAGTATCCACTTGAGATTAATGTTCTATTATGAAATTTACTATTTGATAAAAAAGTCTTTAGTTTTAAAAACTATAAAAAAATTTATATGGTGTTTTCCTATAATTTGTTTGGTGACATTCTACTCGGCTAAACATGGTTCATTCATGGTAGTTTGTTAAACCTAATAATTGTTACAAAGATTTTATATAAACATGAGTCTTGTATATAGATATTATATTACATGGTATTGAAATACTTGGGGTTAATTTATCCTTAGTGTAGGTGAATATTTTATGTTTTTGGAATGAATTTGGTTAGAGGATGGATCAAGAATTTGTGATGTGATCTAAATTATGTTTAGGGAAGATAAACAGTGATATTTAGTTGGAGTGATTGGTTTGGTGGGATTTAATTGTCTTTAAAGTTGTAGGTCGGGAACCAAAAGTTTTTAAATTTCCATGGGCTTGATCATGCAAGTTACATGATAGTGAATGAGTATTGTGGCTATCAATGTTTACTTGACAGATGAATATGGGTAGTTATCATTATTGGTAAGGTGTATTGCAATGCCTTTGGAGGGGAGTACACCATGGGTGGTTTCATATATAATATATCTTTTGAAGTGTATTCTAAATTTTTCTAAGGGGATGGGTATAAAGCCAAACTATAGAGGGATTTGTAATGATGTTTTTTTAGGTTGTAAGTTGAATCGAAGAGTCAATTGAGAGAATGATACTCAGATGGGTATAGAATAGTGATAGTCATCAAGAGTTCGTACAGTAAATATCTAATGGTTTTGGGTCCCAATATGATAACTTAGGGAGGTACTAGATGGAATGTTGGTTACATGATCATATATAGGACCCACATTGATACATTACATAGATAATAGTTTGTTTATTAATCAATTCCTATTTTGAGGGGCACCCATTTTAAGAATTGTCTGTTATGGGTCCATGGATTATGGTTGTTGATAATAAAAAATTATGTTAGACATTATTCATGTATTTTTTATATGGATTCGAAATGGGGATTGGGGCATAGAAATTATTCCATGGGAATGTTGTTGGATGCTATTTTTGAATTATGGATAAATAATTTTTTTGATGAATTTTACTATGATGGAGAGGTCGTAATTTCTTGCGTTGTTTGGGTGGGTAATTATGGGCTAATATCAGTTACAACATGTGTATTTTAATGTATTTGTGATATTGGATGTCTTGGTGGAGGAATAGGGTCAGTATTTTAGGAGTCAGTCTGAGGTCCAGGATAAAATTCTACTGTAGGAAAAGTTCAGACCATAATGTAGGGGGGATTCATGACATTAAGTATTAAGATGGAAACTAATCATAAGAGAATCTATAACTTACATGATAAAGTCTAGTCAATGGAGAATTTATTATGCTACGATAGTTAGATATTAGACCTTCAATCCCAAATGATGGAATATATCAATCCATTATCAACAAGGTAATGCCATAATGATACATTGTGATCAGGTGGTCAGGTTCTATTATTCTACCCTAGAGAGGTGAATTATACTATGACTTATAGAACCACACCATAATGTGACCCTAGGTAGGGAAGTTCTATTTTAACCTATGTGGTTACTTCACAACCCATCTTATATAATTTTTTTATTTTAATTAAAATATTTAAAATATTATTAATCATGTAATTAAAGGGTTCAATAATTATTCCCATGCAAGCCCACTTATTCTCTCCTCTACCTCATATTATTTACTCTCCTGAGGGGGATATCCTCTATTCCACGTTGAATCATAATTATATATGTTATATGGGATCAATTATAATAAGTATTAGGTTCATATTTTTTATATTTTATGATATTATCATTATTTCATCATATTTCATCGATTACGCCATAAATTAGGGGTTTTTTATATTTTGGGATTTTCTCAAATTTGATCCATGTTAGCTGGTTATACATGAAAATAAGGTTTATAAAAGTTCGATTTATATGGTACTTGAATTTATTCAACCAATATTTTTTTTGAGTGATGTTCTATGGTGGGGGTAGGCGCGTAGGTGGGAAAATTTCAGAATATAATGAAAAATAGTTTTTATAGATATTTAGGGGAATTATGGTGATATTTTGCATGGGTTTTTAACACCGCATGTCAATGTAATTATATATATTAGTTAATTTTATGTTATATTATAATTTTTAAACTTATATATATTTTAATTTAATTTTTCTATAATTTTATTGTGTCACATAGTTTTCACACGGTTAGGAGAAACTGTTCGGCAAAAATGTAGGTGGCATTATAGTATTGACAGTGTAGTTCTTCATGGTTGTGCATAGTTCTCTAAGAAATTGATAATTTTCTAGATAAACATTAAAATTTATTTTTTCTTAAGTATTATTTTCATGGTTGGAATATTATTTATTGAATATTTGTGGCTAAACATTACAATCTCCCAATTCTTGTCCAGTACCAGCCATATAATAGATTCACGGTTTACCAAACCATGTATGACTCTAAGGTGGTTTAAAATTTTAAAATATCAAATTTCCCTCCTTAATTTAAAGGGAGTAACCCCCATATTCTTCTTTTTTAGTGGGGATAATCATGGGGTGTGCTCATGGGTAGTTCTCCCACCTATTCATTATTTTGAGGATATTTACTTCTAATTCCAAGTGGATTTACAAGGTAATCAATTATTTCCCGTTTCCCTTCCCCACTCCTCCCTTCTCCCTTAATCAAATGGGTTTCCCTTCTCCCATGAATCCTTGTGCGACCATGGTTGAAATTAGGGTTGTGGGTAACTTATTTTCTAGGGGTTTTTAAGGATTTTGGAAGGTCGCATGTGGTTTTTTGAGAGTTTCCTTTAAAGAAGATAAATTTTGGATTGATATATGCTAAATAAAGGTTGGTTATTTATTGTGACTCCTCTATTTAGAATTTAATTTTATTTATGATATTCTCAAATGATTTAAATGTTAAATTCTACCCATATGTGATAGTTGAAGTGAATTCAATAATTGTTTTCTTTTGATTTTTCACTAGACATAAGGGGTATTCCAAGGGATTTTGTTTTTTAAATATTTATTTTATTGAAAAGAGTTTGTAAAATATTTTAGTTACTTTTTTGAATGAATTTTTGGTTTTAGGGTTGTTCGAAACCGTTTCTAGTAATGAAATTTGTAAAGAGTTGGTATCCATGTAATCATTTTGAATTAATGGATTTTTATGTTTTAAAATGGATTCAGATGAAGGGGTCGAATGTCTTAAAATTGTTTGCATATAATTTTAAATGGTTATTTTTGAAATAATAAATTTAAATAAAATTTCCAATACTATATGAGACCCATTATTATTGCCTCGTTAATCTATTTTGATAATGCATGTTTGGTGCTTCAAAATTGTTTCTCTAAACATGGTTATAAGACCCATTATTATTCCCTCGTTAATCTATTTTTTCCTGTGAATTGTATACATAATACTGATTTTATATTATGTTATAAAATAGATATCATGGATGGTTCTCTTTCTTGTAGGGGTACTAGAGGTGTGGTAAGAGTTATATTCTAATATTATATTCATCATATGATTTAGTTGACTACTGACCTCCCATTGATTATCTTCATATGTACACTATCAACTAAGAAAGAGGTATATATTTATGCTATAATAGATTAAAATATTAATTGTCTATTTTCCCCAAGATTTACTTAGTCCAAGCCCAGGGTTTTCCAACATTGAAACTTGAGTGAGTGGAATCAGGTGGGATTTTTTTAGTTTGGAATCGATATAAATCTACAGTTTATCTTGTGCATTTGTTAATGTCTAAGACCATATCACTATAGATCCTAGTGTGTTTCTAAGGTTACTAGATGTTTATGGATATATGATTCTCATATTTTAATCCTTTTATGTACCCTAGTTTTATTATCATGTATGACACCATGACTTGTTATCATTCCTATTACTTTCTTGGTGTCATGGTGCCTTGATAATTTATTTCATTATTATTCTTACACATTTACATTATTTATTAAATTATTTTTTATGTATTTAGAGAAAAATAAAATAATTTTGTTTTGAATGTGTATTAAAATGGGATTTTTTATATAAAAAAGAAATGATTTGTGTAATTTTTTAAAAGAGATTATTTATTTTAAAGAAAATGTTTATAAAATATTATAAAATGATCACGAGTTTAATGCATGATTTTTTATATAATTATATATAGAAATATTTTTTCTAGTTGTGTTTAAAATTAGGTTAAATAAAATTTCTTTTTAAAGGAACTATAAAAAATCATTTGTGGGATCCTATTGGGAGTGGTTTCACTCACACCCATTATAAATCATTTTTTGTTTTAAGTTCTTATGTTTTTCTTTCTGGTGAATTTGTTTCCTTATTTTATTCATGTTTTGGATTTATGAAGGTTGATCGGTTTTGGATGCAGAGCATCATCATGGTTTATTTGGACAAGGGATGAATAGGTTTATGCTTTTATTTCAATTTGGATTCCTTTTAAGGAGGCTTATATAAAAGCCTATATGGATCTGTTTTTATTTGAATTATTTGTATGAAACTTTTAGTTATTCATTTATTTATTGAGATTTCCATATATAGTCATGATTCATGTTTTTTTCTTATTTTTTATTGAATGATTTATTTTATTCTTGGGATTATGATATATGAATATGTCCTGCTGAATTACTAAGTGAAATCTATATTGTGGTTTTGTAAATTGAGGGGGAAATCATTCACAAAATTCATATTTTGTTACACTAGAACTAGTTTCCTACCTAGGAAAATTAATTATGTACCTCGATCCTTTCTAAAATACAGCTTTGTTTCTCTATTTAGGGGTGAACTGGGTTGGTTTGTGAATTTTTAATAGAGACCCCTATTTCTATTTGGTATTTTCCTTGGTAGAAATGATATTAGAATCGTCATCAGAACTCAAGAGGTAGATCACAAGTAGATATCGGATCACCACATTTTGTGATGAAACGGGACATTTCAAGGGGTTTTGGGACTTGAGTAATGAAATTTTACTTTTTTGGTATTTTGGAGCTATTTTATGTGAATTGATGATATTTTGATCCCTAATGAGTATCATTGATTTTGGGGGTCTCCTTGAGTTTTAGAGAAAAAATTAGGGAAATAGTTAGAGTTAGACGATTCACCTGAATGGTCTATAATACCATGTGGAGATAATATAGATGATCATTGAACAATTATAGAGTTAATTTCAAGGTTATTTCATAGATTTCTAACTCATGTAGGCAAATCACACACTACTCAATTTATCATCCATAATTTTTTGTTTTCCTACATTATTATACAAGATAACACCAATGGTGTATAATAATGATACGAGGTTAAATAAAGGGGTTCTTATTGGGGAATTAATTTTATTGTATATGGTTTTTGGATAATTAGTATATATTTTTTTGATCATTTTATCTTTTGAAGATATTGTTTTTTGGCTTAGTAAATCGGTTTTTGGGATATAAAACATTATTTTATGTATTGTTTTTTTATAAAACCCACTTTTTAATGGTTTTGAAAGGATTTTTATTTAAACATTTATTGGTTTTAAAATTAAATTAAAAGATTTTTTGAAAATGGAGTTTCCTAATAATTTTAAAAAATATTAAATTCTTTAAAAAACAATTTATTCTGAAGGTATGTATGTTTTCGGAGAAAATGGAGTTTAAAAATTCTTCAGTAAGTAAATTATTTTGAAAAATAATATATATACCTAAATTATTTCTTTGTTGATTAATTTTATTAGTTTATTCTAATCAATTATGGAATTTTGTGATTTGATTTGTTTACATTTGAATGATTTATTGTCAATGATTAGTGTACATATAATATACCAAATAGTGATTGTTTATAAAAAAATCAGAAAGTATATTCACTGGGATGATATTCAGGATAACTCTTATCATTGTTTACATGTGTCTTATTTTCTTTTCAATGCTATGAATTTCTCAGAATGAATGGTAGAGCCAATATCTCCTCATCACACGGACCCCATCCAAAGATTATTGAATTACTGAACACCTTCCCTCTGGTGATTGAGATGAATTTGAGGAAATTATGTGGATGGATGAGATTTAAAAAATCATAAATTCTATGGAAATATCTGAAGATTCAATGTTGGAAATGATTTTCACATTTCTTAAAGGACTTGGTTGTGTGTGGTTAGAGACTATGGTTCATTATCTCTTGCAAGATAGCATTTATTTGGAATTTTTAATGACAAAATTCATTTAAAAAAATTATTTGGAGGATTTGAATATTTTAATGGCCATAGAGTTTTTGATAATTAATCAAGGTTAAAAGTTTTCTAATGGGTACATTGATAACATTTAATACATGGAATACACTTCACTATAGTCAGTTATAAATGAATCTTTGAAAGTTCATTTCATTAAATGAGGCCTCCCCTAGATATTGGGGAGTTGTGATCTAGTTCCAATAGATGTTTTTTGGGTGTCATGGATAATGTTAAACTTGGGTATTTATTGATACACAATCATTTTAGTTGGAATATTTATGGAAGAGAAATTTATTTTTTTTATTTCACCATTTTATTTAAATTATGAATAATAGGGAGACCTATGGTAGGTCTTCAATGTTCTTGAAGACTAGGTGTTGCGATTTTGGATGAGTTGTACATTGAGATATATGGTAGTTTTTTATGGATTTATTTATCCAATATTGAGAGTTTTTCCTATGGTCAATGGTTCTTCTTTTTTTAATATCCTCTATAATTTGAATTCCCTCCCAATGAACCTCTTTACATGCGGTGTTATTATGTATTGTTTTTAGTTACTTCAAATTTTACTAAGTAAATTTTATGCATACAAAGTTTCATGGTGGGGATGTTGTAACAAAACGTGTTAGTTTTATTATTTATAAATTGTTTAATTTATATGTGATTCATATTTTTTGGGAGTTTTTGATATTTTATTTTAAATTTTGTATGTATTTAGATGTAACATTATTTCCTTATGGTTTAGGGAAATTGTGTGGAAACTGTGGAGACCCAAACTTGACGTACATGGACATTACATTACTTTTACGGAATACTTGATACATGACAAAAAACTCCTAAGGAACATATTAGTATTGTGTCTTTGGAAACGTGGAACATAATACTCTAATCATAGTGAAAGATATTCAACATCTCCAATAATGATCTTCCCCTTTTGTTTTCTTACTTAAAAACATTCTTTATATCTTGGGGAAAATAAAACATAGATACGGTGAGCTCTAATGATCAGTATGGGTAAACCTGGAGAATATAAAACTATCTATAAACATTTGAACGTAAACACATGAACATAAAATCTAAACATAAAAATCTTGAGCAATGACATAAAACGTGGTAGTACATAAGGCATAGAACATAACAGAACATTAATCATGATAAAATTGAATGGGAATAAAACATGTAATTCTGTAAAACCATTAAGCACATGATATGATTTCTATAGTATCCAAGGCATTTCTTCCAATACCATCATAGTGGAAAAATTCCATTACTGAACCCGGTTTACATACCATTCTAGCCCTATATTACTCAACCAGAATTACTTTCCATTGCAGCCATGTTTATCTCATGAGATATAAATCTTTACCCAATACATTGGAGGGAGATATAGGTCCCACCCATCTCATAATGAAATCATTCTTATGTGTGCGAAAAAATAATCATAAATCATTCATCATAACCCAACGAATAAAATAGGTTTCATAACCATCATCCCTTCATAACATAATCCATATAAAACAATGGATATCATTTCATCATAAACAAAATCAGACCACGTAAATAATAGGAACATTATTTGTGAAACATAACCACATTAAAGAATGAAATCTTATATGTAAAATAGTTTTTAATAATCACTTCAAATTAATTATTGAGGAAAATATCCTTTCTTCTTCAAAATAATTTTCTTTTCTCCGAATGTCGTGTAATTTTAAAAGAAATGAACTTTGTTGAAAACAATCATGAAATATTGTAGAATAAGAATCATGTAAATAATGTGTTATTAAACTTTAAAAATCTATTCATTCTGTATAAGTTTAAAAAACAATCTCTTTGTAATTTTGTCGGAAAGTCAAAAAGTACCTCGTATGATAAACAAAAGAATGATTCCATCCATATCACACATTAAAAGTCAAAAAGAGGTAAAAACAACTTTAAATGTACATGGAATAATACTTAAAACATTATGAAAACATTTTTTATACAACATGGAATGGATGATAAATATAACCCCAGTAAATACTTATGCATAAAAAATCACAGAAAAGAATGAGATTGGAATGATTATCCCTTACCTTATGTCCAATTTCTTCCATATGGGTATGAGACTAATGTATAGTGGTTTTAAACATATTATTAACTTATAACAGAACCATAATAATATTTATGATATCTTATATGATTCACTTATGACCTTATATTTCTCGTTCATTTGTCAATTCCTTGTTAAAGCAGCATTTGGGTAAAATAATGTCATTTATTGTACTTGTTTTGACCTGTAATTATTAATATGATTAATTAGATAATAATTAATTAATTATAGAATGTAAATAATTATTTATATATAATATATATTCAGCATATAAATACATATTTTAGATCAATAAATGAAATGAAATACACCGTTCATGGAGATGGTAGGCCGTACGTACGCATGAATGTTGTTTTCGTTTCCTTACTAAATTGAATGATAGTAAGTAAATAATATATACATAAATATTTTATCATTATTATGTCAAATTTTTCATGATTATTTATTATATATACTACATAATCATTATGTAATGGTTAACATGGTGAATGAATCTCATCGCGTCATGGAGAGGGTAATCCGTACGTACACACGAGCGATGATATTGTTCCCATAATTACTGAATGGAATTTGAGTGGATGATATAATATCCTAGAATTTGTATGATGTTATAATAATCATATATAATTATTATTCTTATAATTATATCCATCCATGTATGGTGGTGGTGGAAAAAAATACACCATGGCGTGGAGACGGTAAGCTGTACGTACGCACGCATGGTGATTTCATTTTTCGTAGGATAGATAAAAGGTTAAATATTGTTATTTAATATTTATAATAACATATCAGTATATTATTGATACTTATTTAATTAATTTATTATGAAACAACTAAATAAAATTATGTTTAAGAAAAAACAAACTTGGAAGAATCGGTAGAAGAGATTATCTCTTCTTCAACATGCCTCTTTTAAACTTTCTCTCAGGGCACTAGAGTTGCCTTTTTGAGAAGAAAATAACCTATATAATAAAACTAGAGAGGTTTAGAAGAGGAATTGGAAGGGGTTTTCCAAGCTTGAAGGCTTAAAATGGAGTTAAGAGAAGAGGAAGGAGGTTCCCTTTTATAAGAGATCATAGGGGCACTTTTGGAAACCTCCAAAATATTAATTTATAATATACTAAAACCCCAACTAAAAACTTCCAAAATGACTCTAATTCAAATATGAGATGCGATAGGGTTTTAATAGAATTATAAAATAAAATTTAGACATGTTTGGAAATTATTTTAAACCTTATCAATTTTATTTATCCTTGTTTTATCTATTTAAACTTATTTGTGGTAATAATATTTTAAATTTTAAATTGTTATAAATACTTACTTATGTGTTGTGAATTTTCCATAATTGGATACTTTATGAAATTTTAGTCCATATAAGTTTCAATTTATAATTTTTAAATATTTTATTTTGATTTTTAAAAAATTTAATAATATGTTATTTTTATAAAATATCAATAGTGTCAATTTTGACACTATTCATTTATTTGAATTTAAATAAAATCCAAACAGAGGATATATTCGAACCAAATTTTTTAATAGATTTCTACAATGTCATATTCTTTTATAAAATTTGTGTATCACATTAATTAGTTCATATAATATTTATTTTAATATTTTAAAAACCATTTATATGATATTTTTTTATTAAAATAATTACTACAACATTTTTGTATAATTATTTAATATACATTTTTTTGTATAAGAATTAATAATAAAATACTATTATAAAGTTAAATCTAATATCATTCATAATAATACTATTAGTCGAATTTATCTTCTAAAACACCCAACTTGTAGAATGATATGTTTATTAAATTATGAAGGTGACAACTTTGACGCCATTTAAAATAAAATAATATAAATCTAATAATATGTTTTATAAGGCTCCCAATAGCCCAAAAGTAGACCCTGGGATATTATGGTATATATATACTCTACCAATATGGTTTGGTCATGTTTCGGGTCATTTTTATGGGTATTATTATATTAATAAAAACTATATTATTGAATTTTCACTAAATAAATAATTTCTACATCATTAATGTATAAGCTATTAAGGTAATTATATATATCTTAAAAATAAAAAATAAATTAACATGATTAAGAAAATCATTTTATGTTTGAAATTTGTATTTATAATTGAATTTATATTATATATAACCTTATATTAAAAATAATTTAATTATTTAAATTTGAGTGAGACATATTCCACTTTCTTTAAATAAAATTAAATAAAGCTCTTAATCACATCGAAGTGGGTTTCAAAAGATACCAATTTGATCGAAGTATATTTAAAGACAAAATATAATCATCCAATTATATTAATACAAGTGTTAGGGTAATTTTATAATATTATTATTACCCTTAATTACCTGATTTACCTTTAAGTGTTGTAAATAAAATTTACTGTAGTTACTATTCATAATGCCTTAAAATAATAAGTAGCCTATTAACATAATTTGGACCTACTGATTCAAAAAATAGAATCCATTTTTTCATATTCAAAGCATAGGATTTTCCGTATTTATTATAAAATTAATCACACTATTGAGAAAACGAGTTTTAAATGTTAAAACATTGCAAAAGATTGAAATGTTTTTTACTTATGAATTCAATGTTAAATTAATGATAATGAATGAAGTTATTTTAAATGTTAAAAATTTAATCTATATATACTTTAAAATCATTAAATATTATAATTTAACCATATAAATTATCTTGGTGAAAAAAGTTGTTTTTAATTAAAATTTAGTGTATTTTTATTCTTCATCAAAATATGAATGTTAACAGAAAAATATTAAAAAATTATCCAAAGTAAATTTTTATGTACTTATGGCAAGGAATAAGTTTATTTTGTCAAATTTTACTCATAAATGTTTCAAAAACTATATTTATAGCAGGTGCACCATCAAAAGGCAGCAAAACTGCATTAAACAAAATACTTATTTTACCCAAAAAATCATTTTGTTCTCATACCATGTTCTAGAATATGTGTAAGATGAATGATAAAATTATAAAATTAAAAATGTTCTTAATAATATTCATAATGTCTTGTTCATAATAATATTATAATAATATATCATTGTTTAGTGAAACTCAGTATTGCGTATAACACACGTTATTGAGGAAGGTTGCTCTTGCGTGCAACACAAGCAAAGAATAGTGTTTGTGTATACTTCCAGATAATACAGTGCTGAGTATAGTTCAATCTATTCCTGTTGTAGCATAGAACACAAGACATGAAAGAAATTAAAAATAAAATTTCTCATAAAATCATGGGGTGTTACATTCTACCCCCCTTAAAATGAATTTTTCCCTCGAAATTCGTCAGGGTTATAAATCATTTACTACTTGAATATTTATTTCATAGAAACCCACATCGTAAAAAGAAATACTAAAACATAATTTTAAAAAAGGAATGTTTGAAACATAATGGTCACCCAAAGTAACTCAGCACTGGGTTTCCATATAGGGGAATATAGGTGAAAATAAGGATATGGAAGAGAAATCTAATCATCATGTTCTGATAAAGAGTGGTAGAAAACATGGCAATGAAAAATCCAAGAATCACAAATCCAAAAATCTGTGATGATATAAGATACCATATGATTCATCAGATATGAAGGTAATAGGTCAACATTTTTTGTTTTCAAGATCATTTCCCTAAAGATGATGAATTTTTTCATAAGGATAAATACTTACTTGATTTCAGTGTAATATCATTGTCGGTCATTCTATGAACAATTTCCACTTTATCTCTTATTTAAAAAAATGAATTTGAATTTGTCATTCATGAAGTATTAGAAGATCATGTGATATAATGATAGGTTATTCTATCTGTCTCTATCACAAAAAAGGTTAGCATAAGATATAAAATATACATAAGTCCATCTATGGTGAGGTTAATCGTATATGGTTCCAAAAATGGAATTATACATCTTCTATCATACTGCTTAATAAAATAAAACTAATATTTACAAACCAAGGAATTCTTGTAGGCCAGTAGTAGGCGATAAAGGCCAATCACACTTCAGTTTCTGGTTCGATTCTCGCAGCCATGTCCGACGCGACAGGTTGTCACCCGTCCTACGGGTTGTGATTTTTATAAAACTATACTATTATAACATTTCAAAAATAATATCAAAAAGTTCTAGCCTTAAAAAATACTATATGATGTCAAACATAATCCATTATAATCATTAGTCTTATCCAAAATACTTCTGTCCAAACTCACAGTATAAAGAAAACGATTACTAGAAAGGTCATATAACAAGCATGTGAATACCATCATTTATCTCCCATATATCATAACATATATCTTGTCGGTCACATTCGAAACATGTGAATACCTTAATCATGTATTCTTGAAACATGAATTACCATAGAACTATAGTGAAAACATGAATGCTGTCAAAAGTTAACTCCTTCCACATACCAAAATCCCAAAAATTATATATACTCAAATCATGATATGAAATTATCCTTATATCAGTAATGAGATCATTAATAATATCCAACATATTATTTTCTCTTCATCCATTCATTATGAACATATCATCTTCTTTCAAAAAATATTTCAATCACTTTTCATGGTTACCAATACCATATAATTATTGAAAACCACAATAAAACAATACATAGATATTCCAAAATTCAATGATAATATAAATGAGATTCCACAACACTATTTTGGAATCCTGTTACATAAACAATTAATCATTCCACTACTTTGTTTTCATATTCAATATCCCCAATAGTGATCACATGTGACTTCCCTTTGTCCTTTTCATTAAGAGGTTGTTGATGTCTATCATCATTAACCCTTGGATTAGGGCATTTGTTAGCATAATGCCCCATTTCCTTGCACTTGTAGAATTAAAGTGCCGATGGTGAATTCCCTGTAGTCTTTTCTCAATTCACATCATTAGCTACCTTTTTACCATTACTTCAGTACTCAGCTACTCGATGACCTTCTTTTCCATACTTCCAAAATTTTATAGTTCCTTTAAGGAAATCTCTACCATGATTCTTTCAACACTTTGAGCATAAATAAACTTCCGTATTCTTTTCACCATTGTTTTGAGATTTTTCCTTGAACTTAATCTTTCATTTCTTCTCAAAACCATGAGATAGATATATAACACCAACTTCCAGTTCTACCTTGATTGTACAACACACAATTTCTTCACATCTACTGAAGTCCCCTATAGATAATTTCATTCTAAGACTTCATTTAAAGCCACTAAAGAATCGATCAACTTTACTTTCATGTTGGATGATTAAGCTAGATGTATACCTTGAAAGCCATGTAAAATTCCCCTCATATATTCCAATAGAATCATTATCCTTTTGTTTAAGCTCACGTATCTCCTTCTCCATATTTGTTTGAATAATAAAAGGGAATTACTTATTGAAAATAAAGTTCTTGAACTCATCTCATTCCATGGATTCAATTTCATCTTAGGGCCTTGTATTCTTAATTAGATTCCACCACTGGTCTGCTTCACCTTCTAAACGGTAAATAACCAAAATGGATTTTTCTTGTTCTGAATAGATAAGTACGGAAAATATCTTTTCAATGGTAGTGATACATTGTTCAGCAATAAGTGAATTAAAAGACCCATTGAAAGAAGGCTGATGTTGCCTCATGAAGGACTCAATAGAATATTGTTCCTTTATCTACTCATTTGGAAGTCTAGAATGATTCATAGCTTGTGTAAGTATAACAATATGATTTTCACCCCATATCCCATAACATTGGTTTGTTCATGAGGACCATCATTGCATTGTCCATTATATTTGTCAACATGTTTCCTTCGGGTTCCATCCATCGTCTAAAACCCAAAAAGAATAGTGTGAGAGTCAAAAATCATGCTAGGAAAACAAAATAATAAAGAGGTAGTACCTTGAATATCTATCATCTTAGGATTAATTCTAATATCGTTACTGTAATTCTAGGATTATAACCTATACTTACACTTAAACTTAGGGACATCCCTAGACATACCTTAGAAATATCTGTAGGGATCTCACTAAAGTTTTCACATCTTAGTTTCCAAATGCTTACTAAACCTTTCCTATGATACCAACTGTCATGACCCAAACATGACGTACATGGAAATTACATTACTTTTTCAGAATACTTAATACATGACAAAAAATGCCCAAGGACCGTATTAGTTTAGTGTCTTTGGAAACATGGAACATTATCTTCTAATCATATTGAAAGATCTTAAACATCTCCCATAAAGATCTTCCCATTTTGTTTTCTTACCTAAAACCTTTATTTATATCCTGGGGAGAAGAAAATACAAAAAAGGTGAGATTGAATGATCAGTAAGGGTAAACATAGAGATCATAAAACAATCGATAAACATTTGAACGTAAAAACATGAACATAAAATCTAAACATCAAAATCTTGACCAATGACATAAAACATGGATGTACATAAGGCATAAATCATAAAGGAACATTAATCATGATAAAATAACATGGGAATAAAACATGTAATTGTGGAAAACAATTAAGAACATGACATGATTTCTATAGTATCCAAGTCATTGCTGCCAATACTATCATAGTGGACAAATTCCATTACTGAACCAGGTTTACTTACCATTCCAGCCCTGTATTACTGAACCGAATTTACATATCATTCCAGCCATGTTTATCTCATGAGATATAATTATTTACCCAATTAATTGGAGGGATATATAGTTCCCACCCATCGCATAATGAAATCAAACTTACATGTGCCCCAAAATAAACATAAATCATTCATCATAACCCAACAAATAAAATGGGTTTTATAAACATCATCCCTTCGTAACACAATCCATATAAAACAATGGATATCATTTCATCATAAAAAAATAAAACCATGTAAATAATATGAACATTATAATTTAAATATAACCATATTGAAGAATGAAATCTTTTATGGAAAATAGTTTTTAATAAACACTTGAAGTGAATTTTGAGGAAAATATCCTCTCTTCTTCAAAATCATTTTCTTTTCTCCAAATGACGTGAAATTTTAAAAGAAAAGAAATTTGTTGAAAATAATAATGAAATATTGTAGAATAATCTTCATGTAAATAAGGTTTTATGAAAATATAAAAATCCATTCATGTCGTATAAGTTAAAAAAACATTCTCCTCATACTTTTTCCAAAAAAGTAAAAAAGTACCTCATATTGTAAACAAAAAAAATATTGCTTCCATCGCACATAGTAAAAATCAAAAAGAGGTAAACAATAATTTAAAAATACATGGATGAATATTAATAACTTTATTAAAACATTTTTTATAAAACATTGACATGGATGATAAATATAACCATAGTAAATACTTACAAATAAACAATCTCGGATAAGAACGAGATTGGAATAATTATCCCTTACCTTATGTCCAATTTTTTTTGTATTTTTCTGAGAATCATGTATAGTGGTTTTAGAAACATTATTAAATTATAAAAGAACTATAATAATATTTATGATATCATACATGATTCACATGTGACTTTATATTATCCGTTCATTTTCCAATTCCATGTTAAAGCTGTGTTTTGGGTAAAATCGTTTCATTTATCATATGTGTTTTGACATGTAATTATTTACATGATTAATTATATCATGATTACTTAATTCCAGAATTTAAATCATGATTTATATAGAATATATATTCATCATATAAATATATATAGTAGATCGATAAATCAAATGAAATACACAATTCATGGAGACGGTAGGCCGTACGTACGCATGAACACTATTTTCGTTTCCTTATTAAATTTAATGGAAGTAAGTAAATAGAATATTAATAAATATAGTATCATTATTATGCCATATATTTCATGATTATTTATTATATATACTTTATAATCAGTCTGTAATGGTTAACATGGGGAGTGAATCTCATCGCGTCGTGGAGACGTTAATCCGTACGTACACACGAGTGATGATATTGTTCCCATAATTATTGAATGGAATTAGAGTGAATGATTTAATATCTCAGAATTGGTATAATGTTATAATAATAATATATAGTTATTATTCTCACAATTATATCCATCCATGTATGGTGGTGCTGGAAAAACAGATTACACCACGGTGTGGAGACGGTAAGCTCTACGTACGCACACGCGGTGATTTCATTTTTTATAGGATGGATATAATGTGAAATAGGGTTGTTTTATATTTATATTAACATATCATTATATTATTTTTACATATGTCATTACTTTTTAATGAAACAAAAAAATCAGAGGAAGTAGAAGAAGAAAGAAACTTGAAAGAGTCAGTAGAAGAGATTACCTCTTCCTCGACGTGCCTCTTTTAAAATTCTTCTTAGGGCACAAGAGTTGTCATTTTGAGAAAACCAGAACCTATATAATATAACTATAGAGGTTTAGAATATGAATATTCAGGGGTTTTCTGAGATTTAGGGCTTAAAATGGAGTGAATAGAAGAGGGAGGAGGTGCCCTTTTATAAGAGATTATAGGGGCACTTTTGGAAACCTCCAACATATTAATTTATAATAAACTCAAACCCCACCTAAGAACCTCAAAAATGACTCAAATTAGAATATTAGATGAGATATGGTTTTAATATTATCATCCAATAAAATTTAGACATGCTGGGAAATTATTTTAAACCATATCAATTTGATTTATCCTTATTTAATCTATTTAATCTTATTTGTGGTAATAATATTCTAAATTTTAAGTTGTTATAAATACTTACATATGTGTTTTGAATTGTCCAGAATTGGATACTTTATGCAATTTTATAACATATAAAATTAAATTTATAATTTGTAAATATTTTTGTGATTTTTAAAAAAATTAATAATATGTTATTTTTATAAAATATCAATAGTGTCAATTTTGACACAATTTATTTATTGAAATTTAAATAAAATCCAAACAGAGGATATATTCAAAAAAATATTAAATAGATTCCTAAAATTTCATATTATTTTATTAAATTTGTGGATAAAATTAATTAGTTCATATAATATTTATTTTAACATTTTTAAAAACATTTATTTGATATTTTTCTTAATAAAATATTTACTACAGCATTTTTTTATAATAAATTAATATACTTAGTTTTTGCATAAAAATTAATAATAAAATACTATGATGAATATAAATCTAATAGATTTCATAATAATAATTTATTTTTGAATTTATCTTCTAAAACACCCAATGTTTAGATTGATATGTTTTTAAAATTATGAAAGTGGCAACTTTGACATCATTTAAAATAAAATAATATAAATGTCATAATCTGTTTTATAAGGCTCCAAATTTCCCACAAGTAGACCCTTGGATTCTTAGGGTATAGATATACCCAAAAAATAATGTTTGGTCATGTTTCTGGTTATTTTGATGAGTATTATTATTTTAATAAAAACTATATTATTTATTTTTCACTAAATAAATAATTTCTCCATCATTAATGTATGAGCTATTAAGGTAAATTTATATTTCATAAAAATCACAAATAAATTAACATGATGAAGAAAAACATTTTATATTTCAAATGAGTGTTTATAATCAAATATATATTATGTATAACCTTATATTAAAAATACTTTTATTATTAATGTTTGAGTGAGACATATTTCACTTTATCCAAATAAAATAAATTTAAAGTCTTAATCACATCCAAGTGGGTTACAAAAGATACCATTTAAAACCAAGTATATTTTAGGAAGAATTATAATCATTCAATTATATTAATACAAGTGTTAGGGTAATTTTATAATATTATTTTTACCCTTAATTACCTGATTAACCTTTAACTGTTGTAAATAAAATTTACCATAGTTACTATTCATTATGCCTTAAAATAACAAGTATCCTATTAATATAACTTGGACATACTGATTCCAAATGTAGAATCCATTTTTCCAAATTCAAAACATAGAAGTTACAGTATTTAATTTAAAATTAATCCCACTGTTGAAAAAAACGAGTTTTAAAGGTAAAACATTGCAAAAGATTGAAATGTTTTTACCTATGAATTTAATGAAAAATTAATGATAATGACTTAAATTATGTTTAATGGTGAAAATATATAATATTTATACTTTAAAACCATAAAATATTATAATTTAACCATATAAATTATCTTGATGAAAAAAGTTGTTTTTAATTAAAATTTAGCGTATTTTTACTATTCATCAAAATATGAAAGTTAACCAAAAAATATTAAAAAAATATCCCAAATAAATTTTTATATACTTATTGAAATTAATAAATTTAGTTTGTCAAATTTTACTCATAAAAATTCCTAAAACTAGATTTATAGTGGGTGCGCCATTAAAAGACGGAAAAATTGCATTTTTTGAAAAATATTATTTTACCTGAAAAATTTATTTTGTTCTCATACCATGTTCTAGAATATGTGTAAGATGAATGATAATGTCATAAAATTAAAAATGTGGTTAATATGATTAATAACGTCTAGTTTCTAATAATATTATAACAATATATCTTTGTTTAGTGAAACTCGGTATTGCATACAACACATGCTATTGTAGAAGATCGCTCTTGCGTGTAACAGAAGCCAAGAATAGTGTTTCCGTATACTATTAGATAATACGGTGTTGAGTATAGTGCAAGATAATCTTGGAATAGCGTACAACACAAGACATCAAAGAAATTAAAAGGAATATTTCTCATTAAATCTCGGGGTGTTACAGAAACCATGAAAGTGGTAATGAAATTTTAATAGTACGGTTTTTCATGATTCAAAAATTGTTCAAAAATACATTTGAGGTATTTAGGAAAACTATGAAAATTTATTTTTTATTATTGGTAAATAAAAAAATTAGTGCATATTTATGGGAAACTATGTGTCCAAACAATGAAATTTTCTAGTGGTTATCTTATGCAATTTGCATAGGTGGTACAATATTTAACAAACTCCATGGAATAACCGTGCGAGTTACCTTGGTGTTTAAAAAATGGGAATTCATGACTTATACCACATTAAATTTAATGTTTTAACCCCTAATTCCTCTTATTTGTGTTTTCTAATTATGGGGTCCACACATGGGAAGTTCTTCCTCACTCTCTTATTAATTTTGAGGCTTTATACCTTCAATTACAATAAGTCTTCTAAGACAACCCCCTCTTTCCTTCTTATTTACCTTACATTCTCCCCCTCTCCATTTTCTCATTTATCTCACCTTATGTCATAAAATATAGGGTATTCCATTGTTTTAATAGTTTTAAGGGGGAATTATTCATTGTGTTCTACTTGTAAAGTCATTTGGAAGGTCTTTTGTGGCTTAGTTGAATGTTCGTTATCAAATGAAATGACTTCCACCTAAATTTCCTCCTCACATGGATATGTGATTTTGTAAATTTATATTATTTGGATTTTCATTTGATTCATGATATTCTAAAATTTTTTGTTTGTTATTTATACCTGTATTTTATATATTAAGTGGATTTAATATTATTTGTGTTATTCTTCACATAAAAAAGGGCGTTTAAAAGATTTTTTTATTTTTAAAATGATTATTGAGTGAAAATTTGTTTGTAAAATTGTTTTAGTGACATGTTTCAACTGAATTTGGTGTTTCAATGGTCTTTTACATTGTTTACTTCATGAAATTATAAAGGGTTGGTCTTAATGGAATCATTTTAAATGGAAAGAAATTTTTTATTTGTTAAAATATCTTTAATTGAATGGGTTGTATTTTTGAAATGGGTTTTAGATAGTTTTAATTGGTTGATTTTTAAATAAATATTTGAATGAAAATTTCAAATAATAAACTTGGAATATAAATTATTTGTTTTTGTTTTAGACAAGTATTTTTTGGAACTATATAAACATATCTTCAAATATAAGTATGAGACCCTCCATTGTGCCCCTGTAGTTTATTTTTTCTCATTTGAATAGTTACCTGAAGATAGATTTTGTATTATGTTTTATAATGAATATCATGAATGGGGATATTTTTTATGATGGTGTTAGAGGTGATGTGTATAGAGACATAACTTTTTCTTATATGACTATTATATCATTTTTAGGTTGAATAACAAAATATTAATGAATTAATGGATTTAAATATTTATAATCTTGGGGGAAAATAGGTTCATACATCACATGTTATTATTAAAAAAATATATAATTATTTAAAACCATCATTATAGACATAAAAAAAAATACATTTTCTCATTAGTGCATGAATTCACTGGAGGATATACATTAAAGAAAGGGTGATCTAAAATCCCAGTAAGGGAAGGAATAACATAGAATTAATGAGAAGCATGAATTAAGACCACATGGGTTAGGATAATTATAATAATCATATCAATGGCATGTGATCATCATCACAAGGGAATCATTTATAAAAATTCAATTAATTGGGATTATATTTAATAATTAAACATAATAACATGGTGGTCAAATACCACACATAGTTGTGAAAAATCTAGTATCATGCTCACACATAACATATCTACATAAATCATAACAACATATTTGTGAAAAAATATAGCATCTTGTTCACACTTGATACACATAGTATAATGAGATATATCACATAAAAAAATTTATTATAGGGATATATATTTCTATTCCCTCTTTCCATATCATAAAATGCTCATAAATATGTATTCGACATGGAAAGAGAATGTATAAAAATTGTAGTAATGAAATAAAACCATGGAAAGGTATGAATTTAATAAAGATGTCATAAGTCATAATTTAAGGATTAAAATTTAGTGTTACAAAATGAATAATGGAGATAATATTTTGATATTAAAGATAATTTTTCTTCAAAGAAGAACCATCTAAATAGGATTCAAAGAGATGTTATAGAAAAACAATGTTAGTTTGAAAAATATATTTTATGGATTATAAATAATTTTGAAAAGTTTGAAACAAATATATCCCCATAATGAAAATGGAATGCATAGTTAAAGGATTTTTTTATGATATTATAGGAATATACATACTAAAAATAATTATTAAGTGGATATAACCCATCAAGAAAGGGTTGGGTTTGAGAAACCCCTTGCTTCAAATGTTGTTAGGTTTAGTCATATTTACACATATATGATAATAATATTTTGTTATTTAACAAATTAAATGTCACGACCCGCCCTCGGGGTCCGTGCCGTGACTACCCCAAGCCCGCCTTCCATAGGCCAGGGGCTGGCGACTAGCACCAAGGCGTAATTCCCGGTAAAAAGGGAAGGCATTGCCTTTGTAAAGTAAACAAACACCACAGAGTAAGCAAGCAGAAAGTAAACACTAAACAAAAGCAGAGTACAACTGAAAGTGCGGAAAAGAAAATGGGCCAGTATACAAACCCAAACTGAAAGTAAAGTATAACTCGAAAGGGAAAATAGCAACTGAAAAGTAAAAGCTGCTACACCGAACTGTCCACTGGAAATCCCACTTGGAGGGTGGGTACAGATAGCTCCTCTGCTCCACGGGTCCCGCCGTCCGCTCCGAGCATGTCCCGCCCAGTGGTCCACCTCCGAGTACGGTCCCGCTCTACAAGCCTCAGCTAAGGTCAACGCTGTCCGTCGTCTGCAACCAACACAACGTAGTGCGGGCAAAGCCCGTGCAGGGGTGAGTATAAGCTACTCAGTAGGGACCCCAGGACCCCTGAAGGTCTCTCAAATCCACAAAGGATATACCACGAAGAAAGAAACAATCACGAAGTGATAACCGACACTGCTTAGGTATATGCCCATACATATACCTAAGTCATCAATTTCAAATACGCTCCAACCTCCGAGCCCAAGTACAACTCAGTCCACACAGGAAAGTAAACGTATTCCACACAGGAAAGCAAAACGTAATCCACACAGGATTGCTCAACACAATCCACACAGAAAAGCAACAGATTCAGCTCACACAGGTATACTTCTTCAAAGGACGATAAAGATGTTCTCTGATCCATCTAAGTCGTCGGACCCACGAAGGATCGATAGGTAACTAACCCCCGCAAAGACCCACACAGGATCGGGCCCACACAGGACCTGTAGGCGCTGGTTCACACAGGACCGCTGAGCGCAAGGACCCACACAGGATCAGACCCACACAGGATCGGGCCCACACAGGACCTGTAGCACTGACCCATGTAGGATCGTTGAGTGCTGTAGTCGTCGTCGTCGAATCCACACAGGATCTCTGTACTGTCGTCGTCGCAGTCACAGTAGCTTTAGTAGCAGTAGTAGTCACAGTAACCGTCGCAGCCAGCACTAGGGTTCCCGCACACAGCAAGCTCGTTCGGAGGGTCCGCTCCACGAGCCGAGAAGCTGATACATCAACTGACACAAAGTCCAGAGTTGATGTATCCAAAAGTTCCGTATCGTCAGCAGGAACTCAACGCAACAGACGGCACGTCGATCGGACGCCCGGTCTGAGAGTTATTGGCATTTTCGTTCTCGGGGCCCGGTTGGTTTTTAAGGCAAAACCAACCCGAACGTACTCCACCTGCGTCCAAACCTCGGGCGGAGTATGCCAAAAGATTCGTCTCACTAAGAGGTACACAACACAGCTGACGGCACGTCAATCGGACGTCCGTAGCTCAAGATATGAGCGTTTCCGCTCCGAAGGCCCGGTTGGTTTCGTGAACGAACTAACCCGGCCGAACTCAAAGTAAACCGAAACCTTGAGTGCGATATACCGAAATGACCGTCTCAATCCAAGGATTGCGTTTCCGCAGACGGTTCGTCGATCGGAGGTCTGTGAATCAAGTTATGGCCAAACGACCGAAAAAGATTCGAAACGGGGGGTCCGGGTCGACCCGGCCCAACCCCCCCTGGGTCGGCCCGAACCGGGTCGACCCGAACCGGGGCGAACCGACCCGGGTCCGACCCGGCCCGGCCGGCCGGCCGGCGGCGCGGCGGCCTGGCGCCCCACGGAGGCAGTGGGGGGGGGGGAATCAATCCCCCGCGGATTTAAAGGGGCGGCGCGGCATATAGCCGCTCCCTTGTTTTAAAAACGCCCCCCCCCCCCCCCCCACGTGGGGGGCCTGTTTGTGTGGAACTGGGGGGACGCTTGCCCCCCCCCCCCCCCTTCAAGGAACCGCCCCCCTCATAAAGAGGGGGGTTTTGTGTGCTGGAAGGGGGATTAATTTCCCCCGGTTTATTGCCATCCGGCCGGCCAGCTGGCCGCCCGGTTTTCCCAACGGGACCGGAAAATCCGGTCCCCTCTTCGGCTTCCGACGCCGGCGGCTCGGCCGCCAGTCTTCTCTTTCCGCCGCGGCCCAGAACCGGCCGCGGTGTTCTTCGTCCGGCGCGGTGCGACGGCACCGCGCCCCTCCGCCGTGCCTTGATTTTTTTTCAACGCGGCGCGACGGCGTCGCGTTCAAGATGTTTCTTCCATGGTGCGCGCGCGACGGCGTTGCGTAAAATAAACGCACGATTAACCGTGTGGTGCGACGGCACCACGCCACCTTGTTTCCACCCGTCAAAGCAATTCAACAAGAACGATGGAGGGGGTTCGGCCGTGTTTATGCGGTCCGGCCCCCTCACGTTAAATAATAACACAACTTAAAATATTCAAAAGCCTCACGTTAGATATGCGAGATCCACGATCAAGAATAAAACAATTAAACAATAATCAAAAACCCCTACCTTGGGTATAAGATCGAAGATTTGTCAACGTTCCGCGGAAGACAACGTCGTAGAGGTCGGGCGTCGCGGTAGTCATTCGTCAAATCCGATGATGAAGAGGTGCGTCCGAAGAGGCACGTCATTGGTGAAACCTTGTACGCCGACGAAGGTTGTCCGAGGAAGAAGCGGCGTTCCCTCTTGTTGACACGGAAGACGAAGAAGAGCGGAGCGGCGTTCTTCGTCGGAACTTGAGCGTTCTTCGTCAAGTTGAGCGTTCTTCGTCAAAGCTTGAAGATGAAGGAGAAGCTCTCAAAATCCTCTCAAGAACAAAGGAAACCAACCCAACAAAATAAAATAAGCTTAAGCTTATTATATTACACAACCCCCCTCTTAGAATTTCAAAGGTTTGAAATTTAAATTAACCCTCTTCAATTAATTAAGCCAAGTTGTCAACATTAAATGAAATGGGTTAAAGGGGAGGTTTGAGAGAATTTGAGGAGTTGGGGTTCATGTGGGCCCCACCACACTTAATCCTCCCAAGGGAGGTTAAGTGGATGTGGGTCCCACTCCCAACTCCCTTTGGTAGGATTTATCTAGTTAAAATAAAATTTGTTCTTCACAAATTTTATTTAACTTAAACTAAAAACCCAAAAACTAACTTTCAACCCGCAATAAACGCAACTTCCGAAAAGGTCTCTTTTAGCGAAAATCGGCGCTGCGAGTTCATCGGTGCCCTCGGATTTCAATTCCGAGCACCGGATCAAAAGTTAGGAATTCCCGCTCGTTCGTTCACTGAACGTACCCGAGCCAAACTTCGGAAATTGATTCCGGGCACTCCGGGCCTCGGAATCAGGTGCCGTCTGAAACCGCGCTCTTGTAAAATTCTAAAGAAAATTAAGAAAAGTTTTCCCTTGAATTTTATGGGTCTTTACATTACTCCCACCTCAGGGATTTACGTCCCCGTAAAGATACATAAAAAACTAGGGAAACAAATGAGGGTACTGAGCACGCATCTGAGCCTCCCGCTCCCTTGTGCTCTCCTGGAGATTCCCGTGCTGCCATCTGATGCGCACAAGAGGAATCAATCGCCCATGCAGGACCCACTTCTGTCGATCCTCTATCTCCACCGGAACCTCCGTAAAAGTCACCCCATCGTCAACGTCAAGCTCCCCATGGTCAATTATGTGCGTCGGGTCGTGCACGTATCTCCTCAGCTGAGACACGTGGAAGACGTCGTGCACCAGGTGCAACTGAGGTGGTAGAGCTAGGCGATAAGCCACCTCACCAATCCTGCTGAGGACCTGGAAGGGTCCGATGAAGCGCGGAGATAACTTGCCGGCTCGGCCAAATCTCCGAATACCACGTCGAGGTGAGACCCGCAAGAATACGTGGTTGCCATCCTCGAACTCTAGTGGCCTCCGCCTCCTTTCAGCATATGACTTCTGCAGGCTCTGAGCTGTCCTTATCCGCTCCTGGATGACCTGGACCTTCTCTGTCGTGGCCTGGACCATCTCCGGTCCCACAAGTGCTGACTCCCCAGGGTCTGTCCAGCACAAAGGAGATCTACATGGTCGGTCGTACAACGCCTCGTACGGTGCCATCCCGATAGTGGAGTGGTAGCTGTTGTTGTATGCGAACTCCACTAAGGGTAGGTGGTCCTCCCAGCTACGACCAAAGTCGAGGACACATGCACGGAGCATGTCCTCGGGAGTCTGAATGGTCCTCTCTGTCTGACCATCCGTCTGAGGGTGAAAGGCTGTGCTCAAACGTAGTTGCGTCCCGAACGCCTCCTGTAACACCTTCCAAAGCCGGGAAGTAAAGCGAGCATCTCGATCGGAGACGATAGATGATGGCACGCCGTGGAGCCGCACAATCTCCTGAACGTAGAGACGTCCCAAGCTCTCTACTGAGCCCTGCTCTCTGATGGGTAAGAAGTGTTCCGACTTGGTGAGTCGGTCAACAATCACCCAGATGGAGTCGTGACCTCTGGAAGTGCGTGGAAGTCCAGTCACAAAGTCCATAGATATGCCGTCCCACTTCCACTCCGGAACCTCCAAGGGATGTACCAAACCTGCTGGTACCTGATGCTCTGCCTTCACCTGCTGGCAGGTGAGGCATCGAGAAACGAACTCTGCAACTGCCTTCTTCATGCCCGGCCACCATTGCTGTCATTTGAGGTCCTGGTACATCTTCGCCACTCCAGGATGTACCGCCAAAGGAGAAGTGTGAAACTCTCTCAGCACTTCTTCTCGCAAAGCGACTGGTACCATGGCACGTCCTCTGAAAAGGATTTCGTGCTCTGCTCCAAGGGAGAAACCATCAGGTGCATGTCCCAAGGATATCTGTGCACGCCGTGTCTCACAGTCAGCGTCCCCACGCTGTGCCTCCCTGACTCGCTGCAGTAGTGGAGGAGTGACTGTGAGAGACTGAAGGAAGGCTGCTCCATCTCTATCCACGAAGGATATCTGCAAAGAGGCTAGCTGCTCCGTCACCTCCTCAAGTAGATGAATGCCTGTCCTCCTGCTAAGGGCATCGGCTACTACGTTTCCCTTCCCAGGAGTATAGACTATCTCAAAGTCATAGTTTTGGAGGAACTCGAACCATCGCCGTTGTCTCAGGTTCAGGTCCTTCTGAGAGAAGATATACCTGAGACTATGATGATCGGAAAAGACTGTAAAGCGCTCGCCCATCAGATAGTGTCGCCATGTCTTCAGAGCGAAGACCACTGCTGTTAGCTCCAGGTCAAGGGTAGCGTAGTTCTGCTCATGAGGCCTCAACTGACGTGATACATAGGCGATCACGGCCCGCTCCTGCATCAGAACACATCCGAGTCCGGTCCCTGATGCATCGCAGTAGACTACATACCCTACTCCCTCCTTGGGCAACCTCAGGATAGGTGCGCTAGTCAATCTCTGTCTCAGCTCCTGGAAGATCTGCTGTCACCTGTCTGACCATACGAAGGGTTTCCCCTTCTTCGTCAAAGCTGTGAGTGATGCCGCAACTCTAGAGAAGTCTGGCACGAATCTCCGATAGTATCCAGCTAGTCCCAAGAAACTCCGAACCTCAGTCAGGCTCCTGGGTGGCTCCCAAGCTAACACAGCCTCAATCTTCGCGGGATCCACTGCAACTCCCGCCTTAGAGATAACGTGTCCCAAGAAGTGGACCTCACGTATCCAGAACTGGCACTTCGAGAGCTTACCATAAAGCTGGTGCTCTCAGAGTGTGTCAAAAATAACCCGCAAGTGATAGGCGTGCTCCTCCTCTGTCGTAGAGTAAATCAGAATGTCGTCGATGAAGACCACGACAAACCGATCGAGGTATGGCTGAAAGATCCTGTTCATGAGAGCCATGAACACTGCTGGAGCATTGGTTACACCGAAAGGCATAACCAAGAACTCATAGTGGCCATACCGACATCTGAAGGCCGTCTTCTGCACATCCTCGTCTCTGACTCTGAGCTGATGATAGCCTGACCTGAGGTCTATCTTCGAGAACCACCGTGCTCCCTTGAGCTGATCAAAGAGGTCATCAATCCTCGGTAGCGGATACTTGTTCCTCACTGTCACCTGGTTCAGGCGACGATAGTCAACACAAAGTCGCAAGCTCCCGTCCGCCTTCTTGGCGAACAATATCGGGGAAGCCCAGGGTGAAACATTGGGTCGGATGAACCCCTTTCCCTGCAAGTCCTCCAACTGTACCCGTAGCTCTCGAAGCTCGGCGGGGGCCATCCGATATGCTGGAGTGGATATCGGGGCTGTTCCGGGGTACAAGTCAATATAAAAGTCTACCTCTCTGCGAGGAGGTAGCCCTGGAACGTCGTCGGGAAAAACGTCCGCAAACTGATCCACCACTGCAGGAAAACCAGGACTCCGTACGTCAACTGCTCCAAGGATAAGGCTAGCCAACTGATGAGTAATGGGCTGTCCTCTCCTCCGCGGAAGTCCATCCTGTGCTGCTAAGGCTCCCTTCTCGCCGGTGAAGGTGAACCTGCTCCCGTCGGTGCGTACACATCGCACCTTGCGCCTAAAACAGTCAATCTGTGCATGGACCGTAGATAGCCAATCCATGCCCAAGATGACATCGTAAGGCCTCGACGCTGCTACAAGAAGATCCCAGCCGAAGCTCTCGCCTCCTAGAGTAAGCTCACACTGCCAGCACCAGTGCGTAATCGTCGAGTCTGCTCCCGTAGGAGTCTCTAGCCGTAAGGATCGAGCCAATGGCTCTGTCGGAATCTCCGAGCTCCGAACAAGGGCAGCAGCTATGAAAGAGTGACTCGCTCCTGTGTCTATAAGAACTGCAGCAAGGGTGGAGTAGACACAGATAGTACCTCGAATCATCTCGGGTGCGCCGTGGTCATAGGCCTATGCTGCCTGGAGTTGTGCCTGTCGCTGCCCGCCAGCTCCCTGTGGTCGGGGTGGTCCTCCTGGTGGTGGTGGTGGCAGAGCCTCAAAGCGTCGCCCACCACCGACTGCTCATCCAGCTCCTCTGCCTCGTCCGCCTCCTCCCTGCGGACCGCCACGGTCGACCCTCTGCCTCTGCCTCGGTGGTCCATCAACTGACTGATGCTCCTCGGCACGGCGGGTCGGGCAGTCACGAGCCATGTGGCCCTGCCCGCCGCACGAGTAGCACTGTCTGCCTCTCGAAAGATTGGCTCCTCGCTGTGTGCCCCGCACTGCTGAGCCAGTGCCCTGAGATCGTCTGCCCGAAGGTCTGGTCTGTCTCGACCCCTGAGTCATCCGTCGACTGCCTGCTGCAGATGAATCTTCCACGTGCCGCACTGCGGTGGGTCGCTGTGCTGGTGTAGACTCAGCAAGGAAGCTCTCGATCAGAAGGGCCTGCTCCAGTACTCCTGTCTGAGTCGGTATGCTGAGGGAGATCAGCGATGCCCTGATCTCGTGTCTCAAACCCTGCTCGAAGGTCCGGGCCCGGAAGAATGGGTCTCGTACCATGTCGGTCGAGTAGCGCGAGAGATCAGTAAATCTCGCCGAGTACTGAGCGACCGTCATGCTGCCCTGCCGCAGTTGAAGAAGCTCCTGGATACGCACCGCCCGAAGGGTGGCTGGGATGAACTCCGAGCGGAAGAGGCTCTCAAAGTCCGTCCAAAGTAGAGATGCCTCAACGTGCACCTGGAGCATCAAGCTCCACCATCGTCCTGCTGCTGCGTGTAGTAGGCTCGCAGCGAGGATCACCATGAGGTCTGCTGGTGTCCTCACTAGCCTAAACACTCGTACCACTGCCTCCAGCCAGTCCTCTGCTGCCTGGGGATCCGTCTCCCCGCGAAACCTGGGCGGTCGCTGGCGCTGAAACTCATGCAGTGCGCTGAGGCGACGTGCATCGTCAGCGGCTGCTGCTGGAAGTATCAGGGGCTCGGCGGGTAGAGCTACCGCCGGTGCCACTGCTGACAATGGGCCCTGCACCGAGGCCTCGTCGCTCGGTGGGCTGTCGTCACGCTCGACTCTCGGAACCCTAGCTGGCTGTCGTCGTGGGGCCATCCTGAAAAGGAAACAGGTGCGCCACGGTCAGAACAGTATACCTGGTGAGCTGATATAAGTAATCACAAAGAAAACTTTGAAACACACACGCAATAAATGTTTTCGTGCATTAAGTCGGAAATCAGAAGTCAGGGTCCTGGTGTACAGATACGTCGGCCGCCGCACCAACACTGGACTCCCTGGACTGATAACCACACTCAATACGCTAAACATTATTGCTTCACATAGAAAAGATCAGAGTTCGCGGTAGAACCGAACTCCTCTGATACCAATTTGTCACGACCCGCCCTCGGGGTCCGTGCCGTGACTACCCCAAGCCCGCCTTCCATAGGCCAGGGGCTGGCGACTAGCACCAAGGCGTAATTCCCGGTAAAAAGGGAAGGCATTGCCTTTGTAAAGTAAACAAACAACACAGAGTAAGCAAGCAGAAAGTAAACACTAAAAAAAAGCAGAGTACAACTGAAAGTGCGGAAAAGAAAATGGGCCAGTATACAAACCCAAACTAAAAGTAAAGTACAACTCGAAAGGGAAAACAGAAACTGAAAAGTAAAAGCCGCTACACCGAGCTGTCCACTGGAAATCCCACCTGGAGGGTGGGTACAGATAGCTCCTCTGTTCCACGGGTCCCGCCGTCCGCTCCGAGCACGTCCCGCCCAGTGGTCCACCTCCGAGTACGGTCCCGCTCTGCAAGCCTCAGCTAAGGTCAACGCTGTCCGTCGTCTGCAACCAACACAACGTAGTGCGGGCAAAGCCCGTGCAGGGGTGAGTATAAGCTACTCAGTAGGGACCCCGAGACCCCTGAAGGTCTCTCAAATCCACAAAGGATAAACCACGAAGAAAGGAACAATCACGAAGTGATAACCGACACTGCTTAGGTATATGCCCATACATATACCTAAGTCATCAATTTCAAATACGCTCCAACCTCCAAGCCCAAGTACAACTCAGTCCACACAGGAAAGTAAACGTATTCCACACAGGAAACCAAAACGTAATCCACACAGGATTGCTCAACACAATCCACACAGGAAAGTAACAGATTCAGCTCACACAGGTATACTTCTTCAAAGAACGATAAAGATGATCTCTGATCCATCTAAGTCGTCGGACCCACGAAGGATCGATAGGTAACTAACCCCCGCAAAGACCCACACAGGATCGGGCCCACACAGGACATGTAGGCACTGGTTCACACAGGACCGCTGAGCGCAAGGACCCACACAAGATCGGACCCACACAGGATCGGGCCCACACAGGACCTGTAGCACTGACCCACGTAGGATCGCTGAGTGCTGTAGTCATCGTCGTCGAATCCACACAGGATCTCTGTACTGTCGTCGTCGCAGTCACAGTAGCAGTAGTAGCAGTAGTAGTCACAGTAACCGTCGCAGCCAGCACTAGGGTTCCCGCACACAGCAAGCTTGTTCGGAGGGTCCGCTCCACGAGCCGAGAGGCTGATACATCAACTGACACAATGTCCAGAGTTCATGTATCCAAAAGTTCCGTATCGTCAGCAGGAACTCAACGCAACAGACGGCACGTCGATCGGACGCCCGGTCTGAGAGTTATTGGCATTTTCGTTCTCGGGGCCCGGTTGGTTTTTAAGGCAAAACCAACCCGAACGTACTCCACCTGCGTACAAACCTCGGGCGGAGTATGCCCAAAGATTCGTCTCACTAAGAGGAACACAACACAGCTGACGGCACGTCAATCGGACGTCCGTAGCTCAAGATATGAGCGTTTCCGCTCCGAAGGCCCGGTTGGTTTCGTGAACGAACTAATCCGGCCGAACTCAAAGTAAACCGAAACCTTGAGTGCGATATACCGAAACGACCGTCTCGATCCAAGGATCGCGTTGCCGTAGACGGTTCGTCTATCGGAGGTCCGTGGCTCATGTTATGTCCAAAAGACCGAAAAAGATTCGAAACGGGGGGTCCTGGTCCGGGTCGACCCGAACCAGGTCCGACCCGGCCCGGCCGGCCGGCCGGCGGCGCGGCGGCCGCGGCGGCCTGGCGCCGCACGGAGGCAGCGCGGGGGGAAGCAATCCCCCGCGGATTTAAAGGGGCGGCGCGGCATATAGCCGCACCCTTGTTTTAAAAACGCCCCCCCCCCCCCCCCATGTGGGGGGCCTGTTTGTGCGGAACCGGGGGGCCGCCTGCCCCCCCCCCCCCCCCCCCTTCAAGGAACCGCCCCCCTCATAAAGAGGGGGGTTTTGTTTGCTGGCCGGGGGATTAATTTCCCCCGGTTTATTGCCATCCGGCCGGCCAGCTGGCCGGCCGGTTTTCCCAACGGGACCGGAAAATCCGGTCCCCTCTTCGGCTTCCGACGCCGGCAGCTCGGCCGCCTGTCTTCTCTTTCCGCCGCGGCCCGGAACCGACTGCGGTGTTCTTCGTCCAGCGCGGTGCGACGGCACCACGCCCCTCCGCCGTGCCTTGATTTTTTTTCAACGCGGCGCGACAGCGTCGCGTTCAAGTTGTTTCTTCCATGGTGCGCGCGCGACGGCGTTGCGTAAAATAAACGCACGATTAACCGCGTGGTGCGACGGCACCACGCCACCTTGTTTCCACCCGTCAAAGCAATTCAACAAGAACGATGGAGGGGGTTCGGCCGTGTTTATGCGGTCCGGCCCCCTCACGTTAAATAATAACACAACTTAAAATATTCAAAAGCCTCACGTTAGACATGCGAGATCCACGATCAAGAATAAAATAATTAAACAATAATCAACAACCCCTACCTTGGGTATAAGATCGAAGATTTGTCAACGTCCCGTGGAAGACAACGTCGCGGAGGTCGGGCGTCGCGGTAGTCGTTCGTCAAATCCAATGACGAAGAGGTGCGTCCGAAGAGGCACGTCGTTGGAGAAACCTTGTACGCCGACGAAGGTTGTCCGAGGAAGAAGCGGCGTTCCCTCTTGTTGACACGGAAGACGAAGAAGAGCGGAGCGGCGTTCTTCGTCGGAACTTGAGCATTCTTCGTCAAGTTGAGCGTTCTTCGTCAAAGCTTGAAGATGAAGGAGAAGCTCTCAAAATCCTCTCAAGAACAAAGGAAACCGACCCAACAAAATAAAATAAGCTTAAGCTTATTATATTACACAACCCCCCTCTTAGAATTTCAAAGGTTTGAAATTTAAATTAACCCTCTTCAATTAATTAAGCCAAGTTGTCAAAATTAAATGAAATGGGTTAAAGGGGAGGTTTGAGAGAATTTGAGGAGTTGGGGTTCGTGTGGGCCCCACCACACTTAATCCTCCCAAGGGAGGTTAAGTGGATGTGGGTCCCACTCCCAACTCCCTTTGGTAGGATTTATCTAGTTAAAATTAAATTTGTTCTTCACAAATTTTATTTAACTTAAACTAAAAACCCAAAAACTAACTTTCAACCCGCAACAAACGCAACTTCCGAAAAGGTCTCTTTAAGCGAAAATCGGCGCTGCGAGTTCATCGGTGCCCTCAGATTTCAATTCCGAGCACCGGATCAAAAGTTAGGAATTCCTGCTCGTTCGTTCACTGAACGTACCCGATCCAAACTTCGGAAATTGATTCCGGGCACTCCGGGCCTCGGAATCAGGTGCCGTCTGAAACCGCGCTCTTGTAAAATTCTAAAGAAAATTAAGAAAAATTTTCCCTTGAATTTTACGGGTCTTTACATGAAACTAGAATTCAATTATATTTATTTGAGTCTCTAATAATCCATTATAATTATTGGTTTCTATTTTTCAATCAATTTTTTAAATGTGAATTATTTTGATGTAATGTTTTCATTAAATTACGCTTCTTGTTTATATTTCACTCTTTTTTTTAAAGTAATTTATACATAAGTAAAATTAATTCTATAAGCTTAATATTAATTAATTCATTTATTTATATTTATCAAATAATTTATTATTACTACACAAAAGGGTTGTTATAAGAGAATAAATAGAAATTTATTCGTTGGCGGGTAATGGGCTATTAACTAGACATTGTTAAAAGAGGAGGCGAGAGATATTACATACAATATTTTTTTATATTTTTCTTTAAAATAAAAAACATTATGTTTATGTTGAAATAATTTTTATACTTTCAATTTTTTTTATTATATAATAAAAGAAGGATATTTAATTAGAAAAGTAAAATTAAATAAAAACATGAAAGAAGATTACTTATTTCTTGAAGTTATTTCATTCTTAGAACCAAAATATTCATGATATATTAGTGTTTGATTACTTCAATAAATATTTAAGGATGATAAATGGATTAATAGATGTTCATTGGGAAAATATTCATCATTTCTATGTTGAAGTGAAGAGGTCTTCTAAGGGGAGGGATATGGTGTATTTATACTTCAAAAGAGAGGTATTTTCCAAATAAAACATTGAATAAATTGTAATATACTTTGAAAACTTTGTAATATCTATATTATTAATATTTTATGTAATATTTAAATATGTTAAAATTATTTTAGGCATTTTAAAACTTTCCAAAACTGAATGAAAAATTATTTTCTTGATGAAATACTATAGAAGTTAGAAAATAATTTTTAGGTCTGTAATTTGAATTGTATGGATTATTTAACTTATTAAACATGTTATCGAATGATAAAAAAATTATATAATTTATTGGGTTATGATTAAATAATGAATTATTTCATTTAAAACATATTTATTACGAAAATTTTTATTTTTACTTTTCACCTAAAAATTGATGTATTTAAAAAAATCACCAAAAAAATCCTAAGAAAATTTAAAAATCTCCATTTAAAAAAATTCATTTTTCCAATATAGTTTTCTATAATAAGTAATTTTAGTTTTTAATAAAAATATTATGATCATTATTAAATACATTAAATTATAGTTTACTAATAAAATTCTCATAATTTCTTTGAGTTTTTGATATTTGTATTTATTTTAGGGAATTAAAATATTTTTATTTTATTAAATCACTAATGATACATATTATTTATAATACATTTTAATATTTTTGATATAAAATTACTATTCGAATGGTTGTGTTACTATTATTAAAGACCTGTTTAATATTCCTTTAATATATGTGACTATTCCTAATGGTTAGGTTACTATTCAAATAGTTACATTACTATCCCAACGATAATATTGGTCACAAACCAACCTAGTTCATCCCTAAATCAATGACCCAACCCAATCCGTGACAATACCAAAAAGGAATTATTAATCCGCATTGGGCGGAACAAGTTCTTGGGTATCAGATAAGAAAAGAGGGAATGATTTACCCTAATTAAACATTAAAAAATAGCCAAAGAAAAGAAAAAATCCAAATCTGAACAAACTTGCCTTTCATAATTTCTTGATTTTAAGTTTACAATTAAAAAAATACTAAAAATGAGTGTAAACCCAAGGGGAAACTAAAACATCACCCTAGAATCCATGAAACAAGAAGGGAAACATCCTCATTTCTCCTCCACCAAGGTCTACAACAAGAGTCACTAGAAACCCAATATTCCAACACTACATGAATTGTGTTGCCCTAAAACAAATAGAAAACAAGGTATGCATACAACCAAAATTGTATGTCGGGGTTGATTTAAATCCTATTAAGTTTCCACCTAGATAAAATCTTCAATACAATAAATATTATAAGATAAATAACTTGTAGTACATACAAGAAAGATAAATTTTTAGAAACGGTTTTAAGGAAAAAACATTAAATGAAAACAATTTTTTTAGAAAAGAAACTTTTAAGGAGAAAAAAATTCAATGAAAGAACGCATGGTGCTGAAATTACTAACCAAACATACCACATGTCGATGGTAAGCACAAAATAACCAATGAGGACTATTCATGAGAACACCCCTAGTTACTAACTAACAATGGGACACTTGGTACATAATATCATTGTGAAATGTGGCATAGGAACACCAAGAAACTACATTATCATGCAAAAGTCACTAGTAGGGAACATATCCATAACCTAGAGGTCTCCAATCAATGGTCAACATTTAGTATGTGTTTTATCATCAATCCTTCTAAGTGAAATTGGGATGTACCACTTTCGAATCACTGGAATACTAGTCCTAGTCCATCCATCAAGATACCTAAGCTTTCCATTTGTACTTAAAACAACTTTTACATATCACATAACATAACATGCATATCCAAATTCCATTTTAATATTAGACGCACACCAAAAAAGTTCTCAAACATGATTTTCACCTCATATAAAACTCAATAAACCATTTGGATAATATATAATGTAATTTCTAAAACAATCCAAGGCTTTTCCACCTAAAAATATACACAAAGTTCACCATTATAATCAACTCCACATGAAAACCATACCAACACGTGATTTTAAGTCCTTTTATAATATAATAAACTAATTGTAGAAGTTGTAAAATCATTCCAAGTAACACAGCAAGAGTCCACACATGAAACACCCAATTTCATATAAAAGAGCCACGTTAAAATTCAAACGCACACCAATGCTATACAAAAAGACAATTTACATCCCATGAATAGTTTAGTAAAACAATTTCATGATTTATAAAATAACATCAAATTTCACACAAGGTTTTAAAAATGACTAATAATCAATTTTATACAAAAGGGACACTTTAAAATTCAATGCATTCTTAATCACATCAAATACCACTTTCACACCACACATTAAATCTAATATATAAATAAAACAATGTATGAACACTGGAAATTAGAACCAAAAAAGTTTACTCTAAATACACACTTGATTTCATATCAAAATTCAACTTTAAAACCAACTTCACATCATAACCATTCCAAAACATAATTCTCACCATTTACACATTAAAAAAAACCATTTAAAAATTTTAAAAAACATTTTTGAGGAGTATCAAAATATTTTACAAACACAAACCCCCATAAAATTCTTTTTGAAGACCAAATTCACACTAACACCATACTAAAACACTATGGGAAGCCATTTCACTTTTCAATAACTCTTATGCACAACTTATAAAACATCGCCAATAGATAAAACATGGGTTAACATAAAAAGTACACCCTATCTCAACTAAACATGCACTTAAAAATATAAAACATTTTAAACTCTTTCAAAAACTAATTTCAAACCAAAAATATTGGAAAAAAATAAAGCTATGTTAATTAAACCTGAAATAAAATTTATCAAAAATGTTTTGATATAGAACCACCAACATTAAATCCATGCGGAATGGCAATGCACACCCTAAGTCACCCGCTGTGGTTCCAAAACCCAAGATTTATGGATAATAACCCTAAACTAATAACCCCTCCTCAAAATCAAAAAAAAATGGAACCCTAAGTTAATCATGACTAGGGGATAAGAGAAAACCAAGAAATAATAAAAGAACTAGGTGGTGGTATGAGAAATAAGAGGATAATTACCTTAGAAATCTATCCCAACTTGGGAGTTTCTCAGATCCACATCAAAGGATCAAGGGGGTTGGCTTGGGGAGTAAGTGAGAGGCCTCCCTAGTTCTGGATGAACATGGGGATGAATATTTGGGTGTAGAAGGGTATAAAGATTCCAAGGGGAAAAGTTATAAAATAACATTTTTTTTAATTATGGGTAGACTTTCACAGTTATTCCACACTATTTAAAAAATTGTGCACCAAATTGTGTGGTAGACAAATGAGCGACTACACGGTCACTCCTAAGTGGCCTCACGACCATGCACCAATTTTATGGAAGTTTTTATACCCACCACATGGTTACCTGTTTTTGGCCACATGGTTTATCAAACTGTGTGCCAACCTTGCACAGACCCTTTTTAATCCATAACTTTAAGATTTATTCAAAAACTCCCAAATGAATTAGGGACCAACCAAGCGGGAAATATTAGACAAAGAAAACACTTCAAAACATAATAACAATCACACTAAGAACTTGAAAAAACAACTGTAATTCACAATAGGCCAGATCAAAAACCAAACGTTGAAAACCCGTGTGTGATAATTCTCCCCACCATTAATGCTCTCTACCCTCAAAAAGCTATAATATATTCCATCCAATTGATCTACTCCTATGGATTATATATTAAAACGATCCAACCTATTAAACATGAATATTTCACACACCAAAAAATGGATCATAAGATTCTTTCCCAAAACAAAACAAAAACCCAAACTACTTCCCATGAATCAATGGAAATGATCAAGCCACCACCACAACCATCCCAATGAAAATATTGTTGTTGATTCTCCGAATGAACCCAATAATCACCCAAACCAAATTTCACTCCCGAAAGCCAATGATTTTATAAGAGGCCAGAAGAGACTCTACACCATTAGAAAATTTAACCTATGGTGGGTCCCCCCACCATTAGAAAACAACATACAATGATGAAATAAGAATTCTACATGAACTAGATTTGATACTCTCATACACAAGACCACCAAAACACTACCACAACAACCTACCCTCCTAGACAAAGAGGAATATAATGAGAACAATTAAACTAACCACTCTTGAACAGAGGGGATAAGAATTGAACTGAAACTCCCATATAGACACGAAAACCCCACCATATGGGGTGGGGAGGAGGGGACTAATGATTGTAATGTGGAAACCACAACCAAAAACAACCTATTACTCTCTATCTATAAAAATGTAAGAAAAGAAACCAAGAACACACCTAAATCACATGGTTGGTTTACATGAGGACATTGTTTTGAGGCCTTCATTTTAGAAGGTGCAATCACAGACATTTCTTGAGGGGTAAGTCCAACATTCTCTATACAGACATAAAGAATTAACAATGATAAAAACCTATAATAGGAATATTGAAACTACCTCACAAAAATGGTATAGGTACAAATTTATCCCGATGTCTAACACCACCTGGATTCCTGAATATGCTCCAACTTCATTATAGGACTTATGGAGGGGGAACTGATTGTTGAAGCATCTAATACCTTGTAGTTAGAAGCTTCTAATACATAACAAAAACTCTTTCTTCTTGTTCCACACAAAACTATCCAATAGAAAAAAAAGGATTATGAATCACCACAAAACATACTTCCTCAGACAACACACTCTACCAAAATAGGTACTCAATGATATAAAACACCATTCTCATGCACTCCGAACAAGGATCACAATTCATTAGGAACTCGACTAATCATCTCAAAATCAGAAAGCATAACTACCACGGCTGAGTGTATCACTATAACATAATGACAATTTGAATTGATCCCAAATAGATATCTATTCCAACAAATGGGTTGAGTCATCCTTCGAAGAGGTTTATTTAACATCTGAAATGAATCTTTCAGTTGATCAACTAGACTCTTATCCAATAGAGTACAATATGTGGCCAAATAATCAAATCAAAAAATCTTTTGAAACCCACTGAACATTGATCCATAACTAAGCCACCATCAATATTCCATCTCAAGACACACCAATAGTATCACTTCTAGATCATGAGGAAGCATACAGGATAGATGACACTTCTAAGACATGGAAACAAAAATAATAGAACCATTGATCTACAAAAACACCATAATTTTTTACCTTAAAACACTTATGAAAAACAAAAAAACATTGTGGGTTTCCACACAACCCAATGGTGTTCCATCAATTCTCACACACATGTATGTCCCTATGCCATCCATGGCACCCATCCACTATGACATATCGAGCATCCATCTATAATTAATCATAAAACCATGCATGCAAGAACCCATGATAACACCAAAGGGTAAAACAAACCAAGCTAATTTTCCAAAACAAATCATTCAAACAATTTCAAAAATCAGGTACCTTCCAAAGGAACATTAACCACCCAGTCAAAAATCATTTTTAGATTCCCACACAACAAACCATTTTACCATTTTTAAAAAAGAAACCCTATATATTTCTATCAAAATCCTCTCCCTTCATTTATTTTTTCCTCAATAAAATAAACCCCATTTCACCATAACCATCATATTAACCCACATTTCTTATTAATTCAAATAATTTCCAAATCCAATATGTTATTACAAAAAACTTATTCCCATTTTAAAAAATTCAAGAAATAATACTTCCATAATTTGAAAGCCATAAAGACCAAAACCCTTTTTAGAAAAACACCAACTACTAAAAACCAATTTCCAAAACCAATTCATTAGAATAAAACAATGATCAACATCCCAAAATATCACATTTAAAAAAATGCTTCAGAACCATATTAAAACAATCTTTGCTTTCTAAACATTTTATTTCAACAAAACCAAAAGTTTAGATTATAGAAATCCAATCATGTTAAATCATTTCTTCTTTACCAATATAATTTTTGTAAAACCCCCCACTTTATAAAAAATTTCATAAAGTAAATTATTAAAATACATTTTCCACTTTTCCAAATCTAACTATTCTTTTAAAAACCATTTCCCATAATTTTCACAAAAGGATTTTCAAAACAGTTTTCTGAATTCAAGAATGGTCCAAGAGACCCACAAAAGGGAACTAGTGTTGATTGGTGAATTGAACATATGGTTGAAGACCATATTCCAATCACACTACCAATACGAAGATCAATATAGGACCATGAAATGGATACACATGGATTTCTTTTCCATGTGATCCCACATAGATTGTTTTCCTAACTCCTCTTGTTGTATCTGAGACACTAAAAAATCTCTAATGACCAATGAAACTAAAAAAACTAGACTTCCCATGGAAACCTGAGTATTAGAAGGAGAAAGAGTTCACAACAATCTTCACACACATAACCCTCAATTCCAGACAACCTTACTCCATCTACATCAACATCCCCAAATAACATAGGGAACACCAAAAAGAAAGATCCTCAAAATATCTGACCACTTATAATATAATTTTGTCATGAACAAACCTGGGTCGACCTTAAAACAACCACCCAAGTCAATCCATGATAAATCTCAAAGGGCATACATGATTACCACCAGATGGAACATGTTTTTTAGAATCAAATAAAATAAGAAAAAATTATTTATGAAAATTGAACATATTCAAATATCCAAAAAAACCAAATATTTAGATATGAAAAATCCAAAAAAACATGGTTTTAACAATATCAAAATTTTATATTTATAATTAAAAAAAGACTAAAAAGGAATATAATATGATGGGGATCTAAAACATCACCCCAAACTCCATACTATAATAGGGGAAATATCCTCAATCCACCTCTTCCAAGATCCACAACCTGATCCTCTTGAAACTGAATCTTCCAATAATACATGGATTTCTTTTACTAGAAACCAATAGACAACAATGTCTATATACACCCAAAAGTGTATGCAGAGTGTGATCAAAATACTAGTTGGTTTCCACCTAGATAAATAACTTGTGAGTATTAAATGAAATAGAATGTACTAGAAATTATATTAAGGAAAACAACCTCGAATGAAAAAAGTTTTTAGGGAAAAAAATTAAAGGAGAATCAAATTTAATGAAAGAAAACATGGTGCTCAAATTACTAACCAAACATACTATATGATAATGGTAAGTGAGATATAACCAATGAGAAATAGTTATGAGGAAAACTCTATTCACTAGCTAACAATGGGACACTAGGTGCATCATATCTAGACGAAATGTGGCATGGGAACCAAAATCAAATATGTTATTTTTCATGATCCACTAGTAGAGAACATACCCATAACGTAGTGGTCTCTAATTAATCATAACCATTTAGTTAGTTCTTTAATAATAAATCCTTTTAAGTGAAACTAGTCTCTAGAAACATCTGAATCACTAGCATTCTAGTCCTAGTCACCCCTCCTAGATCTCAGCTATCCCTTTTGTGATCAAACAAGTTTCACATATCACATAACTGCACATGATAATCCAAATTCTATTTTAAAGTTATATTCACACCAAAACTATTCTCAAACTTGGTTTTCACCAATTATATAACTCAATAAACAATTTAAAAAATTTATAAAATATTTTTCAAAACACCACCATGCATTTCCACCCAAAAATGTTACCAAAGTTCTCTTTTAAAATGAACCTCACATGAAGGCCATACCAAAACAAGATTTTTATCCCTTACATAAGTTAGTAATCTAATTATAATAGATATAAAATCATTCCCGAGTAGCACAACAAGAGTTCACAAATGAAAATTCCCAATTTCATGTAAAAGATCCACTTTGATTATAAAACGCACACTATTGATATATAAAAACATAATTTACAGCCCAAACATAGTCTATTAAAACAATATCATGATTAATAAAATTAAATAAAATGGAACACAATGTTTTTCACATGAAAAATACTCAATTTCACAAAAATTTCCACTTTAAAATTGAATGCATATTTAATAATGTCTAATTACCCATTCACACCACACATGAAATCTAATAGATCAATAACAAAATTAATAAACACTTGAAATTAGATCCAAAAAATTATACACCAATGAAACACTAGAATTCATTTAAAATCACCACATTAAAACTAACCTCACATCATAACTAGGCCAAAACATTATTAACACCATTTAAATATTTCAAACAAAAGAAATTAAAAAATTTATAAAACAATTATGAGGAGTATCACCTTGTTGTACCCACAAATAACCATCATAAATAATATTTTAAGACAAAATTCACACTTAAACCATACTAAAACCCTATGGGTATCCCTTTCACATTTTGATAACACTTTTTCAGAATTCATAAAACATCACCAAGGGATAAAAAATGGGTTCACACGAAAAGGACACCCCATTTCACATAAACATGAACTAAAAAATAAAACAAATGTTAAAGTCATTCAAAAACTACTTGGAAACCACATATATTAATAAAAAATCATTCTATGTTAATTAAACTAGCTAGAAAATTCACAAAAAATGATTATAGATGTAGCCAACTACTTCAAATCCATGCAGAATGGCAACACACACCCTAAATCATCCGTTGTGGGTTCAAAAACCCTATATTTATTTAGAATAACCATAAATTAATAACCCCATTCAAAATCAAGGAAAAAACAAAACCCTATGTCGATCATGACTAGGGGATAAGAGAAAACAAAGAAATAATGAAATAATAAGGAGGGATGAGAAAGGAGAGTAGAATTAACTTGGAAACCTATCCCTACTTGAGGGTTTCTTAGATCCACATAAATATAGTAAAGGGAGGCTTCGGGGGAAAGGTAGAGGACTCCCTAGGTCTAGATGAACCAGGGGAAGAAGATTTGGGTGTAAAATTTTCTAAAACTCTTGAGGGGGAAATTTTGGAAATTCACATATTTTTAATTCTGGACAGTCTCGCACTGTTAGAATGCATATTTTAATAAATTGTGCGCCAAACCATATAGAAGACATGGGATGCACCACACAGTCACTCCTAAGACGCTACACAACCTTTTGCGAATTGTGTTGTAGGTTTTATACCTCCCACATAGTTACCTGGGTACTGCCACATTATTTATCAAACTGTATGCCAACCATGAAAATGTCATTTTCAAGAAATAAATCCATGATTTCTAAAAAACCCATCCAAATTAACTAGGTAACAACCATGATGTAAAGATTAGACAAAGAAAACACATCAAAAATCAACACCCGTCACACCCACAACTCAAGAAAAAGAACTGAATTCCCAATAGACCAGATAAAAAACCAAAACTTAAAAAACCTGGTGTGACAATATTTTCACATATAAATTAACTTTTATTAATTCTTTCATCATTCACCTAGAATTATTTCAGGGTTATAAATTTATCATTTAAAAAATTTTATTTGGTTTTTTATGTTCCTAATTTTTTTATAGTTTTTTTCAAGAGTGTGATAATTATAAGAGATCAAAGTTTTCTAGTTATACATGCTTATTTTTTTTAGTTATTATTTTCCCTTGGTAGTAGTTTCCATTTTCATCACTATATTTAGTTTTTAAATGAAATTCTTCCTATAAAAAAATTATTATGTGTTCTATTTTTTATTCTATCTTATATGTCTAAACTTATTTATTTGGGAAGAAAATTAAATATATATAAACATTTGGGATGCTACATTTTTATCACCAACAGAATTTTCATCCTTTAAATTTCATCTCATATCCTTTCCTGATAATAGGTGATGGTACTTATATTTCATTTCTTCTTTAGGTTCACTTGTTTCTTATTCATACTTGTGATTCTACCAAAGCACCTTAATGAGGTGATTTTTCTTATTGCACAAAAATTTATCATTACGGTCCATTATCTTCACCACTTTCTCCTCATAAGAGAGGTCATGCACCTATTTTACCACATATTGATTAAATATATTTTAGGTATTCCATATTTAATTCCTTAGGAGAGATATGTGAAACAAATATTGAACATAATACACATTTGGTAGAAGTGATAAAATATATAACATCACTCTTATGCAGTCAAGGATTTCAAACAGGACAATATACCTAGGAAAAAGCATCTGTTAATTGCAGAAAACATGAATCTATTCCAGGGTGATATTTGAAGGAATAATTTTTCTCCAATATAAAAATCAAGGTCCCTTTGACAGTTGTCAACATTGATATTTTGTAGACTTTGAGTAGCTTTTAAGTTTTTTTGTATTAAGCCTTATTTTTCATTTCTTTCAAATGATCATGTCCATGTAGATCATTTTCACTAATTTATTCCCAACAAGTAGTAGTTTTACATCATTTACCATATAAATCTTTATATGGGTCCTTTTTATTACTCACGTGGAAGCTATTTTGTATGAGAACTAATCCAATGGGAGATGTTAATCCCATCCAATTTTAAATTCCATTAAGAAGGATTTTAGTTAGTCTTAACGTGTCAAAATGGTCCATTTAGATTATCCAATGTCATGGGCGTGATATACCATATTGAAATTAATTTTAGTATTTAGATCATGTTAATGTCCTCTATTGAATATAGAAATAAACCATGGATCAAAATCAGAAATGATCTAAAGTGGTTCCCCATGTAGCCTCACCACTTCCTTTTCATATATCATTGAATATTGTTCAAGTTAGAAATCTTATCTAATAGATTTTAAGTGGTTAGTATTGCTGAGTAGATCACCAAAAACCCATTTTTAATTACTTCCATGGAATTTATTCATGAGACCTAGGGAAATTTCTAAAGTGATGTTCTTCTATTTTCATATGACTAAGGGAAATGATTACATCATCCCCTTGGACTTCCGTCAATCTTCTTTAAAATTATGACATTCCATTCTCATTATGGTGTAACTAGAAATCCTATTCGTTATTTTTTCCCACCATAAGTGTTTTTAAATATCTCAGTACATCTTTGTACTTCACTTTTGGATAAAAAAAAAAGATGACCTATGAGTATTATCTAGTAGATAGTTATTTATCTTAGGTGTTTAAAGGACACAAAGTATATAAAAAAATGAATGAAACCATATTAATATATTTGGAATTCATAAATATTTATTTCCTTTACCTCTTTCAACTTATTTTAAATCTCCAATTCATCCCTTTGTTCCACTTTGATCATATCTTTTATAGATGGTTGGAAATAATTTTTTAAAGTTAGGATGTATTCCTTACTATTATAATTTTTTCATCAATCCTTTGAATATATAAAAATACAAGGTCTTTCTTAATCCTCATAATGGAAAATATAGTAGGTTTTTTTCTGATAAGATAATAAGAACATTTTTTCTCCTTTCTCGGATGGTAGTGAATAAAAAATCATATCCTTTTATCAGCTCTAAAAATATTCACTAACACATGTTAAACCATTTTGGTTTGTATATATATATATATATTAAATTCTTATGTTCTATAAAAATGTCACACTTCTGATCAAATAGGTGTTACCAAGAAATATTTAATGAAAATATTCATATAACAAACTTAAGGTTATGGATTCGATAGAGTTTCTCATGGATTTTAAACATTCATGAGTCATAGGCCATCAATATATCATTATTCTAAGGTAAACAACCTGATACATATTTTGAATAAATAATATATATCAGAAACCCATCTGTACTTAGGGGTAGTGAGAGTATCGTCATAGTGACTATCCTCTTATTAATCTACTTTAAAATTTCTTCACATTATTCCATTTAAACATACATTACACCTTTCTATGTTAATATATTTATTGGGCTTGAAAATTAAGAGACATTTATAACATTTCATTGGTTGTACACATATAATATAATAAAACTATGGATTTTTGAGACACTTGATGGTATAGGACATAACTAATTTCCTTTTCCCTTAATGGATATATATAAATTCACTCACCTGGGATGACATTCCCTATTAATCTGACATAATGATTCAAAAATTTGAACATTATGAACTTATCATACATCTTATACATTCTAAATGTTTCTATAATAATTCTTATATTCTCTTCAAGTTCCTCTTAATATTTAAGTATATGAGTATATCATTTATAAATAATAACAAAAATTTGTCAAGTTAGTATCCAACGATTATTCATCTCCCTTATAATGATTTTTGGGGAATTACTAAGTCCATAGAGCATTACTATGATCACATAATGTCCATATATTATATAGAATGGTTTCATCTAAATATATTCATCCTTTTCTATCAAATAATGATATCCAAAATCAATATCCACCTTTGAGAAGTATTTATATCGTCATATTTTATTGACCATGTGATAAATCCTTGTTATGGGATAATTGTTATTTATGGTGATCATGTTACGATTTGAATAATGGATGCAATGATCTATAGATCAATCAATTTTCTAAAAAACGATCACTGGTTCACCCTAAGGTACACTAGGGAATATATACTATTTATCCAAATTATCTTACAACTTCTTCTTTAACTCCTCTGGTTCTATCAGGTCTATCCAATAGAGGAATTTTTAGATAAGATTTTCTCTATGTATGAGTTATATTGGGAACTCTACCTCATTATATGGGGGAATTTAAAGTAAATATTTGTTAAATACATTATTATATTACTTTATAGTAGAAATTTTTCCAAGGTTGATCCTTTACATTAAAAATACAAATTGGGAAGATTTTTTTCTTCGATGGGTATCAACACGCACACCAAAGAGGGATTTTGAAAAGGTAATTCATGACCTTCCTTTCATTTTTACATGGTCATATGATGGTTTGTAATATAGAATGATATTTACCTTCCACAAAATATTATGTGAGATATATATAAAAATATCCAATCCATCCCAATTGAGTTTCAAATTCCTATAAAGAAGTATTATGTGATCCAGTAGAAGAATATTCACAGTAAATCTAATAAGAGAAGAGTCAAAAACATTTGTATCAATTATAAAAAAATTGGATGTTTATACTGACCTCTATACTTCAAGGTATTTAATATGTGATTCAATAGTTCTATCAAACTTATATTATATAAAGGAATTTTTAGAACTTAAATCAAATAAAAAATATTCCCATTATTAAGTATATAGGATCTGTACCTTGGACAACTTAATTTTCTTGTTAAAAATTAGTAATTGTGCTAAAATAATATTTCACTTCATTCCTCGACATTAGTGGTTATCAATTATTACCCTTGAAGACACGTAATTTAGTGAAATGGATTACATATTTCCTTTTCTAAGTATAGTTGAAGCAGTGAACCATGGGTGGTGCATTGGAAGGTGCATTCCTTTACTCTATGAAATTTTTTGGATTCTTCATGTTGCTTTACTATTCATATTTTTGGTCTCCTTATCTATCACCATAAAAGAATTTCCTTATCCCATTGAGAATTTTTTTCTTATTCTTTAAAAATAATTGACATGTGGGTGGTTAGATCTTCTTTCCTCCTTTTTCATTTGATCCCCTAAATTGAAACTTTATTTTTATCATATTATCTCCATATCTGAGGGAATATTCTCTAAACTCTATATATACTTTGAGATAACAAAAAACAACTTGTTTGTAACTCCAAAAGTACTTTATAAATAGAGTTTTAAGAGATCTTATTTTAAACTATTGGAGAATATATCTATTTTGATATCATTATTAATATGAAAACCCTAATTATAACTTGATATTCATGTGAAATTTTATTTTTAAGACTTAATAGATTCACTCTCATTTTTTATGCTCCAAAAATTCCTTCCCAATATTTTTATAATAATTTATAGGGAAATACTTATTAATAAATATTTTTTAAAGCCTTACCCTTCCATTTCTTCAACATATCTGATGGATTTGTATTATTAATAAATATCCACCATTGATCAGATTTGTCATATAAATAGTAAGTGAAAAAAGTAGAATTGTTATTTTCAGAACAAATAGGAATTTAAAATCTCTTTCCCATAGAGTTATCCCAAAATTCCATAACAATTATATCAGAGGATCCGAGAAATGCTATTGGAAATTTCCACATAACTGTCACAATGGATACTTGATTATTATTAGATGAACGTAAGAATTATATTTGATTTAGGTAGTTATTTATATCCTAATATAGCTAGTTAAAAATAATTATCTTGTTTTGAACTCTATCTCTCATTTCATAAGGAATATCATTCATAAAATCGTTGCATTGTCCCTCACATGGATTATTGGTGTGGTTCCCCTTGTTCCCAACATTTTTAAAATTATAAATAGTTTGAACAAAACATATGTAAATAATGATGAATAAATAATTTATTTTCATGTGATAATTAATTCCAATGTTATATATTATGAGATCCCTACATTTTTCCAAAGTTATCTTCCCAAACCTAGCTTATATGATCATGGGTTTAAATATTTTATAACATTAAAATAAATATATTCTTTAACCATATATCAATTATAAAGGATTTTATAAAACTTATGATTAAATAAATTATATCCCATGGTAGTGTAAAACCAGGTGGGAAGAAAGCCCTCTTTTTCAAGAAAAATGTACAAGTTGAGTTAATACCCAATGATGCCTTCTGGGGTTATTAACCCTATATATATCAGTGCCAAATATAAATCCACTTGTATTATCATGACAATGGTTTGATTACTTGGAATCCACACAATCTTAAAATTTACCTAAACTATTGGATGTCTTTTAAACATAAACTTATTCCTAGGGTTTGAACTATTGTATTTTAGTCACAATTCTTAAATTAACTAAACCATAACTTTGATACAAACTACAGTGACCTAAATTATTCTTAAGTTACTATTACACCATTTTAGATATAAATAGCATTATAGTTATACATTATCGGATCAAAATGGTTATTATCTTTGGAAAATTAAGTTTATAAATCAATTTCATGTAATAAAACCTAAAATTTATTTAAATCATTCCTCATAATCCTCCTAAAAGTTCTCAATTTCCCCTCAGTACATGTATTCACTTGAGGATATACTTCAAAGAAAGGGGTGAGTTAAAAGCCCAATAAGGTGAGGAAAAACATAGTTATGAATAACGATAACATCATGATCATGTATATGATATGTGAATAAATCATAACATCATAGTTATGAAAAAAGTAAAATCATGTTTATAAATAATAAAAATAATCTTGCCAGATATATCCCATTACCCAATGCATTTAATGGATATATTTTTTTAGACACACTCTTCACATCATATATTTCTCATAATCATGAATTCCATATTAAAATAGAGCATATAACAGTTATATTTATGAAATAATCCCATGGAAATGAACGAGTTTCATAAGGACATCATAAATCAAAATTTGAAGATTGAACTTAGGGTTCATAGATGAATCAATGTATCATATTATGATATAAAATATCTTCTCTCATAGACCAAGAAACATATGAAATGTGGTCAAATATGTGTTTTGGAAAAATAATTTTGATCTTGAAAATCATTATTGTTTTCTTAAAAATTATTTCAACAATGTAAGAAGTTTTATATCCATATAAATTAATGAAAAAATATTTGAATGTAAATATTAAGTAAATTAGAGGAATATCCATACAAAAACTAATGGCTCATATGAGTTAACCCAAAAAAATTGTTGGATTTGAGAATCCCCTTAACTTAAATCCCACTATGTTTCATCTAATTTACACTTCCTGTACAATAAACTTATGTTTGTAAACACATGAAACAAGAATTTAATAATCATAATTTATGTAATTATTGATCAATTATAATTATTGTATTCTACTTTATAATACTCCTTTTTAATCCTAGATTATTTCGATGTCATGTTTTCATTAAATTATCCCATATTAATTCAATTTCTCTATTTTTGTTCAAGAAATTTATAAAAAAGTGAAATTAATTCAATAAGATTAATATAATAACATTTCAATAGTTATATGTAATAAATAGTTTATTTTAAATAGTTATAATGGAGTTGATAAGAATTTATTTTCCAACGTCCTTTTTGGTGGTTAACTGACTGTTGAAGATGAGTTTTTAAATGAAGCAGTGAGATATATATAATATATGATTTTGTTATAAATATTTGTTTTACATGAGATAAAATTATTCTAATCATGTTTAAATAATCTTTAATTTTTTTAATATTTTTTGGACCAAGAATGAAAATTATCATAGGGAATCAGAAAATAAAAATGTAATAAAAAGATGAAATGACTTTACATCTTCGTTTAAGCTGCTAATTCTATATAACCCTTAACATCTTGAATTCATTGATTTTTATTACTCTATTACATCACTAAAAATTAAAAGGGGCCTAAGAGATTGTAATTACGTAGAAACTTGAATTGGGTAAGTATAAGTGAACAATTTTTCCATGGGGATGAGAGGTTTATTTATACCCGAGGAGAGGAGGGTTTTTATGATAAAATATTAAATAAAAAATAATTTACATGGAAAACACCTTAAAAGAGATATTAAGGAAATTTTATCTCATATTTGAATAATATAAATTATTAGTCTACTTTTAAGGCATTAAAAATGAATTCTTTTTAGTGGAAAACAATAGACTGTAGAATTTAGAAAATAATTTTAGGTTTGGAATTTTAATTTCAAATATTATTTATCTTATTAAACAGATTATTCCTCAATAATAAAAGTATATAAATTATTATGTCATTATTAGATCATGAATTTTTTCATTTAAAAAAAATATGAAAAATCTATATTTTTACTAATCACTTAAAAATTCTTCTATATCATAAAATTACAAAAACAAATCACCCTTATACAATTTCAATGCACTAATTTAAAAGATGGAGTTTATTTTGTCCAAATAATTTTCTATCACAGATACTGTTAATTTTTAATATAAAAAGTATGATTTTTATAAAATACATTCAAATATAGTCTATTTTTAAAAAGTGCTTATAATGTGATTAATTCTTTAATCTTGGTATTTGTTTCATGTAATTAAAATGTTTAAATTTTATTAAATTACCCATGATAAATGTTATATATATTACATTTTACTATTTTTAGGTCATGTAACTATTCCGACGATCAGGATACTATTCTCAATAGTCAGGATACTAAAACTAATGGCCATGACACTATTCCTAATGGCCATGTTGCTATTTTAATGGGAACATTACTATTCCAATATTCATATTAACTAATAGAAATACCCTTTAATTAGTTAATTAATCATTTATTTCAAATCCTCTCAACGATATAAAAATTTTTATTTCTAAAATGTTGATTGATTTTATAATTTTTTATTTTCTTATAGATATATTATTTTGGGAAATAATTCAAGGAGTTCAACATGATCCATAATTTCTATTTCTACTTATTTTTTTCTATCTATTTTACCATCATGCTACTTTTCATTTTCATGTATATATTTATTTTTTAAATGTAATGCATCTAATAAATAATGTATTTTGTACCGCATGTGTTTAAAGTATATTATAGGATAATAATTATTTATTAAAAAGGAAAATTATTTATATATATATATATAATAGTTTGGTATGTTATAATGTGTAATTTATATTATACTTTTATATTTATCATGTGATATAGTTGAATTCTCACCTCATATTGGTTGTTTTCATGGGTACACAAGGATCTAAGAGATACGTATAGGTTTATTATATACTATCTCATCCAACACAATATATAGTGTCCCCTAAAGTGACTTGGTCAAGGCTAGGAGTGTAACTCCAATGAAGATAGTGTGAGTAGAGTTAGGTGGCTTCTGTTTGTTCTAGACAAGACATACGTCAATAGTTGGTACCTTGTATTTGCTACTATCTAGGAATATCTCAACTTATAAACTAGTGTTTTACCCATGATACTATATGATGAGAGATTAGTAATTCCCATATCACAATACTATTTTTCCATAGTTTTATTGGCATGTACAACATTATAACTCTCTATGATTCATTTTTCCTCATTGGTGTGAAAATTCCTCGATTTCTCATCTCAATATTATTCTTACACACTATATTTATTTATTTAATCATTATTGAAGTATGTAGAAATATATAATCTAAATTGATTTATAAATTTTCTATAAAATAGGAACATTTATATAGAAATCAATGGATGGAGTGAATTATCAATGAAAATATATTTTTTTAATGAAAAAGGAGGTTGAATTTTCATTAATGGTTATGGGTGTGATGTTTTGTTTTTTATGAGATTATGTATGAAAATATATTTTCTATGTGTATTTATAATTAGAATAAATGAAATTTATTTTGAAAATAACTATTAAATCTTTTTGGTGATATATTAATATGATTTATTTCACTCACACCCTATATATACAATTCAATTTATAAAGCAATTTTGTTTTCCATTTAGATAAATGGTTTCTTACTTACTTCATGACCAGGATGTATCAGGTTTTACTGGTTTGGGATGATGATAATTTCTGTTTGCTATGATGGAAAGGGATGTTCATTCTTGGTTTTTAATTTTATTGTGGTATCCTATTCATAATGTTATCTTTTTTCTAATGGTTATGTATTTGCCTAAAAGTCACAAGTCTTATTTGGTTTAATTTATTGATACTGTAATTTACCATTTTTTAGTTGATATAAATTTAAATACTCATTCTACAAAGTTTTGTTAATAATTTATTTATTGTTGATATATTTTTATTATGCATGGGTGTATAATATATAGAGATGTCATGTCAGATTGCATGATATAATATGTATTTGGGTTTCTAAAATTGTGTGTGGAATAGTTCCAAAAAGATATACTTTGATACAAAGACACTAGATTGTAGCCTTTGGAAATTAAGAATATGACTTATACCTTCCCATAACCCAACTCCAGTTACCAATTTAATGTTATTAGGGTTAGTTTGTGAAATGTGTTGTCTCAAAAAATTGGTTAATGATAACATGGGTCTTTGATAGGTATGATCCTTAGTGAATTTGGGGGTGAATATTATGAATTGGACACCAATTTGGGCTACAAGGTTGTCAAAAGGTTATGAATATTGGAATATATTTTGGGTGTATTTCGAAAGTTTATGGTGATGATCACATGAATGTTCCATGAATGGGTTGAAAGTGGTTTTGAAATGGAATCATGATAGTAGGTGTTAATTAGATAGAAAATAGATAAATTATATAGATAGGGTTACCTGATTTTGTACAACTACATTACTTCAATGAAGAGTCTATTGTATAATAATTTTTATCAGAAAGTGTTTCGAGTAGTAATATAATGGTAGGGGATGTGTGTGTTTAATATTATCATCATAATGTACTACATGTATAATGTCATAGAGTTGTTGGGATACATTTATGGAATTGATAATAAATACTAGTGTGGAAGATATTGTGGTAACCAACACATGATAGTTATAATTCAATGTTGGAGGATAACTCATTCATTAATTATATGGAAATTTTGATTCACCATGGATACTCATGGAGATGAGGTCATTCGATTCTAGGATGGCTGTGATTCACTATTTTTGTGGCTATATGATACTAGTGTTATGATACAACATTGGGGATGATGCAGTTAGGTCATATTAACATGAGGAGAGTGGTGGTGGAAACTGAATATTTGGAGGAATCGTCTCTAGATATTGAGGCTTAGGGTGATGATTTTGATCATCATATGGATGGGGGATATATCATATATATTGGAAAAATATTGAGGTGGTGTCATGACCAAAGGTGACTTAGATTCATTTGGACAGTTATGAGGAGGCGACGATACCCTGTTAGTGGAGGGAGATATATTTTAGGAATGTGTAATGATTTGTATATTTCCAAACATGGACATGGATTCTTGGTATATGTTGTGGTGACGTGGTGGCACTAGTGTAATTATGAGTTATGATGGGGGGTTATTGTAAAGAATCAGAAATTTCATGGTAATTTTTTCTTAATTTCTTTGGAATTTTACGAGTCCGCAGATTTTGATGGCACCTGATTCCGAGGCTCAGTGTGCCCGGAATCAATTTATGAAGTTTTGTTCGGGTACGTTCAGTAAACATATGATTGGGATTTTATATCTTTTAAACCAGTGATCAGAATTGAAATTTGAGGGCAACGTTGAACTCACAGCGCCGGTATTCCCTTAAGGAGACATTTACTACATTTGCGTTTTATCGAGGTTGGAAGTTAATTTTTGGGGATTCTAAATAAAATAAAATAAATATATGTGTACATATTTCAATTTTATTGGTTGTTAAAACCACCAAGTAGAGGTTAGAGGTGGGTCCCACCACACCCAAATCTCCCATGGGAGGATATAACTAGGTGGGGCCCACTCTAGTTTGAACCCCCTTTAACCCCCATGTAACTTTCATTTAATTGGGGGAAGTCTATTAAACTTCCCTAGAAATTAATAAAGCCACCTCTCCTCATTTAATTTTTAACCTTCCACCTTCTCTCATTAAAGTGCCAACACCCATTAATTAATGAATTGAGCTCCCATAAAGAATTCATTACTTTGTAGAGATTTGAATTATTTTGAATTCCATTTGGAATGTATGGCATTAATAAAATAATAGGGAGGCTATTATTTTAGTTTGGGTGGACACATAATAGATTTTGGAGAACTCTTGCAGAAACTTCTTCTTAAACTGAAGAACGACCTATTCCAACAAAGAACACTCCTTTTCTCTGAAGAATGTGAAGCACCATATTCTAACATCTTTAGCCAGAGCAAGGAAGGGAAGCACCACCGCCCACGGAGTACTCCAAGGGCATCATCTTGACTCATATTCACCGAGCTCTACCTCCTTCTACATTGACGGAATGACACCCATTTTCCGTGATTTCCATATTCTACGAATCGTCACTGTACTGTGAAAAATATGAGGTAGGTGGATTTAAGTTTCTTGGGATTGACTTTCACTGTTCTTATTTCTAAACAACGAACGCAGACCAACCAACGAACAGGTTGATCCGTGGTTCGATCGTTCTTGCGGGTAATGGAAGAATTTCATACGGGGTTTAGATTTTTGATGGATCGGTCTTGTTGATGATCTTTATTGAACCGTGTTATGATCTGTTAACGCAGAGGGGGCGGGCCAATCCGAATATGGCCCGATTCCCTCCATGGATCTTATGATGTGCTTCGGCTTGTTGCGTTCTTCGTGGGTGATGAGCCAAATTGGCAGCGATGGAATCCGGAGGTTCCAGCGTTGAGGGAGGAATCCCGGGAGGACCCCCGGTGCAGACAGATAAAATTTTTGACCACCGGAGTGATGCTGGTGATCCGCAGATTGGGGGCCACCGGGAACCGATGTTGGTGAGCGGCGGCGGCAGCCGTAGCCGCCGCCGCGTACCAGCCGCGTGGAGGGACCGATGGATGCTCAGGACATCCGGTCCACGGGACGACTGTCCGGCCGATCTGGCTGGCCCACTGGAGAACCGCAGTGCCCACAGGTGACTAATGGAGGAGGACGTGGCCCGCGTTCGCTGGCCGCTCGGCTGGGTGAACCAGCCGACCGGGCTGGAGAATCACGGCGGCGCGTGGGGAGAACCACGGCCTGCAGCACCGGCCGCGTGCGTGGGCCCGAATCGGCCCGCTATGGCCGTCCAGGGCAAAGGAGGAGGTGGCACCGTGCCCACCGGGCCGGGCCAACCCCTAGCCGGCTCGGACCCACCGAGACGGGTCGAGCCCCTCGTCGCTTAAATGCGAATAACTCCTAGACCGCACGTCTGATTGATGCGCCGTCTGTGGAACTGGGACCCTCATGATGAGGTTGTACTTTTGGAATAATCTATGTAAGTTTTGGACAGATTTGAAAAATGACCGGGTTTGGATCGAGCGTAAATCCAACCGGCCCCCTAGAACGGAAATGGCAATAACTCTCAGACCGAGCGTCTGATTGACGCACCATCTGTCATGTGGGGTTTCTTATGATGAGACAGAACTACGGGATACGTCAAATCAGGAATTCATGATATTTGATGTTTCAACCCTTGGCTCGAGGAGTGGACCCTCCTGGAAATGAGTGTGCTGTGTGCGGGAACCCTAGGGCAGGCTGCGACTCAGATGACAGGATCCTCTGTGGGTTTGATAGCGACGATACTGTACCAAGATTCTCTATGGGTTAGAAAGTGATGACTACTATACCGGAATCCTCCGTGGGTTTGACAACGATGACTACTATTCCAGGATCCTCCGTGGGTCCGACAGTTTTGACTTCTGTTCCTGTATCCTGTGTGGGTCCGATAGAATAGCTGGTCCTGTATTCTGTGTGGGTCCGACAGCTTAGCTGGTCTTGTATCCTGTGTGGGTCTGACAGCTTAGATGAATCAGTGACTACATCTGATCATCTCTATCACTCTGCAAAATATGTATACCTGTGTGAGATGTGTCTTGACTTTTATTTGATATTATCGAGATGATTGAATTTACATCCATTGTGGAATGGGTTGTTCTTGGGCTCAAGTGTTGGAGTCAGACTGTGTACTTAGGTATATATATGGGAATATACAGAAGTAGGGTTGGATGATACTTCATGATTGTATTTTTCTTCTATGGTTTAGCCTTAGTGGATTCTGGGAGACCTTCAGGGTTCTTGGGGTCCCCTACTGAGTATTGTTATACTCACCCCCGTACGGGCATCACCCACACCTTGTTGTCTTCTGTGCAGATGACAGACAAAAGTGATCGAGGCTGAGGGTGACGGACAAGAGGCTGCTCAGAGATGGACTAGATAGGATGTACCACAATGATGAGTTTTTCGAGTTTTGTACCTACCCTTCAGGTAGGATTCCGTGGTTGACGATCCATGAGTGGTTTTCCCTTTTTACTTGTACTTGATGTTCAGTTGGGTTTGTATGTTGGCCCACTTACATTCAGCACACCTTTCTTTTTCTATATTAGTACTTCCTTCCTCTACTGCTTGTGTTCAGACTGTGTTTGTTATAGTTTTAAAGGCAATGCCTTCCCTTTTTATTGGGATTATTCCTTTGGTGCTAGTCGCCATCCCCTGGCCTATGGAATCCGGGCTTGTGGTAGTCACGGCACGGGCCTCGAGGATAGGTCGTGACAGTTATGTGTGCCTTTTGGTATTTTTAACTTATGGTTACATAATTCCATTCCCACATTAGCTAAATAAAAAATGTTTATTCAAATGAGTGATATTATAGTAATTCATGTATCAAGAAAATTAGTATGAATGATATCGGGTTAATTCAATTTTTTGGTGGTGATAAATTGAGTTTCTCACTCACAACCTACATAAGAATATCGATGCATGTGAAACATTATGTATTTTATTTTTAGATAGTGTGTGGACCTGATGATTGAGTTGATGTAGGTTATAAATTGGTTTGGTTACGACTAGGTTGAATGAATAATGTTTAATATAGAATAAGGTAAATCCTCAATGTCAAGAGATGTGATCTAAAATTCTTTTTTTATTGTGGTCCAATGAATGAGACAAACCCATATTCGGTAATCTATTATAGTATGTATGTCGTATACCAATACTACATTTAATTTAGTATGGAGTTAGTTTTTTGAACTTTTGTATTCGGTTTTTTTCCTTCATGACTAACATGATCATTGCAATAATGGGCACATGGTCATTATTTTCCCCACCCACCATATAAACATATCTTGGTTGTTCTAATTTCTTAAATTTCCATTGAAAATTGTTACTAGAAATGTCATAAGAAAATTCATATCAATAAATCAATATATTTTTCATCAATGATCCTCCAGTGGACGTAATACAGGATGACCAATAAAATTTTTAAAAAACATTCTAGAGATTTTAAATGATTAACAGCAGCTATAATCTATAATGAGTTACATTCTTAACAATTATTTAAACCTATTTTTTGTAGGGTAAAGTGACTCAAAATTAAATTATTTTAAATTTAAGATATATAACCAGATATTAATATTTTTGGGGGAAGAAAGAATCTCATTAAGAAGTTTGTTTCCATATCATACCATATGGTAATGGAATTAGCTACCTAGACTGAAATATAATTTCTTATCCTCATATCTCAATGAAAATTTAAACAACCTTAGCCTTATAAAATAAATTAAATCACCCCATAGTTCAAACTATTAATTAATATAACGTAATATTCTCATGTTGTTGTTTGGATATTCATGGGGTACCTAAAAAATTGAATTAAGTTTGAGATCAGTTGAATGATTTCTTACTTTATGCTGAAACTATTTTTAAAAACTGATATAATATAGATGATTTTTTACCCCCGCACTTTAAGGAAAACCGTACTACATAAAAGGTAATTACCTTAATTATCTTCCTTGAAAATATTTTTATAATCCTTTAATTTCATTAACTCAATCCGTGTCTTCTTCATTTTTTATTTCTCGATGCTCTTATAAATATTTAGATCCTAATTAATAAGTTATTTTTACTATTTTGATACCATAACCTATGTTTTTAACTTGTGTATCAAAAATATATAACCTAAAACTACAACACATACACACCCAATACAGAAAAAAGAAAAAAAGTTAAAACAATAGGGGTAAGAAAATTATTTTTCTAATATGTTAAATTCAAGATCTTATGAGATCAATTATCACTAGAAGTAGTGTTGAAAATATTTATCATCCTTAATGAATTTTTAATTACATATGGAAATAAAGTTTATAAATTTATAATTATATCCCCAAACACTAAAACATTTATGGCATAGTATAACTGAACATTGATATCTAAACCTTAGAGACTATTGATCATTATTGTGTAACTTTGATTCAAATTTTAAGACATATGAAAAGAGTGACTAAAATTTAATAAAAATTAAAAAAATCTATAATTAATTATAATAATAAATTCATATTATGATTTTATAAATATAGGTCTATGAGATAAATTATAATCTACTATATTTTGTGAATGTTAATGTTGTTTTTAGAATTTAATATAAAAAAATACTCTATCTTGTAATTTTTCAGTAATTATTGAACACTTTTTTATTATGATCATGAAATTTTATTTAATTAAGAATTAGGTGATCCAAACCCATATTTAAATATAGTATAATTAAAATCATTCCATGATCAAGAAATAATTCAATCAACTATTTAATGCATTAAGTGGTAATTCCACGATCAATAAACAATGACCATATAAAAAGATAAAATAAAAAACCTAAATGAAAAAATAAATACAAAAAACCAATATGAATTTCCATTAGAAAGATAATAATTAAATCATTCAATCATCGTTTATTATAAAACCCCACAAATATACATACTCATCCATGACTCTATACAAATCCTAAGATGAATTAATTATTCACATGGAAAATAGTTCTATAGAGATTTAATACTCCCTTCATATCCATCTCAAGTCCTCTTAAAATGATCAATTATTTCCTCAATAAATGATCTTTTTTTATTTAAAACTTTTCTATGGTAGACTCAAAATATTATGTAATGGGAGTTACTATTTCCCAATATAATATATCTCTAGAAACCATGAAACAATCATCAAAAAATTCACCCATGACATGATTTCCCAAATATTTATATCTTTTTTAATATGATATATTATTCAGTAACCATTATATATCATTCTATTATATAACTGTGGTCTTCTCTTGATATGTCTCATTAAAACCATCACTACTAAATTCATCCCTATATCTCAACATATTTCATGTTGTCTATCACGAACGATCCATTTTAGAAAAATATAACCCCATGAATTACCCCTTTACTATTATTAAAAATGTGATCACTCCCCATCAGTTCATCTTGATATTATTTTTATCTTCCTTTTATGCTATTCAATCCTATGAAATGATCATGCCACAATAATTATTCTTTTAAGATATAAATTAATCATGTAATTGTAGATTTAGATTTAAAAATAATCATGTCACAATGTAATTTCATTATGTCATGATTTATGATTAAACTATTCAAATACTTTTATAATTCTCTAAATCAATATTTAGGATTAATTTTTCTTCAAATCATGGAAAAATGTGTAATTTAATAATGAAAATTTATTTCACATTTACATTCATAATATAAAAAACATTAAACATTTTAATTTATCACTTATTATGGAATATTATAGAGTAAACTCTGTTTGAAACTTGAAAAAATATCATAAGAATTTAAGAAGATGCATAATGTTTTAGATTAAATGTGAATTTTTCCGCAATAAAAAATATTTGACATTGATTCCTAGTAATATTTGTTCATGATAAAAGTATTCATCATTATTTTAAAAAAACAAGTGAATATGAAGGATAAATTAACTCATCAACATATTAAATGGGAGTTGTTTTTACACAAAAAAATAATGTGGTTTTCTATTAAAACAATTTTAAAAATATTTAATCAACAAAAAATTAGTCTAAATGGTTTTTGGAAAGTGCTCAAGATAACAATGATATAATCCACACAATATTATAAAATTTATGGATGTGTAATGTTCTCAAAAAATGAAAAATTTGGTATGTTTTATAGAAACCTTATTTTTTAGTATATATTTTGATTAATGAGGTTTTGAAAACAAATTCATATTGTGCAAAGTAGGTATCATGTTGGAAAATATAATTTTAAATCTAAATAGATTCTATTATATTCTATTATAGATAGTTCAACTATAATAAAAGAGTAAAATATAAAAAAGAAATCATAGATGAATTTAAAGAAAAATAATTATTTTTCAAAAATAAATTAAAAAAGAATATTTGTGCTATTATGAGTTCAATTATAAAGGTAATAAATTTATCAGTTTAACTACATATAAATTAGATGAAATTACATGCATTTTATTGTTTAAAAACATGTAAAATAATAATGGATGAGTTGATAGTTTTTTGTTCAATGCCTCAAATGATGATTCCGTGAATGATTATAAGAGTTGCATAAGTTTTTATAAGAATAAAAAATTATATAATATAGAGTAATGAAAAATCCATTATAAGTAAGATTAAAGATGTCATGAAGTGTGACATAAAATAAAAAAATAACATAAATCACTTAAGTAGATTAATGAATTGGAATAGGACCCCATTTTTTATCATATGTTTTTAATGAGATATGTAAAATTTTGTATTGTTGGTTGTATAATATATAAATATGCTATACCAATTCAATATACCACTAAGAGTGAATGAAATTTTTTTGATCATAAATGTCTTGCTTAGATAAAAAATAAGCACACCAAATAAGACTCTTAGATAAGGTAAATATCTTGTGGAATAAAACAATAAATCTCATACTTGGTCTTAATATTTCATGTTTTATATAAGAACTAGTGGAGTTAAATATCATTAAATACAATAATTTGAATTTTATAATGTGTTAATTCCATTGAGAATAATTTTTTACAAGTTAATAATACTTTTTTATGATTTTAGATCTATTGAGAGAAAATATCATGAGAAAGAATGAAGGAATTCACGTGAAATTGGTTTTTTACTATATTGTTTAATTACATTGGTATATATAAACCATGACTCACCACTATTATGGAAAAATTTTACATTTTAAATTTATTATAAATGGTCATATTTATACTTAAATATATTTATTTAAAATATTATAATATAATTTAGAAATAATTTTTTATAAACATGATCATGTAACTAATTTGAAAATATGTTGAAGAATTTAACTCATTTTAGATAACATTTAATAATTGGAGAAGATTTATAAAAAAATATTTTACCATATTATCATAACTAAAATTTGATATTTTGGAAATATTGAACTAAAAAATGAAACAATACTCAGTGATATTATTTAGATAGTATTATTTTCATAGATAACAATACTAAAAATAGATTCCAAATAAACCCACATTCCAAGGATTGATAATGTTGAATTTACACAAACATGATTATAGATTTTTGTAACCTATATTAACAACCTCAGTCATAGTTATCCTTTAGGTATAAAAACCATAAAACACTACAATCACCATGTTATCTATGATAAAATAAGTTTTATGTGTGATCAACCACCCCATTTCTCTTAATAATGTTTATAAATAGGGAAAAATGAATAAAATACAACCAATCCTGGCAGAATTAATGGTAACAAGATGATAATCCATGGATCATCATTCATGAAAAATACTTTGGACATTAATGGGATTCCCAAGAAGAATAATTATAGTTATTGAGAGTCATTATAATAAAAAATCAATATATATATATAGTGTTAAATAATGATAATGAGACAAATAGGATAGATTGTCATTATTTTAAAAGTTTAGATATCCTTCTATCATCAAATGGGCGATTATTCAATTTTCTGTTTATAAATTTATATTCCTTATTCTTTAATAACATATAGTTAAACTCAAAAATTTATTTTTAATTACCTTGTTTCCGTAATTGATTTTATATTTCCAATAAAATAAACGAAAATAGTTTATTATTTTTTTGGACCCATTAGCAAGCTAAATCAAAATTTTGTTTTAAAATTAAAATCCTTTGTCAAATTGTTCTGTTAATTAAATAAAAATTTTCAATGATATTGTTCCCATCATCACTATGAGTGAATCAATTGGTTTATGGTGGGTTTATGAGATAAGTAATAAATCATTTTTACAAACTCTCATTCATAACATAATATTTGAAAAATAATATATATAATTCTATATGAATAAAAAAATATAAATTTTTTTATGTATTGGATCAAAAATGTGAATATAAAAGGGTGAGGATAATAATTTAAGACATATCATAATTATAATAAAAAAAGTTTACATTATATTTTATGTGTGATCTGAGTTCCATTTATATGAGTAAATTCATCTTTAAACAATTAATTTTTTTGAAATAATTATCCTAAATTAGTTCATGTACTATAAGTTTTTTAAATATTTAAATATAAATATAATCATAATAATTCATGCGGTTTATATTTAACATGTTTTTATTATGATTATTGATAAAAATAGTTTTTCAAAACATAATATATTAATGTATCCCAGTCCTAAAATATTTTAAATAAATGAAAAAGAACGTTTAAATATATTACCTTTTATTTTATCATTTATGAATTTGTAAGTTCATTTATCAACTAAACTCCAAAATAATAATTTTTCACAGTAATAATTCAAAAAAAACATCCATGAATTCACTAAAAACTAGCTTATATGATCAAAAAAACCACCATTGTCTATTGTAATTTTAGTATATCCATGATATGATTTATGATTAATAAATTCTATATATGGGAGGATGTAACTTAAAAAAATTCAATATAAAACTTCTCATGAATTTTCTATAGACGGATTCCCTTTTTTTAATATTATAACCCACTTTCTTTAGGGGATTAGTTTACTTATTTTTTTTTTCTTTTCATAAATATTTCTATACTTTACATTGGTTGTATCTAATATAACTAGATCATCTAATAACTATTAATGTCACTAATTAGGGTATAATAACAATTATTAGATCAAAATAAAGTAATTAAATACCTTCCTGAGTATTTTGCAAGATAAAAATATGAAGTTGAATAAAAATAGATGATGAAATAATATAAATCATATGTGTATACGATTCACTATATAACATCTGAAATATCTACTTCATCATCATTATCATATGGGTTGATAAAGATCATGAAGGGAAAACAAAGGACTTACCCTCTCTATAATGTATCCATAGGTTAGGAAAACTTATCTGATTTTTAGATGAGATGAATTATAACTCCATGATATGCTGGGGCCTAAAAAAAAAGATAAATGAAGAGAGATTCAAGTAACGAGGAATTTAAGCCAATATGAAGCTATCAAAAACACACACTAACATATAGACTTCACATGGTAGTGATTTATATGACACATTGTGACCCTCCTCTAGTGATGTTTAATTTATTCATGTGTTCTAACGAATTAAAAAATTCCAAAATAACTTCATGATTCTAATTAAATAATAAAAATACTCATATATGATTAATATTATAAAGTATTTTATTTAAATGACATAGTATGTGAGTGAATAATAATGAATCCATAGGATAAAATAAATGACACACCCAATGAAAATCATAATGTTCATTAAATATTAATTAGTCATATATTATACACATATAAGTCTTTATAGTATATATCTATTAATCCCCCACTTGTAAAATATCCTCAAAAAATTATGTCATTTCATTTTTATTATATCATATACAATAACTAGTGAAACCAAATATATAAATAATTTTGAATGTATTCCAAAAAATAAATCTATCGTTTTTATATCTATGTATCACATCATATGTATTAAATTATTAATTTCCATTCGAATGGTTTTGGATTTACAGAAAAAACTTTTAGAGTAGCTCTATAAGTCAAAATTCATCCCATTTATTCAACCAAAAATTGTGACTCCATAGATCTTTATATAATTTAAAAAATATGAATATTTGGATAAAAAAATTTATGAAATTAATGGACTATAGAAAAATGGAAATTCCCCTCAAGAAATAACTTGATTTGGAAAGAAATTAATCAATCACATGTATCTCTATTCCAGTGTCCATAAGTTTTCATCATATGAAAATCTAAATTCTAATATATTTCCTCTCTCCAACACATTGAGCTACTATTTGATACAAAGTAGCTCAATCACATATATCCAACTCATGTATTCTCAATTCTCAACATATAGACTGAACTGGTCAATGAGTACATCACATGTCATTCATGTTTAAATATAAGTACATCACAAAACACTTATTAAAATAGACAATCACATCATATGTAATAGCTAGGAGCATCTTCTAACTACACACTCCATCACAATTGAGGGAAATATTTCATAGTAATCATATGTGAGCCAATATACCATATTGGTTGATCTCAAACCAATGAAATGATCAACAACATACCTAACCAACCCCATATTATCTAAGTTACTTTTAGACTTTACTAACTAAAATATAAAAAAATGAAGGTTCTTATGAAAGGTATATCACCAATATCATGCAACGGGGAATCAAGTATGATCCATGCACCCCTTGCACACCAAAAACATTTATTTAAACACTCCATATTGTATAATTAATTGGTCATCTAAGGTCCACAATGAATATTATTCTTTGTTTTATACCTCATGAACTTATTTTTTATCTTTATAAATGAATCATACTCATGATAACCATAACATTTAATAATAACCTATAATTATTCCAAAAGAAAATCAGTTATGGATAACTCATAGTCATACATTGAGAGTTTAATTATCATTAAACCTAAATAAATAAATAAATAAATATCAATCCCACATGAAATAATGATAAAGTGTATATTTCCACTAATATGATACATTTCATATCCTTAAAATTATTTTATGAATATTTAATAAACCCAACATATGATCCTACCTATCATATCATATGTTATAAAATTCCAAATCAGCATTATGTACACTTCACTTTCAGGTGTTTTGTTCACTCATTATATAATATAAAATTCTATTCACATATCTATCTATCCTTCTAATAAAACCCTTACAATACCTATTTATTTATAATATGTTATGATGTACAACATTTTGAATAATGGTGAGATTTAGGAACCATATTCCTACTTATTCATAACTTTGATAATATTAAATCATCATAACACCATAACATAAAATCTTATGATTCATACATATGTTGTCTATTTAGATCGATTTCTAAGTGAATTTTCATCATCATCCATAAAACTATTTCATTAAAAAATTAAATATTTTAACATTTACATTTTTAAAATATTATAATATCTAAACCCTCTAAGGATAAAATAAAATTTACTCAATTATGATAATAAATTTAACTCTTTATATTTATATTTACCACCAAACCATAAACTTTATTATGATGTCAAGTATAATTCAATTTTCATTTTAACTGGGTTAAACCATTTGAAAATATTGATGTTTATTTATTAATGATAGTTAAAAGTAACTCTTCAAATTTTTCTTTATCTTCACATAACCAAAACTCTTAAGGATATTAAGTAAAAAAATATTAACCCGAGGTTGAAAAAATTCTTTATTTTTAAAATTGGAACATAAAATTTTTAAAGATACACCCTAACCTCTTAGTCACAATATTCATTTCAACATGTCATTATAAGACACAAAAAACACTTTTGTGTTAGGAAAAAACACTATTTTCATCTTTGTAAAAATATTTAAATGAATAAATATTGTCTCCATATAATATATGGTATTATAATTATTTTAATAATTTATTAAATAGAATATTTTATTATTAAAAATATACAACAATTGGATGTGAACCATATTCTATTGTATTTTAAAAATAAATATACAAAAAATCTATCCTAGATAAAGACATTTATCCTTATATTATTCTCAAAATATGTTTTAGAAATTGATAAATGAAAAACCATGAGTGTACTATCAATCATATAAATATTTTTCATAAAAACTCTTTCTTATCATACCAATTCTCATATCATATAATATATATTATTTGATCATACACATCCTTGACACAGATTCATCTGAACGTGATAAAATATTATACAAACAAATATTTGTTATTTTTTTTATTTATCAATTGAATGAAAAATATGAGCTTCATAAATTATTCCCTTAATCATTAACTTCCATATATTTAAACAACATGAAAAATATACATTCAGTATCAAATTCCCTTAAATGTAAATAATTAATTTCATTTAACCCTATACATTACATGGATATTCCAAAGAGTTTAAAAATATCTTTAAGGTATTATGGATAATCTAAAATATTTAATAATTACTCCTACATATTAATAACATTTGGTTTAAATTAATTTGAATGAGTTATTGAGCAAATATTTTGAGATTTTTGACTAAATTTTCTTCTTTCAGTTTGAAATTTCAGCCACTAGTACTATTTATATGGTTCCAATATCTCAACATCATATGCCTAGTTTATCAGTTATTAGTATTTTGAGAATATTGGGTAAAATATTTTTGAATTAAATCATATTGTGAAAACATTTCTAGAATAGAAAATAGGATTAATTTCTTAACCAAAACTAGCCATTTTAGTCTTCCTTATATCATGTTACAGAATTAAACTAATCATAAGGTATCTGTATTAAAATTACCCATGTTATTTTATTAAACAAATTTTTTTCAAAATATCTTATAATGATAAAAATAAAATAATAAACATCTTTTGAATGTTCATCCAAGATTAAATCATCCAGGTTATTAATATGTCAAATCCTTTTCTCTATTACTTCAATATCCATTCATTAATTGTTTTCCCTTCATGAACTTCAATTTTTTTACAACATTTCTAAAAAATATAGATGATATAATATTTATATCAAAATAATATAATTGAATTATGTAACCAATAAATATTTAAAGAAAAGTTTTGTTTAACCAATTCCTTAACATATTCAATCATATTGAATATGTTTTTGAATACCATATGATATTGAATATTTGGGAATAAAATTCATTAAATTATTAACATACCTTATAATATTGTGTACATGTGTGGAGACTAATATTCATTTATTATTTTTGTATCTAATGGTTTTGAAGAATAAATTGAGTAATTTTAGGTTTCCATAATCATCTGGATTCATATATTAATATAATTCATCAATTTATTAGTCAAGAAAGTATTGTTCTAACACATAAAATTTTCTTTAATAATTATTCTTAGATAACTGCTCATACTAAAGAAATTTTTGATGTCACTAATATTTTGAGTAACTTATATTAACTTTATTAGTTAAAGGATTAATCTAAATCTTTTGTTTGTAGGACAATACTATTTCCCTATAGTATAAGACATTTTTTCATGTGTATTATAAATTGTAAATATTTGATAAATAATTTTTCAAAATAATATCCCACTAAAATGATGACCCATTTTATAAAATATCATATCCATTAGTGGTTGAAGATCCATATTTAACCCTGAAAATGGGCACTTCTTAGTGTGAAACTCACCACATTGTTATTTAGGTTGGAAATCATCCCAATAATATCATATATGACTCATGGATAGTCAAGTGAACATCAATTGTTTCTAATCCATCATATGGATGAACCCAATTTGGTTTGTCTAGTATCCTAACCCATAGGCTTTCCCAAACAATTATAACCTAAAGGAAGAATAAAAAAGATAAAAAAAGAAAATATAAGGGAACCAAACTTTATCATGAAACTAATTATGGATGTTACATTTCTACTAATTAATTTCTTTCGTTAGAAAAGATAATATAGGGGAACCCGACAATGGTGTGAAGCTACTTAGTTTAATGATCAAGGTCTCTATTTGTTTCTACATATAATTAATCTAAAAAATTATTTCAAGAGGATTTAATCTCATCATCTTATCTCATATAATTATTTATATATTCATTCTTCTAGTGATTTCATTTGGAATCCTATTCAAACCACTATACCAATGTGTTCAAACCATAATGATGTGAAACTCCGTTAACAACCCCAAAGTTTGTGTTAATCACATAAAAAATAAGTTATGTATATATATACATATTCTAACACATTATATGGATAAGTTAGATGAAAATTTATTTTAAATACAAAGATTTATATAAAATTGAAAATATCTACACGAGTAAGTCTAGATAGATAGATAAATTACCACTTTGACCATTCAAGTAAATACAGAGGCCTCCAGGGTAGTAGGTAGTTCGACCCCAAGTCCCTCTACCGAAGGAATAATTAATCAAGATATAATAAAATTAATTGTAACTCAAAAATATAATACAAAAAAACATTATTAAAAAATTAATTTCAAGTTCACAACATCAATTACAAATCAAGGTTAAGGTAGAGGGAAATTAAATTCATTTTCACTCCTAGCATGTAATTCAAGAATCAATTTCTTTAATTCATTTTATAATTTAATCTAAATCAAACATCACACATCATTTAAATAATTTATAACTATAAATTATGTATGGAATACATTTAAAAAAATTAAAATATATAAAAATAAGATAACCAGTAATGAACAATTGTTAAATAAATGAAAATATAATTATTTATAATTATAGCTTCACCATTATGAAAATTTCATAATTTGTAATACAAAAAATATGTATTCATTATAATATGAATTCATTCATATTCATTATTATATGATATTTTTTAAAATTTAAAATTTATATATTTTTTAAATTATAAATAAATTATAATCCATTTTTTAGTTTGTAAACATTTACATAATCTAATATCATATAAATAAACATTATTTTAATCATGTGAAAATATATCATCATTACCATTTTATGTTGTCCTATTATAACCCCTTTAATTTAAAAAATTCAAATTAATTAATTATTAATAAGTAATTATTTTAATATTATCATTTTATATTTTAGACTTATTTATGTAAGATAATAATATTTATGAATTATGAATTATGATTTATAAATGAACATTTTTATTTCTAGATCATAATGCATTCCTTATAATTTGTTAAAAAGGTATTTATAATATTAAAATTTAATATTATAAAAAAATATTTAATAATAAATATTATCATAAATATTTATTAATTAAAATAAAAACTACTATAATTTATTAATTAGTTATAAATTAAATATACATAAAATAGATTTAATCATGATTTATAAACATTTCATATTTTATTAAAACCATTTAAAAATTTAAAAATAATTTACAAATAATTGAAGCTTACCCAAATATACAATCAATATTATGTGAATGGTTATACTCCTACTATCCTTATGTAGATATTTTATGTATAGGTAGATTTCCTTGACCGTTACATAAAATATTTTATATAGGGATACTAATCTTCTATCTTTACATAAAATCTTCATGAAAAGGCAAAACTTGGAGAAACATTCATAAAAACAATCAAATAAAGGTAAATCATCATATTTTATTTATATTTCTTATTTATAGAAAGAAAGTATGTTGATTAACATTTTGAAAACCATTTATAGAAAATTAACGACTTAGTAACCACTACACACCCTAACCGTATAAAAGTAATGATGTATTTTCCATTACTTTTCCTAACTATATAAAGGTAAACCATTTTTATAAAGAATATCAATAGTTTAAAAATGCTACTCTTTTCATCCTTTCTTTCACTTCAATCATTTTTCTAAAAAATATAAGCACTTGAGAAAAATATGATAAAAATTATAGGATTATTTAGGGTTTAATAACAGTTATTTGATCAAGATCATGTCATTAAATCCCCTGTCAGTGATCTCCAATGCTAGAAATAGGTAAATTGTAGAAAATATAAGTAATGAAATATTATAAATCATATGCATGTGCCATACATCATAGATAATATGAAATATAATCATTATCAACAACATAATTATATGGTTTGAAAAATATCATCAAAGAAAGACATAAGACCTCTCGCCTCCATAGTCTATCCAAGTTTTGAGCTAAATAATCCGATGTTTGTTTGGAAACCATTATATCTCCATGACATGCTAGTGACTCAAAGGAAATATAGAATAATGAAGAGAGGTTTTTTTAAAAGAGAAGTTTCATCCATTAATGAAGTTATCACAAAAAAATACACATAAACACACACAAACATATATAGAGACACAAACATCAATTGCATGATAGGGATTTATAGAACAACTGATGGGACTCCTTGGGTGTTTTTACATTTATTTCTGTGTTATAAATCTTGAGTAAATACCAAAACAATGTACATGTATCTAATGTATGAATAAAGATACTCAAATATGTTTAATCTTATGTAATTTATTCATGAAATGATAAGTTACATTGTGAATAATAATAATGTTATATCTTGCATGAAACACTACACCTCATGAAAATAATGATTTACAAGAAATATTAAATAATTTATATAAATATGTCATATAAATATAAGTCTTTAGGGTATATTTATAAAAAATTGATATTTTTTTATTTTTCCTCTAAATAAATATTATATTTGATTGTGTGAGCCACATGAAAAAACTATTTTTACCAAACCACAATAAATGATTGAAATATTATTATTTAAATAGGACTTTTACAACCAAGCCATTGGTTTTGAAGGTATGAATAAGAACAACTGCATTATGAAGTATATTTTAAGATGTCATAATTATTGATATTTTTTTATTAGTTCTAAATATATAAGTAATCAATTTTATATTATATGAATAAAATCAAATAAGGTTTGGAGAAATTAATGTTTTAATGAGTCATTTTTTTATAAAAGATTATTTTCATTTCATTTTGTATTTTTTTCCTTAAAAGTTTTATTTTTTATTTTTTATTTGATTAAATAAACTTAATTATTGGATTTATAAAATAAAAATAATCTTACAGTATTTTTTTATTTTTTTATGAAATAGTTTTTTTGGGTGAATAGTAATTAATACCAATTTTACAGAAAATTTCAATTTTATGACACTATCATGACATAATAATGAATTAAATTTTTATGATACTAATTTTTAATTAATGTATATATATTTTAGAAGTAATATAATTCAATTAAAAATATAATGTTGTAATTTAATATCAATGTTTGATATTATGAAAGTCTAGGTAAGGTTATTATTAAAATAATTTTTTTATCACATCTCTTTGACTCAAGTGTTTAAAATGTTACATTTAGTAATTATTTTGTATTAAATTAAAGTATATATAATTTGATTAAAAATAATATCACTAATTCTAGGTAATTCAATATTCTAAATTATTTTCATATAAAATCCATTTTATTCTGAAAACAATCATTTTCCAAAAAATTGGTATTTCATTAGGTTTTAATAGCTTACATTAAAAGTTATTTTTACCACCGATATAAATTGAATATTTTAAAATGGATTAAATATTTGGGATAATAATATTCTAGTTTTTTAAGGAGTTATAATTCATTTTTTGTCATAATTAATAGTAAACAAAATAAAAGTTTATAACATCAATAAATGGTTAAATGGGTTAAAACAAAATTAATACAATAAGATAAGCTCTAAAAATTTCTCAAAAAACGTTCCTTTATTCCACTAGATTAGTTTATTTTTACTAGTCTCATTATGTCATAAAAATTATTCCAATTTGGTTTCATTTTCATTTTAAAATTAATTTTATGTTATTTTATGTAAATAATTAGTACCAAATGTCACTATCTTTTGATATCAAAAATATTTTTACTAATAATATAATGATTTTATGGACGTTTATAAATGTATTTTTATCATATTAATATTTTTTTTGTAATATTAATTTATTTTTAATTTTTGGTAAGGGTATAATTGCTTAATATTCTTAAGCATCATTGATGCAACACTTAAGGAAGTGATTTAAAAGTCAAAGTAAATAGATAATGAATATTAAAATTGATGTGTTTTTTATAGGTGTATAAGATAATTAGCTCGGTTGGCGATGACTTAGAAAGCGCATCCAAGAGACCTGAAATCAAATCTAGGTGTAGACATATTTCTAGGTTACTATAGTAGGAAATGTATCAGGTACTACTCAATACATTAATAGCCTGAACTATTCATCTATTAGGGATCTTGGGAAACTAGTTTGGTCCTCAGGTCCTTTATGTACTTTAAGCCACCCAATACCTTCATTCAAGTGAGGTTCGTTGGCCACCTTAAGGCCTTCGGTCCGACTCATGACCTTTAGGTCACTTCAAAGCCTTCGGGCAGCATGTAATTATGCTTAAATTAACCATGTAGTCTCTATAAAGAGAATCATATTGATGAGAATTCATAGCAAGGTTAATTCATCATAGAAGAGCTGACATATTTGGGTGAATTAGAGGTTATGGAAATTTCCATTGGGACAAGCATGTGTATGCATAGAAATCCTAGCTGAATAACTATGTGAAGGTGGAGATTGTAAATCATGATGTAGACACTAGGGATGAGTAGTTCTAAGTAGTTATAGTCTATATTATTTTCTCAAATTCTTTTAATTCATGTAATTCCACAAATCCTGCATGCCATGTAAGGGTTCCCCTTCAACCATTTAAATATGGATTATCAGAAATGAATAAAAATAAAGGCCTTCCGACTATTCGAAGTATGCGTTTCATATATGTTAAAGTATTTTATAATTTTAATGAATCAAAATGAACAATATTTAATGTTTTTAAAATATTAATTCTTCTTACATGGTACTATTGATATTTTTAAATCCAAATTATGAGAATAGTTTAGAAAATGACTTTAAGGATAATTTAGGTTAAACCATGTTTAATTAAATGATTTAAAAATAATGAAAATATTATCATTTGTAAAGTGGATGTGAAATGGTGAATAATATTAATCAATATAAACTTATTACCCACATTAATTTTTCGAAGTACATTATATCCCATAAAAGACTAAGTATCTTTTTATCATGGAAAGAGTTTAAAGGGTGAAAAGTGTGGTTAACCTAAGTGATATGGTTTAGAATAACAAAAAATGATTGATTAAATCTAATTATTATTTTTTTATTTATAAAATTACCTTACTATATTAATAACTATGAAAATTTTGAACCACATGGATTGAGTGATTCATAATTAATATAATAATTTTTCTTGTATTTACATGTATTCCACCCACCTCAAATATAAAAGGAAGCCACCTCTTATCACTTATACACACCATTTGATCCTCATGGAATGATATATATATATGAACATATAACTTAAAAACCTCTTCCAAATGACCTTTAATTCATTTTATCATAAACATAACATCTTAATAAGTCTTTGGGTGTAACATAAAGGATGATACCCAAAGATAGGTAATTGTATTTACCAGTATATTTAATATTTATTTATTCATGGACCTCCTAAAAATTTTCAATAACTATCTTAAAATGATTAAATTAGTATATTTAACATACTAAAATACTTTTATACTAATGTTTCAACAATTTCATATATCCTTTTTATCTAATGGAAAATATAAACATCACTCATGTGTATGTTTGGACAACCATCTATAAGAAGTTATGAATTTTGTTTTTCATCACGACCTTTCATGGATGGTTATATAGATGGATTTATTATTTATTTATTTATTTATTTTTGAAATAATTAAAATTATTTAATGAAAAAAATAATTTATACCTTATTACCCTCCCATCTATTAGGAAATTATAGTATCAATCGTGTGTATTTGTGGAGTAACATCTCTACAGAGGGATGTGATTCATTTTTAATTTATACATTAAATGGATGGTCCTTAGGATATATTTAATAAATATATTTGATATATTTTTTAATATGGAAATTATAATTATTATTTACCTTTATTTCATTATATCCATGGATAATTGAAAACATCAGCCATGCGTAAGTGTGGACTACCGCCACCACAAAATGATGTAATTTATTTTCATCACCATGTTATATTAATGATTATAAAAGTGTTTATAATGAATCAATATTATATTTATGACTTTAATATTTTTTTGGATATTTGTAATCCCTGAAAAAATGTAAGTATTAGAATTATAGAATAAAAACATGCATAGAAAACTAATCAATTATCAACTGGAAAAATCATTTTAATGAAGAACTATTCAAAAACAATTGATAAGATGTAATAAGTTACTCATAACTAAAATTATATGTTTGTGTATTTTTATTTTATAAAGGAATCAAAATTTATTATAAAATAGGTTAATTTCATGTCAAAAGAATGTCAAGAATTGAGGAAAGGGTTCTTTGTCTCAATATTATTTCATTGAGACTTTTTTCTGGTTATACACCTATTTGTATTTATAAGGTTCCATACTGGAACTTTTTTATATTATAATATCATTATTTTCATAATCATTTTATTTAAATTTATTTTCGATTTTTTTTTATTTTAAGAGGTTTATGATTAAAAAGATACCAAATTGGTATGTTTTTATTTATAAATATCATTTTTAATTGATATTGTTTATTATTTAATATAATTTATAGAAAATACTTAGTATTTATATCTTAATCCCTATTTGTATTATTATCATATGTTTATTTCTAGGCTTTTCTTTTGTTCCTTTCATTTTCTTCTCTTTTTTGATTAAAAGTTTTAAGAAAATATTTAGAAGAAAAGTCAGGAATATTTTCTTCCATATCCAAGTTGTACAAGTTATTTAATATAACTCTTTACCTATACATAGAATTTTTTAAAAATTAATTTTTAATACCATTATATTTATTTTTAAATAATAAAAATCAATCATTCCAAATATTTTTTTATAGAAATCAATTTTAACTTTTTATAATTGTATAAATATAATTTTCTACATTAATGAATAAGGAATGAAAATATTTTACTTCCACATGGAATTTATTCATCACGAAAATTCCTTCACATGTTTTAAAGGATTTATAAATAAAATTTTATTACCATATTTTGGGAAAATTTAGTTTTTAAAAGATTCTAAAATAAAGGAGCTTCTTTCTATTTATTTTAAAATCATATATAATAAATTATAATACAAAATTGGTGTTTATATATTTTATCATTATTTGGGGTTATTTATTCTTCACTGGGGATATGATATTATGATACCATCCACATCCTTTCTATATGTGGATTATGATGATGATGATTTAAGAAATTTTCAATGAAACTCACTTCATTCCATGATTCAATTAAGCATTGATGAAATATTGAATGTTTTTATGGTACTATCCACATCATTTTTCTATATGGATTATGATTATGTGTTAATGATATCATTATGAAACCTATTTATTTTTTATGGGTTATGATATGGTGATATGATGATTTTTTATGATCTTATGGAATAATTATATATAGTTTTTATTATGTGATGTGTCAAACCAAAATATTATATTATTATAATGTATTTGATAAATATTTATATCCAATGAGATAATATAAGAGATCATGGGGAGTGAACCCATTCTTGTAATGAAAATAGGTTGGGGGTAAACCCAATATCTGATGATACTTTTTCCACTATGTGATGATTTTCTTGGTTGAGAGCCTTGTATTTTGAAATGATTTTCTATGCTTATGATTATTTCACATTATCATATTACATGTTATCATGCTTATAATATATATTCATGGTTTATGACTGATTACTGATTATTCTAAAAAAATTACACATGAATTTTATTATGATATTGATTTATTTTATGACTCAAATTTATTACATTTTACTAATTAGGTATTATTTTAATTATTCATGATTATGGTATCATTGTTTTATACTTATATTATTCTCACTTATGATCATCGATTCATATATCCAATGTTTACACATACTGATCATCTCATCTCACCCTTTCTTATGCTTCCATTTACCCAAGTTATTAAAAATTAAATCATATAAGATATGTTTATAACGGTACCATGTGTGGGAAATTTTATTTGAGGTATTGCAGTATTCTTATGGAATAATAAAATTGTAGTATAACATGAAAATCCCCTTTTATGAGAAAGTCAAGGGTTTTTTTACATAGAGGGGTTTTCCTAATTTTCTATAACTCTAAACCTAAAAGTTCATCATTATGTTTGTTACTTGATTCTTTCTATCAATACTGTAATTATAGATGGCTAAAATAGGGTCTATTTATTTGGTATCCGATCTAGTATTTATAGAATAATATTTTAGCACTGCATATTGGTGTACATGTCTTAGGATATTGTAATTTCTTTGCCTAATGACCAACCAAAATGATTCCCTAGATTGAAGTGCCAAATGACCTCAGGGACACCTCCCCATATACCAGAGGATTCTGAGTAGTATAAAAAGACTGAGGTAGTATTGTGGGGAGACTATACCCCCTATATTGAAGTAAACAATAATATTAAAAATTACCAACCATCATAAAAATCAGAGTACATAGTAAGAATAAATTGAATAATAATTCTCAAATAAAATAAAAATACTAAATTATGGAATAAAAGAGAGATATCCCACTTAGTCAATCACACATATTGAATAAGAAAGAAAAAAAATCCAAACATGGATATAGTAAATCACTAATCTGTTAAAAAACTCTAATATATATTTAGATATGAGTTATCCTACCTGATAATGGAATACCAAGCCTCTGACCAATATAAACCAACACCCAAGAAAAATATTTTTGGGTATTGAAGTTCCATGTCCTTTAGAGTAGGGTATGAGTAGTTAAATCTGTAGGTAAACACCAATTGTGTTCTACAATATACTAGAAATGCAGTGATATGTTTATGTGAGATGGTCCGAATAAATATATACAGTGATGAACAAAATAGAAACAATAATTCCCAATATATACTTTGGACAATTCTTGATTGTCTCTTAACACATTACAAGGAAAATTCCAACCATATCCTTACAATTTACCCATTGAAATAAAAATATAAGTTATTCCATTCCTAATAATAATGTTAGATCCTTATGTGGGAGACCTTGATCAACCATACCTGCTTCATATAGTGTCTAAGTATCATCAAGAATGAGAATAAACTCAGGGGAAGCTTTTTTCACCCACTAGAGATAACATACTCACTTCTCCGCCATGATAATTAAAGGACACTAGAGAATAAAAAGTATATCTTACCCTCAATCCAATATTCTAAACCCCATGCTAGTACTTTGAAATTTTTAATATAAATTCAATGTATGATTCCTAAGAGGGAAAGGTCCTAGGGAACATTATACATCTATAAGTGACTGAATTTTGTGGGACCTAAGCCATTGAATGGAATACCATCTTAAGTCCCAGGATCAATAACCATAACATCTAAAATAAACACTCTTGAACATATCCAACACTTGTTCATTCACCAGATCCTAAGGGTAATATTAAGAATTGATAAAGGGGATCCACAACCACCCTTAGGATGTCCAAAATCCATGCTCGGGGATATAAACCCACTTAAAACCTTATACCACCATTTGAATCCTTGAGGTTTTAGGAATTCATAGTGTTTATATGGTATCTTTATTTGGATGCCAGTTTTCCTCGACATTTACAATGGTCATACTAAAATAAAATAATCCCTATAAAACAGGGGAATTCCTATATACATGATATCATATACTATGACGTTGGATACTAGTAACCCCCACTAACAAATATACTACTATAACAATCACGACAGTTTCTAATCAAACGAGGCATCCACACCCAATGTACTATGTGACTAGATCTCAGATATCTTGGACATCCTAGGTTCTCATGAATCTGAGCAGGTTATTCCCGAGCATTTAGAGGAGTTAAAGATAGTCTAAGAACAATGGTAAGTTCAAATTTATCATAGGTAATCAAATAATGTAAATAATAAAATAAAAACATAGTAGGGGGTTAATGAATTCCTAAGACCATGCTCATCATTATATCCCCTTAGGGATTAAACGTTGGGTTGGGTTCTATATGACACCCATAACCATATCTACCTATTTTCACATATACTTGATCTAGGACATATCTTATAGGGGAACCCATGGGGGTCCCCTATATCATCACTACAGTTGAGGCATCTCACTTGAGATCTTAAAACACGACTAGTCTATCCTGATAACCCCAGATCCTCAGAGGTTATCTTTTCCCTCAATAATATCGAAGTCATTATACAATGTAGTAGACCTCAAGGGTACAATATAATTTTGACAATATTGATATATAGATGAAGTCTGATATCTTTGTCTGTGGTTACTCTATGTCTTCCATCTCACCCTACCCTCTTTAGTCTGGAAAAGGTCTACCCACCTAGGCGTAACACATATCAGTATTCCTCACCCATCTTGATAGGTTCATCATCTATAGCCATGTGACATCCCCTATTAGAGGTGTCCAAGTGTTTTTGTGTCCTCTTATTCTAGGACTCAACCACAAATGGCTGAGGCATTAAGCCAGTGCAAATGGTCTAACATAGGATTTTATATTTTTTGTTTTATAGAATTTCAATTTATGATAAAAAATGTATCGAATTACAAAAACCAACTAAATTTAGTTATTCATCACCCTTGGTGGTGTGACTACATTCCAATATTCATATAAAAATTAAAAATCCATAGTAATCATGAGAGGTCCTCCAAGCTCCTTTTGAATCGTTATAATTTAGAAGTCAGTGTGGAAATTCACCACCCATGATCATCCAAGTCCTGACTGATTCTGTACTTCTACGAGATGTCTTAATTCAATCCATACACCAGAAATAATTAATTATAAAAAATTATAATTAATTATATAATTTAAAAAAATGTGGAAAACTACCGAACATCTCATTGTGCACTGCTGCCTTATCAGAAACTTGACCAATCACAACCGAAAGGGCCCACTGCACACCATTAACACCAACATGGGAAAATACCAAACACACAATGGTGAAGAAATTATTAAATCAAATTAAAGGGAGTGAAAAACATTAAATAAATCTATAGTTTGGTGAATATTTATCAAAATGGTAAACAATGGTAGGTGAACATTGTCTTGGTACCTCATCTAGATAGGCTACCAGAAATCCCAAGAAAAAATTGTTGATCTAACTATACTATGTTGAGATATATATTTTATCCTTAAACCAAAAAAAGTCATAAGAAGAAAAAGATAGGGTAAAAATATATCAGGAGAGGATAGAGGACATAACTTCCATACTCTATGAAAAAAAAATAGTAACAATATAAAACATATAATGAAAAAGAGGGAGGTTTCACAAATATTCCCTCTCACATGTTTCTCTCTATGATGAAGGAGAACGGACATCCAATACCCCTATTTAATTTAATATAAAAAAACTAGAATTTTTTCATAACACAAATCATCGGATTGGGATTTGAAATTTTAGTCTTTTACCCCAGATACCATGACTATCCCTCTTTCACATTATGTAGCATCCAAATTAATCTATTCAAATCCTTAATCACTATTCATAACATAAATAGTCTAATACAAATATTTTTTGTATTCCTGATCACCCTTTCCTCATATAGTGCTCACCCAAACCCCTAGTCCTTCTACTAATGCTTAAACCGTGCACAATACTACTTTTTATGATGTATGAATCCTCAGAATATCATTTCGGTTCATGGTTCTCAAGCCCAACCTTCCTATAATATATATATATATATATATATATATATATATATTACATTCCATATTGTTTAAACATAGTGTATTAAATTATCCACACGATAAAAATTCTCATCCCCAAGAAGTCGCATCGACTATACAACCATAAATATGACACACTACATTTCCCCAACTATGCTTAATTCACAGCGTTCTACTCCAGAATTTTGCACAATAGTTTGTTGTGAAAATAAAAATACAAGGCATATATTTTGTGAAAAATGGAGCCACCACTCAAAGAAATAATTGGAATATCTTGGAAGAACACCAAAACATATATCTATCACGAGACATTATTATTTAGTGAAAACTTCATCATATAGATTATGGTTCTCTGTACCATAAGACTTATCTTAAAATGGAAGATTCTATTCTAAGATGCTCCCCAATATCAGAAAAACCAACCGAAACACATTATTCATACATCCACTAAACTATAAATTACATCCTATATATTCTCCAATCATGTTTTCCCTATCACCGTGTATAATTTCAGTAATAATTTAACTTTGACATCATCTTTTCATCTATGATCAAAACACTCAGTTGCATCCTCTGATGCATCCTCAGTTGAAAGGCATTCCATTACCTCTGTATTCCCACTGATGAACACACACATATGGTATTTATATGTTATAAACCATGGAAACAACTATCCTTCAATACCATGAATTTTCTCCGAATCCAACACAATCATTATATTTCTTCACAAGATTGGCTCCTTGAACCATGTGATGAAACACGGTTTCACCCCCTAAAACACATCAAAAATAAAGTTCACTCCAAAATTCATGTGTATAAAAAAGGGATTCACCTCTTGAACCATGTCATGAAACATATATCACCCCACAAATCACCCATGAATCACACTGGGATCAACCTGAGAACTAATGAAACACAGAAACTAAAACCAACATGCATTCAAGTTCACATTTTTGAGTAACCAAGGCATATTGACAAAAATTAAATTAATATGAATAGTAGAAGCTACTTCTATTTTGAAAATCCATAGTTTTTTCTCTCATCCCCATGACCCTTCCAATAAGTGGTTCGCAGACCATGACTGATGTGATGCTCCCCATTATTGGACTGTTCTTATCTCTATATCATGAAATCATATTGTCTACCTCCACAGACCATAACTCATCTGTTATTTCATTCAGTGGTCATACATGGTCATCTCATTCATTCCTGAGTGAAAACCCAAAACACATACTAACATCCCATTCCTAAACAATGGGGATGTCATCATTTTACATCTGAAGAAGCCCACCAATAATGAGGATCTCCTCAAAACACTCTGTAGATCAACTTCATCATGATAAATCATAATAAAAATAACGATGTCCCTCCAACATCACACTCAAAAAATTCATGTTCTACTAGGGAGACAAACAACTCCATAAACCATTTCGGTCCTTGTCCCACTCACATCATTTCACCGATCCACCATCTAACAACAACCCACACACCCAATGCGCACTACCTCAAAAGCTTTCAAATGTAGTGGGTATACACTCCTATACCACCTAATATTCCTGCCAACAGTCATCGTACACCTCACATTCCCTATATTACTCGATCTTAACAAACTATAATTGGTGTATTCTCACATGAATTTTAGTCATATTACTCAGCTCATGCTCTTGTGAGTTGCATCACATCAAAGAAAGTCTCAAAATGACTGAACCACTGACTATTCTATATGTATTTTCAATCTCATCCATCATTATCACCATAAAGAGTCTACAAAACTAGAAACCTCATAAATGATATGATGAACCGTATTCATAACTTATATATAGAACAATTAAAATTTATGAACATATAATTGTACTCTCCCTACTTACTAATGAGTCCATAATAGTAGGTTTAGGTACCCAAAGGGTCTTTCCTTCAAAAATAATGTATCACATAAGTCATGAAATATGAGATGAAAAATGTTATATCATCTCAAATATCCCATGAAATCTAACATTAAAAATAACCACTCTAGTTTCTCACATGTATACATAGTTCAAACACCTCAAAAAGCGTTATCATCCTACTAGGGCACTAATTATCATTAAGAATCTACATAAGGGAATTCACCCTGAATAATGATAGCATCATAATAATTACTACCTTATACCAAAAATTATCCCGGGTGATCCCTACCAAAATAATGATATCATATGGTACATATAATTAAAAGGTTATTCCATGTCAAACAAGAAAACACAATAAATGTTTTTAGTGGAAAATTATGTATATAATCTTTGTAATAATCACTCATCAGGGGTCCAAGGACAAAGAATCACATTCATGTACCTACTCACTAGAATCACTACACCTCTAGTGCATAAGGAACTACATCTTCCTTCCCATTACTGAGCATCTCACTGTAGATCCATGTGATCTTCCATCAGAAACAAATATGCACATTTTCTTCAATAGAGTAGAATTCCACCAAGAACCCATATAGGAAAATTCCATATGATAATTTTGTGACACTTTAAATAGATAAAAAAATTATTAGGGAAATATGACACACCATAAAAAATTAAATGTTAAGTGAATCCCTACATCCCGAGAATGATGCATGAGGTGCCTCTTTCCACTACAACAAAGAGTCAAATATAGAACTGATCTCCTTAAAATGAGACAAGAGCCAAAAATACATAATAAATCATAATCCTTAACCCCATTTTCCTTACAAAAGTTGAATATATATATATATACTTTTAAAATCACATACTAATAAAATCAATGTCATCTAAGGAAACATAGAAATCCTACGATATTGGGTATTCAGAAAAAACCATATTGATACCAATAACAATCACCAAAACATTCCTATATCTTTAGGGTACCCAATTTATAATAATAATAATAATGAGAAGAATCCTTTATTGCAACTTTGTTACATTTAGAAATGGAGGCTACTTAACTGATGCCTCAAACTAGAGTGCCACAAAACCATAAGCATGCCTCAAAGTACTCAATAAGGAACTACCTAGTATTTTGGGACATATTTAATACCATGTAGAGATAATACCTATATATTAGAGTGACTAATAACAGTAAAAGTAATCAATAATCCCATAAATAAGAGTACATTTTAAGAATAAATAAATTAAGCATTCTATAATAAAATGAATATGTTGACATATGGAATAAAAGACAAATCAACCACTATGAAAATAACATATAATGAATAAATATAATAAATATAATACATTTTAGGATCTAAAATATCATTAATATTTTCAATTACTCGATTCACCAATCATATCACATCTATCATGGTCAATAATGTAATACTGGGCCTATACCCAACATACCCCTGTATCTAAGTGAAAGATATCGAGCATCAAATTTATACGGCTTCTGAAGAAGGGTGTGAGTATATTAATCAACAAAGAAACATAAATTTGGGCCTTTAATATAAAATAATTTTACTGATATGTTCATGTGACATGATCAGAATAAATAAATAATCTATCAAAAACAAAAACAAAAACAATCATCTGTAGTACTTTCTTCGAGAAGTGTTGTAGTGTCTTTGAGCATGTCATTGGGACAATAAAAACCATAAAAATACAATATATAAAAGGTATTATACATACACCTAGGGTAATTATGAATAAAAAAGCTGATCATCATGTTTGAGACCCCAATCACGCATACATGTTTTAGCCCGTGTGAGAGTGTCTCTAAGAATAATCATCACCTTAGAGGAAGATTTGTTATCTCACTAGGGATCCAATTATCACACCTACACCATGACAAGTATTGTATCTAAAGATTTAATAGGAAACTGTCATCCTTAATTTCTATAGTTAAACCCCATACTAGTACCTGGGAATTCTCAATATCATGTATATGTATGATTCTAAGGAGGGGAAGGCCCAAAGAAAACATACACATCTATGCATGACTGATTCTCAAGAGACCCACGAAATAAAATGGAATAACCTCCTTAATATAATTATCAATAACCTGGGAATCAAAACTTTTGGATTAAAAGAAGAACTATCCATGGTGTATAAATATGATCCTATTGGGTATCATAAGCATCCTTTAGGGTGATCCAACAGTCACCCTCTGAATGTCCAATATCTATTATCAAGGATATAAACCCACTATAATCCTCATTCCACCATTCTAATCCTGAGTCATATAGGCATTTTTAATGGTTTATGGCATCGACATTCAAATCCCAATATTCCTAGGCATTCACAATGGTCATTCTAGAATAAAAGAATCTATTGCTGACTTTAGAATTTTATTAAGAATTTTATCATATAATCAAATTTTATACTATATAGCTACCCATAAAAATCCACTAATACATCATCCATGATGAATTATAGTAAAATTAGTAATCCCCACCGATATAATATTTTGAGATAAAATCCCAATCATCTTGAGCATCTCATGGACTCATCCATCTCAACAGGTGATTCCCAGGTGTATTAGGGAATCAGGGTAAATCAACACCCAATGGAAAACTTCCATGAATCCTAGGTAATCACATAATTGATGAAAAATAAAATTAAATAGATAACAGGGTCTAGAAGAACACCTAATACAATCCTCACCATCATATATCTGTCGGGTTTACAAGTTGGAGTAGGTTCTAGGTGTCACCCAAAACCATGTTTACCCATATCCACATACACTTACTCGGTTTTATCTCTCAAAGAGGCTCTTACTAGGGACCTATTTTTTTTTATTTTTTTACAGGCCACGAACTTTTTTATTGAATTAAAGTAAAAAGTACAAAACAATAAAAGGAGCAGTAGGGGCCTCACAATTGTTAATACCCACATTATGAGGCACCGAGTTTTTTTATCTTCTCTGAAATCTGGAATTATTTATATTTTATGGCTCCCCAGTCGGTGCCTCGGCCCCGCCTATGCCCACGACCTCGGAAGTGGAGTGCTTATAATTTTTTCACTTGTTGGAGGAGACATTCAATATCTGAGCCATCTTCAAAGTCAGATGGCTCATCCTTCTTTGAAGTCCAGTCTGAACATCCTCGTCCCCTCCCACCATTAGGATGACATCCCCGTTTCGAATTTTCTTGTTTCTAGGGTTCCAAATCATCATTGAATGTAACTATTTGATGCATTTCCATTAAAGGAGTCTTGTTTTTCTCCTACTGAGAAGAATGTTTCATTAAAATTGACTAGAGAGTTGCAATGTTTTCTGTCTTGTTCTTTGCTGGGTGAGCACAATATTTCTCTACCCTTTTATGTATAGGAGAAGACACCAGTATAGGAAGAGATTTGGTATCCAAATCCATATATTCCTCATGTTTACCAGATTGTATGGAGGCTGATTTAGGAGGACTAGAGGAGGCATTATCTTTCTCATTTGCAGAGGCAGTAGCTGATGAATGCACCTGAAATCCAGTTTCAGAGCAGCCCGCACCTGTGAAGTTAGTATATCCATCTGTATAATGCACATGAGTTGGAAGAATATCATTTTCAATGAATTTGTGAACTATTGTAGAGGGGGAGCAGCAGGGGGCATTCAGTAAACCATAACTTGCCCCATGTACTGCCAAATGAGAAACAGAACCCTCCACAACTAGAGAACCTGAATCTCTAACTTCCTCATTTAATTGGGATTTACCTATATGGACTTTTGCAACAATATCATCACATATTCTATGCTTTTCAGAATGTTCCATAGTACCTACAGTATAATATTCAACTAGACTGGGTCTAGAATTCTGTGGCAAGCTCCTCTCTCCCATAGGCTTACACACTCGTTGAGTTTGTCGGTCATGAACACTTAACTGGGAATTCTGTGCAATAGTATCAGACACTCTATTGGTGTTTTCTTTCAGTTCATTGATCCTTTTGAAGTATATATTAGCATCATGTCCACGAGTAGAACAAAATTCACAAACAAGATACCTCCTACAATTAGAGGAATCATTACCAATAACTCTACATTCTGGATAGTATTTGATCATTGTTGTTCTCCTGGTTCAATACCCAACTCATGGAGGACATCATGTCCCTTAGAATTATCAATGTCATTATACGAACATATAGGAATCAAGGGTATGTCTTACCGGTGTTAGTCTCAAAATACGGTTCAAGGCCCATATTAATGTATAGGTTCAGTCCATGTTAGTCGGCTCATCCAACCCATCTATAATCTACCTATGGTCTATCCATATAGACATAACACATTTTAAGGGTTTTCACTCGACCTACTAAGGTCATCATATCCATTCACGTAACACGGACTCTTTTAGGTGTCCAATTTTATAGGTATCCTCTTAGTCATGGTTCCCACTATTGAAGATAAAGGTATAAAGCCTATATAAAAGGTCAAACATGACCTTTTTAAAATGTTCATTTTAGGGAATTTCATTTTAAGCTAAAAAGATGTATTTAATTATCAAATCAAACTAACATGTATTGGTTATCTATCCCAATGATGAAACCCCACACCCACATCCATATATAAAAATATTATATTGACATAGGTCTAGTATAAGGACCACCGACCATATATTAAAATTTTTCAATTTAATCATAATTATTGAAATTTATTACCCAATCTTTTCCATGTCTTGAAAGACCCTATCCTACCACATGAGACTCTACCTCAAACCATCCATGTAGCAACCTCGATCCTAGTAACCTAGATCCAATGTCTTCTTTATTAAATTGAAATAAGATACATTGAATCACATTCTGAAGGACTGAATAGTTTTTTGTCTTGGTAATCTATATACATTCGTAAATCAACACTACATTTTAAAAAATAAAATAAATACCATATTTTCATTGACAAAACTATTATTCCCCATAGCATATCCTTGCATATCAATCATAAAATAATTTCGGGTTTCCTATAGAAAATAAAACATAGAAAATGGGTGAGATATATGTTATATAAATGTAAGGGTACTGTAAAATCTATAAAAAAAATAATTAATAATCAATATAAAACGTTAATAAATGAAGCACATTCCATTCAATCAATAACTTGAGAATAATATGTTAAGAATAAATGATGATCAAATAATTACATATAAATAATCACATGATCTAGAAAACATAACCATGGAAATTATTACAAATAAAACAATAACATGGAATATCAATAAATAAATTCATAACAATGGAATGCATAATACTGGACATCTAAAACATATCGTCGAGGCCTTATGCCCAGATATTTAATTAGTTGGTCAAGGCCTTGACCTATACCCAATTTTGTTTGTTTCACGAGACATACAGATACATTGAGGGGATATCTATAACCAGGCCCCACCCACCACTTACTAATTCCAATTCATTTCTCATATGAATAGAGTGAATAATAATCAACATAAATATTCATATTTAAATTCATGCATATGAAATGTTAATACAACCCCTAATAAAATAAACAATATAAAAACCCTTAAGAATACTATGGATAATGTTATCAAAATTATACATGCTCAATAAAAATGATCATAATCCATACAAATAATGAAAAATGATGATATTAATACAATATATCCCCATTGTATCACAATTAAAATGGATGTTTTATTTTATTTATGAATAATAATCACATAAAAATTTTATTAAAGATAATCTTGAGGAAAATAATATTTTTATTTTGAATATATTTTTAAAATATACTATTCAAAAAAATCATTCAAAAAATATTTTTATTGATTTTATAAAATGATTTAAAACATTAAGTGGTCACAATGGTTAAAAATTTGGTTCATGTGTTATACATTAAAATAAAGATTCCATTCACTTTTTTTTGTAAAATCCATAGATGAATTAGTTTGATAATTACATGAAGATTAATTTCAACCCATATTATAAAAATTTAAAAAAAGAAAATTTTATTTATTAAATCATTTTGAAATGGATAAAATATTTTTTAAAAACATTTTTTGTAAATCAAGGATTTTTATAAAAAGGATTTCCTAACAAGGAGAAAAATAAAGTTATATTATCATAAAAACATTTTATCAATCATTTTAAGTGGAAAATTGTGAAAGATTTAACTATTACATGAAAAATATCTTGATTAAACATAGTATATGAAAATGTTTTTTATTTTAATAATGAAATATAATATAATTCTACTAAGATTCACTTGAACAAAAAACCCTGAATTATGATGATATTGTGAAATATGCCCACACAACTTTGGTAACCTCTGAATCTTAATCCCCATAATATAAATAACATAAAATGATTATTTAAATACAATGTATATAAATATATCCATGATATAAAATATAATATGTTTAATATATACACCACTATAAATAAATAAGTGGTGAATATGGTATATGTTTCAGAGAAGTAAAATTGTGATGAGAAAGCATTATCGTTCGCTTCCTTTTGGTTGAACATTACATATTTTACTATATAATGATTTTAATAATGTTACTAATTTATAACATAACCATAAACATATTTATAATATTATATATTATCTTTTAATAATAACTTACAAAATTTTTGTTAACATTTTTTTTTCATTTTTTGGGTGTTTATTTCCTTGTTTTATCATTCATGTTTTGTTATAAATGTTCTGGTTATTTTACATAGGATATAAATATATCATAACCAAAATTTTAATAATTTTATTAATATAATATTTACTTATCATTTTTTTAAAAAAACGATTCATTAAAATTTTACATAAAAATGAACCACATCGCTTCATGGAGAGAGCATCTAGTACATACACATGAGTGATGATATAAATACATTGATGAGTGAAAGGGTAAGAAAGTGTCTAATATATTAATTTTCCATAATCAATACCATTTCATATATATCATATATATTCATTAAATTTACCTTTTCTACCATTATTGTAAATCATTAGACATAAATGAAACACATCGCTTTGTGAGGCAGTAGTTCGTTATATACACAAGAGACATTATCATATTCCCTATATAATAAAATGTAAAAAGTTTTATTTGATCTTATAATTATATAAGTATAATAATTTCAAAAAAATAATATACATATATTTAATCCATTATTATTTCAATCCTTGAAAGGTGTTTATGGGAAACAGACTACATCGGTTCGTGAGGTGGTAGTCCGTTGTACCCACGATGGATGATTTCATTTATCATTTATAAAGGGAGAGAAAGATAAATATTATGACATAAACCTAATAATATCCCAGTATAAAAGATATTCTAGCAACATTATACAGTATGTGTTAATAAATAATTTAAGGTTGTAAAATAAGAAAGAAAATGAATGTGTTTATTAAATATAATTAACATATCTAAGAGAAACCTTATTTGGATATATTCTTAATGACCTTAGAGTAGGTGTTATGGTAAGAAAGAAATCCATAAATTTTGTATAATTATTTTGGGGAGGTTATTTATTAAGTTTTATTTGATCTAAATTTCTTAATAGGTGTCAATAAGCGAGGGGAGTTAGTGAGATTTTATGCGGGGTGAAATGGGACCTTCATGGAAATCACATGGAAATTTTCCACAAGAATCAATGATGATAATGTCAATTACGTGAAAAAATATTCCAAATGACCATATATTATAACATTGGTAGGATAATGTAGAAATATTTCCAATAAAAAATATTTTGACATGTTGTCATGTTATTTAACCCTTACCTTCTTTGTTAAACACCCGATAAACACATTTTTACATTAACCACATTAATCTACATTTACTATTTACACTATTAATTTTGAGTAAAACTTTACGTAAAACTTATTAGAAAATATAAATTATTAAAATTAAAAATATCTAATCCATTTTTTAAAATTATATTCTTATAAGTGGAAGAATTCAATTTAAAATTATAGTCGTAGGGGTGATAACAAAACAGGTTTCCAAAGAGAAAAAATACATAAGTATAGAAGGTCTTAATATCAAAACGAAAAATTAAAATTATTCCAATGTCCTAATATTTATTTAATATAATTTTAAAAAATATTATTATATAATTTATCATTGAAAATAATTTAAACTAAAGGGATGTTTTTAGTAAATAAAAATACTTCTCTCTATTAAAAAAATGAATTTTTTAGAAACAGACAAAATATTAAACCTAAGATAATTTTTATATTATTATATTACAAGTAAATTTAATTTTATAAAATAAATTTTAGGAAATTGGTAAAAATTAATTTGAAATTATGTGCCCAAAGCATGACTAAACAACCTTTTAGAATAATACATTTTTTTAAAAAACATGTGTTTTCACTTAAGATGATTTTTATTTTATATATATTCAACATATACCCATTGAATTTATTTTATACATGTGTAAAAAAATATAATTTTAATATTTTAGTTAGTACTATTCATACTCACTAACTTAACTCTTAGGCTATAATGGTTATATTTAAATAATAATATTTTAATAGAGTACCATGTTTTGTTTCAACAAAGTGCAGCATGAATCTCAATATACCAAAGAGAATGATTTAAAAAATATATATATAGTGTGAAGTATCAAGGTGTTATATTTTCTTTTAATATTTGTGTTTTTATCATACATGATATCGAACATAATATTCATATTTTAAATTATTGGTGGGTTACATTCCACCTTCATTAAATAAATTACATCCTCATAATATAATTTTGATCTCAGCAATCATGGGTTAGAAACATGAAAATAACATTCTTGGAATCCCACAACATTATAAGGGATAATAAAACATCCACTTGATAATTTTAAAATGGAAATGATAAGATTATATAGAATAACACCTTACTCATTTTCCATGTAGGATAACATTATTGGTAAATGAAAATATAGACATGAATGGGAATACTAGTGCCCAAGGATTAATAAAGAGTGATAGAGATCATTAATGAAAATAAAGTGGGTGATCCATAGAAGGTTAACAACCAAAAAATATAAAATATGAGACGAGATAAGGTACTTTTTGATTCATCAGAAAAGAAGCTACTTGGGAGAAATTTATTTTTAAATATACTTTCTTAGAGGTAAGGAATTCAATTAAAATTATGGTAGGAAACACTAAAAAATATAATGAATTGAAATTTTTCTGTATGTACAATTTTATCCTTAGGATGTGGTTTGAACAATTCATACTTCATCTCTCACTCTAGAAAATGAATTTCCAATATGAATTTTTATTCTTGAATAACTAAAATTGAAAATTAAGTGACCATTAGATCAATAAAATAATGAAATGTAATTTTTCTTATATCTAGATATATTCCAAAATCGAAATGGTCAAAAAAAATTATCCAATAACACTAATAGTTTAACATGATCCATTCCATATATAGATAGCCTCAAGATCCATCAAAAATTGGAATAACCATGTTTGGAAGAATGGTCACTAAATCACCACTATATTCCACAAGAAATATAATGTGGATCTTACTGTCACATTTAAAATATGAGAGTATTAGGATCACTGTAAAACCTTAATGAAAACATGCATGCTTTCAAAAAATAAAATCATAGGTTTTTGAATATATTCTATAATATAATAATTTCAGTAAACTTCAACTTAGATAACAAAAACCATCAAACCTTCAACCAATTTCATGGTCAAAAACATCATCCCTTAAATAGTCATTATTTCATAACCATTGGAAACATATTAAGTATCATCCTCCATTAATCATCTATTTTACAAGAGGTTCAAATTTTAATTGATTCAATTTTCTTGGTCATTAGTACCATTAAACACATGATCTCAAAATCCTTTAAGAAATAGTACTTCAGTATAATCCATATACATTTCATGATTCATAAAACCATAATGTCATTGATAAAATAATCGTATAATATAATTATTGAATCCGAACACAATCACATTGATCATTCCACTTCATCTGTGGTAATAACATAATCTTGACTATTATATCTTAGCTTATTTTGAGAACATAAAATTGGAAACCTCTTTTGATCCCTTAAAATCAAAAGCATGGATTTGTTTGTCTTTACACTTGTAGTAAACTACTATTCCATTACAGCATGTACTAGAGGGTTTCATCATAAAACTATCACATGTGAGAAAATCCATATTTCCCTTCTTCACCATATCTATTTATTTCTATTTTATCCTCTTATTATTTATCTTCCCTCTAAATCCATGATACTTAGAGAATTGTTTCTCTACATTGATATCACATGATACTATGTCTTTATATTATGAGATGGTTTGGTAGAATAGTTCCCATTGAAATATAGTATTAATCACATAAAATAAATGATCATTATTAAACGTTATATTATGTGCATTGATTTATTTTTCATTCCTTCTAATATGTTCAATTTATAAAGGATGGAATACACTATATTATACCCTAACATTATTAAACAAAATTTTTAATCCCAAAATAGGTGAAATAATGAACATAAATTAAAAAAAGTATCATTATCTAATCTCGTAATCATAAACATGGTTTCTTTGGGAATGTTTTCGAATCATAAAATAATTTAAAATCCTTCATAATATTTTGTATTAAAGATGTGAAATAAACCAAGAGTATTACACCAGATTTTTAAACATGGTGTGTAGTAAGGCCCATTTTTATACACTAGGTGAGGATTATGTGATTCCTAATGTTCCCTTCTTAGTGTTATTACCCCAAGGTACATTTATTCCAAAACCATGACCACTTTTAGTATCCCAAAAGGGATGTATTTCGAGAAATAATACACAAAATATCTACCTTACCAAAATTTTAGAAGGTTTTTATATACTTATCATATACTTATTTCATAAGGTTATGTTGCATAATCAATGTTTTATTAAATATAGTTTCCAAGGCTTCTGTTAAAATGCCTTTAATACTAAATATAGTGACCATGACCCTAGTAACCTTGAGCTGGAGAATACAATATTACATTGTAATAAGATAAAATAAATCACATCCTGAAGAACCAAATATTTTAGTAATATTATTAAACTAGATACATAATTAAATTCATATTAAATTTTAGAACATAATATAACCAAGTCATTTTATTTTAGAAAAAAATTATGCCCTATATAATATCTTTGAATATCAATCATAAAAAACTTTATCGTATCCAAGAGGAAATAAAACATAATAAAGGGGTGAGATCGAATGCTCTATAATGGTTAGTATATAATTAAATATATGAATAAATAATTAATAATCTCCATGTAATGTTAAAAAAATAAAACACATTCCATTTAATCAATAACTTGAGCATAATAGAAAAGGAATAAATGATTATGAAATAATTCCATATAAATAATCACATGATCTAGAAAACATAACCATAGATATTGTAACTAATCAAATAATCAAATATAAAATCAATAACTAAATTCACAATGATTTAATACACAATTTCATACTTCTAAAATACACCTTTGAGGATTTTTTCTACGAAATCAAAACAAACTGGTAATGCATCATCTAAAACCCAATCTAGTTTGTCTCGATAGACCTACTAATGCATAAAGGGGAAATATATAATTGTGTCCCACCTTCCACTTATGAATTCCATTTAATCTATTATATGAAAGGGGTTAAACATAATCAATATAAACATTAGTACTGAAAAACTATCATTCAAAATTTTAATTCTCATCAAAATCAAATAAACATAAGCCTAAACCATCTTGAATAATATGGAGAATTGTAATGAAATTGTAAATCATCATTAAAAATGATCAAAACATCCCTAATAGTGTATAAGGATTATATTCATATAACATATTCATAGTGGGTAATAACTTAAATGAATATTTTATTTCACCAATTAATATAAATGTTATAAAAATGTTATTAAAAACATTCTTGAGGAAAATTACCTTTACAAATTGAAAATCATTTAAAAAATAAAATTTCAAATAAAATTTTGAACCTTATTTTCTTTGAAAATAACTTTTTTAAACATATATAATAAAAATTAAAACATTTACTTTTCATGACAGTGGATAATCCCAATCATGATGTGCACAATAAAACAATGATTCTTTCAAATTTTCAGTAAAAGTCAAACATGAATTGTTTTCAAAAAAAATATATGAAGATTCATTACAAAAAAATTATAAAGTAAAAATTATTTAAAATCAATTCTTAAATAATCATTAAAAGTTAAAAAACGGTTTTGAATTTTTTTTTCAAACAACATTTTTGATGAAAAATGATTTCTGATTGAAGAGAAAAATAAAGATTTATTTTCTTAAAACAAATCTATATAATTTTAACTACCAAATATTTGAAATGGTACTAATATTGAAAAACATAATGAATGGGAAAATTAGAATATAATATATTTATTTTATTATAGTAATAAAAAAAATTCCACCAAGGAATACTTATACCAAAACAATCCTCAATAATGATTAGATTATGAAATACACCCTTACCAATTTGGTAACTTCTTAATCGTAAGCCCAATAAGATAAATAACATCAAATAAGACATAAAATAATATTAGGATACATATATTAATGATATAACATATCAAAGGTTAAGTATATATACCACATAATATAAATAAGTGTTGAATATGGTTTATGTCTCACAGAAATAAATGTGAGATGGGAAACCCTTACCTTATGCTTCTTTTTAGATGAAAAATATTTAAAATAATATATAATGATTTTAATAATCTTATTAATTTATTTTATAACCTTATTTGTATTTATAATATCATATACAATCTTCTTATACCATTTACCTCCCGCTTGTTAACATTATTTCATTAATTTCATTATCTCGGGAGTTAATTGCCTTGTTTTGTCATGCATGTTTTCTTTTTAATGTTATGTTTATATTGAATAAGATATTAATCCATTATATCCATGATTATAATAATTTTATAAATATAATATTTACCTATTATATACAATTTAAAATCATTCCTAAAAATTGGTCATATAAAATGAATCACATCACTTTGTGGTGATAGTAGGCCACACGTACTCACGAGCGACAATAGCATTCCATTAATGATTGAAAGGGTAAGAAATTGGGTGATATATTAATATTATATATAAAATATCATGACATAAATATCACATATATTATTTAAAATTATCCTTACTACCTTCCATGAAAATCATAATAAAAAAATAAATCAGCATGATTTTTGAGAAATCAGTTTGTCATACACAGACCAACATTATCTTATCCTGAATGAAAGGGAAATTAAAATAGTAAATGTTATATTTTAATTACATAATTATAACAATTTCATAAATATCATATAAATATATTAAATTCATCATTATATCAAGCATTTAAAGGTGTTTATGGAATACTAACAACATTAGTTCTCAAGGTGGTAGACTACTATACACATGATTGATGATTTCATTTCCTGTTTAATGAAAGAGGATATAGATAAATATTAATCCAGAAATATAATAACATATAATTATATAAAATATACTGGGGATGTTATATTTTATGTTTTAACATATAATTTGAGGTTTTAAAACAATAAAGAAAAAAATGTGGTTAGTGAAGACAATTACCTTATATTATATAAACTTTATTTGGATCTTATCTCAAGAACCCTAGGATTAGTATTTTGAGAATAAAAAAATCGGTAATGTATATATAAGGTTTTTGGGGAGATAATTTGGTAAGTCTTGGTCAATAAAAAGAGCTTTATATGTCTAAATAAGTGAGGGTAGTGAGTTTCCTTTTATAAGTTGGGAAATGAGACCTTCTTGGAAATAACTTGGAAATTTCTCAAAATAATCCCAAATGATAGTGATAAATATGAAAAGAGATTAAACATGACCATAGATTATAAATTAAAGAGTATATGGTTCAATTATTTCCATAAAATAATATTTTTACATGTTTTTAAGTCATTTTAAACCTTATCTTTTTTATTTTAAACCATAGTAAACCAATTTTTACCTTAAATATGGTTATTAATTTTTTATTTTTTCACTATTATTTATTGTTAAAAATTATATTTAAGAAAATATGTTATACAAATTATTATGATTGAAAAAATTGATTCTATTTTTCCAAATTAAAATCACTTATTTAGAATAATTAAATGGAAATTTATACCAATATATGCGATGAATAAGTGCATTTTCAACGAAAATAATATCATATATATAAATGGTTTTAACAAGAAATTTAAATTTTAAATTGGTTCCAATAAAATAATATGTATTTTAGTTATATATTTTTAGAAAATTTAATGTAAAACCAATATAAAATATTATTTAAAATTTTAAATTAATTAAATGAGAAGATATTTTTCACTAAAAATTAGTTTTTTTTACTATTCATCAAAAGAAGAATATTTTTTTATAAAACTACAAAAAAATCATTATAATAAAAATTTTATATAATTATTTCAAAAATAAAATTAATTTTTTAAAATACCTTTTTAAATTCTGTAAAAAAAATTTAAATTTTGTATATAAACTACGACTAAACCACATTTTAGAAATATATTATTTTTTAGAAAACATTTATTTTTTCCTTCAAATGATTTTTATTTTTATAATCAATATAAAACCATTTTAATTTTTTAAAAGTGTTTAAAAAATATAATTTCATTATTTAGTTAAAACTATTCATACCCTCCAACTTAACAGATAGTATATAATGGTTATATTTGAATAATAATATTGTTATAGAGTGTCATGTTTTGTTTAAACCCAGTGTTGCGTAAATCAAAAGCTATTAAAGAGATTGAATTTATTTAAAAAATATATCCCAAAGACTCAGGGTGTTATATTTTCTTCTAATATTTCTTATGCATTTCATATATTTTATCAAATGTGATTCTTTTATTTTGAAATATTTTGGTGTTATAATACACTAAAAATAATTAGTAATTAATTTTTATAAATAATTATTTATTTTAAACTAATGTGGAATAATCATAAAATATATCAACGAGCATCATTGATTTTTAATAACCTTGACTAACCACACAAAAATGGCCTGTAGAGCACCCCAAAAACTAAACCAAGTAAAATCCCTAACCCATAATAAATAAAAAGTTATCAAATTAAATATAATTTAGGAGAAGAATGTAAATAAAACCAGAGTGCGCTGATTTTTTTTAAAATCCATAATAAATATAAGGAAGAAATTTTATTGATATTTACTCTATTTGGGCCACAAATAATCCCCCTAAAATATGGGTAATTTCACCATCATCTTGTGAAATGTCTCATTTATCCCTAAGATAAAAAATATAAATATAATAACCCAAACTATAGTAACCTAGATCCATTGTCTAATTTTTATACATTGGTATAAGATACCAAGTATCTCATCCTGATAGACTAATTAGTTTAGTATTCTTGATGAACTAGATTCATACATTATTTCCATTCTTCATTGGAAATATAAAATATGTAGCATAAAAAAATTCTGTCATCCTTGCTATTATTTGTAATATCTTTCTTTATATCATGAGGAAAGGAAAAAAAATAAAGTCTGAGCTCATATGCTTAGTAAGAGATATCTAAAATAGATGGTATCATGAATCAATAAGGAATAATCAATATGGTAGGGTAAATAACTTAAAACACATGAAATTTAATCATTAACATGTCCATGAAATGCATTTATGGATTATATCAAATGAAATAATATCATGTATAATAATAAAATAATATTCAATAAAGATAATTCTTCATATTGTATGTCATGATCTCAAACATCGTGATATCATTACCATCATGAAACTTCTCCATGAAAGTTTAATCTATGTGTACGTACACACCAAATACATATTTTAATATGGCTAGCCAACTAGTCTGTCACATGAGACCTATTGATTCAATGAGAGAATATTAATTACCCGACTCCATTCATAAATTGATGTACAATAAATTAATAATATATTAAATGATCAATTTATTTCATAAACAATATTCTTTATCAAAAAATATTCATTCTGAGTAAATAATACAGACTTATAATGTTTTTCCCAGTTAATCAAATAACCATCACACTAAAAAACCATTTATTGAAACGCTATATTGTATATGAAATAAATATATCCATGATAAAGAATATGTTTACTTAATATAAATTTAATTTACAATTATCAAAATAAAGTGAACATTTATAGGGAATGTTAATGTTAAAAAAATTAATCAAGAGATGATAGATGACCATAAAGAAGTTGATTTTATATAAAAATCATATTATAAAGAATACAAATAAAACATTTCATATAAATATTCATAAAGTGTTTATTGGAAAAAAATCATCATATAAATACTATATAATAAGATAAAGGGATTAAAATTTTTCTAGATGAGGAAAAATCTGTTAATCAAGTATATGTTTAAAAGAAAAAATTATTTATGATTTTTTTTAAGAAAAAACATAGAAATAAGGTTTTTGGGAATATGTTAGAAGGGTTCCTTTAAAACCATGTAAAAAATAAATTATAATAAAAAATGAGGTTAATAAATCATTTTCCTAACAAAAAATAATTTTGTAAAAAAAATTATTAAAAATATTAACATAGAAGGAAGATATACCCGATAAAAATAGAAATAAAAATACCTTTTATTTGAAAAAATCATCTTGAAAAGTAAAATAAATTGATCTTTAATCATAATGAATAATTATATATTCATTCCAAATTTTTCAATGAGGAATTATAAAAACCACATAAATTTAAAATGGTTAATGATACCAAATATGTATGAATAGTGTAGAAATTGAGACTAAATTCATTATAATAATCATAATATTTAAGTGAGAATTAATCAATAAAGTGATTTTATTTTCAAATGGTAAATCCATAAAAAAATTAGATATAAAATATAATTCAATAAATTTTCAATTTTACACATTACCATTACATAACAGAGTCAAATAAGTTGAAGTAATATCCAATGAATGTAAATTGAGTTATGAAACCCCTTAACTCATGTGTGATTAATGAAATATTTTATTTGAATTCCAAAATAATAATTTTTCTTAATAATTTAATTTATTAAGACAATTTTTATGTTTATTATTCTTTTTATTTTATTTATTACTGAATTTTATTTAATTACATAATAAACTAAGTTCACATTAGAGGTTTTGATGATATTCGGTTCACATGCATCAAATGACATTGGAAGGTAGAAAATAGTAATAGAGTCAATTATTAAATCATTTATAGAATAATAATAATTGAATAATCATTATTTTTATACAAAAAATTATTCTTTTAAACTATCCATCGAACATGGTTATGAAAAAATAACAATGTTACAATAATGGAAATGGTAACTCGTGCGTACACAAGAATAATATTTCCATTTTTCCATGATCATGACATAAAGATGTTAATATTTTCTTCATTATATAATGATAATTATATTTTAAATATCATATTATTTCTTTAAATAAACTTTTATATACCATCCTTGTGATGTAGTGGTGAAAAATGGAACAAATTGCTTCATGGAGGTGGTAGTTCTCACGTACAAATGAACAACATTATATTTTTTCAATGAAGTGAAATTTAATAAGATATATGATATATTGTTGTTTTATAAATATAAATAATTGTTAAATAGAATATATATACACATTGAATCCATCATTATAACCAAATTTTAGAGTTGGTGTTGTAAAACAAATTAGATATGTTCATGAGGCGGTAGTCCACCGTACACACAAACAATTATTTAGTTTACCATTATATAGAAGAGGAAAAAATATAGTTTATTGAATTTATATAATAACATATAATTATATATAATTTTTATGTTTTATTATTTTATAGTGGTTTAAAAATATTTTAATGAGGCCGAGGAAGAAATAAAATGAAGATGAATGGTCAAGAATTATACCACTTCTTCAGACTACCTCTTTATGTTTATACATAATGTTTTTTAAGATTGTTTTATGATCAAGAAAAAAAATATAAATCATTGGGAGGGATATATAAAATGTATTTTGGGAGGTATTGGACAAACCAAAAGGCTATTCATGTTTGGAGAGGAGAGAACATGGGGTGTCCATTTATATTTGGTGGAGTGGACACACTTCGATTTTTAAAAAATAATAAAATATATTATTGTATTACTCATGAAACATGATTTCCAAATAGACCATTTTTGAATATTATATAATATAAATTACAAATATTTCCATTTAATTTGAATTAGATAGATATTTGGTCATTTTAATCCTTATATAATTAGTTTAAACCCAAGTAAATCAATTTTATCATTAACTATGGTAACATATTTATACTATTTTTTAATATTCACTATGACAAAAAAATAAGATAAAAATATTAAATAATAATACTTATTCTCATTAAAAATATTTAATCCATTTTATAAAATTAATTTCAAATAATTTGTAAATTTTAATTTTAAATTAAACCCAAAAAACACAATGCAAAAAAAGTGTTTCAGAAAAATGTAGTTTTTAGTATAACCATGTTTTTATACCAAAATATAGTATAAAAAATGTTTATAAAGTTGAAAATTGTATTATCATGAATATAATTTAACAAATGTTTATTTGAAGATATTTTATAACAAAATATTTTTTTGGAAATTCTTTAATCGAAATGAAAGTTTTCAATAAAATTTATACTTTTTCACTAATCATGGAAAAATAAATATTTTTTGAATAACCCTAAAGAATGAACTGAAACTAATTTTGAAATGATGTATTCAAAAATGATTTTCATTTTTTAAAATTAAAATTCTACACTTTAGAAAAAAAATATTTTTTATATATTATTATAATACATTGAATCAAAACCTGGTTAAAAATAAATATTTTTTTCTTTTGACTAAACAATTACAATAAATTACTATATCTAAAAAATAAAATTAATTATTTTTAATAATACATAAAAATGTTTTATTATAACAATACCAAGGTTTTATACATTATTTCCTCCATTAAAAAATCCATCCATAAAATTTTAATGAATATTAATTTCTACACAAACAGTGATCATTATTCTTATAACATCCTTAGGTTCCCACATTGCCTCCTCCATTTAATCATTTAAGTACCATTACCATTCAAGTATTTTTATTTCTAAACACTTTCTCTCTATTTTAGAAATATATCTAAGCTCTGAATATTATGATAAATTGTGTTCCAATTCTATGTCTTTAGAGGTTAGAACTTGCATTGGGTGTGATATATACTTCATTAACAAGGATATACTAGAAACAAAATGTTCATTAGAGATTATTGGTGGAATTATCAAACTATAATTCATTACTCAAATTTTTTGATATAATTTCAAAAGGAGTGATGTACCTAGGTCTTAGTTTTTGCTTCTTACCAGAACTTACAATATCTTTCCCTAAATATACTTTTCAATAAGACAATGCCTCCCACTTGAAATGACAAACATTTACTGTTATAATCAACACAAATATTTTTCCTTATTTTAGATACATTAATTTGAGTCTGAATACTCATTGCCATTACCATTGTTTTCTCAAAAAGTTATTGGAATAAAATATTCATTTTACTAACATCATCCCATCATGTTGGAGTGTTCCATACCTTTATATATAATACTTTATGTGACACATTTTGAAAAACTGAATAAAAGATATTATTATAGGAAAACTCCACCAAAGGTAAATAATGATACCATAAAACTTGAAATTCAAGTTATAATTACCTAAAAATATATTCTGATGTTTTAATAGTCTTTTTATAATTCTCATTGGTTTGATGATGATAGGAGGTGCTATAATGATGCTAATTATCAAGAGCCTTCTGATGAATTTTCCAAAATTTAATTCTAAATATTGGATTAGGATCCAAAAACCTTAAATGACTTTTCCAATAAATTTTTAAAGTTCATTAATATAGATTTTTGTGCGGTGAAAAAGTGGTAAATCTTCTCTTATAGCGAGGAAATGTGTATTTTTTGTTAACTAGTCAAGAATATCCCATATTTTAGTATTCTTTCGATGAATGTTTTGTAAACTCGATAAAAATTCCTCATTAATGTTTCCCATTTTGATATAGGAATTGGTATAGGTTTCATGAAACCTTTAGGGTTTTGTGACTTATCCTTAACCTATATGAAAACTAACAATCTGGATACATAATCACTAATTTTCTACTTCATGTTATCTCAACAAAAACGTTCCATCAACTCCCTATACATCCTGTTTCCACGAGAGTGTATAGATATCTTATTCCTATAATAATAATCAAATAATTATATTTTTATATTAGGTAAACATTGAATATATATCTTCTTTCCAAATTTTAGAACTCCATCTACATATATGATGCCTACCAATTTTCAATCATTCATAGATTTAATTTTGTTTTGAAAAGCCTCATCCTTAGTGAAATACCATTTTATCTTTTCTAGTAAAAATGGTTTAAAAAACATTTTAAAATTGTTTGATTTGTCCGTACCTTGATAATTTCGGTATCTAACTTTACTAAATCTATGAATTTATGATGCATGTCAATCTCTATTTCATCCAAAACACTGTGATCTTTCTTACTCATTGTATCTGCTACCTTATTTTCCATCCCTAGGTGGAAGCGTAATGTTAAATAAAAATATTTGAGTTTTTAATCCATCTTATTTACCTCATGTTGGTATCTTTTTGTGATAATACGTATTTCATAATCTTATAATCCTTTTATATCTCACATATTTCATTGTATAGATAATGTATCTATATCTGAATGTAGATATTATGAATTCCCACACAAGATAACAAGATTGATATTTTCTCATGAGTCAATAACTAACTTGATTAATATTAAATAAATCTATGATTATCTATAAGGAAAAAACCAATTTCCTTCTTTGATGCATCTCTATATGAAAAAAAATATTATCAACTGAAGGTAGAGTCAAAATAGAAGAACAAAATTTTTTTTCTATTCAATTCATAAAACCATTCTTCCCATTCCATTATCCATATGAACTTAACCACTTTAAGTATAATATTATTTAAAAATATATCCAATCAGGAGAAATTTGAACAAATTGTCGAGAGTAACCTACCAAACCAATGAAACAATGTACATCCATTGTGTTTTTTTATAATAGTTCATTCTTTGATTGCCTTTATCTTTGTTGAATTAACTCATGTTCTATCAGTGGAAAAAATGTGGCCATGTAAAGAGACTTTCTCAATCTAGAATTCACACATTCTAAATTTCACATATAACTTTTTTTCTGTAAGAGTATTAATAATGATCTAGATTTGATTCTAATAGTTTTAATATATTTTAAAATATTCAAAAGTATCATAAATAAAAATAAAAATAAATATATCAAGGCATTCTATTAATACAAAATTCATTAGATCCATATAAATAATGGGGGAATTTGTCGATAAAAATGACATTACTATAAATTCAAATTTTCTATACCACATATGAAATGAGGTCTTCAGAATATCATCTTCCTTAACTCACAAGTGATGATACCCATAATTAATAAAATCTTTGAAAATTATTAATATACAGGAATTTGATAAAATATGTCATCAATTGAAGGTTGATAATACTTCTTCCTTATTGCAATATCATTGATTTCCTTGTAATCAAATCAGAACTTCATAGATCCATAATTCTTATTCAACAAAAGAACATTGGATCCCCAAGGTGAAATATTATGGTGTATATATCTATTACCACACAAATCCTCTAGTTATATCTTTAACTACACTAATTCCACAAAGTCCTTTTTATAAGGAATCTTTGATATTGGAATTTCATTATGGATTAAATCAATGTAGAAATAAATGTCAAAATCTAGTTGATGTCCAAGTAATTCCTTGGGATATATATTAATGTATTTATTTTTAATATGTATATTATCAATTTGAATATTACCTTTTTTATCTATAGGGTTTATCTACACTTATTTCCCAATAATAATATATAGATACATTATTAGGGGTTGGTTCTAGATATTATTCAAATGATAAATTATCCAATCTGAAGATAAGGAATTGTATATCTTTATCAAGAAACATAATTTCCTTATCTCTGTAGTAAATTTTTTCAACATATTTTGAAAGTAAACACATTCCAAGGTTTATATCAATGTAAAACATTGATATAATAAAAAAAATCCTCAAATAGGATATGTTTATGTTTTATAATGGGAACTAACTAACACATCCTTATTACAGAGAGATTTTCACTAGGATATATTTTCTCAAAACACACTTCTTAATGTGTTACTGAAATATTTGATTTTCTAAAAAAAAATGGATGATATATAAGATTATAATTATTCGGAATCCAATAAAGAATTATCTAAATTTGAGGATATTATTAGAGTATCTACCAACACAATTTTACGAAATCAATCCTCTACTATAGTAGTCACATTGTATTATCCTTCTCCACCCAGGCATTTCTATAGTAGTTTCCCTTAACTCATTGGACATTTGTTTGAATAATGCTCCATTTATTTAAAGTCGATGTAATGGTTAATATTGGTATTTTTATTCCCATTATATTCATTAGCTATATAAATCTTATCTACAAAAATGTAACAAACTCCCATTCCCTTCAATAATTTTCATGGATGATTATATCTATAGTTTTCACATGATGTAAATTTATTCATTCATTTTTTCTTCTTTGAATTTTTCACTTTTTATAAGTTTCCATAAAACCTATTATTATTTTTATTTCCATTTAATATATAAGAACTAGGAATGTTTTATTTGTATTAGTGGAATTTGATAATATATCTCCATAATATGAAAAAGTTTTAGAAACTAGTAACCTCTGGAGAGTCAACATAAGTCCATAAAATAAATGAACAATCTTTAATTTTATATTACATATATAGTATGAAGCATTCAAGGGAAGTAATGTAATATTATCTCAATAGTCATACACACTTTCTTCTTTATTATTCTTTAAACTAAGGAAATTTATGTCCATTTCCAGTCTCTCTTATCATGGGAAGTATTTCTCAAATAAAATTACATTGTAAATTATCTATTCCATGATTTAAATTTATTCAACCTATATAGTGTTTTTGATTAATAACCACTATTGATCAACATATAATTTGAAACAATACAATACCAGAATAACTTTATCAATTTCATTACAATCCAAATAAAGGTTTTTTGGGACAATTAATCCATTTCTCATCTACCAATGAAATAGTTGTTGGACTAAAATATTGATTTTTATTATTAGGTTGTGTTCAAACATTGGAAAACCACACTGTGGCACAATATGTTTCTTTGTTTAGGAAAGGTTATTTTTATAACCTTTGTACCCTACTCAAATATAGTCATGACCTGAACATTTTCAATACCATCTATATTAACATTCTCATACGGGAAATATTTTCATTTTATATGGGTGATGATTCCATTATTCCATTAGGTTCCATCACTGAATAATAGAACAAACTATGTTAGCTCATTATCATCAATAATATTGAGTTATAAAATAAAATCACTATAATGTTATAGTTATTAAACACCATATGGGATTATTATAATTCTCAGGTTAGCTATGTTTATTTAAAATATAATTTCCAATGTTTCTACTAAAATTTCTTTGATATAGATTGTAACAACCCAAAATCTAGTGACCTAGAACCTATGTATACATTATAATATTCTTATAAAATACAAAGAGTCTCAACCAGAGAGATTGATTAGTTTAGTAGTATTGATAAACCAGATACATTAGTGATCCCTATATTGTATTAGAAATATTAAATACATAGCATACAAAAATTATTTAATAATTGATATTATTCATAAAATTAATCTTCATATCTAGGTAAAAAAATAAAAATAAAGGGTGATCTTAAATGATCATTATGTGTTTTTACAAAAGAATATATCATGAAATAATAAGTCAACATCAATATTTACAGAAAATAACTAAAAACACATGTATTTTAGTCAATAACTTTACTATGAGATGCATCCATAGATAATATAATATGTAATTGTATGAGGGATAATAATAATTTAATTATTAATAAAGAAAATGAATAATTTTTAACATCATGATCTCAGACATCAAGATATATTTACCACCAATACCTTTCAATGAGACAGCTTAAACAATGGGTAGACATATAGAAAAAGTAATTGAAATAAAGATATTGAGTGCCCTTTCTCATGAGACCAATCAATGGAATTAAGGGATATCTATAACTAGGTTCCACCATTCACGACACTTATAATTCATTCCTTATATATATCTATTAAATAATAAATTTAATTCATAAATATTCTTTATCAATAAATAACCATATTTATTAATGAATAATTAAATTTAATTTTTTCTCAAGTAAATCAAATAACTTTCCTAGTAAAACACCATATATAAAAATGATTTCTAGTTTAAGTAATAAGTATATCCCTGATATTAAATTTTGATATTTATGAGAAATAAAATGTCTAATGATCATAAGAATATGAATTTTTACGAGTAATTTAATTCCCAAAAATTAATCAAGATATGAGAGATGACAATTAAAAAATGAATTTTATAGTGAAATTAGTTTTTAAAGAATGGAATAGAAGTGTTTAAAATATGTTTTCTTAAAGATTATACATTAAAAAATAATTTAAATATTATAAAATTTGTTAATTTACATAAAATAGTCTTGGTGGTGGGAAATTCTTTTAATGAAATATATGTTAAAAAGAAAACATTCCTTTTTATGTTTTTAAGATTAATTTAAATATAAAAATTTCAGGGAAAATAATATAAATATTTCATTAAAACCATATAAAATGTCATGTATAACATAAAATGTACTTAATAAATTTTTTGAGTAATAAAAAGGATGTTTGAAAAATAATATTGAAAAAAATGGACATGGAAGAAAAATATACTATGTTAAAAAGAGAAATAAGATCATATTTTCTATTAACCATTCCTATTGAAAGTGTGAATTTAATTTAATCATAAATCATCATTAATAAATATTTATTCTTCTTAAATACATAAAAGGGGGTATTATATACCCTATATAAAATTAAAGACGTGCATAATACAAAATATATCTCAATGGCATGAAAATTGAGACAATATCCCTTAAAATGGCCATAAAATTAAAGTGATAACTATTCAATAAAGTGATTATGTGTAAAAAAATTAAATTAAGAAATTAAAAATAAAACATAAGAAAATCATAGGTCATTTCACACATAATCATGGAATATTATAGTCAATAAAGTATAATTATAACCAAAGGAATGAAAATCAAGTTAATAAACTCTTTACCTCATGTCTAAATCATCACATAAGTTCTTTATATTCATGAATAATAAACCTAAATTAATTTTTAAATTTATTAAGAACCTTTTTATTTTTTATTATTCATTTTCTATAATTTATGACCATATTTTAATTAATTACCTAATCTATTAAGTTTATATCATACATTATGATGATATTCTGTTCATCTGTCTAAAATAAATTTTGTAGGATGACTATGGTAAAAGAGATAGTTTTTACATCATATCCAGAATAATGATCATGAATTATTTATAATTGTTTATACATAAATTATACTTTTAAAACAAACCATGAATTAAGGTTATAGGAGTTTAACTACATTATAATATAGGAGATAGTGGGCTGTATATATTCATGAGAAAAGATTCTATTTTTCAATGATCATGATTGAAATAAGGTAAATATTTTTTATCTTTATAGAATTATAATTATATAGTAAATTACATATTATTTCTTTTAATAAAGTTATATATACCATCAGTGTGATGTAGTGGTGAAGAATGAATCACATCACATCATGGAGGTTGTAGTTCACACAAAACAATAAACGAAGATATCCTTTTTCAATGAATGGAAATGAAAAAAATATGAAATATTTTAAATTTACAGAATAATAAATATTTCATAAAAATCATATATATACATTAAATCTATAATTATAACCATATGTGAGAGAAAGTGGTGAAAAATGAATTATAATGGTTCGTGAGGTAGTTGTCCACTGTAAACACAAACGAAGGATTCATTTCCCATTTGATAAAAGTGGAGATGGATATATATATCACTCTAGGATAGTAAAGGGATAAATAAGTAAATGATATGACTTAGATTAATAAGGTGCACCTTTTTCTGGGCATCCTACCTGATTATAACTCCATAGTTAAGTGTGCTTGGCCTGAAATAGTAATTAGGATGAGTGACCTTCTGGGATGTTTCCCAGGGTGTTTGCGAGTGAGGGAAATGCACACCAGAAAGAACATGTGTCGGAATGTGGGGATACTAATTAGTTATATGTATTGTTTGAGCATGTTAGAGGGGCTCAGGGTGGGGACCATGTGTCTACAGGAAACTTGGAGGTACTTGGTTTGCCAAGACATGATGACCATTTTAAGGCGGGGTGTTTATGCTGTCAGCGAGCCCTAATTGTTACTTTTTTTATTATAGGTAGTACCTAACCTTAAGTGTGGTGGGCAACCTAGGTTGATATATAGGGTCCACAATAAGGATTTTGTGCTCTAAGGGGGTGGGGGTGAAGGTAAAAACCAATAATGATAATGTGTAAAGTGGATAAATGATAAGAATAATTTCAACATGGTGCGCCATTATTTTCAGAAGCCTATATGATTAGAACTCTACAATTAAGCATACTTGGATTAGTGCAGTGATAATGATGAGTGACCTTTTGGTCATTTTCCTAGGTTTTTTGAGAGTGAGTGAAAATGAAACTGGAAAGAACTTATTATGGCATGTGGGGACAATCATTAGTCAGGTAACCCGTTCAGACATGTGGTTGGGTGATAGGGTGGGGACCACTTATCTGTAGGGAAATTGTTGGTACATGGAGGACCCGTACCTAATGACCATATTAATGCAGTGTGTTTTTACTATCAGTGGGGCCCGATTGTTACAAAATAGGTTATGACATTAACATAATAAAATTTTAGTATATGTAATATGGTGTGGAAAATTATTAGTTAGATTACCCATTCAGGCACGTGGGGTGCCCGGGGTGGGGACCACATATCTATGGAGAAACTAGTGGTACCTGGAGGGATAGGACATGATGACCGTGTTAATGTGGGGATGTATGTGCAGTCAGATGGACATAGTTATCAGATTAATGATTATGACATTAATAGAATAACATATCAGTATGTGTAATGTAATGTCCCAGACCTCTCTGGTCCTTTCCTTTGTGAAAATCTGGTGTTTGAGTGTTTTGGGAGGTCATGGTTACTTATCTGTGAATAGTTATAATGGTAGACCATTGTGAATAGTTCTATGGTGACCTTAGGTGACTAGTTCCAACAGTAGACCATTGAGAACAGTGCAACGATGACCTTCTGTAAACAGTTACAACGGTAGAACATTGTGTACAGTGCAACAGTATCATTAGGTGAACAGTTCCAATGGTTGACCGTTGTGAATAGTGAAATGGTGACTTTCTGTGAACAGTTCCAATGGTAGACCATTGGGAATAGTGCAACGGTAACCTTAGGAGAATAGTTCCAATGGTAGACCATTGTGAATAGTGCAATGGTAACCTTAGGTGAACAGTTCCAATGGTAGACCATTGTGAACTGTGCAACGGTGACCTTCTGTGAATAGTTCCAATGGCAGACTGTTGTGAACAATGCAAAGATAACCTTAGGGGAACAACGTCAACATTAACCTTTTGTGAACAGTATAACGGTAACCTTAGGTGAACTATGTCCACATTAACCATCTGGGAATAGTGCAACTGTAACCTTAGGTGAACAGTGCAACGGTAACCTTAAGTGAACAGTGTCAACATTAACCTTCTGTGAATAGTGAAATGGTAACCATTGGTGAATAGTATTTCTCATATGGTGAGGTTCCAATGGTCAGGTTCAGGAATAGTGTTTCCAGAACTGTGAGTTTCCAACAGTGATGTTCATAAATAGTGTTTCTAGAATGGTGAGGTTCCAACGGTGAGGTTCATGAACAGTGTTTCCAGAACAGTGAGGTTCTAATGGTGAGGTTTGTGAAAAGTGTTTCCAGAATAGTGAGGTTCCAATGATGAGTTTTACGAATAGTGTTTCCATAACAGTGAGGTTCCCACAGTGAGGTTTATAAACAGTGTTTCTAGCTTCCAACAGTCTCACCCCTTTAATTTTTCCCTTTGCGTAAAATGTATTTAAATCCTTGTTTAACGACTCTAAGGTTAATTAAAAGGCCATAACTCTTATATTAATTATTCCTTTGGCTCGGGATAATTTTACTTGTTCAAACCGCGAGGTTTAATATGATCCACTTTTAATGGGAAATCAAGCGTATCTTAAACCATCACTCCATTAAATCCTCAAAAGGGACAATATATATTCCTCCCTAGTTCTTCCTCTTTGTTCTCTTGGGTGAGATGCTCAAACCTTTCCTTCCCATAGAAATCATGAGATCGAAATTTTCCTCGTGGATTGGCTTCCTCGACATTATTCTTGCTGCAAGTGCACCCCCTGTTTTGGTGTACTAAATAAGTATCCATCAATCATCGGTATAAAGTATGTTTTATTGTCATTATTTTGGGGTTCATATTCACATGTTTCTCCATTCAATATTATAGAATGTGATATCCAAGATTTTAATGGAGTTTTCTTGAATTTTGATTGGTGTGGTCATACCGTGGCATCCTCGAGTAAATGCAGTTGTCGCAAGGGGAGGTGATCATGAACCATTGTGTGGACTGTTCATGTATAGAGAACATAAAAAACTATTTGAGGTAGGGTATTCATTGCTTCTCTCTCCTTTTATGTGCAACTATAACGTTAGCATGTTTTATCCCACTGGATGACAATGGAATTTACATAATAAGTATTTGAACCAGATAAATAAATTGATATCGATCGTATGTTATTGCCTCTTGTTTTGATAGATAGTGTGATTTCTATGGTTTCTTTGTTTATCTGTTCATTCTTGATGGAAATTGGTAATGAATGTAAATAAAAATTAATTGATAATTGTTTGGTTAAAAGATAAAGTGGCGTGTAAATGAATCTGGTTCTCCTTGTAATTTGATGTTAATCAAATTAGAAAAATAATCATGTTTAATTTTTTTTGATAGCTTACTGATTAGGTTTCATGAATTTGGAACCTATGAATAATAAAACGGTTAATTCAATATGGATTAAAGAACTGATTGTTTGATAATTCCTTGAAGGGTTATGAGTTATCCTCTTGATTGTTAAAGGGATAAGAGCCCAATTGTTAAGATGTTTTTTCCGACTTCTTATGTTATGATGTGAGCCTGGATGAATGTTGTGGTATGTGGGGTCATGGAGACCTTTGTTTGTTGCAACATATGATTCCTAGAGTGGTGTGATGCATTAGTTTATACATGTGGGTGTCGGGGAGGACACCAAGGATGATGGAACATGATGGATGTGATTGCTGGATACTTGCTCTTTTTTATTGGTTGATTATCTGCTTTACTCTTCCCCACTACTCAAGGCAGTTGGTCTTTCTTACCCTTCTTCTAAAATAGGAGAAGACGTGCAGGGTATTCCACGTGCTTTCTGTTTTTAGCTTCTCAAGGGAGGATTAGTTTACGCTCTTACTATAGGCGGCATGGACTCGACGGGTAGTACATCTACTCAACGTGTTGAGGCCCTTGTTTTTAGTAGCATAGAATGTTTTTCTAGAATGACTCAGAATTTGGGAAAGTAATTCTGTAATGAATAACTGAATAAATAATGTTAACCATTGGGGTTTGAGTTTCTAGAACATAATTATGAGGTTTTATTTTTTAAGGGACAATGGAATTTGGGGGTGATGATAATGAAGTTTAATATGGAATTGTAAATGGTTAATTAATGTTTAAATAATTAATTAAAGTGAAGTGGAACTGAGAAAATGGGAATGAAATAATCTATTAAATATCTTTAAATGGTTGTGTACTTATAGGATACCTAGTCTTAGAAGTAGTAGCCTAGAGTCCAAGAGACATTATCTGTAGTTGATTCTAAGAGTAGGTTATGCCCATAATGTTGTTGTGAGATATAGTATATCCTTTAATTTTTTTGTTTTTAGACCCTAATCCACCCTGTCAGTAAAGTCAACTGACACCCCAGGGATTCTGAGCCCTATGGAGTGCTTTTCCCAACATTTTGGTGGGAGGATGAATGGCTCACTACCCCCTTTGGCTTCGCACTCTTCTCTTGGTTGTTACTTGTACTTGGAGGCACATCAATTAGTTTTCCCCATATATGTGTGTAGAGGGTTGTAATGGCTTGTGGTTATTCACACACACATATTCTGGATATAGTTTCTCATGGATTACTATAGGTTCAACGTTTATAGGCTATGATGGCTTGAGGATCCTTACTCGGTGTATGGGCTGTAGTGGCTTGAGGTACAATACCCAACGTATGATACACGTTATGCGGGCTACGGTGTCTCCCTGAAACTACGTGGTTACTTTTCTTACATGGAAGTGGTGGTTTTTTTGCCTGATGTGCATGTTGTGGTTCCTCACTTAGGTGTCTGTGGGAAAGCCCTTTTGGAGAGAGATTTTTTGGACGTGCGATGTTGGGGAAAAGCGCCAAACCAGTGGGGAAGTAGTATCAGGGTATCCTTGATATTATTTACTATATTATACATTATTGTATGCGTTACTTGGTGAGAGTATACATGGTGAGGTTGGGAACTTAGTATACCTATTTTGGTAACAGTTAGTTTCACTTGTTGTTCACTGCGATTTAGCATGCTTCTTTTATTTTTGCACGAGAGGTTTCAGGGAAGATCCTACTGAGTATACTATTATTCTCACCCTATGTATATATAATCTTTTTTTTTTGTCACTTGGAAGAGGTTAGAGATCAGGCTAGTGTTTACTAACATGGGGTTGCAGGAGTTGTTCGGGCTTGTGGTTGCTGCTGTTTTACTTTCTTTTGGGAACTTGGAGTTTTTCGCTTTTCAGTTGTAGTTGTTTTGCATGAAATTTCATATGTGTACTTGGGTTTTCATTTATATTTATATCTAAGTTAGATTTTTTTGGTGTCTATCTTATCTCTCTCTTCTGCTTGTGTTATCTTAAAGGTTAATTCCTCCCATTTGTGTGTTTTTTATACCCTCGGTGTTAGTCGCTAACCCGATGCCTACTGGAGGCGGGACTTGGGGGTCACTATCTACCTTCTCACATTGCCAGCCAAAGAAGGGTACACATTGTGGAGAGGGTGTCATGGCATGTAATATATTGGTTTTATAATTTTATTATTTTTGAATAAGATTTAAAGGAGGTGGAAGAGGAAATAAAATTAAAACCCATGGTTTAGAACTGGACCCCTTCTTCGAACAACCTATTAGGTTAATACATAAAGGATTACAAGGATGGTTTTATGATAAAAAAATAGAATCTTAGTAATGGGTAGGGATTTAAATATGGGATATGGGTCATGATTGGATGAACCAAAAGAAGAATTAAGTGTGTATAGAATAGGACAGGGGTTCTCCTTTTATAACATAGGCAGTGGAAACAAATGAATTTTTAAGGAATAATATAATCTAGTAATGTTTTACTAAAGAAAAATACCTCCAAAATGAACCATTTTTAAATATTAAATGATATAGGGTTGGAATATGTCTTTAAAATTTAAATTAGAAAAGTTTATATTTCATCTAAATAATTATATCATTAGTCTAACACTCAGTAATCAAATTTTAATGTTAAATGTGGTTAAATATTTATTATTTTTTTAATATTAATTATGATCAAAATATATGTTGAAATTATTACATTATATTAATTGTTTTTTTTCAAATAAGTAATTTTATTATAAATTTCAATTCAGAGATGAGGAAAATTATAATTTGAAATTAAACCCAACAAAAACAAAGAAAACAATTGTTCATAAAAATGAAATTTTATGTATAAAAATTATTTATACCAAATTCAAGTTTAAAATTAATTAAATGATTTCAATTATATTATTAATAATATAATTTAAGAGTTTTATCTTTTTATTTTTTTAAACAAAATAGATCATTTTAATTATTGAAATGATGATATAATATTTAATTAAAATTAGAATTTTTCAGATTTCATTGATTTTTTTAATAAAAAAAATAAAAAATTATCCTAAGATATTTTTTCACATTCTAACTTAAAAATAGATTCATTTTTCCAACATAAAATGCCTTAATTTTGAAATAAATATTTTATATAAACCCATATAGTGCATGAAAATATAATATGATTAAAATTAATTCTTTTTACGGGTTTGTCTGAGGAATTACCCAATATTATTATAACTCTTTAAAATATAATTAATTTGTTTTCATAATACATTAAAATGACTTATTCTATCATGACCTTTTTTACATTTTATATCAATGAAAATAGTAGAGAAGAATATATAGGATATACCTTCTATCATACATGAAAACCTAAAGAACGACTAAGAATAGAGGAAGAAGAAGGGGGTTTAACAGCCATCAACTCTACCATATACTGTTCTTGAGACAAATGAGAAAGGGTGTTGGGCCCCTATTTATATTTTAAAAAAAAATTTTGACAAATGTAACGACATGAAACTTATAGTTATATCATAAAATATTTTATTTTTACCCTATATCCATTAGTCATCCCCCATCAATTTCATGTATCATACTTTTAAATTCACTCATTTAATTAATCGTTGTTCACTATTTCTATTATATGATGTTTTTTAGAAGCCCCAAACCCAAATTCCTCATATGATTCTTGATCAAAACCCAAGGAATTTTTTCTAAGCATAAAACACACCTAATTTCATTTTTGAGGATGTTCAAACCCTTAAAATATCATTTTGTGTCACAGTTCTCCAACTAAACCGTCCTCTAATAAAAAAATAAAATTCCTTCTATAATATTCCATCCCATTTAGACATGCGTTATTAGAAGTATATCAATTAGTATTAAAGTAGATTTTAGATAACATTAAAGGAAGTAAATATATTTGATAAGAATATTTTAATATGTAAGGATATAATTATGGGTTGATAAGTATATTTTTATCATAAGTTTGAATAAATATTTATCCTTTTTATGTTTTGTATTATGTTATTTTAAGATTACTGATGGTATTTTTGGAAAATAGTGTTAGGTTTAAATATATAATTTATGTATATTAAAAATTTTTGTTTAACATGTGATTTAGTGTGATGCTATTTTAGAAGTATGGTAATGGGAATATAAGTTGTAAGGTACATGTAACCTCTGTGTTTTGTGATATTATTAGAGTTAATTAGAACAACAGGGTTAAAATATTTTTGGAATGTATGTTTAGATAACCATGTGATTGGAAAGTTATTTGGAATATAGGAAATTAATGTTATTTATTATGAACTTCTCTATTTGGGGAATGTAATATAAATAATGAAAACAAAATACAGTTTCCTAGGATGGAAATAATTTTTGGGGAATAAATATTAAGCTAACATAAAAAATATTTTTTATGGCTTTATAGTGATTAATGTTATTTTCGGAAATGATTAATATATTTTTTTGAATATAATATTAGGTTATAATTTTTTTTCATGTTGATTTATGAGTGATCAAAATAGATGGACCCAGATTCTAATGGAGGGGAAATTTCCTAATCATCCACTGGCCATTATTCAAAGTATATCCCAGATCCGATGATGTCAACTTTTATAAATGATGAATCTACCCCTCTTTCTCCCCCTTTTAGGAATATCCTACAATTCATAAACTAATTACCCATTAAAATAATTCCAACCCTTTTAAGCTACCCCCATGTATGTCCTTGGTTCCTTTCAATCCTATATTATAGGTCTTTCCTTAGCCACCAGGGGTCCTCATCGAAAACAATACTCTAGGATTTTTCCAAGTTTAGGGTAAGGAGATCATGCATACTATCTATCCACCCAGATCTATCTTCTCTAGTGAGCCTATCATTTTAGAGAAGTCTGTGGTCTACACTTTGGAAGAGAACAATTCAATTATAACTATCTAAGGTGGTGATACCCAGGCTTGTAGTTCTTACAAACCAAGGCCGTTGGTGAGAACTCCAATATGAGCTTCAAATTACTACTGTTCATTATCTCATGTACCATAGGATGAGGCTCTTCTACCTCTCATGAATGATTTTGATCCTAATTTAATTTAAAATATATCAGGATCTAAGAGGTTCTCACCTTACACTACTCATTAGTCTAATAGTCAAGCTTCTCCATGGGACAAATCTATACAATCCTTTTCTGATGAACTATCTCATTTTATGGAACACTGGTGGCTTGGTTATAAGTATTAAAATTTGTATATTATCCCCTGAAATCTATAAGAATGCATATTATACTTTCTCAATATATTAACATAAATAAACTAACCCAAAGATATCTAATTTCACTCACAAAAATGTGATTTTATACATAATGTGACAATAAAAAACCACATTTATATTTGTTTTGGAAGTTTTTTGTTTTATTTTATCTTAGTGTATTTTTAGATCAATATAACCTAGTTAAGGTTAGATATAAAAATTATTCATGCTTCACATATTTTATTTATTCTATGTGTGATATGAGGCAAAGGTATATGCTATGGAAGGACCTTGAAGACATTCATATGTGAAACATGGGTTGGTTTATTTTAGATGACTTCCATATTATAAGAGATCCTTTATTAAAATGGATTAGGGTAAATAATTGTGAGTGAATGCATTAATTTTGATTATTCACGGATCGATAAGGCATACTAGACCTGGGATTCATTACGGAAAAATTTACGTTGTGTAATAACTAAAAGGGAGGATGCCATATGTGGTCTTGGATTGATAATTTCTTTCCTAACATTCATGATCTTTTTGATTTCCCTAGTTCTAGTGTCATTTATCTAGACAATGATCTATTGGATCACTCTCCCATTCTGGTTTACCCAACGCATGGAGTGGATACTACTAAAAATAAATATTTATCTAATATATTGACTTTGATTCCTAATTATCCCTCAATAGTTTAGGTTTCTTTGATTAAACTCTTACTTGAGTATTTATATATTGGATTTCAAAAGAAGATTATATGTTAGTGAGAGGATCTCCAGGACTATATTAGAAAATTTCCTATGGGATTCCAGGACTTAGAAATGGTAGAATTTGAGATTGAGAAATGTTAAGAAATACTTGAAGTGTACTGGAATTATGATCTTTTAAATGAACTCATTAGAAAAAACATAATTTATAAGTTACTCTTCTTGAATAGGAAAAATATATCCTGGAAAAAATCGAAACATAGTTGATTAAAACATGGATATATAAATACAATGATTTTTCCAGACTATATCAAAGAGAAAAAAAAGTTTTTCCTCCTAACATCCTCATGGTGGATGATTCTTTCACCACTGATTTGGATTTGTGTGAAAAATGGTATAAAACCATTTTACGACTCTTCTGGTAGGTGTTAACATAGACATACATGAGGGTTATTAAAGGGACCAATAGATCATATGGGATAATATTCCTATTATGGCATATAATTCTATAAATTCATTGTTTGAGATAATTTATATTAGAGTGATATTTAGGAGGTTGTTTTAACACCCTAATATTTTATGAAATTTTCTTTCAAATATATTTAACGTATTGGTAACTTGCTTTTCATGCAATAACATGATTAGATGAACCGAAAAAATGTTATTAAAATATTATATGTCAGTTATAAGCTAGTAATTAAATTATTGGGAATGAATATGAATGAATTTTTTATGAAAAAATATCCATCTCAATATAAATTCATTGGTATGTTCTTAGAAAATGATAACATATTTATTTTTTTAAATTTATTTTATTCATCAATAATATGTTTTATTTAAAAATGATTTTTTCTACTTTTTTATGAGAAATTATTAACTTATATAAGTTATATAAAATATATTTGAAAAAAATATTTTCATTTTTTAATTCAGAATTACAAAATTATCTGAAATTTATTTTTTTATAATATTCAGAAAACTTTTATTTTTCATAGAATAATGAAAAATAATGATTTTTATTGAAAAATATAAATTATATTAAAGATTTTAAAATGTAAAATTTTGTTTTAGATTTTTTTTAAAATATTATTTATGTTATATTTATTTAAAATAATACAATTATTTTGTTTTAAGAGGATTTTATACTTGATTTTAGTATAAATACATTTTCTGTTTAAAAATGAATTTCAGAAAAAACTGTTTTTCCGTACATTTTTTCAATTACGTTTTAAATTAATTTCTGAAATTTGAATTTTTAAAAATGGATTCTATATTTATAATTGGGAGGTTCAATTTTTTTATAACACCCCATTTATTTTAGTCATTATGAATAGTAACTATTGTAGAATTTATTGCCATGGTAAATGGTAAAAAATGTTAATATGGATTAAAAATAAGTGATAAGACCATGCGTTTTAACCACATTTTATACTGTAGAAATTTTTTCCAACTCTTAATACGTAAATTTGTAAATTGATATTATTAATCAATTATTGTCCAAAAAGATGACTTATATATTATTTTAATCAAAGAATGTCAAAAAATATCATTTTCTTTATCTTAAGTGTCTCTTATGTTTCCAAATGGGGAAGGAAGTAGATTATGAATGAATCTAAGTATCCATTTTGAACATAATAAACAAAATTTTATGATTTAAATTTATTTATTACTTTTTGGGGCCATATTGATGCGATTAAAAACTTTATAATATTTTATTTAAAGAAAAGTCAAAGAGGTCATATTTATATTTTCAATGACTATAATATTTTTAATATGGGGTTATCCAAAGTATATGTTCATATATAAATTTTTTTTATAAATATAAATTATTTTTCTTCATCATGGTAATTTATTTATAATTTTTAGAAATTAAATAATCACCATAAATTCTTGCGTTATGTTGGTGCAATAATTATTCAATTAACAGGAAAAAAAAATTAAATGGTATTACAAATATAAAAAGTTATATAATTTTAGATATTTAACATGATCCACAAATTATATAGATAACTAAGACATTCTAATAATATAATAATATTTTATTTTTTCTAATTTTATATGTTTTTTAAAAAATTTCAAATTCGAAGTACTAAATACTATCAAAATTTTCAATAATAATATTTCTTGAGTTTAATATTTTAATAAATTAATTAAAAATAATAAAAAAAAGTAAAAATATTAAAAGTGATTATTATATTTTCTTAAAATCTCAAATAATTTCCATTAGATGTCAAATTGACACCATATATGTAAAAATTACAACCTCCTATTTTTAAGAAATGGTTACCATAGTTTAAATTAAAATAGTTTAAGTAAAGGTTAATCAAAGAGATAAGGCTTAAAATTACAGCAAATATTTTCTAGAAGATATTTTTTTGATGATATAAAAAATTTATATTATCTTATATTCTAATACATTCGCATTTTGAGTTAATTTAAATGAAAATGAATTTATTATAATATATTTTTTGAGAAATTCTAATGGTGCCCCTCACTTAAATTATAAAAGTGAACCTCCTCCCTCACTTACATACACCACTTTGTGCCTTACAGTTTTAAAATACCCTACAAATTTATCATCTAAACTTACATTTATATAATCTACAGGTTTTTCTATTCTCAAAATACAAATCCTTGATCCCTTTAGATGAGATCGAATGGAGATGTATCGAATAAGTAGTAATCGCTCTAACAAATCACTTTCCTTTTATACTCTCATGTACCTCCTTTAAATATATGATATCTATCATAAATTAATAACATAATAATCATAAATAGTATAAAATATTATTATTATTATTATCAAAAAACATTTATAATCCCCCTTCCCATTGAACAAGAAGTTCTTTTATCACTCGTGTGTATGCATGATTTACTATCTCCACGTAGTGATACTATGTATTTTTAATCACCATCATTAATAGATTTGTTTTATGATGATATTAATTATCATATTTGGTATTTATAATATATTTATAATTCTGTAAATATATTATATTTTAATCCTTCTCATTATATAATCTTTTGGGAAATGATAACATCGGTCGTGTGTATATATGGACTACCATCTCCATAATGCGATGTAATTTTATTTTATTTTATATTTTACATGGATAGTAATAAGGATGGATTTTATGAGTATAAATTATATATATATATATATATAATAATTCTTCAGTAAAGGTTTACTATTATTTTCCTTTCTCTCATTCCATCATTCCAAAAATGAAAACACCATTAATGTGTATGGACAACCAATCACTTCCATATATGGTGTAATTCTTTTTTCTATCTCTCATTTTTATGATTGATTATAAATTTTTATATATATATAATTAATTTTTATTTTGTTAATACCATTATTTACATTATTGGAGATATGTGATCATGATAAAATTACAAGGATAGGGACAACTAAACAAAATCATTCTTAAAAAACAAAGCAGTTATCACCAAAAACAATAATTTTAATATGAATATAAAATTACTAATAAACATGTGATAAGATGTTTTAAATAAATCATAAATGGTATGGTAGGTATATGGTTAAGAAATAAAATTACAATAAATATAAATTTATTATGTTGGAGTTTTTAACTTGATTAAGGAAAAGGGGTACTTTAAGTAAGTGATTTTCATCTCACGTTTATTTTTATGAGACAAATGACTTATGCACTACTAATTTATTTTTTGTGTATATTCCAAAAGGAATATATTTTATGATTATTTTCATTAAAATTTTGAATTCTTTATATCAATTTATTTTTCTTTCTTTAATGGAGATTACGATTTAAATGATACTATAGTGGTAAGGGTATAGTTCATAATCTCACAATTATTCTAGATTGTTTATTTTTAAGTATTAAATATGGAATATTTATATTACATGTACATTATTTATAGAAAACATCATTATGGTTTTTAATATTGGGTAAAATAATTTTTACACATGTTTTATTTATTTAGAAAACATTTTAGAAGAAATATTTTTTCTATTTTCCATATGATGTAGCTTAAGCATTTTCAATCAAAAATAGGTAAGGAAAGTTTTATAACATATATTACAGGAGTTTATTTTACCATGGTTATAAATATTTGGTTATTTTATGTTTCCTTTGAATTTTTATTAATTTATTTTAAAATAAAAAAAATTAATTTATAATTTCATGTTTTTTAAATGATTTTTAAAATGGAAAGGATATTTTTTCGAGAATTATTTCATGAAATCCCTCAAAATCATTTTCTATATATTGCAACATTTTTTTATGTTACTTATTCTTCAATGGGGATGTGATACATGGATACCATACTTATTCTATTTATGTATGGTTATGTTTATGTTGAAAATCTATTGATGAAAACCTTTCCCTTTTTAAATGGTATATACTTTAAATAAATTACTTTATCTTAAAGAGTTACAAATGATAAATGTTTTATGATCTTGTGGAATAAATATGTATGATTTTATTTATATAAATTGTGGGAAATATCTCACCCTCCAATTCATTATAGAAACATGGATAACTCATGAGTAAAAATGTAATATATGAACATACTTACATGTTCGAAAATGTTATGTGTGAACCTGATTACATGATCATAGTTTTATGTGTGAAACTAATTACATATTCAAAGTGTTATTCATGTACTTATTATTCATTCCCATAAGTTTATATGTGAACTTGGTTTCATTTCCATAAGTTTATAGTAGGGCCTAATTTCATGTCCTTAACGTAATGAGTGTACTTGTTTCTATTTATATATGTTCAAAATGGTAATGTTTATGCATATTCCATAGTTTCATGTTTCAAGTCAATGTTACTATCTCATGGATTATGTTATTTTATTTATTTGTGATTCATGTCTTATTAATTGGATATATTTATTATATGAATCAAGATTATATATCTATGATATATAGGTTCTATATTTTCAAATTTTATGTTCATGTTGTCATGATATTATACTCATTTTATGATCATGTTATTATTTTTAACTCTCTTGTTCACCCTTAATGAAATATAAGATAAAGATATATTATATTTTTTTCCCAAGGATGTGATAAAAGATATTATAAATGATATTTCTAAGAAGGATTCTTATAAGGACCTAACCATAAATATTACATAATATATTTAATTCAAACAGAATTCACTTTTATCAATTTAAAAAGTGATTTTATGTTTATATTTTTAGATTATTAAGTCATCAAACATATATATAATCCCATATAATTAAAAAGCAGATAATTTTACTCAATTTCCATTTTTTTGACAATAAGAATCATTTTAAAACAAACCATTCTTTCTTTACATAACAGAAAACATGAATTTAAACTTGGTTTATTCATTTCTTTTACCCATACATAAACCCTAACTAAATTATTTTAAGACATGGAATAAGAAAAAAATCTTAGTAAGTGACATGAAATAGAAGAAGGAAAATGTTAGTTCATGTATTAAAACAACTTCCCAATGTTATAAATTTTACACAAAAACCAAATATCTTTAGCATACTATAGAAAATCATATGTTTCTTGTGAAACCATATAAATATTTCATAAAATATAAAGGTGACTTTTATCATCATTTTTATATAACTCCTACAAAAATATAGCTCTCTTAGATACACAGGGAGTAACCATCATGGTTAAACTTGGTATAACCATCGTAGTATATTTCCATAATCAATTGTGATAAACCTAACTGTTCAACTCTATCCCTTTTCCCAGTGCATTTGAGAAATATGATGGGCTCACCCACCCTCGGTTTTTCACAGGACCACCCATCATCATAAAAATTCTCATGAAACATAACAAAATCGTAACACATAAAACTCGCATAAAAGTAACATTCATACAAAAAATAAATTTTCTATTTTGAAATCAATTTAAATTTTTTTACAAGAAACACACTGATAAATGAAAAAAAATAATTTGAAAATAAAATTATAGAACTTTAAAGTAAATTTAAAAATAATAATGCACCATTAGAGTAGGATATTTTTTCCTCCCAAATATATAAAAATAATTCTTTTAAAATATTTTAAAACAAGTCATGGAAGTGGATTTTTAATGAATATTTCCTTACAAATAACATACCATAGAAAAGAGGATTGATAAAATGAATGGAATAATTGTATAAAATATAAATCCCTATAATAAAACATCATATAATCCAAATTATTTTTTTAAAAATTTTATCACCACATAATCAATGAAGTAGAAGGTTAACCCAAATAATGGAAATTGGGTTAAGAATTCACTTACTTTAAGAATAAAATCATTTTACACTTATACTTGATATGATGGATAATAAAATTATATTCATTAATTAAATCATTATGAACCTTTTAAATGTATGTTTTAATTTTTACCATTTTATTAGGTTTATTTTTGTTCATTTTGATGAGATATAAATATCAGAATCATTATTCTAGGATAATTCATTTTCTGGCTATATGGTTAGTTCCTTTGATTGTAATTATGGGAGTTCATAACCAATGGAATAAAAACACCATAATTAGATGGAAATGGTATTAATATGTTCTCATAATTATACATTATCCCATATATTATTTTTTTCTTATGCGAGGATGATTAATTGGATAAAATTTTAATGGAAAATTTTTGGTTTATTTTTGGTGGTATTTACGATCATTACAAACTAGTTTAATTTTATTTAATTATGATGTAATTAAATTTTTCAAGAAAATAAAAAATGTATATATATATTATAACATGTATTATCCATAATAATGGGTTTACAACTAGATTTTAATGTGGTAATCGAAAATTAATCCCATCATCCTTGAATGCACTGAATTGACACGTCATGAATGATGTTTTCATGTTTTAGAATAAGATAAGAGAAGATAATTATAGATGGATATTACATTAAAAAAATAAAATTATAGTATATATATTGTAATGGATTTATTATGTCACTTTGGAAATTATAGGTGAAGATAAGTTTGAAATATATATAGAAAGAAAGAATTTAAAGGTGAAATAGTGGAGGATTTTAGCTCTTGAATATTTTCCCCTTGAGAACCTCTTTAAAGAACCTAGTTTTTATATTTTGGTGAGACCAAAAAGTCTTGAAAATGGGTAAGAGTGTAAAATAATTAATTCTTAACTCATTAGTACATCATCCATGATTTAATAATTTATTTGTTTAATTATCAAGTGAAATACAGTAAATTATCATATTTTACTATTCAAAAAATTGTCAACTAATTTAACAAAATGTGATAAATTAAACATAAACATTTGATGATGTGTATATTTCCAAAATTAGGGTGGTGGATTTATAGGAAGGGGAGAGGGTAATTTTTTATTTCTTATTCATTTTTTTATTATGTTGGATCATGTCTATCAATAGTGCTAATTTTAATAAAAAAATATATTAAATAGATCATGTCAGTTTGAGATAATTAGTGCTTACCAAATCCCTATATCATTAATTACTCAATATTTAAATTTTTTAATTATAATGTGAAATAACATAAATTATAATATTTCACTATTCACAAAAATTTAACTATTTCAAAAATATTCCAATAATTCAACCCAACCATTTTTTGATGTTTAGATGTTAAACAATACCCAATTTTTTGAAAATAATTTTTTTAAATATGACAAATTTAATTTTTATTTAAAATAATCATTTATTTGAAATATAATGTGTTTGATATTATAACAGATTTTATGACACTTTAAAAAAATAATTGTCATCCTAAAAATGATCATATAATTTAAATAAAAAATAATTAATTATGAATCCATTTTTTGAAATGTAAATCTTATTTTAATTAATTATATTAATTATATAATTGTAAATAAACATTTGTGTTTTATAGAAAAAATAAACACTTGATTTTTCATTTTTAAGACAATTTTTTACTTATTCAATGATATAAACATATCATATTTTCATTTATGATATGCCGAATATTTAGTAATACTTTTATAGTTTAGGGTGTTATTACAAAGATCAAATTAATATTCCTTCTAGTCAAAATACTATTCCAATGGCCAGGTTACTATTCTATTAATATAGATCTCATAATTTCTATAAATTCCACTTAGATCATTATACATTTATAATGAATTTATCAATATAATTATAGAATAAAAAATTATTCTATAAGTAACTATATTTCTACATTTTCTACCCCTCAATTTTGGAAATTATATCCACATAATTGTTTTTCGCTTATTAAACAAGTGAGGACACCTTTCATGTAAATGTTTATCTCCTTCACATTTTACTTCTATATACATATTGTTTTTACACAAATCCTTTACCTAGTGGATTACCTTATTCTGAAATAATTTCTCTCTATAGTCAAGAATCTGAATAGGTTACTCCTCATGAGAAAGGTCCTCCTATAACTAAACTACTCTGGGGATAAAAACATAAGATGGGTCTGGAACAAACATTCTTAAAATCGAAACATGAAAAATGTTGTGTACTTAGAACAAAATTGGAGGAAAACTGACTCTATAGGAAACTGTTCCATCTTTCTATAAGATTTTATAGGGTTTAATGAACTAGGGACTCAAAATCCCCTTTTTACCAAAATGTATCACACTTTTCCTTGGAGAATCATTGAAAAATAAATGATTACCTACATCAAAATAAATATCTTTCCTCTAGTTATCTTTTAAACTTTTCTACCTTCACTGATATGCCCTCAAGTGTTAATAAATCAACTAATTTTTTTTATTGTTTCCACTATCGATTCTAGTCCTATAAACTTTATTTCACCTACATCATCCCAAAATGATATATTTTGACTCTAATTTCCATATAATTATTCAAAAGGAACCATTTGTTTATTAGAATGAAAAATATTATTATGAGAAAACTCAACCAAAGAAAGATACAGATCCCCAATTCCTTGGTAATCTATTGAACAAGATCGAAGTATATCCTCTAATGTATGAATTATCTGCTATGAATATTCATCATATTGAGGTTGAAATGTAGTGATGGAATTTAATTCATTTCCCAATTACTTTTTAAGTAATTTACAGAGGGTTTAAGTTAATCTTGGAACATTATCAGATACAATTGACTGAGGAAGTCCATGTTTTAAGAACCCAGATATTCGTTTCAGGTACACCTTTTCTTTTTCTATAGTTTTTGAGAAAAATAATGTTTCCGAAAATTTTTGAAGTACACGCCATGTACTTTCTGAGTACATGCTGTGTTCTCTTTTCTCGATCGAATTCATGTACTGGCAGGGTCCGGGCCACACACATGATGTGTAGGGGTGACGTGGAGGCCGATTTTGGTGGAGTACGGAAAGACATAGTCCACGCCATGTACTTTGTCTTTTTCATTAAACAGACCGGGGTTGTGCCTAACACACAGAAACGTCTTCTTCTAGGTTCCGTTAATTCGAGAGCACCGAGGATCTGCAAATCATCGGTGAGCCCCCGCCTCTCCGTCTATTCTCCGATACGATCACGGTCGATTGCGTTGGAATCGCAGTGGTGAGTTCTTCCTTCTACTTGATCCTTGTTTTCCAATTCCTCCTCCTTCCCAAGATATCGTGGATTGGACGTTTTCGGCGTTTTCTCAGATCTACGACGTTCGGGGGAGAATCAGTCATTGTGGTTCAAGTATATCGATCTTTTAGGATCGAGGTATGTGGTTTGTGACTTTCTGTAGAAATTATTTGAGTATTTTGTGCAATTTCGCCAATTCCCTAGAACGAGAAATGTGTGTTTTCTTGTTTTTCCCTTCATTGATTGTCATCATGCTTGATTGCTATAGTAGAGGTTTACCTTTGTGAATAGAGTAGTTTTTTCGATACTCTGGATGTTTGTCGTACTTATTTTTCCTATTAGGCGTTATGCCAGTTGTCATGCCTAGTTATAGGATAGTGGAATTGTTGTACTGTTTTGCTGTTCAGCCTTAAAATGATAGCAATGTAGTTCTTGAGGTTTACTTGGGCGATACACGGGCGTTATGCATGTTTATATTACACAGGGTTGAGAGAACCTAGTGTATAGACCAAAGTGAGAATGGACGTAAGGGCTTCTCTAGAGTGTCTTTAATTAACGATGCGAGACCATAGGGGGAATTGACGTTGAGTGCTTCCTCAGAGAGTCTATAGTTCCTCGATGCAGGCCACTGGGGGAATTGATATTGAGTGATTTCCCAGAGAGCCTTTAGTACTATACGAGACTATAGGGGGATTTGATGGTGAGTGCTTCCCCAGAGAGACTATTCTTTAGCTGAAGAAGAGGGATGAGACTGTGTGTTCCTCCCTGGGGGTTTCTAGTACTTGTAGGTTAAACCATATGGGTTAGGCTGTGAGAGCTACCCAGAGGGTTACCTGTTTTATACTTGTTGTTGGTTGTTTACTTGTGTACTTTATATGCTAGAACTGTAAATTGCAGCTTCTATGTATTTTCATGTTTACTATTCCGGTACTTTACTTGCCTTGTATTCATTGACTATTAGGAACAGATCTTTGGGTGGATTCCTACTGGGGCTTTGTCTCACACCCTCTTTGGGCCATGCCTTTGGGCCCAAGCAGATTATATTGTTGAAGGTATAAATAAGGGCAGGCACCCTTCTACTTCAGGTGTTTGACTTGCTGTGGAGATGGAGAGCATGGGACCAAGCTGCAGATTGCGATGCAGTTGGAGTTTTTGTTTCTTAGTACCTTGTGTTCTTTTGTATTTTAGCACATTGTTGTGTTTTCAACTTTCCTTAGATACTTATACACGACGTGTCATCGTTTTTTGTAAACTTGTGTGTTCTCCTTCCCCTGTTCCCGTTTTTTTCTCTTCTGTTCTCTGTCTTTTTTAATTCTGATCTAATGTGTGCTTTTAATCTTTCAGAGCTATTCATCCGAGACGTTCTCCGGATGTACGCCAGTCATCAGACACCGGCTGTCATTCTAGTTGTAGGCACTGACCCACAGGTCAGGGAAGGTTTTATGAGGATGATGCATACCTTCCAGGGAGCACCGCCTCTTTCCAAGACTATGACAGACTTGACGCAGGTTTTCCAGCAGTAGCATCCTCCTATTTTCTCAGGGGAAGGAGGACCACAGGCTGCAGAGTCATGGATAGAATCCATGCTGACTATATTCAAGCATCTAGAGATTCCTCCAGAGATTCGGGTCCAGATCACTACCTACATGCTCCGAGACTCTTCCAAGAGGTGGTGGGACATGATCTCACATGCGGGTCATCAGCAGGTTATGGCTTGGGAGGAGTTACAGCGAGTGTTCTATGACAACTTCTACCTGGAGAACCTGAGGGACGATCGAGCCCTGGAGTTCATGAGTCTAGAGTAGGGTACTCTATCTGTTATGGAGTATTCCTCTCGTTTTACTGAGCTCCAGAGTTTCACACCCCTCCGGGGTGGAGATGGGATGTTATTGGCACAGAAGTTCGAGGATGGCCTTAGGCGGGAGATCCGCTCGCAGGTGAATCTCTTCTAATTGACTTCCATCTCTTCCATCGTCAACTAGGCACTGATTGCAGTGCACAATCTGAGAGACTCCGGAGCTGCGAGCCAGGGCGGTTCTGCTTCCAGAGCTAGTGTTCCTCCGGTTGATAGTAAGAAACGTCGTAGGGAGTCTTCGTGCGGACCTGAGGAGGCGAGATACATTTTCTGGAAGCCAGGTTGTATGCTACCAGTGCGGTAGGAGTGGGAATACGAGGCCACAGTGCCAGAGGGACCCAGTGGAGTGCCGATCCTGCGGTAAGATGGGTCACCTTCAGCATTTCTGCCAGGTTTTCTCACCAGTTACTTGTGATAGGGGTTCTTCCATGACTCCTCGTTCAGGAGCAGCACCACCAGTTTCACACCAGTCGGGGAACTGGAGTTCTTCCGTCCGTTCGGGCTGAGGTGGAGGTCGAGGTCGTCGAAGTTAGTCACCAGTCCTTTAGCACCAACAGGGAGGTTCAGCTCAGAGTGGTCATGCAGGGTCACAGGTTCGCGGGGAAGGCTAGACATTTGCGGTGGAGCAGACCTATCAGGAGTAGGATCCCTGACCTTCTACAGTTCGAGGGACGATTTTAGTAGCCTCAGTTTTATCTTCATCTCTTTTCGAGACTGGTGCTACGCATAACTTTATCTCTATTACTATAGTGGAGAGCCTGGGGCTCTGTGCCTTTTCTTTTGTTGACTCTTTGACACTAGACACACCTTTGGGGATGAGGACATCTAGTGTACTCTAGTGTAGAGAGTGACCTCTCGAGGTTGCATGGTATCGTTTCTTATGGGATCTCTATGTCCTAGATATGATAGGCTATGATGTTATCCTCGGGATGGACTGGTTGGTTCCCTTCCAGGAAATCATCGACTGTTATCACCGCAGAGTTAGTTTTAGTTCACTAGAGGTTGACTATTTTCTTCATAGAGGAGAATGGGATGTTCAGGCAAGTCGAGCAGGACACGAGCATCATGGGCTAGGAAAGGTGACAACCCAGATTGCTAGTCTTTATCTGGATGATCAGGGGACTTCGTATTTGGAATTTCCTCTGGTGGTGGATCGTTTCAGGGACGTCTTTCTAGAGGTCTTTTTGGGTTTGCCTCCCGAGCGTGAGGTAGAATTTTCTATAGACCTCGTGCCAGGAGCAGCACTGGTGTCCATTCCTCCTTACAGGATGGCTACACCTGAGTTGCAGGAGCTCAAGAAGTAGTTGGAGGAGTTGCAGGAAAAGGGTTTCATCCAACACAGTACTTCCCCTTAGGGTTCGCATGTCCTGTTTGCGAAGAAGGTAGACAGTACCCCTCAGATTTGTGTGGATTATTGGAAGCTGAACCAGTTGATGGTCAAGAACCGATATCCCTTACCAAGGATCGACGACCTCTTTGATCAGCTTCGAGAAGCCCAGGTGTTCTCGAAGATCAACTTGAGGTCCGTTTATCATCAGTTGCGTGTTAGACCATCAGATATACCTCTGACAGCCTTCATGAGTAGATATGGTCTATATGAGTATACAGTCATGTTGTTCGGTCTCACGAACACGCCTGGAGTTTTCATGGCACTGATGAACCGAGTGTTCCATATTTACTTGTACTCCTTCGTCATGGTCTTCTTGGATGATATCTTGGTGTACTCTCACACTCAACACGACCATGCCACACATCTTGAGATAGTTCAATGTACACTAAGAGAGCATCAGCTCTATGCTAAACACCTGAAGTGCCACTTTTGGATGGTTCTGATTCACTTCTTAGGTCATGTCATCTCAGAGGCATGAGTATCAGTGGACCCAAAGAAGGTGAGAGATGTAGTTTCCTGGGAGCAGCCGAAGAACATTTTTGAGGTTCATAGTTTACTAGGGTTGGTTGGAGACTACAGATGCTTCATTCAGGACTTCTCACGCCTACCAGCACCATGGACAGGTCTGACCAAGAAGGGGGTGAAGTTATTATGGTTAGATTCTTGTGAGTTAGCCTTTATGGAGTTAAAGGGAATATTGACGTCGGCACCAATACTAGTCTTGCCAGAGCCAGGAAAGAGCTATAATGTCTATTGTGATGCTTCAAGTATCGGACTAGGTGATGTGATGATGTAGGGATATGGATTCGTTGCGTACAGGTCTCGGCAGTTGAGGCCACATGATAGGAACTACCCTATGCATGATTTGGAGTTGGTTGCTGTTGTTCATGCCTTACGCTGTTGGAGACATTATCTTCTGGGAGAGTACTTTGTGGTCTTCACTGACAACAAGAGTCTCAAGTACATCTTCACTCAGCATGATCTGAATCTGAGATAGTGTAGGTGGGTCAAGTATCTTCAGTCTTTTGACTTCGAGCTTGCCTATACGTCTGGAAAGGGCAATGTGGTGGCAGATGCATTGTGCAGGAAAAATCAGATTCAGGAAGTTCAGGAGGCCAGCAGTGAGTGGAAACTTATGGCTCTGTTTTCTGAGATTCATCTGGTGGTGCACGAAAAATAGGGACAGACCTTCCGATCTTCTTTAGTTGTTACCTCTACACTGCTTGATTGGGTACAGATGAGGCTGCTATCAAACTCAGAAGGCTTAGTCCTGCGGGAGAGTGTGTTAGGAGAGGACCCTCTTCCTGGATTGACAGTTGGTGAGGATGAGATCTTGCGCTTCCAGAGGCGCGTATAGGTGCCACCAGACATACGTGAGGAGCTGATGCAGGATTTTCGTTCCTCAGTTTGGGCCGTTCATCCTGGCATCACCAAGATGTATCCAGATCTTCATTGCCAGTACTGGTGGCCAGGTATGAAAAAAGATGTTGCTGGTTTTGTTATGAGATACTCTACTTGTTAGTAGGTGAAGGCGGAGCATCAGTGACCAGCATGCCTTTTACAGTAGCTACCCATTCCGGAGTGGAAGTGGAACGATGTTGCGATGGACTTCGTGACCGGGTTGCCAAGGTCTCCTCAGGGGAACGATGTTGTTTGGGTTGTCATCGTTATGCTCACGAAGGTTGCTCTCTTCTTGTCGATCAAGGAGACCTTCAGTGTCGATGATCTGGGATGACTTTAAATCAAAGAGATCGTTCGTCTACATGGAGTTTCACACTCCATTGTTTCAGACAGGGATGTGCGCGTTATCTATCAATTCTGGAAGGGACTTCAGAATGCCTTGGGTACACAGGTACATTTTAGTACAACATTCCATCCCCAGACTGATGGCCAGTCCGAGCGTATGATCCAGGTGCTAGAGGATATGGTCAGATCATGCATCCTTGCCTTTGGTGATTCTTGGGAGAAGCATATCCCTCTGGTGGAGTTCGCCTACAACAACAGTTTCCAGGCAACCATTCAGATGGAACCATACGAGGCTTTGTACGATAGGCTATGATGCTCACCCTTATTCTGGCTAGAGGTAGGAGAAGCAGCTCTTCTAGGAACTCATCTTGTTCAGGAGACTTCAGAGAAGATAGAGCTGATTCAGAAGAGGATGGATATAGCACAGTCTCGGCAGAAGTCTTATGCTGATCAGCGGAGACAACCTCTGGACTTCAAGGTCGGGGATCAGTTTTTCTTACGTGTCGCACCAAGGTTGGGACACATGAGGATTCAGAGGCAGGGTAAGCTTTCACCATGGTACATCAGGCCGTTTGAGGTTTTGGAGAGAGTTTGGTCGGTCGCCTATTGGTTGAAGTTACCCCAGAGGTACCAGGCCATGCACGACGTCTTCCATGCCTCTTAGCTCCAATGTTACTTTTCAGACCCGTCTCATGTCTTTCAGCCTGAGGAGGTTGAGGTCGAAGCGGATGCATCGTTTGAGGAGAATCCCATCGGGATGGTCGATCGCAGTACGAAGTTTCTCCGTGGGCGGTCTTTCCCTCTTGTACTGGTGCTATGGCAACATGGGCGGGTACAGGATTAGACTTGGGAGAGGGATGTCGATGTACGATCATAGTGGCTACAGCTATTCGGGGTTTCTTCTTCTACGCCTTTCAAGGGAAATTTGGGGATGAATTTCTTTAAGGTGGGAAGTTTGTAAGAACTCGGATCTTCGTTTCAGGTACGCCTTTCCTTTTTCTGGAGTTTTTGAGAAAAATAATGTTTCTCTAAATTTTTGAAGTACACGGTGTGTACTTTATGAGTACACACCATGTACTCTTTTCCCGCTTGAAAGCCATGTACTGGTCGTGTCTAGGCCATACAAATGGTGTTTGGGGGTGACGTGGAGGCCGATTTTGGCGGAGTACGGAAAGACCTAGTACACGATGTGTACTCTAAAAGTACACGTTGTTTACTTTATTTTTTTAATGAAACAGACTGGGGTCACCCCTGGCACACATAAACGTCTTCTTCTAGGTTCCATTTGTTTGAGAGCACCGAGGATCCACGAATCTTCAATGAGCCCCCGCCTCTCCATCCATTATCCGATACGAGCATGGTTGATTACGTTGGAATCGAAGCGGTGAGTTATTCCTTCTTCTTGAGCCTTGTTTTCCAATTCCTCCTCCTTCTCAAGATATTATATGTTGAAAATTTTGGGCATTTTCTCAAATCTAAAACGTTCGGGGGAGAATCAGTCATCGTGGTTCAAGTAAATCGATCTCCTAGGATCGAGGTACGTGGTTTGTGCCTTTTTTTAGAAAGTATTTGAGTATTTTGTGCAATTTCCCCAATTACCTTGAATGAGAATTGTGTGTTTTCATGTTTTCCCCTTGATTGATTGTCTTCTTGCTTGATTGCTATAGTAGATGTTTACCTTTTTGAATAGAGTAATTTTTTCTATACTTTGGATGTTTTCAATACTTGTGTTTCTTGTTATGCATTATTCTAGATGACATGTCTAGTTGTAGGATAGTGGAACTGTTGTGCTATATTGATACTGAGCCACAGAATGATATCCAAGTATTTCTTGAGGTTTACTTGGGTGATACATGCGTGTTATTCATGTTTATATTACACAGGATTGAGAGAACCTAGTGTATGAACCAAAGGGAGAATGGACGTAAGGGATTCTCCAGACTGTCTTTTATTTAAGAAGAAAGACCATAGGGAGAATTGACGTTGAGAGCTTCCTCAGAGAGTCTATAGTTCTAAGTCACGGGCCATGGGGGGAATTGACGTTGAGTGCTTTCCTAGAGAGCCTTTAGTACGATACGATACTATAGGTGTAATTGACAGTGATTTCTTCTCCAGAGAGTCTATTATTTAGCTGAACCAGAGGGGTGAGACTGTGTGTGCCTCCCAGGGGGTTGCTAGTACTTGTAGGTTAAACCATAGGGGTTAGGCTATGACAGCTACCTAGAGGGTTACCTGTTTTCGTCTTGTTGTTTGTTGTTTACTTGTGTACTTTATATGCTAGAACTGTAAATTGTAGCTGTTGTGTATTTTCCTGTTTACTGTTCTTGTACTTTACTTGCCTTTTATTCATTGACTGTTAGGCACAGATATTTGGGTGGTTTCCTACTGGAAATTTTCCTCACATCCTGTTTGGGCCATGCTTTTGGGCCCAAGCAGATTATATTGTTGAAGGTATAGATAAGGTAAATCACCCTTCTACTTCAGGTGTTTGACATGCTGTGGAGCTGGAGATCATGGGACCAAGCTACAGCTTGTGATGCTGCTGGAGTTGCTGTTTCTTAGTAACTTGTGTTCATTTGTATTTCATTATGTTGTTGTGTTTGCTGCTTTCCTTAGATACTTGTACCTGCTTCATCATTATCATCATTAATAAATATTTTATCTTCCACTGTTTGGTTATATTTATGTATGTTATTATTGCTTCTGCTACTTCCTATTGTTTTCCTTACCTTGTATACCTTACCAAATGAGGGCATAGTTTCCCCAATAACTTACCAAGGCCCTCAGTGCTAGTTGGCAGCCTCTGGCATTTGGGGAAATGTGCTTGAGGTCATGTGGCAAACTGGGTATGAGGAACCAGTGGAGGGGCTCCGGATCCGGGTCATTACACATGTGACCATAATATTTCTTTGAGGTATAGTTGAGAAAGATGATCTAAATATATATTATCATGAAAATGAAGAAAATGTTCATATTTATTCAGTCAATAAACAAATAATAAAAATTGCATTGTTACCTCAAGAAGTTTTTGGTCATCCCACTATGAAATCCATTGTTATATTTCCCCATTTTCAATTTGTCAATGGAAAAATTTGAAACATCCCCTATGGTGATCTTCATTCTGCATTTTAAATTTGATTAGTAAATTATATCATGGTAAAGTCAGTAATACCTCTTTTCATTCTATACAACTAATAATAATTTTGAAGTTCTCCATACATCTTAGTTCTTCTAGGATGAACTGAAAATGGAGAACTATGAGTGTCACTTAATGAACATTTCTTCAACTTTAAATCACAAGTAAAACATAATATCTTCCCAAATATATAAAAAATATTTATCAATGTTAAATCCTAGAAACATACCATTTTGAAATAATTTTATATTTTTTATAGCTCATGATCTTCTTTATCCTCTTGTTTAAGTCTCTCCGATAAAGAAAAATTGCACTGACACATGAAACAAAATAGAGGAATTTCTTACACCAGTAACTTCCAAGCCAAAATTCATCAAATCATTATCCAAGGATTGATTTTCCAATATGACATTGTTAATGTAGCATAATTATTTTTGAATCAAATCATAAACCACATTAATTTATCTTTAAATAAGGTTATTGATCATTAAATCATAATACTTTATCACTTCCAGCCATCTTCCATTCCTCATTTTCAACTTCTTCTGAGTAAATATATACATATTAATTTTAAGATTGATATATGTATTTTATATTTTTCTATATATAAATTATTTCAAAAATATTATAAAGTGAAAAATAAAAATACTAATTCTAAATAATGTTTGAGATAATTTAATTCATGAGGTTTCAGTTGTAGTGAAGGGTAAGAAATTATTTGATCATTTTGAATCTGAACATAGCCAAATCCCTTTAAATTAAAATCACTATAACTAAAAAACTTAATATTTCTAGAAGGTAGTTCCAAAACAAGAAAATTTACCAATCTCTATTTTAGTTCCTAAAGACTAATATAACATTCTTCTATCTAAAAAAATTTAACATGTTTTTTGTTAACTTTGTTAGAATTATATATAACCATGAAATGTGTTCAATAAACCATTGGTATTATCATACTAATATAAGAAAACATTCAATCTAATTAACATTTTTTGGGCTTGAAAATTCATTAAACAGTTTTGTTTTGGTGGTATAAAATGTTATGCCAACATTATTTATAATGTTCATAATAAAATAAATCTGATATAACCAAAAATCACATTTTCTAAATTTCCCACACAATATATTTTCTTTAAGGGTTGGCAGAAAAATTGTTAGATGATTTTATTGGTCCTCATAACTTTATGAATAAACCATAATATCATTAATAAAAAACAATAACAAACATATCTAAATATTGAGAGAAGATTCTATTCATAAGATCCATAAATATAGTAGGAGAAGTTTTTCAAACCAATGGGAATAACTACAAACTCATAATGCTAATATCTATCCTAGAATAATATTTTCAAAATTTCATCCTCTTTCACTTGAAGTTGAAGGTACCTAGTCTTGAGACCAATTTTGGGAAAGTAATGTACTCATTGGAGATGATCAAATGATAATATATATGAGACAATAAGTGCTTATTCATAAAATATTTTTATTCCATTAAATGTAATTGATGAAAATACTCATGACCATTTTTGTTTTTAACAAACAAAACAGGATCACCCCAAGGTGAAGTGCTAGGATGAATAAAACCTTTATCAGAAAACTCTTATCACTACCTTTACAATTCTAGGTTTTCTACTTGATCCAATCAATATGGGTGATTTTAAATAGGGTTATCATCAATTATTAAATCAATAGTAAACTAAACCTCTCAATTATATGTAATACTAGGGAACTCATCAAAAAGACATATAGATACTAATTTAACACATGAAAATCATTAATACGATATATTCCCTTATTTTCAACAATATGTTCAAGATAACATGCACTTCCATAATCTATAGTTCTGGTGATTTTAGATATGTTATCAATGGTTTAACTTCATTATTGTATAAAAACTGAAACAATTTTTGAAAAAAACATCTTTAGATCTAAAATCAAACATATCATGGTAATCCAAAAATGAATACATACACAAAATAACATCAATTTCCACCAATTAAAAAACAAAAAGTATTTTAGGTATATATATTTCATATAAATATTAATAAATATTATTATAATAGATGTTTCCTTAATATTTCTACCATGTGTTTTTACTATTAATTCTAGATTCATTTCTTGAGGTGGAATGACCAATTCACCCAAAAATATGCTTGAAATGAAATAATGTGTAGAAATCATACAAAAAAAATTAGCATAACATGAATATAAAAATCAATTTACCATATACTACTTCATTGGATGGATCGATATCTAACGAAGTACTTTTATATGATTTCACCAAACCATTAGGCGTATAGTTTGGATTCTTCCCATCATTCAGGTTCCTCTTCAGACACTCATTTTCATAATGACCCATCTCAATATAGTTAAATAAATTTTTATGTATATTAGAATTGTTCTTACCACTAACATGATATTTTTTCAATGAAATTTAAACCAACATTCCAAAACATATCACATTAGATACACTTACCTATCTTTAAAAGGCATTCCCTAGTGTTCTTTTACCATAATTATCACATACTAAACCATAATTTTCATTCCATTAAGGTTATTTGATGCATTATTTTGTTTTTTAGTTCCTCCTTGACCTGTTTTTATATAGGTTTTCAAAGTACACATGATCACTGGAAATATCCATTTCCTCTTTTTCACACACATCAAACAAGTTTTTTATGACTTTTTAATTCATGATAATCCAACGCACTTTGATATTTTGGATTCAATACTGAGTAAAAAAATTCATTTTATTATCTAGATCGATGATAATATTTTGAGTATACTTTTTGAAATAAATAAATTTTTCTTCGTATTCCACCATTGAATCCTCCACCAATATTTTTCCCAAAATTGTTTTTCCATCCTATATTGAGTCACATTGGTTAAATATTTCCCAAGGAAAATATTTTTTAGTTCATTCTATTCCAAATAATGAATCTCCTCATTATCCCAAATATTCATGATCATTGACCACCACTGGTCAAATTCACCTTCAAACGGTATATATAAAGAGTACCGTTTTGATGGTTTGAAAATTCCTTGACATTGGAAATCTATTCATGGGTGTTAATCCACCCTTAATCTACCACTGAGTTAGAATATCCACAAAATAGTGGAGGGTGTTTGCTCATAAACTTTTCCACCACTGACATATTCTTATCTAGTTGGGCTAGATAATATCATACATGGATGACACCACCAATTATATCTCTTTTAAATTGAGCTATTACTACAACATACTTCTCGGTTACAATTCCCACCATTCTAGGTTGTAGATTCAAAAGGATAGAATCATCTTGGTTTCTTCTTACTTTATCTTCACTATTTATTCTATGTAAAACCATTTTGAAAAAACATATCATAGATGAATCAATACGGTGATCTTTAAGTTATATTTAATTTAACCTTAACCATAAAGTAAAAATAATTTATGAATATTCTTTTAACATTATCCTAAACAATAATGTTATCTAAACCATTCTATGATTCTAAAATTAAGGACCTGGCCTTAAATAGTACATAATCTAGTTAATTCAACTAGAATTAATTTTTTTATTTTCCCAATGATATATTTATGTATAGATGTTTAGAGAATTAAGTTATAAATTATGTATAAAAAATAATATAATTACAAAGTAGACAATTCTACTAAATATACATTTTTTCAATAGGAATTTTTTTATAACAAAATATTATTTCCTTCCATAAGAAAATATATGACTTTAAACATGGAATATTATTTTCCTTTACCCATCCATAAACCCTATAGAAAAAATTTTAAAACAAGGGATGAGCACAAAATACTCCTAAAGGGACATAAAAAGAATAAAAGAAACCATTAGTCTATGAACTATAACATTTTCTTGGAGTTATTCCTTTTACACATAAAACATAAATTATTTAGATTATGTTATGAAATCATATGTTTCCTGTAAAACCTTAAAAAATTTACATATCTCATAATGGTAACTTATTGCATAGTTTTCTTCTTACTCTAACAAATAATTTTGATATCTCTACTACACATTGAGTGTCAATATTAGTTATTCTTAAAATAACCATCGTTGTATATTGCCATAATATATTTGGAGAAACCTAACTAGTTCACTCACTCCCTTTACCCAATTCATTAGAGATCAATAACATGATCACCAACCCTCGGTTTATCATGGAACCACCCTTCATCATAAAAATTCAAAAAACCATAGGAGAAGTATAACCTATAATTCTCCCATAAAGGAATGATTAATAAGGAAAATAACTTTCCCATTTTGAAATCACACTACATTTTTTATAAGACGAACACTCATAAATGAAAAATATTATTTGATAACAAAATTTAAACTTATAAAGTAAACATAATAAAATTAAAGAATCATGAAATCATGAAAATATGTTCATTCCATTTATATAAAAAATTAAATTTTTAAATATTATTAAAAGAGACATTAAAAAAGATTATTTAAAGGAATGTCCCTTATAATTATCATATCATTGATGTTATAATTATTAAAATGATTGAAATTCATGTATAAAATATAAATACACACAATAAAACATAGTATAATAAAAAATAATTTCAAAAATAATATTATCACCACATAATAAATGATGTAGAATGTTAACCCGAATAATATAAATTGGTTTAATAAATCCCTTACTTTATGTCTGAATGCACTCTCCACTTGTACTTAATGGGTTATATAGTAAAAATATATTGATTAATTAATTAATTTATATCATTTTACAATATATTTTATTTATTAACATTATATTATATTTATTAGTGTCCATTTTAATGAGTTATAAATATCATAATCGTAATTCCATGACTGTTCATTTATGGATTTATGGTCAATTCCGTTGATTATAATTATGAGAGTTCTTGTCAAATGGATGAAAAACACGATAATTGGAAACGAATTAAATTAATAAGTTTCTAGATCTTTAAATGATCCCATGTATCATGTTTTTCTGATTTGAGGATGATTCATTAGATAAAATACTAATGATAAATTTTTGGTTTTTTGTGAGTTTGTCCGACCATTACAAACTTCTTTCATTTTATTTAATTTTTATTTCTATAAAATAGTTATAGAACATTAAAAAATTTATAATATATACATTGAAATATTTTTTAACCATTATAATTTTTTTATGAAAAACTTAAATATGGTAATATAAAATGAAACCTCATCATCCACGAAGGCGGTGAATCAACACGTCATGGACAAAGTTTTCATCTTTTAGAATAAAAGGAGAATAGATGATGTTTTATGATTAATATTTCATTTAAACAATAAAATTACACTATATGTATCATAATGGAGTTATCACATTACTTTTTATAGGGGATTTTATGAAAAGTTATAAATAATGAAAGATGAAAATAATTTCAAGGAGAAATAAGGGAGGATTTTACCTCTTGAATATCATCTCCTTGAGAAAAACCTTAAAAAACATAGTTTTGGTCATTTGGTAATACCCAATGGCCATTGATGTGGAGAAGAGGATTATGAATTTAATTGGGAATAAATTATAGATTCTTCTAGGATTTGAATGGGTGAGGAGAAGTGGTGGTGGGGGTTGTCTTTATATAAAGATGACATGGCAGTTTCTGATTTTTTAATCATTTGTTTATTATTTTGGCTCAATAATATCACTAATATTCATTAACATGACTAAATAAAATAACTAGATGATTTTAGTTTTAAATAATGAGTTTTTAACTCATACATACATCATCCATGATTAAAAAAATCATTTATTTAATTGTAATGTTAAATACCATAAATTTCCATATTTAACTATCCATAAAACATCCATCTATTTAAAAAAAATCCCAAAAAACATAACTATTTTTCAATGAATATATTAAAAAAATGGTGCCTATTTTAGGAAGATAATATTCTAAATATGATAAATTTTTTAATTAAAATCATCACTTTTTTCAACAAATATCGATTTGAATATTATAACAGATTTTATGAAACATTGAAAAACTTATTAAGGACTCATAAAATATTATTATAATTACAATAAATTAAAATATTAATTTATGAATCTATTTTTTGAAAAATATTTTTTAAAATCATTATATTAATTATTAAAGTGTAAATAATCATTTACATTTTACAAAAAATACCAACACATAATTTTTAATTTAAAAACATTTATTTACTTATTCCATGATATAACTATATCATATTTTCATTTCTGAGATACCTAAATTTTGTTTATAACTATTCCAATGGTCAGGTTACCATTCTATTAGTATAGATTCCTTATTTTATATAAATAAAATTTATTTTAATATAAATTTATAATGAATTTAAATATTTAATTCCATAATGAAAAAAATATTATATAAGTACCTGGGTTATTACAATGATAGTTAAGTAGAGTTTAGTGGGAGATGATATTTATCTTTTCTAAAAAATTTGTTAATGTGTTCATGTTTCCAAACGCACTAGACTTATAAGATTATGGAAGGGGTTGAGATTTTAAATAAGGATTGTTCATCTAATAATATATTATAACTATGTATGAAACTTTAGGTTTGTTGTATTTGATACAAGGGTAGGGTTTAGTTAAACTTTGGAAATAAGGATGATAAAACATCATGGACAAGTCTAAGTATATGATAAAATATTAAAGTTTTGATAAAGATCTAGAACAACCAAGGGTATACCTAATATATTATAATTATAGGTGTCACAATTGGGAAATATTATAAATAATGTTTTATGATTATGTTATTTTCTATTATGATCGATGAAAATATGATTTTTGGTTTTATTGAATGGTTGTGAATAGAAGTAATTATGTGAAAAACTAATCTGATGGCCACTATAAACACCATCCTCATGAGGAAGCATATGTCTTAAGAGCTGTGATACAGTATCTTGTGAATGTGATCACTCAACTCTAACAAGATATTTATGGAAACATGAATCATGTTGAACTTCTGAATTCAACAAGGAGGGAACAACATTTTTTGAATCATTTAAGGGAGAATGACCACTATCCTACTATGGTACTTCTGATCTGATGATTACTAAGAAATGTATCAACGTGATGTACAACATTTTTTTAATTATTTAGTTCTCAGACCATGAATGAGGTTTCCCAGCAGTTTATCATTATAAAGGAAAATAAGACCAATAATGGAATCAAATACATAATATGATAAAAGATAATGAAATTATCTACATGTGATGGGAAAATTTAATATAATATTATATAGTATTTTCTTCACATATATTTTACGTAAAAAATGGAGAAGGAATTTATTGTGCTTAAGTAGAAAGATGATGATTCCTTTGGTACCTATGAGTAAAATTGTACAATACTTGTATGGTATGATTCATGTTTAGTCATCAAATATTAATGACAAATGGATCAATTATTTAGTGGCTTTATGCCATGTATTTGAATAGAATTATCCATAAGAGACTTTGGAAGTTATGAAGAAATCATTCAGTGTACATAGAAAGTGGAAATAGAAGGGAAAGACTATCAATGTTTTGGTGAGAAGAAAAATATATAATGTTCAATGAAAACTCCATTTTTTCCACATGGAGGTAATAAAAAGGTACATCCTACTACTTGACAAAATTTGGGAAGGAGGACTCAAGTAAATTTATTAGAGGAATAATAAAATCGTTCAAGTTTGGGAATCTTGGTCGTCGAGCAAAATAATGTAGGTGTGAAGTAATAAGGGAAATAAATGAAATGAATATAGATATATTTAAAAAGAATTCATATACTCACACATCCATGCTATAAATAAAAACATTTTGTTAAGTATAAGAATAAATGCTTTAATCAATGGGGTATTAAAGATATAAAGACACCACACACTCTAATGTTAAAGGAACAAATATAATGATTATATAATTACAATAGTTGAAGAGAATCATGATAGTTATTGAACACTTATCATATACTCTA